>CM042975.1:25288568-26541733 GCA_023678885.1 Pogostemon cablin
ATTCATATCAAAAATCAAAGTAAAAGAAAGAGAAAGATAGGAATTATGAAACCCTAGTGTAGACGTAGTCTTTCGTTCCTTCTCCGTCTCTCCAATTGCTTGATTCTCCCTCAATTAGCACTTGGAACCCTCTTGAAAGTGGATGGATGGTGAAATCAGGTTGTAAATCTGATATGGAGGTGTTGGAGGTGTGAATTGATGATGGGTTATGGATGGGTCCTCTCCAATTTGTATTTTGATCTCCCTAATTGTTTCTAGGACTGATGCAGGGCTGTTTTCGCGATGAAAACTGCTTCAGAATCGCGATTTGAGGGTATATATTCAATGCTGCATCGAACAGGTCTCGTCTGGGCCCAATTTTGGGCCGCTCGGCACCTTGCTCGAGCCGAGCTCAAGGCCGAGCGGCCCCCAAACCAGCCGAGCAGCATATGGTTGGAATGGGCCCGTCGTGTGGGCTCTGAGGGACCCCAGCTCGACTGGAATTTCGCACAAAGTTGGTTCCGCTCGAGCCGAGTGGACTCCCGAGCTGCGGAGACTGCACTGCGCGACTTCACCGTTTTGAGCATAACTTCTTCATACAGACTCCAATTTGAATGATTTTTGCGCTCACGTGTTCCTCTTTTCCTTGGCTTTCTATCCATATAAAGAACTCTTAGAAACTCCAACATTTGTATATGTAAAAAGTCATGCAAAGTGGCTGCTCGGTACAGCATGTGCGACGTTAGCACTTTGATCATAACTTTCTCGTTTGGAATCCAATTGGGGTGTTCTTTATGTCAAAACGACCCTCTCTTCTGTCTTTCCAACCATATATCATATGATCAATTTGGACTTCTACAATAATACAGAAAATTTGTGCAACATGGACTGTATTTTTCAGCATTCCTTCTCACTTTCACTTCTCATTCCAACTTTGAACTTTTGATCATATTTTACCCTTCAAAACTCAAAAAAACACCTTAGTAGCATCTTAATTATGCAAGATATGAAAACCATGCCATTCTATATAAAATCATGGCCACATTCTATCAAAAACGGTGTAATGTGAGACCTAAAATACGTGAAATTTCACTCTCAACAAATACTATGACGAACTGATTCAGAAATTAATGGAACACTCTGTTCATCATATCCATAAACACTGCAGGTGCATTACTCAACCCAAATGACATCACTACAAATTCATAGTGGCCATAGCGAGTCCTGAACGCTATTTTTGGAATGTTCGCCTCTTTAACTCTTAATTGATGATAACCTGATCTCAAATCAATTTTAGAGAAAACACTGGCACCTCTTAATTGATCAAATAAATAATCAATCCTTGGCAGTGGATACTTGTTTTTTATTGTGAGTCGATTCAGTTCTCGATAATCAATACACATCCTTAGTGTAACATCTTTCTTCTTCACAAAAAGAACCGGTGCACCCCATGGAGAAACACTGGGTTTAATGAAACCCAAATCCAATAATTCTTGTATTTAGACTTTTAACTCCTGTAACTCTTTCGGGGCCATTATGTAAGGAGTTTTAGAAACTGGCGTCGCTCTAGGCAACAAGTCAATTGCGAACTCTACTTGTCTCTCCGGTGGAACTCCAGGAAGATCATCTAGAAAAACATCAGGGAACTCTCGCACAATAGGCATTTGCGCGACTGTCAGCTTTGAACTTTTGCTTCCTATTAGGTTAACTAAATAACCTTGGCAACCTCCTTTTGTCAACATCTTAATTGCCTTCATAGCAGATATCACCCGAAGCGGTGCTCTTGTTCTTTCTCCATGAACGATAACCTTTTCATTGCCTAGCATGTGTAAGGTTATCTCTCTTTCTCGACACTTAATATCAGCTTTATACTTGCTAAGCCAGTCCATCCGAAGTATTATATCAAAATCCTTCATATCTAACATATACAACTCCGTTTCCAAGTTATTTCCATCCACATCAATACACACACCCTGAACAACTGAATTAGTAATAACTGACTTTCTAGATGGAATACTAATTTCAAGGGGGTTTTCTATTTTTGTACATATACCATCAATTTGAGTATAGAATGAAGCAGATATGAAAGAGTGTGTGGCTCCGGCATCAAAAAGTACTCAAGTAATTACGTTCGAGACAGTGAACATACCTGTAATTGTGTCGGTTCTTCCTCATTCTTCACTTCAGCGACTGTATACATACGAGCTCTTCCACCTACTCCTTGAGTTGGTTTGTTTTTGTCACCCAACACTTTTGATCTTGGGCAATCAAAAGCAGTATGACCCGGTTCCTTGCATCTGAAACAACGGTCCTGACCCATCAAACATTCTCCAAAATATTTCCTTCCACTTCACACAAGTTGGTCTCTCTGCATTGTTTTTCGGCCCCGGTCCAATAACTCTGTTTTGCTTGTTGAAGTTCTCATTTCTGTTCTGAATCTGGTTCTCCCACTTCCGTTTCCTAAAATTCTCCACTGGCTTTGGTTTAGGAATGTCCATCTCCAGATTTGCAGCCACATCTTCAGCCCTCTCAAATGCTTCAGCAAAAATCGCAATGCCTTGTCCCGATATCAAATTACGGATGCTAGGATGAAGGCCATTTTGAAATTTCAAAGCCTTCTTTGCCTCAGTGTCGACAAAGTGTTGGGCAAAGCGACACATTTGACTGAACTTTCTTTCATACTCCGCAACTGTCATGTCTCCTTGCTTCAGATTGAAAAACTCCATCTCCATGCGAGCACGATATGATGGTGGGTAGTATTTTCCAATCACTACTTCCTTGAATCTTGCCCATGTCAGATTGGCGAGCTCTTCAGTAGTTCTCATCCGCCAGTATCCATTCCACCAAATCCTTGCATCTTCCTTCAACTAAAATGTAGCACATATCACCTTTTGTCCATCAGTGTACCTTATAAGATCGAATATACTTTCGAGTGCTTCGATCCACTCCTCAACATAAGCGGGTCCCTCTCGACCATTAAATATCGAAGGCCGATACTTGTGGAATTGTTCCACCACTTGAGCATGTTGAGTGATACGATTCTGTGGGACTTGTTGATCTGGTGGTTGTGCACGGAGAAAGTTCACCAGTTCCGCCAGTGAGATACGTTCATCAAAATCTACGGGTGCTTGATTTGCATTTCCACGTCCTTCTATTTTCTATAAAAATAAAAATTAGAATGAATTTAATGTATAGATAATATTGATTTCTTTTTTTTAAATAAAAAAAATAAATAATTTCATAAATATTTTCTCAATCAATAATCAATAATAATAATAATGGATAATATTTAATTCTTAAATTGAGTGAATCCATGAAATTAATTTAAAATATAAATTTAAACGACACATATATAAAATATTGATAATCTATCTATCTAGAAATTTTTCTTGTCATTCCATATCTTTGCAGCTTCTATTGTGTTCGCACTCTCATTAGTAGTTGATTTCTTTTTCTTGGTTAATGGTTCAATCCACGCTGAGCCTTCTTCAGTTACGGTTAAAATAACTGTTTCTGGCAATTCTATCGACTTTAATTCTTCACTTTCTTCCTCCTCCTCAGGATCCTCTTCTTCTTCTGGACCACCGTATAAAATCCACCTATTAATTAAATCCGCTACCAGCTCAGCATAATTAAACGGTTCTTTAGCTTCAATTTTCTCAAGCCAAAATGAGTCAGCACGAGCCTTCCAATTCTCTGACAACAAACTTATTAGGTGTATTACTTCATCTTCATGTGCAGGAAGTCCACGTTTATTTCTCCAATTTTGGAGTTTTGAAATCAATTGAATAGGAAAATTAATCCCTTCATCAACAATTCGTTTGTCATCCTTGGAAGCTAAAATCTTAGTATGAATACTCCCTCCAACAGACATCCTTGTCGTACGTCGCATACCCATAAATACAACAACCACTAATAAATGAGATTTAATAAAACTTTCCTATTTAGTCTACAATACGTATCAAATCATACCATACAAATATTGATGGTCAGGAAAGAACATATAAAGCCTATAAAATATCCTGCACATACCATGTTAATATATATATCATAAACAAATAATTTATACATTTCTTGGAGTTCTGTGGCTGGTGGGTGGGTATCAAGTACTTTCCAACTCAAATCATATTAATCTTTTTTTTAACAATAAAATACTTACAATTTTTAACCAAAATATTTATATTTTACAAAATATCCAATTTTTACAAAAATTGTCAATTTTACAAATTCGACTATATGTGTTTTATTTTTACAAAAAAATGTCATTTTTACAAAAATAACAAGTAAAAACTCTTCTTTTTTTTACGCAGGTCTACAGAAACGTCGACCTGCTCTGATACCAACTGTAACAACCCCAAATACCATTTTCACAATATTTAACTTAAGAATAAATGCGGAAGAACATTACTTAAATAATTCCTAATACGCAATTTATAAGCATCTAACAACACACTTTGCGGTTTGAAAATATACACATCCAATTCATATATATGAGTTTTTCCTAGACTGATACGCATAAGTTTAATACTTCCGTTCACACAAACATAAAACTTAAACACTTAAGCTTAACACTGAGTTTCCTAAATTTAACATACTTTCTATGGATCCACCACACCACCACCACGTATCTCCAAGTAACCTGAAATCACATGTGAAAGGGGTGAGCACTACAACCGCTCAGTGAAGAAACATGAATCACAGTTAAATATCATGTAATCCACTTGAACATTCACGCAACAGTATAAACTTTTCAGTTTTTGATAGTCGTGTAACTTTTAATCATATCATGTTATATCATGCCGTTGGCCAACTAGAATTTTTGTGCACGGTGAGGTGTACCCCATAAAGGACCGTCGTCCCCACCAAAATATATTTTACGCAATGTAACATTTATTGCACATCACAGAACATATTATAATCTCATATAGTTTTGCGTCATACACATCGCAGAATAGCAAATACATCACATAATATTTAAAAGTAACTTGTAACCCCACCTTCGATCCAACAAAAGCAGCGTTTAAAAAGATTCTCTGTCTTCACTCAAAGAACATCCTAAAATCACAAATATTATTAAATCAATATACTATCTCCAAATACATGTAATTTGACATTCGAGAAAAAGACCGCTTACCCACATAACCCACGGAAGGAATCAACTTATCATATTGGATGAGTAAGCGAAGGATATCCAATACAATTTTACGTATTTTGTGTGGATGAAAAGAATGAAAAAAAAAGAGAGAATATGTCGAACTATGTGTTTTCTTTGAAGCAGCAAGAATAACTTGAGATTTCAATCGGGAATAGATAGCAAAATGAAATGAATAAACTGAAATGTGAAGTTTTTAGAATATAAATTGGCAACTATATCATAAAACTGAAATAAAGAACTTGGAAAAAACTGCAGAAGGAATAACGTGAAAAGAAAACTGCATAAAAGACGACGTGAAGAGAGAAGAAGGAGGCGACGCAACAACCTCCGAGATCGTGTAGAAGTAAAATTTGATTTTGACGGATAAATGAAACCGTGTCTGACTAATTTTCAAATTTTAACTATAGTTAATGAAATAAGTAAATAATATTATCCATTTCCTTATATAAAATTAAAACTTAAACCATTCATAAAATCCCTATAAAATTTACGGATATTACAACCTAAGATGTAGTTCTTTTACAAAGGTCATCTCCTTAACACTTTTAAATCCACAGCTCACAGCCTTCTCACCTCCCTAAATCACAACTTCATCATTCCCACCGGAAAAGGTCGCTTCTGCAAATTCAACATCCACATATTTCTTACCCCCAAATCGGGACAAGTGGTAACGGGGAAATAGGTAATAATTGGGAAAAAGAGCGAATATGGAAAAGAAGGGTTTCGGTTCGGGTACTCTTAACCCGGCGGACCATGGGTATCGGGTCGGATACTCTCATTTTTTACTACTTTTTAAATTACGCGCCAGAAGAACATACTCTGAAACTGCCACTTAACAATTTTTAAACCCGATAAAGATTCTAAAGTCTAACCATAACCAGATAAATGTTGGGTCTTGATGATTTATTTCAAGCATCAATCCCCCAAGATCACTACAAAAGTTGTAATCAGTAATCCCCTAAGGTCCTAAGGATGAGAGATCAACCCAAAGAAGTTGCTCACTCAGACAAGCAAACAGAGACAACAGAAGATTTGTGTTTGTTGAACTGAACATCCACTAATCGAGCCAAGAAAAGTATTGACAACATAAGCTATCAGAAAAGACGATTCAACAAGTAGAAGAGGTCCGTAATTACAAGTTTAGTTAAAACAAGATCAGTGTCACTACTCAATGTTCTAACTCAGTACTGCTAGATTTTATAGATAAAACAGAGAGTATTCTATACAAATTACCTGCGCCAAGAGTACTCTACCTATGAATTTGTATTGCTGACCTACCTCTTTTTTATACTTGCTCCAAAAATAATTAAAAATCAGAAAACTTACTACAAGCTATAACATGAATGATCAATTGGGAATGTACAACAATTTTAATTAGTTGTAACTGTTGGCACCTTGTTATCTTTGTTATGGATTATCTAAGTTATTTATTTAGTGATTTGATTTCCTGCACATAACCAGGGAAGCAATTCAACTTGTTATATTAATTTCTGTCATCCCATCATTTAAAAGGAAAGGAAATTAAATGAATGTAGATAAGAAGAAGCATATGAATTTAAAATACAAACAATAAACAAAAAATACTCCATAATCAAGATGATTACAGCAATGAAAAACCTAATAAACACAAATAATGATCTCTAATCTGCTTCATTAACACATAAAAAAATTACTAATTAGCTAATCAAATCGTTCAGGGAAGCAAGGATTTGACTGAACTCATCTCCATCCATATTCATCATCGGTTCTGGAAAAGCTTCACCATTGTTCAAGGAAGCAAGAAGATCCATATCCATCATCGGGAAAGCGGGTTCCGGTGTTGGAAAAGCTTGCAGCGCCGGCAGAAAGTCGAGGCCGTGGAGATATGTCGAGTAATCCCCACGATCCACGCAAGGCAAAGGCAGCGTATTCTGGGCCAACATGGCATCATAAAACTGATAGAGTCCTTGATCGTTGTAATCGTTTTCTTGATTCTGATTGCGGATGGCGACATAAAACTGATCGTTTTTGTTGGAATTTTGTCAAATAAAAGGGGGGAGTTTTTCTATCCCACATCGGGTGGGAGAGAAAGGAGGAGGGGCTCCTTAGGCTATATAAGGAGGCCCCTAGTGTAAATGTGAAGTGCACCAATCAAGTACACTTTAATCTTTATATTTGATTCTAGTTAAAATTCCTTTCTTTGATTCTCGGTTGTGAGAATGGGAAGAAAGGTGAGAATTAGTCAAAGATTTGTAAGGGTGTAGGGATTGGGGTCGGGAGAGAGAAATTCTGTGTGATTGTAAAATTTTTCACATAGTGGTATTTTCTCGGTCCGTGGTTTTTCTCCGGTTTTGGAGTTTTCCACGTAAATTCTTGTGTTGTGCTTTTTATGTTCTTCTTTATTTGTCCCTTAGGAATGAATGGGAATCTGCCTTATCCCAACAGTGGTATCAGAGCCCGGATCGGGTGCTTATAAAGTTCTTAGTATGCTCTGTGGTTGCTGCAAAGTCTGACCTTCCACATCAGAAAAGACTTTATAAGAGGAAGAGGGTTATTCATTAGGCTAAGAGTGGCATGAAAGAAGTGGGAAAAGCTAGTGGCACAAGGGGGTCAAAAGAACAGCCGGATACGGTGGCATCTCCTTTCTTGCGGTGAAATGCGCTGAACTGTGGCGTGGCAAGGGGTAGGATTTGCGGGTCAGCAGTTTTTGGCGGAGTTCTTGAACCTGCAACAATGTGAATTGCTGGGACTCCCGGTGGTGGAGTTGGCTTAACAGCGGTATGGGGTTTTCCATGGATGTCGGCTCAAGGAGCTTTGAAAAGAACGGGTTTTCCGGTAATGACTGGTGGCGTGGGGAAGCGGAGATTCAACGGGGAAGAAGGCGATGTGGTGGCTTAGTATCAGGTGGCACTAGATCGATAAAGAATAGCGTGGATTCAACCGACAAGTGGGGAAAAGCATTGTGAATTCCAAGGTTAGAATCGGCTTCAAGTGACACGACATTTCCAGTAGGAAAGGGTTCGGACAAGCCTGGTGTAGATGGCGGTAAAAGGCAGCAATGTCATGTCAGTACAGATGGGTTTTGCTCAAGGTAGAGCAATGGTGCGGTGATTGAGGTGGAGCAATGGCACGGTAATTGCTTACGGTGGAGCAATGATGACGTTTCTGGTCAAGGAGGAGTTGGTGTGGCAACAACTCTGAATGTTGAGTTAATATTATTGGGGATCCTTATGACATGTTCCGCTGTCATGGAAAAGGATGTAATAATATTAGCTGGTCCACAAGTTTGCACACGGACATTGACTTGACAGGTGATGTAGGGTGTGTGGTGGATATATATCGATGGCTGATGGACTTCCAGGGTAGTCAAGAGCTGGAAGTAACACCATAAATATCAGCAGGTGTTTTTCGATGTGTCGCAGAAAATTTTTAGAATGGTTTATTCTAAGTGGTCTACTCATATGGTGGAGTAGGATTCTCGGGACAGAGAATGATTGTCGGTAAAGACAATGAGTCTTCTTTTATTTTGACAAGGTGGAGATTGTTGGAATTTTGTCAAATAAAAGGGGGGAGTTTTTCTATCCCACATCGGGTGGGAGAGAAAGGAGGAGGGGCTCCTTAGGCTATATAAGGAGGCCCCTAGTGTAAATGTGCAGTGCACCAATCAAGTACACTTTAATCTTTGTATTTGATTATAGTTAAAATTCCTTTCTTTGATTCTCGGTTGTGAGAATGGGAAGAAAGGTGAGAATTAGTCAAAGATTTGTAAGGGTGTAGGGATTGGGGTCGGGAGAGAGAAATTCTGTGTGATTGTAAAATTTTTCACATAGTGGTATTTTCTCGGTCCGTGGTTTTTCTCCGGTTTTGGAGTTTTCCACGTAAATTCTTGTGTTGTGCTTTTTATGTTCTTCTTTATTTATCCCTTAGGAATGAATGGGGATCTGCCTTATCCCAACAGTTTTCTTGATTGTTGTAATCGTTTTCTTGATTGTGATTGCGGATATTGAATTCTTGTTTCTTCAAGAAATCGATTCTGGCTTTGGCAACTTCAATCTTCTCCTTCAGTCCATCAGCAAAACTCCTCAGCAAGAGAGGATCGTTCACCGAATCAAGAAGAGCATTCGGGCAAGGATACTTGGCCTTCCTTAATTTCATCACATCTTGGTCTGCTTTCTTGATTTTGTCGTTCAAAAAATCCGAAACCCCAAAAGACTTGCAAGATTTTCCAGCCTTTATGTGCGATTTGTAAAGCCCCATAACCCGATGAGGATCGGGTGGCCAAACAACGGCATCCTCGTTAGGGCCATAGATCACTACGCACTCCGGTACATCGCAAAGGATGCTGAGTTCTTCAGCTTTTTTGATGACGTTGTTCTCTTCGTTTTTTGAAACAGATGAATTTTGAATTCTTGTTTTGGATTAGCTCCATCTTCATCTTCTTTCTACCCATCTTTCTTCAACTCTGTATTCTTGTTTTCTCCGATGCTGATTAATGATCAACGTGTTTTAGACTTGGGGTTGAAGATCAAGTCCTGATTAATTAACAAAAATAAGTAGGGGGCAGAGTCTATTATATCAAAGCAAGAGACTTGGGGTTCAAGATCAACTCCAACTATTGCAACTTGGGGTTCAAGATAAAGAGTCGTTGCAGACTTGGGGTTCAAGATCTAATAAAGAGCCATTGCAAACTTGGGGTTCAAGATCTAATAAAGAGCCGTTGCAGATTTGGGGTTCAATATCAAGTACAACGTTCTTAATTTTTAGCCACTTACGTTTTTATATATCTGTTCCCTTTTTTTTTAATCTTTTGTTTGTGTTGCGTTTCTTTAATTTGGATATATATTTTAGTGTGGCACTTGATTGGCTGATTGAGTTTGTTTGGTTGTTAACATAAGAATTAATTATGAGTTAATTTAGTTTAGCCTTAGGTTGGTAATTCAATCAGAACAAGTAAATATGTTTGGTGGAGGAGCTTCTCTAATCTATGATTTGAATTGGTATGTTCTTCAATTCTGAACTCATCTCACAATCCCACTTACAGCAGCCTCCTATTGAGACATTCATCGTTTACTCAGGCATTAATTCCGTTATCGCGCTGCTCATTTCACCAAATTTCCTTCATGGGTGTCGCTCAAATCCGAGTAATCTTCTGTCAAAAACCCCCCTTACTCGGCATCGTGTTCTTCGGATGTATTGTGATTGTAGGAGTCTTTCTGATAATCGGAAACTATTTGATGAAATGGCTGAATGAACTATGGCTTCGTGGGTCATAATCATATCTGCTTATGCGGATAAAGGGCTGTTAGAGAATGCTGTAGAGCTGTATTTGAGAATCCAAGATTCAAATTTTAAGCCTAATCTTTTATCTATATCAGCCTCTTGAAGTCCTTTTCAAGTTCTTTGTATTTGGAGACTGGGAACAGTTGCATTGTCAAGTATACAAGGCTGGGTTTACCAACACCGTTGCCATGGATGTGGGCAGGAAGATGTATTAAGATATTTCAAGATGATTATAAATGAAAGTGTTGAATTGGATGAGTTTATGTTTTCAATTACTCTAAAGGCTTGTGCAGCGCTGCAGGACCGGAAAATGGGAGAGCAAGTTCTTGCTACGATTGTTAAACATGGGCTGCAAAATAAGGTATCCGTGGGTACACCCCTAATGGATTTCTACGTCAAGTGTGGAGATGTCGATTCTACTAGTCGAGCATTTGAGGAGATAACTGAACCAAATGATGTTTCTTGGAGTGCTATATTGTGTGGTTATTCTCAAATAGGGGAATTTGAAAATTGCATCAATACTTTCAAGTCATTAAGATGTGAAGGTGGTGGTTTGAATGAATTCAATGTACACAAGCATCTTCCAATTGTGCTCAGCGTTTGCTGATTTCAATTTTGGTTCTCAAGCTCATGGAGATGCAATAAAGAGAGGACTTGTTTCGTCTCTCTATGGGGAGAGTGCCATGATTACTATGTATGCCAAATGTGGAAGATTGGACTACGCCTATTAAGTGTTTGAATCAATGGATGCACCCGACTTGGACATCCATGATTGCTGGTTTGGCTTACCATGGCAATGTTGTTAGAGCCCTAAAAATCTTTCGTGAAATGGGACTGTCTGGTGTTAGGATGAACGAGGTTACATTCGTGGCGATTTTCACTACGTGTAGCCACGGTGGTTTGGTTGAAGAAGCAACGCATATTTTAGACTCTATGGATAGCAAGCATGGTTTGAAACCAACACTCGACCACTATAACTGTATGATTGATATATACTCTCGAGCTGGGCTATTGACAGAGGCGCATGATTTGATAAACTCGATGCCATGTGAGCCCCTCAATGAGCTGGAAGAGTCTTGGGAGTATACGAGCTTGGAAAGATTGGTGTACACCGGTTCGTAGTGGGCGATCAACACCATCCTCGAGCAAGGGAGATCTGCTCAAAGTTGAGGGAGCTTCAATTTTCGAGTGTGGACAAGGAGAGCACGGTTTTAACCGAAGACGACGAAGTATGGTTGAACTTAGTCTCAATTTTGGTACAAATTGATAAGAGTAAGCGTACTCTATCGTTGTGTGTAGACGTGGTGACCAAGTGCAAAATTTATAATATCGAACCCAAGGGAGAAAGTGATGTATGCGTATTCGAAATATGTTTCACTCTAGAAGGACTAATCAATAAAGGGGAGGTTTAATTACACTATAAACTAACTAAGAAAGCAATTAAAGATAGAACATGTACAAATGATATGGATGATGGGTGATGGTGAGCAATCTAAGAAGTATGTAAGGCAAGCAATATAATGGAAAAGGCTCATGTAGATTCACACACACACATGCATTGAAGGTCATCATGTTATGATATTAAGGGCAATCACTTATGTACCCCTAATCCCTATGGCCAAGGCAATTAGGTTCTCAACTCTTTTACAAGTTTAAATCTCCTAGGATTGTGTCTTAATCACAATTCCCATGAAGGTACTATGATTATAAGTTGGGTTCCCCTCACTAGTTCATCACTAATGTCCTGTCATGAGGTTCTAAGCATAAGAAGGGAATGGCTTACCTCCCCTCATACTAACTAAGTCATCTCATGCAATCAATGATTCAATTAAACCACTAAGAATAATATTGGAATGGTCATCCTAACACTATAAATAGAGAATTTAATCACACAAATCATACATAAAATGAGAATAAACAATCATGATAGAAAATATTCATAACAATCACTTCATCAAACATGTGGTGTGCAAAATCTACACTATCCTTCACCAATCATATTGCTAGCCTCACATGAGGACTAGCCACTATAAATCATTACAAAAACAATAAAATCTATGACTTGCTCCTATTGAGCTAAATAATGAAGAAAATAATAAATCAAAGGTTGATTGACTTCCCTTTTGAAGTTGGTCTTATCTTCCTTCAACATGCTCAAATCTTCACTTCTTGATGTTCTTCCCTTCTTAGATTGATGGATTGGTGGAATAGATAGTTGGATTTGAGGAAATCAAGGGGAATGGATGGATAGATTGAAGGATAGAGAGATGAGATGGAGATGGATGAAAATGGAGGTGTAAAATGGCTAGAGTGGTGTGTGATGTGTGTGGGCAGCCAAAACCCTCGATTTTCTCGTGCAAATGGTGTAATTGGGGGTATTTATACCCCCTTGGAAAATCTGGAAATCGCACTTTAACATTTGGCACTTTTTCATAAAAACACGCCCGTGTTTTTATGCATCTGCCCATGTTTTCATGCAATTTTTCAGCTCTCTGGACATTCTTTGCACTTCTGAATAGACAACACTTTTCTGAATAGTGTTGTCTTTTCTGTGTTGTCTTTGGTTCGTTCTCCCTCGTTTTAACTCCGAATTGAGATCCGCTTTTTCCTACATCTTTCTCTTCACCTCTATAATTCATTTATACCTGTAAATTACACAAATTCTACCAAAGTACAAATTCTCCAAATATTTACAAATATCGTGCAATCTAGGACACTTAAACACTCAAACTAAGCATAATTGTGTAGAATCATGCTATAATTGGACCCTAAATTCATGAGATTTCTACACTCATCAACCCCCCAAACTTAAAGTATTGTTCGACCCCGAACAACAAAGAAAAGAAAAAGAACATGAGGGTAGAAATTGAGTAAATTGGAGAATGGATCAAAGAAAGAGAATAATCATTTTCAACTAATCAATCAAATCAAATCACATGACTTAAACATCAATAAACCTGTTGAGAGTGGAATTTCACGCATTTTATGGGTGCACATTACACCGTTTTGCTTAGGAAATTGATCGTTTTTGCATGGAATTGTGTATGTTTAAGTATTTATACGATTTTAAGGCTATTAAGGTGTTTTTGTGAGTTTCAAAGGCAGGAAACAGGGTAAAACAGGGCAGGATCTGAAGAGGAGCAAAATAGACCCGGAACGGCCCAGCTCGGGAGCAGCTCGGCGAGCTACTCGAGCCGAGCTGGGTGCCGAGCCGTGGTAGAAGCTGCCGAGTGGGGTCCCACCTGGACCCCAGTGACGTGGCCAGTGACGTGGCAGGCCGCTCGGCTAGGACCAGACCCAGCTCGAGCCGAGCTGGGTGCCGAGCGGCCCAGTTCAGAGCCCAGACGGGGCCTGTTCGATTCAACACTGTATAAATACCTTCCAGACGCGATTCTGAAGGAGATTCGTCGCGAAAACAGCCCTGCATCCATCTTAGAAACAATTAGGGAGATCGAGACGTCAATCGGAGAGAGCCCAGCCATAAACCATCATCAATCCACACTCCTTTCACATCCATATCAGATTTACAACCTGATTTCACCATCCATCCACTTCCAAGAGGGTTCCAAGTGCTAATTGAGGGAGAATCAAGCAATTGGAGAGACGGAGAAGGAACGTGAGATTGCTCCTACACTAGGGTTTCACAATTCTTATCTATTCCTTTCTATTACTTTGATTATTGTTATGAATTGCTTAGCCATGAGGATTGCTTGTAATCTCATGGGCTAATTTCCTATACAGTTCTAGGGTTTGATGGATTGATTTAATTGATTTGGGGATTTAGACCAAAGTTTGGGATTTTATACAGTTGAGCTTTTGATTTTACTTATTTGACTAAGACATGTTAATCTGCTTCTTAACGTCTTCATAATATATTCATGACATCCGCTATAATGCTTGGATTATTGTGTTAGCTTGTGTGCGTTCATGATTGGTATTGTCTATCTGTTAGGGATTAGAGTAGCTCCGCTATAAGAACTTTAATTTCATGAACTGGTGAATCGAATACTTGATTAGTTTAGTGGAACAATGCAATTAGACAATCAAGTAGGAAGTGAATAGAACCTTGTAGTAATTCCAGAAAATCTTGTTAGTCGAACTTACCATCCGGAGGTATTGTTGTTCGCTGGATTAGTATCTAGGAATAAGGCTTGGTAATATTTGCGCACCTTAGGATTTAAACCAGATTAAACTGTTAGCTTTGAATCGAATCATATTCGGTGGGATAACAGGGATATGTGGTGTATTTTTAGTGAAACTGCATGAATGAACAATCGTAAGTTTAATAACCCAAATTAATTGGTCAATACCTGATACCTTAGAACTATTTGTTATCTCTTGATTAGACACTTGCTTTTATTTTTCCTTGCTTTTAATTAATTCAGTTATTTAATATTTCGTTATTTAGATTAATTCACAACAAAACATTGGAAATTGGTTACTCAATTCTGATTAATTAGTAATTTACAGAATAAATAAATAATTAGCTGTCTTAGCGGGATCGATAATTTAACTTGGGTACTTGTTGCTACAATTGACATCCTTATACTTGAGGATTAAATTATAGTGCGTAGAAAAAGCCTATCAAGTTTTTGGCACCGTTGTGCCGGGGACAGTTTTAATTATTTATTTTCTTTTATTACTTAGTTAATTAGAATATTTTCTTTGGGATTTAATTGTTTTTCTTTGGATTTTTCTTGAAGTTGCATGCAAACTAGGTCAAAGACGAGAGCACAAGATCTTGAATTTGATCCGAAAATTGAAGCTTCTGCGAGGAAAAGAAGAGTAAAATCAAAGAATACCAAAGCACCTCTTAAAGCAATTTTAGAGGAGGACGAAGTGCAGATTGAGAATCAGGCTATCCTAGAAGAGGCTGAATCGGAGTTTGAATCAGAATCTGAGACAGAACCTGAAACAGCATCAATGGGAGAAAGAGTCGATGAGGATGACATCGTCATCCGAGAAACATTCAAGTCCACCAATCTAGGAGGATCAGCGTAGTTGGAGCCATTCAAGTTGATGAAACGAACGACATAAGGCCAGCCCTGATTCATATGGTGGAGAAAAACCCCTTTGCCGGAGGCGTTTTTGATGAGCCCTATGGCCATCTTAAGCGTTTCAACAGCTACATGGAGGATGCTAAGGATTTTCGAACAACTCAAATCAATGAGTTGGACGAATTTCGTGAGAAGGCTTATGAGAACTCAATGATCTTCAAAGCACGTATGAAGAGATGGCATGATGCGATGATCAAATTCAAGGAGTTCAATGTTGGTGATGAGGTACTTCTTTTCAACTCTCGTCTTAAACTTTTTGCAGGTAAGCTGAAGTCCCGTTGGAGTGGACCGTTTGTCATACATAGAGCTTGTGGAGGGGGAAGCTTTGAGTTGAAAGGTAAGAATGGTGATATCATGGTAGCAAATGGCCAAAGATTGAAGCATTACAAGTCACCGCAGGATATCCAAGTACTCTCTCTTGAGTATTTGAGTTGAGGTTTAAATTCCGTCGTGACTCTCCGACGTTAAACATGAGCGCCTGTTGGGGGCTGTCCCTTCCGTTTTATTGCTTTTATATGTCTGTGTTGGTGTAGGAGTTTTATTAGGTGTTGCTTGACTATGGTATATACTTATTTGCAAACTTAGTTTCTCACTTTGTTTGATCTAAGTTTGGGGGGAGGTTACGTACATACCTTGTCTTGTAGTACAGAAGTAAACTTTTTGCATTGTGTTGTTGCTTGGAGGGTCGATTTTTTGCGGATTTTTAATATTTTCAATTTATTTGATGATGTTGAGGGTTTGATTTTTTATGATTTTCCAGGTTTCGTGTTGTTTTTGTTTGTGTTTATTTGTTTTGTGTTAATCCTAGTGTTGGTATAATTGATTTTTGGTCTCTAGGATAATTTCTCGATTTTCGTAGCACTTGATGGTATTTTACAGTGTGCTTTCACTTGGAATTGAGTTCTGAAGCAGGGTACAGTACAGAAAAAGCAGGGGATCGAAGACGGAAGCAGAACCGGAAAGATCGGTCACGGCTCACCACCTGGCTCGAGCCGAGCGGCGGCGCGGCAACGACGAAAGCTGCCGAGTGGCGGTCCACATGATGCAGCACACGTGTCAGGCCCGAGATTGGGCCCGCTCTGCAAGGTTTGAGCCCGCTCGGATGGCAGCTCGAGCCGAGCGGTGCAGCGGGCAGCAGGCGGAGTTTAAAAACCTGTCCAGCGCCATTTTAGCTTATTTCCAGCCCCTGCGACGAGCTTCCACCGATTTTCGACGCTATTTTCGGCCAGTTTTTCTCAATTTTTCCACTAAATCACATCACACACATCACTACTCATCTTCACTTGCATTAATTCATTAGATTAGGGCATTTTAGTGTGTGGATTTGGGGATTTTGGGTGTTGAATACCAAGTCAAAAATTCGTCATGTATAACACAAGGGGTATGTTTTTCTTGATCCTTTCACTCCTAGAATGGTAATTGTGATGTGAATTTGGTATGGGTAAGTCATATGTGTGTTGAATTTACATGTTCAAGTTGGGATTTGGTTGAGGCATTTTGACAAACACTTGGTGTGCATTCGAATTTGTGCTTAATTGTTGAATATCTTGATTGTTTGTTGCTTTTGTTCTCAACTATTTGGTTTTATGATGATTATTGAACATGTGGGGGGGTGTTGATTGGTGCTTACATGTGGAAGTAAGATGGAAATGGAGATTAGATTGAGAAGTTCCCATGAAAATGCTATGTTTTTGAATTGTAAGAGTGCATGAATGCTTGAATATTGAGTTCTCTGAGTTGAATGTGACTAAGCATGATTGTTCTTGGATTTTTGGAAGCATGTTTATGGTAGAATTGTTGAAGCTAAGAATGTGATATAGGATATTTACTATTATGCATATCTAAGTAAGAGTTAGAAGTTTGATTAATGATTATGTTTTGAATATGATAGCTTTGAACTTGGAATTAAATTGCATAGGTCCTATCTATTTGATTATTTGATGGAAGAGTGTGCCTTGCCTATATGAATTGCGACAGGTAGAAATAAGAAGAAGAGATCAGATGAGGGTCCTTCTTATGAGTCCGATGATGTTGATCCAGAGGAGGAGACAGCAGCACAGATTTATGAGAGGCTGAGGAGAAAAAGGATGCTACCAGGAGATTTTGGCATCGAGTTTGCTAACTGGGATAAAATAGATGTTCTCTATTGGAGGATTGCAGATAAGATAATCAACACTCGATACCAAGACGATCAGACGATGGATACTCTGGGTTTTACTGATGATATAAGATGGATGTTTGATCAGGTTGGTATCCGAAGGTTCATGGAGATGAGACCACCCACTTATTTCAGACTCATTGCGGAGTTCCTTTGCACGCTAAAAGTTTTGTATGATGAGGAGATTCCGTACGAGTGTGAGTTTGTACTTGGAGGGGGTGAGTCTAGAAAAGAGACCCCAGATTCGATTAATAGAATACTCGGGTGTCCTGAGGGGATTCCTGCGTTTATAGAGGATCAAAGATTCAAGCCCAATGATTTCTGGAGATTGATTATGGGGCGGAATGAGGTTTATTATTCGAGTTATGCTCGAGCCACTAGCATCCGCAACCCAGTGCTGAGATATATGGATCGGATTTTGGGATGTACAATCTTCTGTCGATCCGAGAGTGGTGCGATTCCCCGAGGAGAGCTCTATGTATTGTGGTGCATGCTCCATGGAGTGAGGATCAATGTGGGTGCTTATTTGATTCACCAGATGTACCAGTTCGCCACACACATCCGACAGATAGTGAACATAGAAGGTTTGGTTACGCCTATAGCTCACCATTATGGGATTGACACGAGTGAGATGTTGGTTGTGAGGAAGAAGCCAGACATTGATCTTGGATCGTTGGAATCAAGCAAGGTGTTTAAGGTGTCAAAGAGAGGTGTTTTGGAGTTTGTTTATGCTAGTGCACCTAATGCCTTCTCATTCCCTATAGAGCTCACTCATTTCATTACCATCCGGGATGAGGGAAACATCCTGAATGAGGGTAACATCGGAATGAAAACACCTGGTCATCAGTCAATCATTGAGGCGATTCAGAAGGGCAGAGACTGGAGGAGGGCAGCGCAAGATGCACTAGCCCAGGATCAGCCGATGGCTATGGGGGACCCTGTCGATGAGGCATACGATGGAGCGGATTATGGAGATGATCAGGACTATGGAGGTGGAGCAGATGATGAGATGCCGCACCCGGATTTTGGAGGAGGAGCTCCAGGAGAAGAGCAGTTTGGGGGAGCACCATTGTTCCCCGGAGTAGATCAGTTTCCCTTATACGGGATGCATCCACCACCATTGCCTCCTGGTTTTGAGGCATGGCAGCCGATGGTTTCATGGTATGGCAAGGTATGCATGCTCATTTATCTAACTTGACAGTTGAAAACAGGAGGAGAAGAAGAGAGAACGTTGCTATTCGTCGCCAGCTGACCTAGATCAATGCAACTCAGCAAGCTACTAACACTCAGATTGGAGGGTTGAACAACACGCTTACCCAGAAGTCGGATAGAGTAAGGACACTGGAGGACATTCGGAAGGAATTAAACGCATGGCGCATTGATCCTGATGATCTGATTTGAGCAGTGTTATCAGATAGTGTTTGTGTCTCTCTACTTCTACCTTTCTTTTTTTTTTCCTTTTTGGAGTCATTTGACAGTCTGTGCTAGGAGTTCTGTTCTATTGATTTGGGCATGTATGATATAATTATTCTGTTTCTATTGATGGTTGATTATTAAGGGTTTATGATTCATTCGTAGAGGTATGTGCTATTGATTTATGTTGTGTGATTGTTTGAGAAGCAATTTGATATTGTGCTTTGATATTGAGATGCTTGAAGTTTACTTATGTACATGAAAGATTAGCTATGTAGCTTGATTAGGTTTGCTCGTTCATTCCTATAGCCATGTGAGATTTGAGCCTTTTGAAATCATGACAAGTTTCATGATTCAGTTTATTCTTGTGAGTTTCGTTCATACACACGTATTCTAGAACTTGGCTTTTTATCTTGCTTGAAGCTACGTGTTTGATTAGACAATAAGAAATGATCTTAGGCAATCTTTGTTATTTATTAGTCACTAGCCAAATTATTATCCTACCAATTGAAATTATCCGTAGTTAACCCTTTTGAGCCTAAAAGTCTTATTTTTGTGGAAGCCTACGTGATTAGCCAATTGATCCCTTTGTTAGCCTTTAAACATTCATACCTAGTAGAGAGTTGAAGGAGTCAATTTGGTCTCTTGAGAAGAAACATAAAAGGAGAATAAGTTGGAAGTGATGAAAATTGTTGAAAAGAGTAGTTAAATTGTTGCATAAAGGGGTAGTGCCCGAAACTGGTACCCCATGAAAAGGGTAGTGCCTGAAACTGGTACCCTTATTTGAAAAAGAAAAAAAAAGAAAAGAAAAGAGGGAAGAAGAAAAAAAAAATTCAAGTAAGGATGTGGTGTTCAAAAGTGAAGGAGGAATCAAATTGCAAGAAGCATTGAAGAGCGTTGAAGAAGAAAGAAGAAAGTAAAGCTGTTTGTTGAAAAGCTGTAAGTCTTCTTTGATTCTCTACTAGTGATTGAGTCACCTTATCCATATACTCCCTACCTTTACCAAAGAGCCAACTTTACAACCTAATGCAAGACCTTTGTGATCCTATTGTTGAAATTATTCCTTTAGTCGAGAGTTGAGATGATTGCCAAGCTTATGGTTACGCGTGTGTTTGAATTGACTTTGAGTGTAAACACCATACCCTAAAGTGTATATCTCGCACTTGAGTGTTGAGCGTAAATACTACCCGTGAGAATGGGTGGATGAGCATTCCGAAAAGGTGAATTAGTTGATTTGAATTGTATGTTTTTAAATGGATGGGTATCTTGTATCCAAAGTATGATATTTAAATTGCTATATTGTCTTGAATGTTTTTCTGCTGTGAAATTTCCTCTCAATTAATCTATTGGTTTTTGATGTTGTTGCCTCGGGACGCGCAACAGGTAAGTTTGGGGGTTTGTTGAGAGTGGAATTTCACGCATTTTATGGGTGCACATTACACCATTTTGCTTAAGAAATTGATCGTTTTTGCATGGAATTGTGTATGTTTAAGTATTTACACGATTTTAAGGCTATTAAGGTGTTTTTGTGAGTTTCAAAGGCAGGAAACAGGGTAAACACAGGGCAGGATCGGAAGAGGAGCAAAACAGACCTGGAACGGCCCAGCTCGGGAGCAGCTCGGCGAGCCACTCGAGCCGAGCTGGGTGCCGAGCCGTGGTAGAAGCTGCCGAGTGGGGTCCTACCTGGACCCCAGTGACGTGGCCAGTGACGTGGCAGGCCGCTCGGCTAGGACCAGACCCAGCTCGAGCCGAGCTGGGTGCCGAGCGGCCCAGTTCAGAGCCCAGACGGGGCCTGTTCAATTCAACACTGTATAAATACCTTCCAGACACGATTCTGAAGGAGATTCATCGCGAAAACAGCCCTGCATCCATCTTAGAAACAATTAGGGAGATCGAGACGTCAATCGGAGAGAGCCCAGCCATAAACCATCATCAATCCACACTCCTTTCACATCCATATCAGATTTACAACCTGATTTCACCATCCATCCACTTCCAAGAGGGTTCCAAGTGCTAATTGAGGGAGAATCAAGCAATTGGAGAGACGGAGAAGGAACGTGAGATTGCTCCTACACTAGGGTTTCACAATTCTTATCTATTTCTTTCTATTACTTTGATTATTGTTATGAATTGCTTAGCCATGAGGATTGCTTGTAATCTCATGGGCTAATTTCCTATACAGTTCTAGGGTTTGATGGATTGATTTAATTGATTTGGGGATTTAGACCAAAGTTTGGGATTTTATGCAGTTGAGCTTTTGATTTTACTTATTTGACTAAGACATGTTAATCTGCTTCGTAACGTCTTCATAATATATTCATGACATCCGCTATAATGCTTGGATTATTGTGTTAGCTTGTGTGCGTTCATGATTGGTATTGTCTATCTGTTAGGAATTAGAGTAGCTCCGCTATAAGCACTTTAATTTCATGAACTGGTGAATCGAATACTTGATTAGTTTAGTGGAACAATGCAATTAGACAATCAAGTAGGAAGTGAATAGAACCTTGTAGTAATTCCAGAAAATATCTTGTTAGTCGAACTTACCATCCAGAGGTATTGTTGTTCGCTGGATTAGTATCTAGGAATAAGGCTTGGTAATATTTGCGCACCTTAGGATTTAAACCAGATTAAACTGTTAGCTTTGAATCGAATCATATTCGGTGGGATAACAGGGATATGTGGTGTATTTTCAGTGAAACTGCATGAATGAACAATCGTAAGTTTAATAACCCATATTAATTGGTCACTACCTGATACCTTAGAACTGTTTGTTATCTCTTGATTAGACACTTGCTTTTATTTTTCCTTGCTTTTAATTAATTCAGTTATTTAATATTTCGTTATTTAGATTAATTCACAACAAAACATTGGAAATTGGTTACTCAATTCTGATTACTTAGTAATTTACAGAATAAATAAATAATTAGCTGTCTTAGCGGGATCGATAATTTAACTTGGGTACTTGTTGCTACAATTGACATCCTTATACTTGAGGATTAAATTATAGTGCGTAGAAAAAGCCTATCAAGTTTTTGGCGCCGTTGTGCCGGGGACAGTTTTAATTATTTATTTTCTTTTATTACTTAGTTAATTAGAATATTTTCTTTGGGATTTAATTGTTTTTCTTTGGATTTTTCTTGAAGTTGCATGCAAACTAGGTCAAAGACGAGAGCACAAGATCTTGAATTTGATCCGAAAATTGAAGCTTCTGCGAGGAAAAGAAGAGTAAAATCAAAGAATACCAAAGCACCTCTTAAAGCAATTTTAGAGGAGGACGAAGTGCAGATTGAGAATCAGGCTACCCTAGAAGAGGCTGAATCGGAGTTTGAATCAGAATCTGAGACAGAACCTGAAACATCATCAATGGAAGAAAGAGTCGATGAGGATGACATCGTCATCCGAGAAACATTCAAGTCCACCAATCTAGGAGGATCAGGCGTAGTTGGAGCCATTCAAGTTGATGAAACGAACGACATAAGGCCAGCCCTGATTCATATGGTGGAGAAAAACCCCTTTGCCGGAGGCGTTTTTGATGAGCCCTATGGACATCTTAAGCGTTTCAACAGCTACATGGAGGATGCTAAGGATTTTCGAACAACTCAAATCAATGAGTAGGATGAATTTCGTGAGAAGGCTTATGAGAACTCAATGATCTTCAAAGCACGTATGAAGAGATGGCATGATGCGAAGATCAAATTCAAGGAGTTCAATGTTGGTGATGAGGTACTTCTTTTCAACTCTCGTCTTAAACTTTTTGCAGGTAAGCTGAAGTCCCGTTGGAGTGGACCGTTTGTCATACATAGAGCTTGTGGAGGGGGAAGCTTTGAGTTGAAAGGTAAGAATGGTGATATCATGGTAGCAAATGGCCAAAGATTGAAGCATTACAAGTCACCGCAGGATATCCAAGTACTCTCTCTTGAGTATTTGAGTTGAGGTTTGAATTCCGTCGTGACTCTCCGACGTTAAACATGAGCGCCTGTTGGGGGCTGTCCCTTCCGTTTTATTGCTTTTATATGTCTGTGTTGGTGTAGGAGTTTTATTAGGTGTTGCTTGACTACGGTATATACTTCTTTGCAAACTTAGTTTCTCACTTTGTTTGATCTAAGTTTGGGGGGAGGTTACGTACATACCTTGTCTTGTAGTACAGAAGTAAACTTTTTGTATTGTGTTGTTGCTTGGAGGGTCGATTTTTTGCGGATTTTTAATATTTTCAATTTATTAGATGATGTTGAGGGTTCAATTTTTTACGATTTTCCAGGTTTCGTGTTGTTTTTGTTTGTGTTTATTTGTTTTGTGTTAATCCTAGTGTTGGTATAATTGATTTTTGGTCTCTAGGATAATTTCTCGATTTTCGTAGCACTTGATGGTATTTTACAGTGTGCTTTCACTTGGAATTGAGTTCTGAAGCAGGGTACAGTACAGAAAAAGCAGGGGATCGAAGACGGAAGCAGAACCGGGAAGATCGGTCACGGCTCGCCACCTGGCTCGAGCCGAGCGGCGGCGCGGCAACGACGGAAGCTGCCGAGCGGCGGTCCACATGATGCAGCACACGTGTCAGGCCCGAGATTGGGCCCGCTCGGCAAGGTTTGAGCCCGCTCGGATGGCAGCTCGAGCCGAGCGGCACAGTGGGCAGCAGGCGGAGTTTAAAAACCTGTCCAGCGCCATTTTGGCTTATTTCCAGCCCCTGCGACGAGCTTCCACCGATTTCCGACCCTATTTCCGGCCAGTTTTTCTCAATTTTTCCACTAAATCACATCACACACATCACTACTCATCTTCACTTGCATTAATTCATTAGATTAGGGCATTTTAGTGTGTGGATTTGGGGATTTTGGGTGTTGAATACCAAGTTAAAAATTCGTCATGTATAACACAAGGGGTATGTTTTTCTTGATCCTTTCACTCCTAGAATGGTAATTGTGATGTGAATTTGGTATGGGTAAGTCATATGTGTGTTGAATTTACATGTTCAAGTTGGGATTTGGTTGAGGCATTTTGACAAACACTTGGTGTGCATTCGAATTTGTGCTTAATTGTTGAATATCTTGATTGTTTGTTGCTTTTGTTCTCAACTATTTGGTTTTATGATGATTATTGAACATGTGGGGGGTGTTGATTGGTGCTTACATGTGGAAGTAAGATGGAAATGGAGATTAGATTGAGAAGTTCCCATGAAAATGCTATGTTTTTGAATTGTAAGAGTGCATGAATGCTTGAATATTGAGTTCTCTGAGTTGAATGTGACTAAGCATGATTGTTCTTGAATTTTTGGAAGCATGTTTATGGTAGAATTGTTGAAGCTAAGAATGTGATATAGGATATTTACTATTATGCATATCTAAGTAAGAGTTAGAAGTTTGATTAATGATTATGTTTTGAATATGATAGCTTTGAACTTGGAATTAAATTGCATAGGTCCTATCTATTTGATTATTTGATGGAAGAGTGTGCCTTGCCTATATGAATTGCGACAGGTAGAAATAAGAAGAAGAGATCAGATGAGGGTCCTTCTTATGAGTCCGATGATGTTGATCCAGAGGAGGAGACAACAGCACAGATTTATGAGAGGCTTAGGAGAAAAAGGATGCTACCAGGAGATTTTGGCATCGAGTTTGCTAACTGGGATAAAATAGCTGTTCTCTATGGGAGGATTGCAGATAAGATAATCAACACTCGATACCAAGACGATCAGACAATGGATACTCTGGGTTTTACTGATGATATAAGATGGATGTTTGATCAGGTTGGTATCCGAAGGTTCATGGAGATGAGACCACCCACTTATTTCAGACTCACTGCGGAGTTCCTTTGCACGCTAAAAGTTTTGTATGATGAGGAGATTATGTACGAGTGTGAGTTTGTACTTGGAGGGGGTGAGTCTAGAAAAGAGACCCCAGATTCGATTAATAGAATACTCGGGTGTCCTGAGGGGATTCCTGCGTTTATAGAGGATCAAAGATTCAAGCCCAATGATTTCTGGAGATTGATTACGGGGCGGAATGAGGTTTATTATTCGAGTTATGCTCGAGCCACTAGCATCCGCAACCCAGTGCTGAGATATATGGATCGGATTTTGGGATGTACAATCTTCTGTCGATCCGAGAGTGGTGCGATTCCCCGAGGAGAGCTCTATGTATTGTGGTGCATGCTCCATGGAGTGAGGATCAATGTGGGTGCTTATTTGATTCACCAGATGTACCAGTTCGCCACACACATCCGACAGATAGTGAACATAGAAGGTTTGGTTACGCCTATAGCTCACCATTATGGGATTGACACGAGTGAGATGTTGGTTGTGAGGAAGAAGCCAGACATTGATCTTGGATCGTTGGAATCAAGCAAGGTGTTTAAGGTGTCAAAGAGAGGTGTTTTGGAGTTTGTTTATGCTAGTGCACCTAATGCCTTCTCATTCCCTATAGAGCTCACTCATTTCATTACCATCCGGGATGAGGGAAACATCCTGAATGAGGGTAACATCGGAATGAAAACACCTGGTCATCAGTCAATCATTGAGGCGATTCAGAAGGGCAGAGACTGGAGGAGGGCAGCGCAAGATGCACTAGCCCAGGATCAGCCGATGGCTATGGGGGACCCTGTCGATGAGGCATACGATGGAGCGGATTATGGAGATGATCAGGACTATGGAGGTGGAGCAGATGATGAGATGCCGCACCCGGATTTTGGAGGAGGAGCTCCAGGAGGAGAGCAGTTTGGGGGAGCACCATTGTTCCCCGGAGTAGATCAGTTTCCCTTATACGGGATGCCTCCACCACCATTGCCTCCTGGTTTTGAGGCATGGCAGCCGATGGTTTCATGGTATGGCAAGGTATGCATGCTCATTTATCTAACTTGACAGTTGAAAACAGGAGGAGAAGAAGAGAGAACGTTGCTATTCGTCGCCAGCTGACCTAGATCAATGCAACTCAGCAAGCTACTAACACTCAGATTGGAGGGTTGAACAACACGCTTACCCAGATGTCGGATAGAGTAAGGACACTGGAGGACATTCGGGAGGAATTCAACGCATGGCGCATTGATCCTGATGATCTGATTTGAGCAGTGTTATCAGATAGTGTTTGTGTCTCTCTACTTCTACCTTTCTTGTTTTTTTTTTCCTTTTTGGAGTCATTTGACAGTCTATGCTAGGAGTTCTGTTCTATTGATTTGGGCATGTATGATATAATTATTCTGTTTCTATTGATGGTTGATTATTAAGGGTTTATGATTCATTCATAGAGGTATGTGCTATTGATTTATGTTGTGTGATTGTTTGAGAAGCAATTTGATATTGTGCTTTGATATTGAGATGCTTGAAGTTTACTTATGTACATGAAAGATTAGCTATGTAGCTTGATTAGGTTTGCTCGTTCATTCCTATAGCCATGTGAGATTTGAGCCTTTTGAAATCATGACAAGTTTCATGATTCAGTTTATTCTTGTGAGTGTCGTTCATACACACGTATTCTAGAACTTGGCTTTTTATCTTGCTTGAAGCTACGTGTTTGACTAGACAATAAGAAATGATCTTAGGCCATCTTTGTTATTTATTAGTCACTAGCCAAATTATTATCCTACCTATTGAAATTATCCGTAGTTAACCCTTTTGAGCCTAAAAGTCTTATTTTTGTGGAAGCCTACGTGATTAGCCAATTGATCCCTTTGTTAGCCTTTAAACATTCCTACCTAGTAGAGAGTTGAAGGAGTCAATTTGGTGTCTTGAGAATAAACATAAAAGGAGAATAAGTTGGAAGTGATGAAAATTGTTGAAAAGAGTAGTTAAATTGTTGCATAAAGGGGTAGTGCCCGAAACTGGTACCCCATGAAAAGGGTAGTGCCTGAAACTGGTACCCTTATTTGAAAAAGAAAAAAAAAAGAAAAGAAAAGAGGGAAGAAGAAAAAAAAAATTCAAGTAAGGATGTGGTGTTCAAAAGTGAAGGAGGAATCAAATTGCAAGAAGCATTGAAGAGCGTTGAAGAAGAAAGAAGAAAGTAAAGCTGTTTGTTGAAAAGCTGTAAGTCTTCTTTGATTCTCTACTAGTGATTGAGTCACCTTATCCATATACTCCCTACCTTTACCAAAGAGCCAACTTTACAACCTAATGCAAGACCTTTGTGATCCTATTGTTGAAATTATTCCTTTAGTCGAGAGTTGAGATGATTGCCAAGCTTATGGTTACGCGTGTGTTTGAATTGACTTTGAGTGTAAACACCATACCCTAAAGTGTATATCTCGCACTTGAGTGTTGAGCGAAATACTACCCGTGAGAATGGGTGGATGAGCATTTCGAAAAGGTGAATTAGTTGATTTGAATTGTATGTTTTTAAATGGATGGGTATCTTGTATCCAAAGTATGATATTTAAATTGCTATATTGTCTTGAATGTTTTTCTGCTGTGAAATTTCCTCTCAATTAATCTATTGGTTTTTGATGTTGTTGCCTCGGGACGCGCAACAGGTAAGTTTGGGGGTTTGTTGAGAGTGGAATTTCACGCATTTTATGGGTGCACATTACACCGTTTTGCTTAGGAAATTGATCGTTTTGCATGGAATTGTGTATGTTTAAGTATTTACACGATTTTAAGGCTATTAAGGTGTTTTTGTGAGTTTCAAAGGCAGGAAACAGGGTAAAACAGGGCAGGATCGGAAGAGGAGCAAAACAGACCTGGAACGGCCCAGCTCGGGAGCAGCTCGGCGAGCCACTCGAGCCGAGCTGGGTGCCGAGCCGTGGTAGAAGCTGCCGAGTGTGGTCCCACCTGGACCCCAGTGACGTGGCCAGTGACGTGACAGGCCGCTCGGCTAGGACCAGACCCAGCTCGAGCCGAGCTGGGTGCCGAGCGGCCCAGTTCAGAGCCCAAACGGGGCCTGTTCGATTCAACACTGTATAAATACCTTCCAGACACGATTCTGAAGGAGATTCGTCGCGAAAACAGCCCTGCATCCATCTTAGAAACAATTAGGGAGATCGAGACGTCAATCGGAGAGAGCCCAGCCATAAACCATCATCAATCCACACTCCTTTCACATCCATATCAGATTTACAACCTGATTTCACTATCCATCCACTTCCAAGAGGGTTCCAAGTGCTAATTGAGGGAGAATCAAGCAATTGGAGAGACGGAGAAGGAACGTGAGATTGCTCCTACACTAGGATTTCACAATTCTTATCTATTCCTTTCTATTACTTTGATTATTGTTATGAATTGCTTAGCCATGAGGATTGCTTGTAATCTCATGGGCTAATTTCCTATACAGTTCTAGGGTTTGATGGATTGATTTAATTGATTTGGGGATTTAGACCAAAGTTTGGGATTTTATGCAGTTGAGCTTTTGATTTTACTTATTTGACTAAGACATGTTAATCTGCTTCGTAACGTCTTCATAATATATTCATGACATCCGCTATAATGCTTGGATTATTGTGTTAGCTTGTGTGCGTTCATGATTGGTATTGTCTATCTGTTAGGGATTAGAGTAGCTCCGCTATAAGCACTTTAATTTCATGAACTGGTGAATCGAATACTTGATTAGTTTAGTGGAACAATGCAATTAGAAAATCAAGTAGGAAGTGAATAGAACCTTGTAGTAATTCCAGAAAATATCTTGTTAGTCGAACTTACCATCCAGAGGTATTGTTGTTCGCTGGATTAGTATCTAGGAATAAGGCTTGGTAATATTTGCGCACCTTAGGATTTAAACCAGATTAAACTGTTAGCTTTGAATCGAATCATATTCGGTGGGATAACAGGGATATGTGGTGTATTTTCAGTGAAACTGCATGAATGAACAATCGTAAGTTTAATAACCCATATTAATTGGTCAATACCTGATACCTTAGAACTGTTTGTTATCTCTTGATTAGACACTTGCTTTTATTTTTCCTTGCTTTTAATTAATTCAGTTATTTAATATTTCGTTATTTAGATTAATTCACAACAAAACATTGGAAATTGGTTACTCAATTCTGATTAATTAGTAATTTACAGAATAAATAAATAATTAGCTGTCTTAGCGGGATCGATAATTTAACTTGGGTACTTGTTGCTACAATTGACATCCTTATACTTGAGGATTAAATTATAGTGCGTAGAAAAAGCCTATCAAGTTTTTGGCGCCGTTGTGCCGGGGACAGTTTTAATTATTTATTTTCTTTTATTACTTAGTTAATTAGAATATTTTCTTTGGGATTTAATTGTTTTTCTTTGGATTTTTCTTGAAGTTGCATGCAAACTAGGTCAAAGACGAGAGCACAAGATCTTGAATTTGATCCGAAAATTGAAGCTTCTGCGAGAAAAAGAAGAGTAAAATCAAAGAATACCAAAGCACCTCTTAAAGCAATTTTAGAGGAGGACGAAGTACAGATTGAGAATCAGGCTATCCTAGAAGAGGCTGAATCGGAGTTTGAATCAGAATCTGAGACAGAACCTGAAACAGCATCAATGGGAGAAAGAGTCGATGAGGATGACATCGTCATCTGAGAAACATTCAAGTCCACCAATCTAGGAGGATCAGGCGTAGTTGGAGCCATTCAAGCTGATGAAACGAACGACATAAGGCCAGCACTGATTTATATGGTGGAGAAAAACCCCTTTGCCGGAGGCATTTTTGATGAGCCCTATGGCCATCTTAAGCGTTTCAACAGCTACATGGAGGATGCTAAGGATTTTCGAACAACTCAAATCAATGAGTTGGACGAATTTCGTGAGAAGGCTTATGAGAACTCAATGATCTTCAAAGCACGTATGAAGAGATGGCATGATGCGAAGATCAAATTCAAGGAGTTCAATGTTGGTGATGAGGTACTTCTTTTCAACTCTCGTCTTAAACTTTTTGCAGGTAAGCTGAAGTCCTGTTGGAGTGGACCGTTTGTCATACATAGAGCTTGTGGAGGGGGAAGCTTTGAGTTGAAAGGTAAGAATGGTGATATCATGGTAGCAAATGGCCAAAGATTGAAGCATTACAAGTCACCGCAGGATATCCAAGTACTCTCTCTTGAGTATTTGAGTTGAGGTTTGAATTCCGTCGTGACTCTCCGACGTTAAACATGAGCGCCTGTTGGGGGCTGTCCCTTCCGTTTTATTGCTTTTATATGTCTGTGTTGGTGTAGGAGTTTTATTAGGTGTTGCTTGACTATGGTATATACTTCTTTGCAAACTTAGTTTCTCACTTTGTTTGATCTAAGTTTGGGGGGAGGTTACGTACATACCTTGTCTTGTAGTACAGAAGTAAACTTTTTGCATTGTGTTGTTGCTTGGAGGGTCGATTTTTTGCGGATTTTTAATATTTTCAATTTATTTGATGATGTTGAGGGTTCGATTTTTTACGATTTTCCAGGTTTCGTGTTGTTTTTGTTTGTGTTTATTTGTTTTGTGTTAATCCTAGTGTTGGTATAATTGATTTTTGGTCTCTAGGATAATTTCTCGATTTTCGTAGCACTTGATGGTATTTTACAGTGTGCTTTCACTTGGAATTGAGTTCTGAAGCAGGGTACAGTACAGAAAAAGCAGGGGATCGAAGACGGAAGCAGAACCGGGAAGATCGGTCACGGCTCGCCACCTGGCTCGAGCCGAGCGGCGGCGCGGCAACGACGGAAGCTGCCGAGCGGCGGTCCACATGATGCAGCACACGTGTCAGGCCCGAGATTGGGCCCGCTCGGCAAGGTTTGAGCCCGCTCGGATGGCAGCTCGAGCCGAGCGGGCACCCGAGCGGCGCAGCGGGCAGCAGGCGGAGTTTAAAAACCTGTCCAGCGCCATTTTGGCTTATTTCCAGCCCCTGCGACGAGCTTCCACCGATTTCCGACGCTATTTCCGGCCAGTTTTTCTCAAATTTTCCACTAAATCACATCACACACATCACTACTCATCTTCACTTGCATTAATTCATTAGATTAGGGCATTTTAGTGTGTGGATTTGGGGATTTTGGGTGTTGAATACCAAGTCAAAAATTCGTCATGTATAACACAAGGGGTATGTTTATCTTGATCCTTTCACTCCTAGAATGGTAATTGTGATGTGAATTTGGTATGGGTAAGTCATATGTGTGTTGAATTTACATGTTCAAGTTGGGATTTGGTTGAGGCATTTTGACAAACACTTGGTGTGCATTCGAATTTGTGCTTAATTGTTGAATATCTTGATTGTTTGTTGCTTTTGTTCTCAACTATTTGGTTTTATGATGATTATTGAACATGTGGGGGGTGTTGATTGGTGCTTACATGTGGAAGTAAGATGGAAATGGAGATTAGATTGAGAAGTTCCCATGAAAATGCTATGTTTTTGAATTGTAAGAGTGCATGAATGCTTGAATATTGAGTTCTCTGAGTTGAATGTGACTAAGCATGATTGTTCTTGGATTTTTGGAAGCATGTTTATGGTAGAATTGTTGAAGCTAAGAATGTGATATAGGATGTTTACTATTATGCATATCTAAGTAAGAGTTAGAAGTTTGATTAATGATTATGTTTTGAATATGATAGCTTTGAACTTGGAATTAAATTGCATAGGTCCTATCTATTTGATTATTTGATGGAAGAGTGTGCCTTGCCTATATGAATTGCGACAGGTAGAAATAAGAAGAAGAGATCAGATGAGGGTCCTTCTTATGAGTCCGATGATGTTGATCCAGAGGAGGAGACAGCAGCACAGATTTATGAGAGGCTGAGGAGAAAAAGGATGCTACCAGGAGATTTTGGCATCGAGTTTGCTAACTGGGATAAAATAGTTGTTCTCTATGGGAGGATTGCAGATAAGATAATCAACACTCGATACCAAGACGATCAGACGATGGATACTCAGGGTTTTACTGATGATATAAGATGGATGTTTGATCAGGTTGGTATCCGAAGATTCATGGAGATGAGACCACCCACTTATTTCAGACTCACTGCGGAGTTCCTTTGCAAGCTAAAAGTTTTGTATGATGAGGAGATTCCGTACGAGTGTGAGTTTGTACTTGGAGGGGGTGAGTCTAGAAAAGAGACCCCAGATTCGATTAATAGAATACTCGGGTGTCCTGAGGGGATTCCTGCGTTTATAGAGGATCAAAGATTCAAGCCCAATGATTTCTGGAGATTGATTACGGGGCGGAATGAGGTTTATTATTCGAGTTATGCTCGAGCCACTAGCATCCGCAACCCAGTGCTGAGATATATGGATCAGATTTTGGGATGTACAATCTTCTGTCGATCCGAGAGTGGTGCGATTCCCCGAGGAGAGCTCTATGTATTGTGGTGCATGCTCCATGGAGTGAGGATCAATGTGGGTGCTTATTTGATTCACCAGATGTACCAGTTCGCCACACACATCCGACAGATAGTGAACATAGGAGGTTTGATTACGCCTATAGCTCACCATTATGGGATTGACACGAGTGAGATGTTGGTTGTGAGGAAGAAGCCAGACATTGATCTTGGATCGTTGGAATCAAGCAAGGTGTTTAAGGTGTCAAAGAGAGGTGTTTTGGAGTTTGTTTATGCTAGTGCACCTAATGCCTTCTCATTCCCTATAGAGCTCACTCATTTCATTACCATCCGGGATGAGGGAAACATCCTGAATGAGGGTAACATCGGAATGAAAACTCCTGGTCATCAGTCAATCATTGAGGCGATTCAGAAGGGCAGAGACTGGAGGAGGGCAGCGCAACATGCACTAGCCCAGGATCAGCCGATGGCTATGGGGGACCCTGTCGATGAGGCATACGATGGAGCGGATTATGGAGATGATCAGTACTATGGAGGTGGAGCAGATGATGAGATGCCGCACCCGGATTTTGGAGGAGGAGCTCCAGGAGGAGAGCAGTTTGGGGGAGCACCATTGTTCCCCGGAGTAGATTAGTTTCCCTTATACGGGATGCCTCCACCACCATTGCCTCCTGGTTTTGAGGCATGGCAGCCGATGGTTTCATGGTATGGCCAGCAGGCCCAAGGTATGCATGCTCATTTATCTAACTTGACAGTTGAAAACAGAAGGAGAAGAAGAGAGAACGTTGCTATTCGTCGCCAGCTGACCTAGATCAATGCAACTCAGCAAGCTACTAACACTCAGATTGGAGGGTTGAACAACACGCTTACCCAGATGTCGGATAGAGTAAGGACACTGGAGGACATTCGGGAGGAATTCAACGCATGGCGCATTGATCCTGATGATCTGATTTGAGCAGTGTTATCAGATAGTGTTTGTGTCTCTCTACTTCTACCTTTCTTGTTTTTTTTTTCCTTTTTGGAGTCATTTGACAGTCTGTGCTAGGAGTTCTGTTCTATTGATTTGGGCATGTATGATATAATTATTCTGTTTCTATTGATGGTTGATTATTAAGGGTTTATGATTCATTCGTAGAGGTATGTGCTATTGATTTATGTTGTGTGATTGTTTGAGAAGCAATTTGATATTGTGCTTTGATATTGAGATGCTTGAAGTTTACTTATGTACATGAAAGATTAGCTATGTAGCTTGATTAGGTTTGCTCGTTCATTCCTATAGCCATGTGAGATTTGAGCCTTTTGAAATCATGACAAGTTTCATGATTCAGTTTATTCTTGTGAGTGTCGTTCATACACACGTATTCTAGAACTTGGCTTTTTATCTTGCTTGAAGCTACGTGTTTGACTAGACAATAAGAAATGATCTTAGGCCATCTTTGTTATTTATTAGTCACTAGCCAAATTATTATCCTACCTATTGAAATTATCCGTAGTTAACCCTTTTGAGCCTAAAAGTCTTATTTTTGTGGAAGCCTACGTGATTAGCCAATTGATCCCTTTGTTAGCCTTTAAACATTCCTACCTAGTAGAGAGTTGAAGGAGTCAATTTGGTGTCTTGAGAAGAAACATAAAAGGAGAATAAGTTGGAAGTGATGAAAATTGTTGAAAAGAGTAGTTAAATTGTTGCATAAAGGGGTAGTGCCCGAAACTGGTACCCCATGAAAAGGGTAGTGCCTGAAACTGGTACCCTTATTTGAAAAAGAAAAAAAAAAGAAAAGAAAAGAGGGAAGAAGAAAAAAAAATTCAAGTAAGGATGTGGTGTTCAAAAGTGAAGGAGGAATCAAATTGCAAGAAGCATTGAAGAGCGTTGAAGAAGAAAGAAGAAAGTAAAGCTGTTTGTTGAAAAGCTGTAAGTCTTCTTTGATTCTCTACTAGTGATTGAGTCACCTTATCCATATACTCCCTACCTTTACCAAAGAGCCAACTTTACAACCTAATGCAAGACCTTTGTGATCCTATTGTTGAAATTATTCCTTTAGTCGAGAGTTGAGATGATTGCCAAGCTTATGGTTACGCGTGTGTTTGAATTGACTTTGAGTGTAAACACCATACCCTAAAGTGTATATCTCGCACTTGAGTGTTGAGCGTAAATACTACCCGTGAGAATGGGTGGATGAGCATTCCGAAAAGGTGAATTAGTTGATTTGAATTGTATGTTTTTAAATGGATGGGTATCTTGTATCCAAAGTATGATATTTAAATTGCTATATTGTCTTGAATGTTTTTCTGCTGTGAAATTTCCTCTCAATTAATCTATTGGTTTTTGATGTTGTTGCCTCGGGACGCGCAACAGGTAAGTTTGGGGGTTTGTTGAGAGTGGAATTTCACGCATTTTATGGGTGCACATTACACCGTTTTGCTTAGGAAATTGATCATTTTTGCATGGAATTGTGTATGTTTAAGTATTTACACGATTTTAAGGCTATTAAGGTGTTTTTGTGAGTTTCAAAGGCAGGAAACAGGGTAAAACAGTGCAGGATCGGAAGAGGAGCAAAACAGACCCGGAACGGCCCAGCTCCGGAGCAGCTCGGCGAGCCACTCGAGCCGAGCTGGGTGCCGAGCCGTGGTAGAAGCTGCCGAGTGGGGTCCCACCTGGACCCCAGTGACGTGGCCAGTGACGTGGCAGGCCGCTCGGCTAGGACCAGACCCAGCTCGAGCCGAGCTAGGTGCCGAGCGGCCCAGTTCAGAGCCCAGACGGGGCCTGTTCGATTCAACACTGTATAAATACCTTCCAGACACGATTCTGAAGGAGATTCGTCGCAAAAATAGCCCTGCATCCATCTTAGAAACAATTAGGGAGATCGAGACGTCAATCGGAGAGAGCCCAGCCATAAACCATCATCAATCCACACTCCTTTCACATCCATATCAGATTTACAACCTGATTTCACCATCCATCCACTTCCAAGAGGGTTCCAAGTGCTAATTGAGGGAGAATCAAGCAATTGGAGAGACGGAGAAGGAACGTGAGATTGCTCCTACACTAGGGTTTCACAATTCTTATCTATTCCTTTCTATTACTTTGATTATTGTTATGAATTGCTTAGCCATGAGGATTGCTTGTAATCTCATGGGCTAATTTCCTATACAGTTCTAGGGTTTGATGGATTGATTTAATTGATTTGGGGATTTAGACCAAAGTTTGGGATTTTATGCAGTTGAGCTTTTGATTTTACTTATTTGACTAAGACATGTTAATCTGCTTCGTAACGTCTTCATAATATATTCATGACATCCGCTATAATGCTTGGATTATTGTGTTAGCTTGTGTGCGTTCATGATTGGTATTGTCTATCTGTTAGGGATTAGAGTAGCTCTGCTATAAGAACTTTAATTTCATGAACTGGTGAATCGAATACTTGATTAGTTTAGTGGAACAATGCAATTAGACAATCAAGTAGGAAGTGAATAGAACCTTGTAGTAATTCCAGAAAATATCTTGTTAGTCGAACTTACCATCCGGAGGTATTGTTGTTCGCTGGATTAGTATCTAGGAATAAGGCTTGGTAATATTTGCGCACCTTAGGATTTAAACCAGATTAAACTGTTAGCTTTGAATCGAATCATATTCGGTGGGATAACAGGGATATGTGGTGTATTTTCAGTGAAACTGCATGAATGAACAATCGTAAGTTTAATAACCCAAATTAATTGGTCAATACCTGATACCTTAGAACTGTTTGTTATCTCTTGATTAGACACTTGCTTTTATTTTTCCTTGCTTTTAATTAATTCAGTTATTTAATATTTCGTTATTTAGATTAATTCACAACAAAACATTGGAAATTGGTTACTCAATTCTGATTAATTAGTAATTTACAGAATAAATAAATAATTAGCTGTCTTAGCGGGATCGATAATTTAACTTGGGTACTTGTTGCTACAATTGACATCCTTATACTTGAGGATTAAATTATAGTGCGTAGAAAAAGCCTATCAAAACCTATGCACAAATCTTGGTGGGAATAATGCAAGTACGATACTCATTCTCACTAATCCTCTCTAGGTAGTCTATGCACTCACACTCATAGTGAAAATTGTGGACGTTTTTACACTCATAATCGATTTACATGCACGCATTACCATAGGCTTGCCACAAGTCTCAAACTCTACACCACTATTGAAGTGTGTCAATCATTGAATCAAATAAGACTTTATATTGGGATGTAATGAAGTCTCTTTGGTAAGGGTAGGGATATATGGATAAAAGTGACTCAAATATGTGTGTGGATGATTAGAAGAGACGACGTCTCCCTTCTCGTCATGCACTACTCTTTAATCATAAATTCACTTTTTTTTATTCACTTTTCATGTACTTCATCATCCCTTCCTTTCATAACTCAGCTCTTTTTTCTCCATACCTTTTGCAATACACATTTGAGATTTTCTTTCTTCTTTTTTAGCTCTTATGCTCATTTTTTTTATAGAGCTTCATTCATTTTAATTTCTTGCTTACACATCATAATTCACTAGCTCTCATTTCATTTCAAGCACAAAATTCTTAATTTCCTTTTCAAGCACAATTTTTGCTTTTCTCTTCATAACCTTCTTTAATAACCATCTCCAACAATCATCCACATAAAAGGTTTTGTGTAAAGGCTTAAGTGGGTTTTATTGGCTTGTAATGAGCATAATAATCAAAGAATAGGCTCCATAGGCTCAAAATGGCTTACAAGGGAACAATGTTATGGTAAGGATATCATTTGGCAAGTGACTTCAATTTTCAAGGATGGCCTAAGATCATTTTCAACAATCTCCACACAATGTAGCCTCAAGCAAGACGAATGATAAGTTCTAGAACACATACACATGAATGATGCACACATGAAAGAAATGAATCACACAATATTTGTGCATTCAAGGCTCAAAATCTCACGGTTCATCAATAGTGTAAAAACAAGCATCACACAAGCAAATTCCCAACCATAACAAGTACACAAGCTCATATCTATTCAACCACATGATCTAACTCAATCTCATATTCTCAAACAATCACCAAATTAGCTCCATAAGAGAAGATTCAATAATAAGCAATCAAGGAAAGACTCACAAAAATAAGAGGAACAAAAGGTGCGCCGGTTCAAAATGTACAACTAAGAGCAATACGAGCATATAACAAAACAAACCATCCCGGCCCCCAAACTTAAATTTAACTAAGAGTTGAATTTTAGTTTGAATAGAGTTTTGTTACCAATTTGTTGCACTTCTTTTTTCTCTTCAAGACTATCACCGGAAGCTCCTTCATGTTCCTAAAAAAAAGACAAGAAACACGATAAAAACAAAAAACAACTAAGAAAGCAATTAAATGAAAGCAATAAAGATAATGATGAGTTGCCTCCCATCCAGTGCTAAGTTTAACGTCTTCAAGCTGGACGGGATATGGAGAACTCATCGGAATGGCCAAGGATATTGTTCGTTCTTGCCATCAAATTTTAATCTTTGTGCTTCTTCCTCTATTAGGCATTTGTGGCAAGTAACGACTTTGGTAGCATCCTTCAAGATTGGCTTTAGAAATTCAACTCGCTTGAGCTTGCATTCCATTAACCGCTATTTTCTCGATCACCACTTATTCCTTTTTATCAAGTAAGTTCCCAACACTTCTTCAAGCTCTCTTTTGTACCTAAGGTATTGAGAAGAATCAATAGGTAAAACAAAGTCAATATAAACAATATTTTGAAATTCAATGCAACTTGAAGAGTTAAAAGATGTAGAAATGCTCATTTCACGCCCAAACTCATCATCAAGTGCTCTTAGACCTTGTTCCACTTCATCGAATTCATACTCATCACTTGATTCTTCATCTTCACTTGAATTTTTCTCATCAACAAGAGACAAGAAATCTTGGATAATCTCTTCATTCTCAAAGTTCTCTTCTACCTTAGGCTCTTTACTCTTCTCACTTTCCTCCTCTAAACTTTCTTTTACCTTGTCTTCCTTATCCTCAATAAGCTCATCATATCTTGAGTCTTCTTCATAATCCCCCGAACACTCTTCTACTTCTAATTCTTCTTCAATATCTTCATCGAAAATTTTTATTTCGTGAAGAGTGTTCCGTTCAATTATCATTTGACTCATTTGACTTTCTAGGACCTCAAATCTCCTCTCATTTTCCTCATCTTCTCTCTTTCTTTCAACTCTTCTTTCTTCAATCATCTCATTGAGCATATCCATGAGTTGCCCAATTCGATCTTCTACGGGTGGCTTTATCTCTTCACTCGGTGGTTGCCATCTTTGTTCTTGGAGATAATTTCCATTATTATTGATTTGGAAATTACTCCCTTGCATGTAAAATATATCCTCCACTTGAGGACTTGGCATCATCCACTCTTGTTGCACCGTAGTATAAGAAGTTGGCATACTTTGAAGATATTGATCCCCATAAATAGTAAGACTTGGTTGAACACTTTGCCTTTCATTGTTCCCATGAGCGTATCTTCTATACAACTCCATTAAGGCACTATTCTCGGATAGAGGGGTAACCGTCGGAACTTGGTTGCAAGAACTTGGTACGGAATAAGTGTTTGCTTGATACGGTTGGAATGTATTCACATTGTAAGCACCTTGCCATCCCTCATATATTCCATTATTGTAGTATTGATCCATTTTTATGCTCTTCTTCTCAAGATCTACTACAATTCTTCTCCACTTACTATTTTTATTGCTCCTTCTTCTCTTCTATCAAGGTTGGTGTACCTATCAAGAAGAACAAGTTAGAACAAGATTTCCAAAGCAAATATAAATGCAAAAATAAAAAAATATCTTAAGTAGAGCTAACAAATTCAAACACGTTACACCGAAGCCTTTCTCCCCGGCAACGGCGCCATGAACTTAGTCTCAATTTTTGTACAAATTGATAAGAGTAAGCGTACTCTATCGTTGTGTGTAGACGTGGTGACCAAGTACAAAATTTATAATATCGAACCCAAGGGAGAAAGTGATGTATCCGTATTCGAAATATGTTTCACTCTAGAAGGACTAATCAATAAAGGGGAAGTTTAATTACACTATAAACTAACTAAGAAAGCAATTAAAGATAGAACATGTACAAATGATATGGATGATGGGTGATGGTGAGCAATCTAAGAAGTATGTAAGGCAAGCAATATAATGGAAAAGGCTCATGTAGATTCACACACACACATGCATTGAAGGTCATCATGTTATGATATTAAGGGCAATCACTTATGTACCCCTAATCCCTATGGCCAAGGCAATTAGGTTCTCAACTCTTTTACAAGTTTAAATCTCATAGGATTGTATCTTACTCACAATTCCCATGAAGGTACTATGATTATAAGTTGGGTTCCCCTCACTAGTTCATCACTAATGTCCTATCATGAGGTTCTAAGCATAAGAAGGGTATGACTTACCTCCCCTCACACTAACTAAGTCATCTCATGCAATCAATGATTCAATTAAACCACTAAGCATAATATTGGAATGACCATCCTAACACTATAAATAGAGAATTTAATCACACAAATCATACATAAAATGAGAATAAACATTCATGATAGAAAATATTCATATCAATCATTTCATCAAACATGTGGTGTGCAAAATCTACACTATCCTTCACCAATCATATTGCTAGCCTCACATGAGGACTAGCCACTATAAATCATTACAAAAACAATAAAATCTATGACTTGCTCTTATTGAGCTAAATAATGAAGAAAATAACAAATCAAAGGTTGATTGACTTCCCTTTTGAAGTTGGTCTTATCTTCCTTCAACATGCTCAAATCTTCACTTCTTGATGTTCTTCCCTTCTTATATTGATGGATTGGTGGAATGGATGGTTGGATTTGAGGAAATCAAGGGGAATGGATGGATGGATTGAAGGATAGAAAGATGAGATGGAGATGGATGAAAATGGAGGTGTAAAATGGCTAGAGTGGTGTGTTATATGTGTGGGCAGCCAAAACCCTTGATTTTCTCGTGCAAATGGTGTAATTGGGGGTATTTATACCCCTTTGGAAAATCTGGAAATCGCACTTTAACATTTGGCACTTTTTCATAAAAACACGCCCGTGTTTTTATGCACCTGCCCGTGTTTTCATGCAATTTTTCAGCTCTCTGGACATTCTTTGCACTTCTGAATAAACAACACTTTTCTGAATAGTGTTGTCTTTTCTGTATTGTCTTTGGTTCGTTCTCCCTCGTTTTAACTCCGAATTGAGATCCGCTTTTTCCTACATCTTTCTCTTCACCTCTAGAATTCATATATACCTGAAAATTACACAAATTCCACCGAAGTACAAATTCTCCAAATATTTACAAATATCGTGCATTCTAGGACACTTAAACACTCAAACTAAGCATAATTGTGTAGAATCATGCTATAATTGAACCCTAAATTCATGAGATTTCTACACTCATCAGTGGAACGAGCGGAACGAGCAGGCATTAGTCCATCGTGAGAGACTTGTCATTGCATTCTGGCTCGTAGCGACAGCAGATGGAACACCAATTGTGGTGTTCAAGAATCTAAGTGCGTTTAGAGATTGCCATGAGTTTGGTAAACATGTTTCTTTGATCACAGGAAGAACATCACTTCCATTCTGGGGTGTGCTCCTCTGGAGATTACTGGGATTCTAAATTATTCAGATATATATTACTCTGCTGCCTACCATATTTTCTTGTCCGTTAAATACATATTTTTTAGCTTTTTTATTAGTAATAGTTATAATCCTATTTTTTTTAATAAGAAATGTTTATAAATTTAATTTATGGGAACAGAAAATTTTAAATTTGTTATATGATAGTTTTTTTTTTGTAAATCTCGAGTTATTTAGGAGTTGAGTTTAATCGAACTTATTATATATCTAATTCTAATCCAAATAGAGGCTGTCCTTAGGATGTGGTGGGTGTACCACCACACATGGCCTCACTCCGATGAGGGTCCTCATTTTCTTTTTTATTTATTATTATGCATTTGTTAGGCATTTTTAACGTACTTCAATTAAATTCTCAAGTGTAAAGGATATCAATTGTAGTGGCAAGCGACCAAGTTTAATTATCGAACCCACAAGACAGCTAATTATTTACTTCTTATAATTACTAAATTAATTAAGACAACGAATGATTTCCAGGTTTGAGAATTTAACTATCTAAAGACTGAAAATTAAATAAAAAATATAATAGAAATCACAAAAAAAAGATTTAAGATTAATTCAAGAGAGAATCAACAGTTCTAAGGTAATCCAGTATAGACCAATCAATTTGAATTCCTAGATTTCCAATTATTCATTCATGCAGATTTTATGAAAATACACAACATAACCCTATTTTCCAACCGGATATGATCCGATTCAAAGCTAACAATATAATCTGTTTTAAATCCTAAGGTGCGCGAATATTACCAAACCTCCTTACTAGATACTAATCAACGCAAACAACAATACCTCCGGATGGCAAGTTTGACTAACAAGATATTTTTTGAAAGTACTACAAGGTTTTAATCACTTCCTACTTAAATATCTAATTGCATTGTTCCACTAAACAAATCAAGTATCTGATTTACCTGTTCATGGCATAAAAGTGTTTATAGCAGAATTACTTCAATCCATAACAGATAGACAATACTAATCATGAACGGACACAAGCTAACATAATAAATCAGCATTATAGCGGATATCATGAAATTATTATGAAGACGTTACGAAGTAGAAAGACAAGTCTAATAAAATAAGTAAAATCAGAATATTACTGCATAAATTCATAAAAGTGGTCTAGGTCTCCAAATCAATTAAATTCATCCTTCAAACCTTAAAACTGTAAACAAAATTAGTCCATGGGGTTACAAGAAACTCCCATGGCTATGAAAATCATACCAAAAGTCTTGACAAACAAAAAGAAAAGAAAGGAATAGAAAAACCCAAGTGTCGGCGTTATTCTGCTTTCCTTCTCCACCTCTCCAATTAGATGGATGATGGGATGGATGTGGATGATGGTAGATTATGGATGGGGTGATCCCCTTGTGGAGGATGGTGTCTCTTATGAATACTGATGTGAAATATATATAGGTGTGAGAAGAGAATGAAATAAAGAAAGAATTGTGCTCCAAGAAATAGGAAAAAAGACTCATTTTAGGAAATTTTTGGAAATTCCCGTCGGCAGCTGCGCGACCTCACGATTTTGAGCATAACTTTATCATACGGACTCCGATTTGAGTGATTTTTACCCAAAACGATTCTCTCTTCTGTGGCTTTCCAACCATATATCACATGATCAATTTGGAGCTCTATATGAATACAAAAAAATTATGCAATGTGGACGTGTGTTTTTAGCATTCCTTCACACTTTCACTCTTCATTCCAACTTTGAACTTTTGATCTTGTTTTACCCCTTTAAAACTCAACAAAACACCTTAGTAGCATATTAATTATGCAATATATGAAAACCACTCAATTCTACACAAAATCATGGCCACATTCTATCAAAAATGGTGTAATGTGAAACCTAAAATGCGTGAAATTCCACTCTCAACAGTGTTTATTTATATGATCGAATATATATATATTTAAAAGATGCAATATGGATAAATATTTTATTTTGTCATCTTAATTGTCACGGTTTGTTTTGTAATTCTTAAGTGTACTATCGAATCTATCAAATAAGAGTAATATTTATTTTTAGTACTTTTGAATCTTATGAAAATAATTTTTTTAAAAAAAATTAAATGAGAAATAAGTATATTTTATTACTATCAACTACAAATTATACTCTTATATTACTGGTAGATACATTGCGGTGAAAATATTACTGATAGATACATTATATTGGGATAAGATACCCAATATATCCCTCCGTAACAATATATATGAAGATAAGTCTTTTTGAATACAAATATATTAACATTAATATTTTTGAATACATAAGTTTTGAATAAAAATAAACGTCAAATTTTTTTTTGAACAGTGAATATGGGAGGTTTGTTGAGATGTTTCAAGAAGTAAATCACCAAGATAATTTTTTCTGAATACAAATATATTAAATATTAATATTTCTGAATACATAATAATATTATTGGAAGATAATTATTTATAAATACAAATATATTAAATATTAATATTTTGAATACATAAGTTTTGAATAATACATAATATTAGAACATAACAGAATTTAATATATTGACCATAAATATTTCTGAATATATATTTTGAACAATAATAAATGACATAGATTTTAATTTATTGAATACAAATATGTTGAGCTTTTGAATACAACCTATTATTTGAATATCATGTGGGACTCTTTTTTATCAACTAATCCCTATCTATTTCATATTTTTATGGGAAAATTAATGGTTAATAAATTTCTGAATACAATAAATCTTATAATAGGGTCAAAAAGGGTATTTAATGGGTTCAATTTGTAGTGGATAATATTTTAATTTAGATAATGTACCTGCTAGTAATATAGATAGATAAATTGTACCTATAAATAATGGACCCATAATTTAATAAACAATGTTAAATGCATTGTCTTTAATTTTAAATTCAGAATTCAATTATGAAAAATCTAATTATGATTTTCCTGCTAAAATTATTAGAAAATTATTTTTTCATAATTAATTTTATACATAAATTTTATAATGTACTATTATATACTCCATATTATAATGAATTCATTCAAAAATAATTTTACATCTATTATCATTATACCAAAAATTTTATATTTTTAATCATTATAATTAATAAGTAATTAATTCATATTATAATTATATTTTTGCTCTGTGATTTTTATAAAAGTAAAAAGTTTATAAAAATTTCTCTGTGATTTTTATAAAAGTAAAAAGTTCAGAAATAAATTATACTCCAGACCCCGAATGAAATGATTCGTCTTGAATCCAAGTATCATTTTTGTGTTTGGAAGGAGACGAGAGTTTAACAACTTTGTTAGATCAAAAAGGAAAATTGAAATGAAATTCCACGCATGGATGATGGATCAAACAATTAAAATTAGTAACTTTATTGATTATTATTAATTAAAAAAAACACACACACTTTACAACCGTTTCTATCGTTTTATATTTTTGTAATTAATTATAACTTTTTATTAAATATATTAACATTTTAATATTATAACTTTTCAATTAAATTATAAATTATTTATAAAATAATTCATAGTACTATTATTACTTTTCATCGATTGAATATCATTTTTTATAATTTTCGTAAAACAGTCTTACACAATCTTTTTCTTTAAAAAAATTATTTTATTATTATTATTGAAAGTGCTGGTGGGAGAGTGCCGTCATTAGGAATAGTTTTTGCGATGGGCCAAAAACGGCGAGCGTTAAAACAAGAATAGAGTATAAAAATGTATATATCAATATCTTGACATTAAGGATGTTGAGACACAGAATTTAACACGTTGCACAGTGGAATAAAAAAAGAAACCATAATTAATTTTCTCACAAGTCTTACGACTTGTGATGCCTTCACTGGCGATAAACTTTCTTATTAAAAACTTCAAGACGATTACAAAAACAAACCACGAAAATCAAATACGAAAAGAACTCCTATTCTAAATCCTTAGACATGGAATTCATAGATGGAATATCAAGAATGATATCCAACACAAAAGAATATAAAGTAAAACTAAAATCCTTTTCTTCTCTTGAAATCTCAGTGTTCTTCAAAGTGAGAGAACAACGATCCTTTTATACTAATAAAAATCCTTGCTCTCCAAGCAGGTTCATCCCACGTACTGCATTCCTTGGAATCCAAGTTCAAATGTATTCGAGTAAAGGGTATTTTCGTCCATTCAGATATTAAAAGATAAAATATTAAAATTATGTTAAAGAAAGTTATTTTTATGTCTGATTATTAACAATTGGTTCTATAATTTGCAACTTAAGAGTTTTCATTTCTGTATTGCAGGTCATACTTAGTCTTCCAATTCATAGTTTATTTTATTTTAAATTTAGATTTAATTTTTATATGTGACTAGTCAAAGTTTAATGTTCAACAAGTTAATAATTATCTTATATCCCATTTGAGTGGCTGTCGTCGTCTTCTTTTTTTGGTAAGTATGTGCAACTTTTCATTCACAATTACAAACCCAGTTTGTTGACCAGCCAGGGGCGGAGCTAGAGAAATTTATTAGGGGGGCTAGAAAAAAAAATGTAGATCATAATTCATATTCAAGAACAATACAAAATGGCATAATATAAAATATAACTTGCTAATCGAAAAAAAATAGAGATATTCATACAATCCTCATTAATGTGTAAAACTAAGAAAAGTGCAGAGGTCGCTTTTTCATCGATTCAAATTGAGAAATTATAGAGTCTGTGGTAAAGGTGGAAGCTATTTCCTTCTCAATGTATACGATCAAATTATTCGCAAGAAACTGATCATCCATTTTACTTCGAAGTCTCGTTTTGATTTTTTCATGGCTGAGAATGCTCTCTCTGTAGTAGCTGTTGATACTAGAAGAGTTAGTACAAGACGAATTAATCTATCAACCAAGTGATAGGTCTTGGACTTTCCTGTTTCAACCAATCTTCGACATAACTGAGAAAGTGTTGAAATACCTTGAAAATATGGATGAGTAGAAGCATCAAGCTCATAATGACTAAGCTGGAACTTCAAATGACTTATTTCTTGTTCAGTGAAATCACCGGGGTAAAACTTCAAACAAAGCTTGCAAATGTTCTCAACGTTGAATGACTTATAATTGTCACAAGGATCCAAGGCACAACTTAAAACGAGAAGTTCCACAGCATGCTCATTAAATTTATTATTCAACTCTTGCAATTGGGAGTCTATTGCCGCCAAAAATATCTCAATCCGAAAATGATGTTCCATAGTCACATTTGGTTGACGAGATCGACCCCTACCTTGAGTGAAACTTGAATTCATGTTTGGAGCCTCAATGTCATGTTTTTCACAAAAAAATTCTACTTTCTTAAGCAAAGCATCTCACCCACTATCTCTCAAACGCTGAAGAAGTGACTTTGTCGTTGAAACAAGATTAATGGCACTCAAGATGTCTTGGGATTGTTGTTGTAATGCTTGACAAAGATCATGAGTGATTCCCATCACTTCATGCATCACCTGCAATGTGAAAACAAATTCAAATGATAACAATACTTTATAAATACCAAAAGCTTCACCTCGTTGTGCATAAGTGCTTCCTTCTTTAACAATCTTCTCAACTACAATGCAAGCAGCTGAAAAGTTTGTAATCAAGCTGTAAATTGAATTAAAGTGTGAACTCCATCTAGTATCTCCAGCTCTTTGTAAAGTCCCAATTTGATTTGCCCCTCTACTGGTTTTAAGTTCACCAAGTGAAACCTTTTTTGCAATTTCATTTACCTGAGCTGCTTGTAACTGATCATGTTTTTTAGACGAAGCACCAATAATATTCACAACTGAAGCCAAATGTGTGAAAAAATCATATAAGAGAACTACTTCTCTTGAAGCAGCAACTAAGGTTAATTGCAATCTATGAGCGAAACAATGCACGTAATATGCATATGAACAATCTTTAAGAATCAAAGCTTGCAATCCATTCCATTCACCACGCATATTGCTCGCACCATCAAATCTTTGACCTCGAATATTTTCAATCAAGAGATTATGACGAGAAAGGACATTCTCCAACCCCCTTTTGAATATCAAAGCACAAGTGTCAGTAACATGCTCAATATCAAAGAATCTTTCTTGAATAAAGCCATCTCTACTAACAAATCTCAAGACAATAGCCATTTGCTCTTTCTTCGATTCGTCTCGAGCTTTATCAATAAGAACACAAAACTTGGCATCTCTAATTTCATCTCTTATTGCATTTCTTACATTCGTTGCAAGAATATGGAGAATGACTTGTTGAATATTTCTTGATGTATATTTTGCAACCTTTAGAGCATTCTCCAAAACAAGCTTTTGTACATTATCATTATAAGAAGCCAAAAGTTTCATCAATTCAATAAAATTTCCTCGATTCTTCAAACTTTGACTTTTTTCATGACCTCTGTAAGCACAACCTTGAAATGTCAACCATTTGATACAATCAATTGAAACCTTGAGTCTGAGTCGATTGTTCTTAATTTCTTCCGATGCTTGCTTCTTGACGAGTGTATCAATATGTTGTGTTTTCTTTACCAAATCATCACAAGATTTCACTGCATTATAATGCGGTGAATTGGGACCTTTTCCAACATGATTCAGTAGAGCACACTCAGAACCACTATTTACTTTCTTCCAATTTTTGAAACCATGCTCAATGGATGCGTTTGAACCTGGGCGACTTGAAGCAGGCCTACCAAAGAGATAACATGGTAAACAATATATAGCATCTTGCACTTTTGAATATTCCAACCATGAGGGATATAAGTCAAACCAAGAAACTTGAAATTGGCGCCGTTGAGCTTTTTCAATAAAGAATGGATATGCATCCTGCGGAAGCCTTGGTTGAAATGGTCCAGCTTTGAGATAAGCTCGACGAATATCATCCCTTTGATTTACATGAAATTCCCAAATCAGTGGACGTAATCCAGGATCTCTTCTAAGTAACAAGCATCCATTTCCGTGGCTTTTATTCGCTTGTGTAATGAGCTACTAGATTCTAGACATGTAGGAACAACCGTTGACTCAATTGTTAGATGACTTGTTCTTTGATGAGTTGAGTCTAGTGTATGAATCTTAGAATCCTCAACTTTAGAATCATCTTCATTCTTTTGATCTTTTCTTCTAAAGAATGTATCAATAGTTTTCAACTTCTCCATAATTTGATTGATCAACCTAGTTATCTTCACACAAAATTAAAATTAGAAGGTACATTATATATGCAAAATTGTAAAACAAATATTTGATTATTTATTTGAGCCACTAATAATTATCAAATTACATTACTCAATAATTAAGTCTATGAGAAAGAACATCTAGATGTAAATAATTAAATCAAGTATATATGAAACAAGACAAACAATATAAATACATAATGCAATTAGGATTTAAAGTGAACGATTAATTAGGTTAAAGAAAATTAAAAATACAAAAGTAAAAAATATACACTCAAATCTCAAATTTAAATAATGATAAATAGGAAGGAATATTAAATCTTACCTTAGATAAATAAAAATAGGATGGAAAGTGAAATAAAGTGGGAGAATAAAAAAGGCAAATGGATTTTGGTGGCTGCACAGGTTCACGCCTTCAGTGAGGTCCGAAGGAGTTGGAGAGATATTTCTTACCTTTTGTAAATTAGGGATTATAATTAGAAATGAAAAGATATTTTTAATTATTATTTGAGTTTAAGTAAATGGTGGGTTATTGGGCCAATATATAAGCCCATTGGATGTTTTATTATTTTAGTACATTGTGTAATACTAATTGGGTCATATCTTTAAATTGTATATATAAATTTATATTATGAATATTATTGAATAATAAAATATTAAAAATTACTATATATATATATATATAGTAGGGATTTTTCAAATTTTTGGGGAAGGATACGCTGGCAGAAGGATTCATACGTGAAGAAAATGAGAAGAGAAGAGAAGAGAAAGTGCAACAGAAGAATATTTAATGGAGCTAATTGATAAGAGTTTAGTAATTGTTGCCAAGAGAAGATCAGATGGTGGAGGAGTGAAAGCATGTGTAGTTCATGATTTAATATGTGACTTGTGCTTGAAAATATCTCTAGAAGAAAACTTCGTGACATATTCAAACAACGAGTAAGTTGTACATACTTTCTAGTTCCAACTTAATTTAGAGTCTGTGTTCATAGTTTGGTTTTGTTTTTTCAGATGCTTCACTGTTTTTGGGAAATGCCATCGCCTTCGAGCAATCGAAGACTCTGCAACTTCAAGATTTTACCAACATGTTCGAGGTTTTTATGGCGATCAACAGATGCCGTCTTTATATGTTGGGGATATGATACTATTGAGAGTCCTGCATTTCAATCACATTCTGATATTTCCACCAAATTATGCTATATTTGGAATAGAGTATCTGGTTAACTTGAGATTCTTGATTATTAGAGAAGTGCCAACATGGATTGATAGGCTTGTTAAACTAGAATATCTACAAGTCCTTTCGGTAGATACATAATGTACTCTACCCCCATCAATTGGGAATTTGAAGAAGTTAAGATACCTTGATGCATGGCCTTGGGCAAGGTATGGTGAAGACTTGAATAGCCGCGAAACGAGCATGAGTCTACAATATCTTTCATGTGTAGTCATTGAGAAGTTAAAGGATGTGGAGCTGTTAAGATGTTTTCCTCATCTTCGCAAACTCGGATGCTATTTCAATGATCCGGAAGAACTGAAGAGTGTGAATCCACATTTCGATCTCCGCTTTCTCACTCAACTTCACTCGCTCAAGTTGTCATTCAGTGGATGTAAATTAGAGGAATTCCGATTCCCTTCAAACATTAGGAAGCTGAACCTTACGGCATGGAAGTGGAGTCGGGAGAAGATGTCATTAATTGGGAGATTGGAAAACCTTGAGATTCTCAAATTACGTACCGAATTTGAGGGAGAGAGAGCATGGGATTCGAGAGATGGTGAATTCCAAAGGCTGAGGGTACTGAGATTAGATTTTGTAGCACTCTCACAATGGAATGTTGCCTCGTGCCAACACTTCGCCAAACTTCAACACCTCATCCTGAGAAGATGCAAGTGTCTAAAAGAGATTCCTAGTGAGATCGGCGAAATCATCACTCTTGAGTCAATTCGGGTGGCAGGAGATTGTCTGGATACACTCAGAGAATCAGCCCGAAGAATTGAACAAGAACAACGGGACATGGGAAATGAAGATCTAAGGGTTGTCATCACTACTTATGATTAGTGATAGGCTTTTTCTGTGCACTATAATTTAATCCTCAAGTGTAAGGATATCAATTGTAGCAGCAAGCTCCCAAGTTAAATTATCGATCCCACTGAGACAGCTAATTATTTATTTTACTATTAATTACTAATTAATCAGAATTGAGTAACCAATTTCCAATGTTTGTAGTGAATTAATTATCTAAATTACTGAAAATATAAATAACTAAATTAATTAAAAGCAATAAAAATAAATCAAGTTCTAATCAAGAGATAAGCGACAATTCTAAGGTATCAGGTATTGACCAATTAATTTGAGTTATTAAACTTACGATTGCTCATTCATGCAGTTTCACTGAAAATACACCACATATCCCTGTTATCCCACCGAATATGATTCGATTCAAAGCTAACAGTCTAATCTGGTTTAAATCCTAAGGTGCGCAAATATTACCAAGCCTTATTCCTAGATACTAATCAAAGCAAGCAACAATACCTCTGGATGGTAAGCTCGACTAACAAGATATTTTCTGGAATTACTACAAGGTCCTATTCACTTCCTACTTGATTGTCTAATTGCATTGTTCCACTAAACTAATCAAGTATTTGATTAACCAGTTCATGAAATTAAAGTGCTTATAGCGGAGCTACTCTAATCTCTAACAGATAGACAATATCAATCATGAACGCACACAAGCTAACACAATAATCCAAGCATTATAGCGGATGTCATGAATATATTATGAAGACGTTACGAAGTAGAAAAGCATGTCTTAATAAAATAAGTAAAATCAAAAGCTCACCTGCATAAAATCTCAATCTTTGGTCTAAATCCCCAAATCAATTAAATCAATCCATCAAAACCTTAGAACTGTATAGGAAATTAGCCCATGAGATCACAAGCAACACTCATGGCTAAGCAATTCATACCAAAAATCAAAGTAAAAGGAAGGAAAAGATAGGAATTATGAAACCTTAGTGTAGACATAGTCTTTCGTTCCTTCTCCGTCTCTCCAATTGCTCGATTCTCCCTCAATTAGCACTTGGAACCCTTTTGAAAGTAGATGGATGGTGAAATCAGGTTTTAATCTGATATGGAGGTGTTGAAGTGGTGAATTGATGATGGATTATGGATGGGTTATCTCCAATTTGAGTATTGATCTCCCTAATTCTCTCTTGGACTGTTGCAGGGCTGTTTTCGCGACCAAAACTGCTTCAGAATCGCGATTTGAGGGTATATATACGTTGCTGTATCGAACAGGCCCCGTCTGGGCCCAATTTTGGGCCACTCGGCCCCTAGCTCGGGCCGAGCTGTGCCTGGAAGCTGCCGAGTGACATATATATGAAACGGGGACGTCGTTTAGGTTCTGAAGCAACCCAACTCGGCTGGAAATTCGCACAAAGTTGGTCCCGCCCGAGCCGAGCGGCCTCCCGAGCTGCGGAGACTATACTGCGCGACTTCACCGTTTCGAGCATAACTTCTTCATACGGACTCCAATTTGGGTGATTTTTATGCTCATGCGATCCTCTCTTCTTTGGCTTTCTATCCATATAAAGAACTCTTAGAAACTCCAACATTTGAATATGTAAAAAGTCATGCAAAATGGCTGCTCGGTACAGCATGCGCAACGTTAGCACTTTGATCATAACATTCTCGTTTAGAATCTGATTGGGGTGTTCTTTATGTCAAAATGACCCTCTCTTCTGTGGCTTTCCAACGATATATCATAGATTAATTTAGACTTCTACAAGAATACAAAAAATTTGTGCAACATGGACTGTATTTTTCAGCATTCCTTCTCACTTTCACTCCTCATTCCAACTTTGAACTTTTGATCATGTTTTACCCTTCAAAACTCAACAAAACACCTTAGTAGCATCAAAATCATGTAAATACTCAAATGTACACAATTCCATGCAAAAATAATAACTTTCCTAAGCAAAACGGTATAATGTGCATATATAAAATGCGTGAAATTCAACTCTCAACAAACCCCCAAACTTACCTGTTGCTCGTCCCGAGGCAACGACCTTAAAAACCAATATAGATTAATTGAGAGGAAATTTCACAGCAGAAGACATCCAAGACAATATAACAATTCAGAGATCATACTTCAGATTCAAAATAACCATCCATCTAAGAACATACAATTCAAATCAATTATTTCACTCATTCGGAATGCTCATCCACCCATTCTCACGGGTAGTATTTACGCTCAACACTCAAGTGCGAGATATACACTTTAGGGTATGGTGTTTACACTCATAATCAATCCAAACACACGCGTAACCATAAGCTTGACAATCATCTCAACTCTCGACTAAAGGAATAATTTCGATAATAGGATCACAAAAGTCTTGCATTAGGGTGTAACGCTGGCTCTTTGGTAAAGGTAGGAAATATATGGATAAAGTGACTCAATCACTAGTAGAGAATCAAAGAAGACTTACACCTTTTCAATAAACAACTTCACTTTCTTCTTTCTTCTTCAACGCTCGTCAATGCTTCTTGCAATTTGATTCCTCCTTCACTTTTGAACACCACATCCTTACTTGAATTTTTTTTTCTTCTTCCCTCTTTTTTTTTTTTTTTTTTTCAAATAAGGGTACCAGTTTCAGGCACTACCCTTTTCATGGGGTGCCAGTTTCGGGCACTACCCCTTTATGCAACAATTTAACCACTCTTTTCAACAATTTTCATCCTTTCCAACTTATTCTCCTTATATACTTCATCACAAGACACCAACTTGACTCCTTCAACTCTCTACTAGGTAGGGATTTTTAAAGGATAACAAAGGGATCAATTGGCTTATCACGTAGGCTTCCAACAAACTTGGCTTTTCAGGCTCAAAAGGCTTAACTACGGATAATTTCAATAGGTAGGATAATAATTTGGCTAGTGACTAATAAACAACAAAGATGGCCTAAGATCATTTTCTATTGTCTAATCAAACACATAGCTTCAAGCAAGATACAAAACCAAGTTCTAGATTACGTATATATGAACGATACTCACAAGAATAAACTGAATCATGCAATTTGTCATGATTTCAAAAGGCTCAAATCTCACATGGCTATAGGAATGAACGAGCAAACCTAATCAAGCTACATAGCTAATCATCCTTGCACATAATCAAATTTCAAGCATCTCAATATCTAAGCACAATCTCAAATTGTTTCTCAAGTACAATCATACAGCATGAATCAATAACACATAACTCTATGAATACCACCATGAACTCCTAATCAACAATCCAATATCATCCATCCATACAATATAATACCCTCAAGTGCTAAGAAAATAAAAAAAAACATCACAGAGATCCATAAATCGATTATACTAACACTAGGACCAACAAACAACACACAAAACAAAACACAAAACCTGGCAAATCGCAAAAAATCGAACTCTCAACACTCTCGAATAAATCGACAATATTAAAAATCCGCAAAAAATCGACTCTCCAAGCAACAACACAATGCAAAAATTCTATTTCGACACTGCAAGACAAGGTATGTACGTTACCCCCCCAAACTTAGATTAAACGAAGTGAGAAACTAAGTTTGCAAAGAAGTATATACCGCAGTCGAGCAACACCTAATAAAATTCCTACACCAACACCGACATATAAAAGCAATAAAACGGAAGGGACAGCCCCCAACAAGCACTCATGTTTAACATCGGAGAGTCACGACGGGATACCTCTTTTTAACTACTGACTTGAAGGACAGTCTTCTCGCACCTTTACTTTCAAGTACTTCCATCCTCTCTTATTTTCTGTACTAACCATCTCACCCTTCCTTGTCACTAAAACAGGACTCTTTGACTTCCTTCTCTCCCATGAATGTTTTGATTCCTTTTTGTCAATCCTCCACTCAATTGAAGAGTCAACCTTTCTAGAAAAACGAAAATTAAACCAGTTAAAATCGTCAACACCAATACAATAATAAAAATCAGGAGGTAAGTTCGGAGGCTTCACATATGGATCATCAATTTTTCCTGCAACCACAAGATTATCAAATGTCACATTAGAGTTAGTAGTAGAAAAAGTAAGAGATACGCTTGTTCCTACGATCTCCTCTACCACTTCAATGCTTTGGCTCTCATGATTCTCTTCCTTGGCAGCAGGCTTCATCTCCTCTTCAACAATGGCTTTCTTAGTCCGATTCATCATTTCAGCAGTGGTTTTCTTTCTCTGTTCATCCATGTCATCACTCAATGCAATTAATTTCTCAAGATAATCTATACATGCATCGTTAGATAAAGCCTCAAACTCTGCATCAGACAAGGCGAAGTCCTCCACTACTTCCACAGATTTGCACCGCTGCTGATCTGCAGGCCACTGCATCTTCTTATTCAAAGAGAAGACGATTAAATAATCTCAAAATAATTAAATATCCTAATTAAATTAGTAATAAAAGAAAAATAAACAATTAAAACTATCCCCGGCAACGGCGCCAAAAACTTGATAGGCTTTTTCTGTGCACTATAATTTAATCCTCAAGTGTAAGGATATCAATTATAGCAGCAAGCTCCCAAGTTAAATTATCGATCCCACTGAGACAGCTAATTATTTATTTTACTATTAATTACTAATTAATCAGAATTGAGTAACCAATTTTCAATGTTTGTAGTGAATTAATTATCTAAATTACTGAAAATATAAATAACTAAATTAATTAAAAGCAATAAAAATAAATCAAGTTCTAATCAAGAGATAAGCGACAATTCTAAGGTATCAGGTATTGACCAATTAATTTGGGTTATTAAACTTACGATTGCTCATTCATGCAGTTTCACTGAAAATACACCACATATCCCTGTTATCCCACCGAATATGATTCGATTCAAAGCTAACAGTCTAATCTGGTTTAAATCCTAAGGTGCGCAAATATTACCAAGCCTTATTCCTATATACTAATCAAAGCAAGCAACAATACCTCCGGATGGTAAGCCCGACTAACAAGATATTTTCTGGAATTACTACAAGGTTCTATTCACTTCCTACTTGATTGTCTAATTGCATTGTTCCACTAAACTAATCAAGTATTTGATTAACCAGTTCATGAAATTAAAGTGCTTATAGCGGAGCTACTCTAATCTCTAAAAGATAGACAATACCAATCATGAACGCACACAAGCTAACACAATAATCCAAGCATTATAACGGATGTCATGAATATATTATGAAGACGTTACGAAGCAGAAAAGCATGTCTTAATAAAATAAGTAAAATCAAAAGCTCAACTGCATAAAATCTCAATCTTTGGGCTAAATCCCCAAATCAATTAAATCAATCCATCAAACCTTAGAACTGTATAGGAAATTAGCCCATGAGGTCACAAGCAACACTCATGGCTAAGCAATTCATACCAAAAATCAAAGTAAAAGGAAGGAAAAGATAGGAATTATGAAACCCTAGTGTAGACATAGTCTTTCGTTCCTTCTCCGTCTCTCCAATTGCTCGATTCTCCCTCAATTAGCACTTGGAACCCTTTTGAAAGTAGATGGATGGTGAAATCAGGTTTTAATCTGATATGGAGGTGTTGGAGTGGTGAATTGATGATGGATTATGGATGGGTTCTCTCCAATTTGAGTATTGATCTCCCTAATTCTCTCTTGGACTGTTGCAGGGCTGTTTTCGCGACCAAAACTGCTTCAGAATCGCGATTTGAGGGTATATATACGTTGCTGCATCGAACAGGCCTTGTCTGGGCCCGATTTTGGGCCACTCGGCCCCTAGCTCGGGCCGAGCTGTGCCTGGAAGCTGCCGAGTGACATATATGTGAAACGGGGACGTCGTTTAGGTTCTGAAGCAACCCAACTCGGCTGGAAATTCGCACAAAGTTGGTCCCGCTCGAGCCGAGCGGCCCCCCGAGCTGCGGAGACTGCACTGCGCGACTTCACCGTTTCGAGCATAACTTCTTTATACGGACTCCAATTTGGGTGATTTTTGCGCTCATGCGATCCTCATTTGAATATGTAAAAAGCCATGCAAAGTGGCTGCTCGGTACAGCATGGGCAACATTAGCACTTTGAACCTCTCTTCTGTGGCTTTCCAACCATATATAACATGATCAATTTAGACTTCTACAAGAATACAGAAAATTTGTGCAATATGGACTGTATTTTTCAGCATTCCTTCTCACTTTCACTCCTCATTCCAACTTTGAACTTTTGATCATGTTTTACCCTTCAAAACTCAACAAAACACCTTAGTAGCATCAAAATCATATAAATACTCAAATGTACACAATTCCATGCAAAAATAATAACTTTCCTAAGCAAAATAGTGTAATGTGCATATATAAAATGCGTGAAATTCAACTCTCAACAATTAGTTCTTTGTAAGTATTAAATGATCTACTCACTCCGTCCCATCCCATGAATATATTCATTTTTATTGATCTACCTTGTTTAAGAAAAAAATTACTCTCTCCGTCCCATAGAAGTTGACACACTTTCATTTTTGGTTTGTCCCACTAAAGTTGACGCATTTCCTTTTGGCCCCGGCTATTAACACCCCCGATTTCACTATACACACCCCAATAATAATATGGACTAAGTTATCCCTAAACAAAAAGACAAGTTTGACCTTACATATACTCCCTCCGTCCCTGCGTAAGAGTCCAATTTTACCATTTTAGTTGTCCCACCCAAAGGATCCCATTTTCTTTTTTGGACACATGGGACCCACCCACACCCACTAATACAATTAAAACATGGGGCTCACACACCCACTAATACAACTACCCACTACACATTAAATAATAATACTCCTTAATCCACGTGTCCAAAAGCAAATGATACTCTTACCTTGGAACGGAGGGAGTATATTATATGTAATAATAAATTAAAGGGTTAACTTATACTATTTAATTAATCACATTTTTTATGAATAAAATATATAACTATTTTAATTAATAAAAATTAAGACTCATTAAATAAAGAACATTTAAAATACTACAATATAAATATTAAAAAAATTCATTAAAATTGTTTTAGCAAGGCGTTACGCAATTCAATTATATGAAATAAATTAAAGGTTAAACTTACAGTGTGTTCATTTTTTTTTTCGAATTTATTATTATTTTAATTATTATGAATTTATTTAAACTACACTGTGTTGAGATGCATAATTATTAATTTCAAAATTAAAACAATTATTATAATAGAGTTGCTTTAATTTTAAAGTACAATGAATTTTTATGAGTTGTTGTATAATTTTTTAATATATATATTATGTAGATTTATATATTATATTTTAAATATTTAATGTATCTTGATTTTTATTAAGCAAGATAGTTATACCTTTTTAATAAATAATTTGTGATTAAATTCTAAGAATTTTAAATTTTATATATATATATTTTTGATTAAATTCTTAGAATATGCACATACAGAGACATAAATTTTATAAACTGTTCGCATTAAACTGGGACGTAGGGAGTATTAATAAATCACTTTTCTTCACACTTTATAGGTGTATCAATATATTACCTATTACAACACTTTTAAATATGTTTAAATGTATTTTTTTTGTAGTATGATAATATATTATAGTAAAAGTTATACTCCCTCAGTCTCAGGCTAAAAGGGCCAAATGCTTTTATGCACGTAGATTAAGGAGTGATATTGTTTAATGTGTAGTGGAAATGTGGAATTTGTGAATTACATTTCTACCCTTCACCTAATTAATCTATTAATTGTAGTAATGTATTTTTGTCTTTTGGAAATATAAAATATTGTTATGAAGTGTTAGTGGTGGGGTCCTTATATTCCTAAAATATAAATGGCCCCCTTTAAGTGGGACGACGAAAATGGTAAAATGGTCCCCTTAGCCTGGAACGGAGGGAGTAATTAATTTAAAAAGTTTACAATGGTTTCACGTGAGACGGTTTCAAGTAAAACCTACCATTCGAGTAAAGTGTTTAAGTAAAACAATTATTACTAGAAAAATCATTAAAAAGCATAACGCGAATATATTACTCGAATAAAAATTTGACTCGAATTTTGATTCAAAAATTAGTTTTCGTGTTTTTCTAATATATTCGAATAAAAGTTACTTTCGTCAATTCAGATATTAAAGATAAAATATTAAAATTATGTTAAAGAAAGTTATTTTTATGTCTGATTATCACAGTTAACAATTGGTTCTATAATTTGCAACTTAAGAGTTGTCATTTTTGTATTGCAGGTCATACTTAGTCTTCCAATTGATAGTTTATTTTATTTTTAGATTTAATTTTTATATGTGACTAGTCAAAATTTAATGTTCAACAAGTTAATAATTATCTTATCTCCCATTTGAGTGGCTGTCGTCGTCTTCTTTCTTGGTAAGTATGTGCAACTTTTCGTTCACAATTGCAAACCCAGATCCGCCATTTTGAAACCACTTTCCAAAAAGATTAGCAAATGGAGGAAAAATATGTCCTGATCAACGAATTGCAGGCTTCAACGATCGGACGCTACTTTTCTGATCTTTCCAAGATGTCCAACCACTTGGCGAATCTGAATCTTCCCGATGATTGGTGGAAGATGAAGCCCAAGCTGATAGTGGCTTCTTTCAAGCAACAACTTCAACAGGTGTTCTTCCTGCCTAAGCTAAACAACCAAAAAGTAGTGAGTCCATACTCCTTCTGCATCAACAGGTGCCAACTCCTCCAAGCTTTTCTCAGTTTCCTTGTTCAGTTGCTTTACCACAAAAGTAGTGATTCCATACTTGTTCGGATTGAGAATCTTGAAAAGGAGATGAGGTTTCTTCTCACCATTCTTGGGGACATATCATGGCTGTTGTCTGACTCTGACTGCCTTGAGTTCCATAATCTCATGGCAGAATTCGAATCAGTGGCCAATCAAGCTGGATGTTTTCTCCATTCCTTGCTGTTCTCAACTGTGCAAGATGTTGGGTTTCGAGAAATGGAAGAGGGGCTTGCTGCTATTTTACGTAGCATTCACCTATTAAAAGCAACTCTGAACTCCTCTGACATCACCACACCAGCTTATACAACTCCAGGGACTTCTACTCTCAATTCCTTCCTCATTCTTTATTCTCTTGTCGACGATCTTGAAGATCTGTTGAAACGAGAGGATAATCCAATTGATAATGTGAAGGATCAAATCTACCTTCTCCACCAGGGGCTGCAGTTTATGCATTCTTCATCAATCAGATCGTCAAAGCTTTCTGAAATTGGAGAACTGAAAGAGATTCTGATGCGCATGGGAGATTTGGCACATCAAGCCGAATATATCATTACAGCATTTTTGGTGAAAGATGCTCCTCTATGGTATGTCATCAAGAGACTCGCATATCTCACCCACAACATTGAGGTTACAAGCAAGGAGCTCCAAGAAAGAATTGCGGAGAGACACAAATTTGAAGGATTAAAACTGACGAAGAAATTCAGTTTGCAGCCCCCATTAAAAGATAAAACAAGTAGTGAAGCCTACGATGTAGTTGTTGGTTTTGAGGATAAAGAAAGGGATATTTTGGATCAGCTGGTTGGAGGAGGATCGGAGAGCTTGCAAGTCATTCTAATCTGGGGGATGCCTGGACTTGGTAAGACTACTTTAGCAAAAAAACTTTATAATCATCCATTGGTTAGTTATAGATTTGACAGACTCTCATGGTGCACAATTTCCCAATCATATGACAGACGAAGTATATTACGTGATATTTTGATTCATGTAAATAGTGAGCATGGGAAAGATTGGATTTTGGAAATGGAAGAAATGACATTAGCAGAGCATATACACAAAGCATTGAAGGGAATAAGATACCTTGTTATAATGGATGATGTATGGGATTCAAATGTATGGCATGAGTTACAGAGATGTTTCCCTGATGATGGAAATGGGAGCAGGATATTGCTAACAAGTAGGAATAAAGAAGTAGCTCCAACGAGAAGCATAATTCATGAGCTGCCATTTTTGTCAGATGAGCAATGCTGGGAGTTATTAGAGAAGAAGGTGTTCGGATATGAAGCTTGCGCTCCTTTGCTCCAACCGATTGGAAAGAAAATTGCTGAAAAATGTTGCGGGTTACCACTTACGGTGGTTGTTATTGCTGGGATCCTTTCTGCCGTGGATGAGGATATAAGTGGTTGGGAAGAAGTGGAAAAAAGTTTAGGCTCTTATGTTAAAGATGATAAAGAGAATTTGGTGAGGCAAATTATGGAGTTGAGTTATAAGCATCTACCAGATCATTTGAAGCCGTGCTTTCTAAGCTTTGGAGAGTTTAAAGAAGACGAGACAATCTATACTGGAAGCTTGAAGAGATTTTGGATAGCAGAAGGATTCGTACGTGAAGAAAATGAAAAGAGAAGAGAAAGTGCAGCAGAAGAATATTTAATGGAGCTAATTGATAAGAGTTTAGTAATTGTTGCCAAGAGAAGATCAGATGGTAGAGGAGTGAAAGCATGTGTAGTTCATGATTTATTACGTGACTTGTGCTTGAAAATATCTCTAGAAGAAAGCTTCGTGACATATTCAAACAACGAGTAAGTTGTACATACTTTCTAGTTCCAACTTAATTTAGAGTCTGTTCATAGTTTGGTTTTGTTTTTTCAGATGCTTCACTGTTTATTGGAAAAGCCATCGCGTGCGAGCAATCAAAGACTCTGCTACTTCAACATGTTCGAGGTTTTTATGGCGATCAAAAGATGCCGTCTTTATATGTTGGGGATATGAGACTATTGAGGGTCCTGCATTTCAGTCACATTCTGATATTTCCACGAAATTATGCTATATTTGGACTAGAGTATCTGGTTAACTTGAGATTCTTGATTATTAGAGAAGTGCCAACATGGATTGATAGGCTTGTTAAACTAGAATATCTACAAGTCCTTTCGGTAGATACATGTACTCTACCCCCATCAATTGGGAATTTGAAGAAGTTAAGATACCTTGATGCATGGCCTTGGGCAAGGTATGGTGAAGACTGGAATAGCCGCGAAACGAGCATGAGTCTACAATATCTTTCATGTGTAGTCATTGAGAAGTTAAAGGATGTGGAGCTGTTAAGATGTTTTCCTCATCTTCGCAAACTCGGATGCTATTTCAATGATCCGGAAGAACTGAAGAGTGTGAATCCACATTTCGATCTCCGCTTTCTCACTCAACTTCACTCGCTCAAGTTGTCATTCAGTGGATGTAAATTAGAGGAATTCCGATTCCCTTCAAACATTAGGAAGCTGAACCTTACGGCATGGAAGTGGAGTTGGGAGAAGATGTCATTAATTGGGAGATTGGAAAACCTTGAGATTCTCAAATTACGTACCGAATTTGAGGGAGAGAGAGCATGGGATTCGAGAGATGGTGAATTCCAAAGGCTGAGGTACTGAGATTAGATTTTGTAGCACTCTCACAATGGAATGTTGCCTCGTGCCAACACTTCCCCAAACTTCAACACCTCATCCTGAGAAGATGCAAGTGTCTAAAAGAGATTCCTAGTGAGATCGGCGAAATCATCACTCTTGAGTCAATTCGGGTGGCAGGAGATTGTCCGGATACACTCAGAGAATCAGCCCGAAGAATTGAACAAGAACAACGGGACATGGGAAATGAAGATCTAAGGGTTGTCATCACTACTTATGATTAGTGATAGGCTTTTTATGTGCACTATAATTTAATCCTCAAGTGTAAGGATATCAATTGTAGCAGCAAGCTCCCAAGTTAAATTATCGATCCCACTGAGACAGCTAATTATTTATTTTACTATTAATTACTAATTAATCAGAATTGAGTAACCAATTTCCAATGTTTGTAGTGAATTAATTATCTAAATTACTGAAAATATAAATAACTAAATTAATTAAAAGCAATAAAAATAAATCAAGTTCTAATCAAGAGATAAGCGACAATTCTAAGGTATCAGGTATTGACCAATTAATTTGGGTTATTAAACTTACGATTGCTCATTCATGCAGTTTCACTGAAAATACACCACATATCCCTGTTATCCCACCGAATATGATTCGATTCAAAGCTAACAGTCTAATCTGGTTTAAATCCTAAGGTGCGCAAATATTACCAAGCCTTATTCCTAGATACTAATCAAAGCAAGCAACAATACCTCCGGATGGTAAGCCCGACTAACAAGATATTTTCTGGAATTACTACAAGGTTCTATTCACTTCCTACTTGATTGTCTAATTGCATTGTTACACTAAACTAATCAAGTATTTGATTAACCAGTTCATGAAATTAAAGTGCTTATAGCGGAGCTACTCTAATCTCTAACAGATAGACAATACCAATCATGAACGCACACAAGCTAACACAATAATCCAAGCATTATAGCGGATGTCATGAATATATTATGAAGACGTTACGAAGCAGAAAAGCATGTCTTAATAAAATAAGTAAAGTCAAAAGCTCAACTGCATAAAATCTCAATCTTTGGTCTAAATCCCCAAATCAATTAAATCAATCCATCAAACCTTAGAACTGTATAGGAAATTAGCCCATGAGGTCACAAGCAACACTCATGGCTAAGCAATTCATACCAAAAATCAAAGTAAAAGGAAGGAAAATATAGGAATTATGAAACCCTAGTGTAGACATAGTCTTTCGTTCCTTCTCCGTCTCTCCAATTGCTCGATTCTCCCTCAATTAGCACTTGGAACCCTTTTGAAAGTAGATGTATGGTGAAATCAGGTTTTAATCTGATATGGAGGTGTTGGAGTGGTGAATTGATGATGGATTATGGATGGGTTCTCTCCAATTTGAGTATTGATCTCCCTAATTCTCTCTTGGACTGTTGCAGGGCTGTTTTCGCGATCAAAACTGCTTCAGAATCGCGATTTGAGGGTATATATACGTTGCTGCATCGAACAGGCCCCGTCTGGGCCCGATTTTGGGCCACTCGGCCCCTAGCTCGGGCCGAGCTGTGCCTGGAAGCTGCCGAGTGACATATATGTGAAACGGGGACGTCGTTTAGGTTCTGAAGCAACCCAACTCGGCTGGAAATTCGCACAAAGTTGGTCCCGCCCGAGCCGAGCGGCCTCCCGAGCTGCGGAGACTGCACCGCGTAACTTCACCGTTTTGAGCATAACTTCTTCATACGGACTCCAATTTGGGTGATTTTTACGCTCATGCGATCCTCTCTTCTTTGGCTTTCTATCCATATAAAGAACTCTCAGAAACTCCAACATTTGAATATGTAAAAAGTCATGCAAAGTGGCTGCTCGGTACAGCATGCGCAACATTAGCACTTTGATCATAACATTCTCGTTTAGAATCCGATTGGGGTGTTCTTTATGTCAAAATGACCCTCTCTTCTGTGGCTTTCCAACCATATATCACATGATCAATTTAGACTTCTACAAGAATACAGAAAATTTGTGCAACATGGACTGTATTTTTCAGCATTCCTTCTCACTTTCACTCCTCATTCCAACTTTGAACTTTTGATCATGTTTTACCCTTCAAAACTCAACAAAACACCTTAGTAGCATCAAAATCATGTAAATACTCAAATGTATACAATTCCATGCAAAAATAATAACTTTCCTAAGCAAAACGGTGTAATGTGCATATATAAAATGCGTGAAATTCAACTCTCAACAAATCCCCAAACTTACCTGTTGCTCGTCTCGAGGCAACGAACTTAAAAACCAATATAGATTAATTGAGAGGAAATTTTACAGCAGAAGACATCCAAGACAATATAACAATTCAAAGATCATACTTCAGATTCAAAATAACCATCCATCTAAGAACATACAATTCAAATCAACTATTTCACTCATTCGGAATGCTCATCCACCCATTCTCACGGTAGTATTTACGCTCAACACTCAAGTGCGAGATATACACTTTAGGGTATGGTGTTTACACTCATAATCAATCCAAACACACGCGTAACCATAAGCTTGACAATCATCTCAACTCTCGACTAAAGGAATAATTTCGATAATAGGATCACAAAGGTCTTGCATTAGGGTGTAACGCTGGCTCTTTGTTAAAGGTAGGAAATATATGGATAAAGTGACTCAATCACTAGTAGAGAATCAAAGAAGACTTACAGCTTTTCAATAAACAACTTCACTTTCTTCTTTCTTCTTCAACGCTCGTCAATGCTTCTTGCAATTTGATTCCTCCTTCACTTTTGAACACCACATCCTTACTTGAATTTTTTTTTTCTTCTTCCCTCTTTTCTTTTTTTTTTTTTCAAATAAGGGTACCAGTTTCAGGCACTACCCTTTTCATGGGGTACCAGTTTCGGGCACTACCCCTTTATGCAACAATTTAACCACTATTTTCAACAATTTTCATCCTTTCCAACTTATTCTCCTTATATACTTCATCACAAGACACCAACTTGACTCCTTCAACTCTCTACTAGGTAGGGATTTTTAAAGGATAACAAAGGGATCAATTGGCTTATCACGTAGGCTTCCAACAAATATGGCTTTTCAGGCTCAAAAGGCTTAACTACGGATAATTTCAATAGGTAGGATAATAATTTGGCTAGTGACTAATAAACAACAAAGATGGCCTAAGATCATTTTCTATTGTCTAATCAAACACATAGCTTCAAGCAAGATACAAAACCAAGTTCTAGATTACGTATATATGAACGATACTCACAAGAATAAACTGAATCATGCAATTTGTCATGATTTCAAAAGGCTCAAATCTCACATGGCTATAGGAATGAACGAGCAAACCTAATCAAGCTACATAGCTAATCATCCTTGCACATAATCAAATTTCAAGCATCTCAATATCTAAGCACAATCTCAAATTGTTTCTCAAGTACAATCATACAGCATGAATCAATAACACATAACTCTATGAATACCACCATGAACTCCTAATCAACAATCCAATATCATCCATCCACACAATATAATACCCTCAAGTGCTAAGAAAAATAAAAAAAAACATCACAGAGATCCATAAATCGATTATACTAACACTAGGACCAACAAACAACACACAAAACAAAACACAAAACCTGGCAAATCGCAAAAAATCGAACTCTCAACACTCTCGAATAAATCGACAATATTAAAAATCCGCAAAAAATCGACTCTCCAAGCAACAACACAATGCAAAAATTCTATTTCGACACTGCAAGACAAGGTATGTACGTTACCCCCCCAAACTTAGATTAAACGAAGTGAGAAACTAAGTTTGCAAAGAAGTATATACCGCAGTCGAGCAACACCTAATAAAATTCCTACACCAACACCGACATATAAAAGCAATAAAACGGAAGGGACAGCCCCCAACAAGCGCTCATGTTTAACGTCGGAGAGTCACGACGGGATACCTTTTTTAACTACTGACTTGAAGGACAGTCTTCTCGCATCTTTACTTTCAAGTACTTCCATCCTCTCTTATTTTATGTACTAACCATCTCACCCTTCCTTGTCACTAAAACAGGACTCTTTGACTTCCTTCTCTCCCATGAATGTTTTGATTCCTTCTTGTCAATCCTCCACTCAATTGAAGAGTCAACCTTTCTAGAAAAACGAGGATTAAACCAGTTAAAATCGTCAACACCAATACAATAATAAAAATCAGGAGGTAAGTTCGGAGGCTTCACATATGGATCATCAATTTTTCCTGCAACCACAAAATTATCAAATGTCACATTAGAGTTAGTAGTAGGAAAAGTAAGAGATACGCTTGTTCCTACGATCTCCTCTACCACTTCCATGCTTTGGCTCTCATGCTTCTCTTCCTTGGCAGCAGGCTTCATCTCCTCTTCAACAATGGCTTTCTTAGTCCGATTCATCATTTCAGCAGTGGTTTTCTTTCTCTGTTCATCCATGTCATCACTCAATGCAATTAATTTCTCAAGATAATCTATACATGCATCGTTAGATAAAGCCTCAAACTCTGCATCAGACAAGGCGAAGTCCTCCACTACTTCCACAGATTTGCACCGCTGCTGATCTGCAATCCACTGCATCTTCTTATTCAAAGAGAAGACGATTAAATAATCTCAAAATAATTAAATATCCTAATTAAATTAGTAATAAAAGAAAAAATAAACAATTAAAACTATCCCCGGCAACGGCGCCAAAAACTTGATAGGCTTTTTCTGTGCACTATAATTTAATCCTCAAGTGTAAGAATATCAATTGTAGCAGCAAGCTCCCAAGTTAAATTATCGATCCCACTGAGACAGCTAATTATTTATTTTACTATTAATTACTAATTAATCAGAATTGAGTAACCAATTTTCAATGTTTGTAGTGAATTAATTATCTAAATTACTGAAAATATAAATAACTAAATTAATTAAAAGCAATAAAAATAAATCAAGTTCTAATCAAGAGATAAGCGACAATTCTAAGGTATCAGGTATTGACCAATTAATTTGGGTTATTAAACTTACGATTGCTCATTCATGCAGTTTCACTGAAAATACACCACATATCCCTGTTATCCCACCGAATATGATTCGATTCAAAGCTAACAGTCTAATCTGGTTTAAATCCTAAGGTGCGCAAATATTACCAAGCCTTATTCCTAGATACTAATCAAAGCAAGCAACAATACCTCCGGATGGTAAGCCCGACTAACAAGATATTTTCTGGAATTACTACAAGGTTCTATTCACTTCCTACTTGATTGTCTAATTGCATTGTTCCACTAAACTAATCAAGTATTTGATTAACCAGTTCATGAAATTAAAGTGCTTATAGCGGAGCTACTCTAATCTCTAACAGATAGACAATACTAATCATGAACGCACACAAGCTAACACAATAATCCAAGCATTATAGCGGATGTCATGAATATATTATGAAGACGTTACGAAGCAGAAAAGCATGTCTTAATAAAATAAGTAAAATCAAAAGCTCAACTGCATAAAATCTCAATCTTTGGTCTAAATCCCCAAATCAATTAAATCAATCCATCAAACCTTAGAACTGTATAGGAAATTAGCCCATGAGGTCACAAGCAACACTCATGGCTAAGCAATTCATACCAAAAATCAAAGTAAAAGGAAGGAAAAGATAGGAATTATGAAACCCTAGTGTAGACATAGTCTTTCGTTCCTTCGTCGTCTCTCCAATTGCTCGATTCTCCCTCAATTAGCACTTGGAACCCTTTTGAAAGTAGATGGATGGTGAAATCAGGTTTTAATCTGATATGGAGGTGTTGGAGTGGTGAATTGATGATGGATTATGGATGGGTTCTCTCCAATTTGAGTATTGATCTCCCTAATTCTCTCTTGGACTGTTGCAGGGCTGTTTTCGCGACCAAAACTGCTTCAGAATCGCGATTTGAGGGTATATATACATTGCTGCATCGAACAGGCCCCGTCTGGGCCCGATTTTGGGCCACTCGGCCCCTAGCTCGGGCCGAGCTGTGCCTGGAAGCTGCCGAGTGACATATATGTGAAATGGGGACGTCGTTTAGGTTCTGAAGCAACCCAACTCGGCTGGAAATTCGCACAAAGTTGGTCCCGCTTGAGCCGAGCGTCCCCCCGAGCTGCGGAGACTGCACTGCGCGACTTCACCGTTTCGAGCATAACTTCTTCATACGGACTCCAATTTGGGTGATTTTTACGCTCATGCGATCCTCTCTTCTTTGGCTTTCTATACATATAAAGAACTCTCAGAAACTCTAACATTTGAATATGTAAAAAGCCATGCAAAGTGGCTGCTCGGTACAGCATGCGCAACGTTAGCACTTTGATCATAACATTCTCGTTTAGAATCCGATTGGGGTGTTCTTTATGTCAAAATGAACCTCTCTTCTGTGGCTTTCCAACTATATATCACATGATCAATTTAGACTTCTACAAGAATACAGAAAATTTGTGCAACATGGACTGTATTTTTCAGCATTCCTTCTCACTTTCACTCCTCATTCCAACTTTGAACTTTTGATCATGTTTTACCCTTCAAAACTCAACAAAATACCTTAGTAGCATCAAAATTATATAAATACTCAAATGTACATAATTCCATGCAAAAATAATAACTTTCCTAAGCAAAACAGTGTAATGTGCATATATAAAATGCGTGAAATTCAACTCTCAACAATTAGTTCTTTGTAAGTATTAAATGATCTACTCACTCCGTCCCATCCCATGAATATATTCATTTTTATTGATCTACCTTGTTTAAGAAAAAAATTACTCCCTCCGTCCCATAGAAGTTGACACACTTTCATTTTTGGTTTGTCCCACTAAAGTTGACGCATTTCCTTTTGGCCCCGGCTATTAACACCCCCGATTTCACTATACACACCCCAATAATAATATGGACTAAGTTATCCCTAAACAAAAAGATAAGTTTGACCTTACATATACTCCCTCCGTCCCTGGGTAAGAGTCCAATTTTACCATTTTAGTTGTCCCACCCAAAGGATCCCATTTTCTTTTTTGGACACATGGGACCCACCCACACCCACTAATACAATTAAAACATGGGGCTCACACACCCACTAATACAACTACCCACTACACATTAAATAATAATACTCCTTAATCCACGTGTCCAAAAGCAAATGAGACTCTTACCTTGGAACGGAGGGAGTATATTATATGTAATAATAAATTAAAGGGTTAACTTATACTATTTAATTAATCACATTTTTTTACGAATAAAATATATAACTATTTTAATTAATAAAAATTAAGACTCATTAAATAAAGAACATTTAAAATACTACAATATAAATATTAAAAAAATTCATTAAAATTGTTTTAGCAAGGCGTTACGCAATTCAATTATATGAAATAAATTAAAGGTTAAACTTACAGTGTGTTCATTTTTTTTTTCGAATTTATTATTATTTTAATTATTATGAATTTATTTAAACTACACTGTGTTGAGATGCATAATTATTAATTTCAAAATTAAAATAATTATTATAATAGAGTTGCTTTAATTTTAAAGTACAATGAATTTTTATGAATTGTTGTATAATTTTTTAATATATATATTATGTAGATTTATATATTATATTTTAAATATTTAATGTATCTTGATTTTTATTAAGCAAGATAGTTATACCTTTTTAATAAATAATTTGTGATTAAATTCTAAGAATTTTAAATTTTATATATATATATTTTTGATTAAATTCTTAGAATATGCACATACAGAGACATAAATTTTATAAACTGTTCGCATTAAACTGGGACGTAGGGAGTATTAATAAATCACTTTTCTTCACACTTTATAGGTGTATCAATATATTACCTATTACAACACTTTTAAATATGTTTAAATGTATTTTTTTTGTAGTATGATAATATATTATAGTAAAAGTTATACTCCCTCAGTCTCAGGCTAAAAGGGCCAAATGCTTTTATGCACGTAGATTAAGGAGTGATATTGTTTAATGTGTAGTGGAAATGTGGAATTTGTGAATTACCTTTCTACCCTTCACCTAATTAATCTATTAATTGTAGTAATGTATTTTTGTCTTTTGGAAATATAAAATATTGTTATGAAGTGTTAGTGGTGGGGTCCTTATATTCCTAAAATATAAATGGCCCCCTTTAAGTGGGACGACGAAAATGGTAAAATGGTCCCCTTAGCCTGGAACGGAGGGAGTAATTAATTTAAAAAGTTTACAATGGTTTCACGTGAGACGGTTTCAAGTAAAACCTACCATTCGAGTAAAGTGTTTAAGTAAAACAATTATTACTAGAAAAATCATTAAAAAGCATAACGCGAATATATTACTCGAATAAAAATTTGACTCGAATTTTGATTCAAAAATTAGTTTTCGTGTTTTTCTAATATATTCGAATAAAAGTTACTTTCGTCAATTCAGATATTAAAGATAAAATATTAAAATTATGTTAAAGAAAGTTATTTTTATGTCTGATTATCACAGTTAACAATTGGTTCTATAATTTGCAACTTAAGAGTTGTCATTTTTGTATTGCAGGTCATACTTAGTCTTCCAATTGATAGTTTATTTTATTTTTAGATTTAATTTTTATATGTGACTAGTCAAAATTTAATGTTCAACAAGTTAATAATTATCTTATCTCCCATTTGAGTGGCTGTCGTCGTCTTCTTTCTTGGTAAGTATGTGCAACTTTTCGTTCACAATTGCAAACCCAGATCCGCCATTTTGAAACCACTTTCCAAAAAGATTAGCAAATGGAGGAAAAATATGTCCTGATCAACGAATTGCAGGCTTCAACGATCGGACGCTACTTTTCTGATCTTTCCAAGATGTCCAACCACTTGGCGAATCTGAATCTTCCCGATGATTGGTGGAAGATGAAGCCCAAGCTGATAGTGGCTTCTTTCAAGCAACAACTTCAACAGGTGTTCTTCCTGCCTAAGCTAAACAACCAAAAAGTAGTGAGTCCATACTCCTTCTGCATCAACAGGTGCCAACTCCTCCAAGCTTTTCTCAGTTTCCTTGTTCAGTTGCTTTACCACAAAAGTAGTGATTCCATACTTGTTCGGATTGAGAATCTTGAAAAGGAGATGAGGTTTCTTCTCACCATTCTTGGGGACATATCATGGCTGTTGTCTGACTCTGACTGCCTTGAGTTCCATAATCTCATGGCAGAATTCGAATCAGTGGCCAATCAAGCTGGATGTTTTCTCCATTCCTTGCTGTTCTCAACTGTGCAAGATGTTGGGTTTCGAGAAATGGAAGAGGGGCTTGCTGCTATTTTACGTAGCATTCACCTATTAAAAGCAACTCTGAACTCCTCTGACATCACCACACCAGCTTATACAACTCCAGGGACTTCTACTCTCAATTCCTTCCTCATTCTTTATTCTCTTGTCGACGATCTTGAAGATCTGTTGAAACGAGAGGATAATCCAATTGATAATGTGAAGGATCAAATCTACCTTCTCCACCAGGGGCTGCAGTTTATGCATTCTTCATCAATCAGATCGTCAAAGCTTTCTGAAATTGGAGAACTGAAAGAGATTCTGATGCGCATGGGAGATTTGGCACATCAAGCCGAATATATCATTACAGCATTTTTGGTGAAAGATGCTCCTCTATGGTATGTCATCAAGAGACTCGCATATCTCACCCACAACATTGAGGTTACAAGCAAGGAGCTCCAAGAAAGAATTGCGGAGAGACACAAATTTGAAGGATTAAAACTGACGAAGAAATTCAGTTTGCAGCCCCCATTAAAAGATAAAACAAGTAGTGAAGCCTACGATGTAGTTGTTGGTTTTGAGGATAAAGAAAGGGATATTTTGGATCAGCTGGTTGGAGGAGGATCGGAGAGCTTGCAAGTCATTCTAATCTGGGGGATGCCTGGACTTGGTAAGACTACTTTAGCAAAAAAACTTTATAATCATCCATTGGTTAGTTATAGATTTGACAGACTCTCATGGTGCACAATTTCCCAATCATATGACAGACGAAGTATATTACGTGATATTTTGATTCATGTAAATAGTGAGCATGGGAAAGATTGGATTTTGGAAATGGAAGAAATGACATTAGCAGAGCATATACACAAAGCATTGAAGGGAATAAGATACCTTGTTATAATGGATGATGTATGGGATTCAAATGTATGGCATGAGTTACAGAGATGTTTCCCTGATGATGGAAATGGGAGCAGGATATTGCTAACAAGTAGGAATAAAGAAGTAGCTCCAACGAGAAGCATAATTCATGAGCTGCCATTTTTGTCAGATGAGCAATGCTGGGAGTTATTAGAGAAGAAGGTGTTCGGATATGAAGCTTGCGCTCCTTTGCTCCAACCGATTGGAAAGAAAATTGCTGAAAAATGTTGCGGGTTACCACTTACGGTGGTTGTTATTGCTGGGATCCTTTCTGCCGTGGATGAGGATATAAGTGGTTGGGAAGAAGTGGAAAAAAGTTTAGGCTCTTATGTTAAAGATGATAAAGAGAATTTGGTGAGGCAAATTATGGAGTTGAGTTATAAGCATCTACCAGATCATTTGAAGCCGTGCTTTCTAAGCTTTGGAGAGTTTAAAGAAGACGAGACAATCTATACTGGAAGCTTGAAGAGATTTTGGATAGCAGAAGGATTCGTACGTGAAGAAAATGAAAAGAGAAGAGAAAGTGCAGCAGAAGAATATTTAATGGAGCTAATTGATAAGAGTTTAGTAATTGTTGCCAAGAGAAGATCAGATGGTAGAGGAGTGAAAGCATGTGTAGTTCATGATTTATTACGTGACTTGTGCTTGAAAATATCTCTAGAAGAAAGCTTCGTGACATATTCAAACAACGAGTAAGTTGTACATACTTTCTAGTTCCAACTTAATTTAGAGTCTGTTCATAGTTTGGTTTTGTTTTTTCAGATGCTTCACTGTTTATTGGAAAAGCCATCGCGTGCGAGCAATCAAAGACTCTGCTACTTCAAGCTCTTACCAACATGTTCGAGGTTTTTATGGCGATCAAAAGATGCCGTCTTTATATGTTGGGGATATGAGACTATTGAGGGTCCTGCATTTCAGTCACATTCTGATATTTCCACGAAATTATGCTATATTTGGACTAGAGTATCTGGTTAACTTGAGATTCTTGATTATTAGAGAAGTGCCAACATGGATTGATAGGCTTGTTAAACTAGAATATCTACAAGTCCTTTCGGTAGATACATGTACTCTACCCCCATCAATTGGGAATTTGAAGAAGTTAAGATACCTTGATGCATGGCCTTGGGCAAGGTATGGTGAAGACTGGAATAGCCGCGAAACGAGCATGAGTCTACAATATCTTTCATGTGTAGTCATTGAGAAGTTAAAGGATGTGGAGCTGTTAAGATGTTTTCCTCATCTTCGCAAACTCGGATGCTATTTCAATGATCCGGAAGAACTGAAGAGTGTGAATCCACATTTCGATCTCCGCTTTCTCACTCAACTTCACTCGCTCAAGTTGTCATTCAGTGGATGTAAATTAGAGGAATTCCGATTCCCTTCAAACATTAGGAAGCTGAACCTTACGGCATGGAAGTGGAGTTGGGAGAAGATGTCATTAATTGGGAGATTGGAAAACCTTGAGATTCTCAAATTACGTACCAAATTTGAGGGAGAGAGAGCATGGGATTCGAGAGATGGTGAATTCCAAAGGCTGAGGGTACTGAGATTAGATTTTGTAGCACTCTCACAATGGAATGTTGCCTCGTGCCAACACTTCCCCAAACTTCAACACCTCATCCTGAGAAGATGCAAGTGTCTAAAAGAGATTCCTAGTGAGATCGGCGAAATCATCACTCTTGAGTCAATTCGGGTGGCAGGAGATTGTCCGGATACACTCAGAGAATCAGCCCGAAGAATTGAACAAGAACAACGGGACATGGGAAATGAAGATCTAAGGGTTGTCATCACTACTTATGATTAGTGATATGCTTTTTCTGTGCACTATAATTTAATCCTCAAGTGTAAGGATATCAATTGTAGCAGCAAACTCCCAAGTTAAATTATCGATCCCACTGAGACAGCTAATTGTTTATTTTACTATTAATTACTAATTAATCAGAATTGAGTAACCAATTTCCAATGTTTGTAGTGAATTAATTATCTAAATTATTGAAAATATAAATAACTAAATTAATTAAAAGCAATAAAAATAAATCAAGTTCTAATCAAGAGATAAGCGACAATTCTAAGGTATCAGGTATTGACCAATTAATTTGGGTTATTAAACTTACGATTGCTCATTCATGCAGTTTCACTGAAAATACACCACATATCCCTGTTATCCCACCGAATATGATTCGATTCAAAGCTAACAGTCTAATCTGGTTTAAATCCTAAGGTGCGCAAATATTACCAAGCCTTATTCCTAGATACTAATCAAAGCAAGCAACAATACCTCCGGATGGTAAGCCCGACTAACAAGATATTTTCTGGAATTACTACAAGGTTCTATTCACTTCCTACTTGATTGTCTAATTGCATTGTTACACTAAACTAATCAAGTATTTGATTAACCAGTTCATGAAATTAAAGTGCTTATAGCGGAGCTACTCTAATCTCTAACAGATAGACAATACCAATCATGAATGCACACAAGCTAACACAATAATCCAAGCATTATAGCGGATGTCATGAATATATTATGAAGACGTTACGAAGCAGAAAAGCATGTCTTAATAAAATAAGTAAAATCAAAAGCTCAACTGCATAAAATCTCAATCTTTGGTCTAAATCCCCAAATCAATTAAATCAATCCATCAAACCTTAGAACTGTATAGGAAATTAGCCCATGAGGTCACAAGCAACACTCATGGCTAAGCAATTCATACCAAAAATCAAAGTAAAAGGAAGGAAAAGATAGGAATTATGAAACCCTAGTGTAGACATAGTCTTTCGTTCCTTCTCCGTCTCTCCAATTGCTCGATTCTCCCTTAATTAGCACTTCGAACCCTTTTGAAAGTAGATGGATGGTGAAATCAGGTTTTAATCTGATATGGAGGTGTTGGAGTGGTGAATTGATGATGGATTATGGATGGGTTCTCTCCGATTTGAGTATTGATCTCCCTAATTCTCTCTTGGACTGTTGCAGGGCTGTTTTCGCGACCAAAACTGCTTCAGAATCGCGATTTGAGGGTATATATACGTTGCTGCATCGAACAGGCCCCGTCTGGGCCCGATTTTGGGCCACTCGGCCCCTAGCTCGGGCCGAGCTGTGCCTGGAAGCTGCCGAGTGACATATATGTGAAACGGGGACGTCGTTTAGGTTCTGAAGCAACCCAACTCGGCTGGAAATTCGCACAAAGTTGGTCCCGCCCGAGCCGAGCGGCCTCCTGAGCTGCGGAGACTGCACCGCGTAACTTCACCGTTTCGAGCATAACTTCTTCATACGGACTCCAATTTGGGTGATTTTTACGCTCATGCGATCCTCTCTTCTTTGGCTTTCTATCCATATAAAGAACTCTCAGAAACTCCAAAATTTGAATATGTAAAAAGTCATGCAAAGTGGCTGCTCGGTACAGCATGCGCAACATTAGCACTTTGATCATAACATTCTCGTTTAGAATCCGATTGGGGTGTTCTTTATGTCAAAATGACCCTCTTTTCTGTGGCTTTCCAACCATATATCACATGATCAATTTAGACTTCTACAAGAATACAGAAAATTTGTGCAACATGGACTGTATTTTTCAGCATTCCTTCTCACTTTCACTCCTCATTCCAACTTTGAACTTTTGATCATGTTTTACCCTTCAAAACTCAACAAAACACCTTAGTAGCATCAAAATCATGTAAATACTCAAATGTATACAATTCCATGCAAAAATAATAACTTTCCTAAGCAAAACGGTGTAATGTGCATATATAAAATGCGTGAAATTCAACTCTCAACAAACCCCCAAACTTACCTGTTGCTCGTCCCGAGACAACGAACTTAAAAACCAATATAGATTAATTGAGAGAAAATTTCACAGCAGAAGACATCCAAGACAATATAACAATTCAAAGATCATACTTCAGATTCAAAATAACCATCCATCTAAGAACATACAATTCAAATCAACTATTTCACTCATTCGGAATGCTCATCCACCCATTCTCACGGGTAGTATTTACGCTCAACACTCAAGTGCGAGATATACACTTTAGGGTATGGTGTTTACACTCATAATCAATCCAAACACACGCATAACCATAAGCTTGACAATCATCTCAACTCTCGACTAAAGGAATAATTTCGATAATAGGATCACAAATGTCTTGCATTAGGGTGTAACGCTGGCTCTTTGTTAAAGGTAGGAAATATATGGATAAAGTGACTCAATCACTAGTAGAGAATCAAAGAAGACTTACAGCTTTTCAATAAACAACTTCACTTTCTTCTTTCTTCTTCAACGCTCGTCAATGCTTCTTGCAATTTGATTCCTCCTTCACTTTTGAACACCACATCCTTACTTGAATTTTTTTTTTCTTCTTCCCTCTTTTCTTTTTTTTTTTTTTCAAATAAGGGTACCAGTTTCAGGCACTACCCTTTTCATGGGGTACCAGTTTCGGGCACTACCCCTTTATGCAACAATTTAACCACTCTTTTCAACAATTTTCATCCTTTCCAACTTATTCTCCTTATATACTTCATCACAAGACACCAACTTGACTCCTTCAACTCTCTACTAGGTAGGGATTTTTAAAGGATAACAAAGGGATCAATTGGCTTATCACGTAGGCTTCCAACAAATATGGCTTTTCAGGCTCAAAAGGCTTAACTACGGATAATTTCAATAGGTAGGATAATAATTTGGCTAGTGACTAATAAACAACAAAGATGGCCTAAGATCATTTTCTATTGTCTAATCAAACACATAACTTCAATCAAGATACAAAACCAAGTTCTAGAATACGTATATATGAACGATACTCACAAGAATAAACTGAATCATGCAATTTGTCATGATTTCAAAAGGCTCAAATCTCACATGGCTATAGGAATGAACGAGCAAACCTAATCGAGCTACATAGCTAATCATCCTTGCACATAATCAAATTTCAAGCATCTCAATATCTAAGCACAATCTCAAATTGTTTCTCAAGTACAATCATACAGCATGAATCAATAACACATAACTCTATGAATACCACCATGAACTCCTAATCAACAATCCAATATCATCCATCCACACAATATAATACCCTCAAGTGCTAAGAAAAATAAAAAAAAACATCACAGAGATCCATAAATCGATTATACTAACACTAGGACCAACAAACAACACACAAAACAAAACACAAAACCTGGCAAATCGCAAAAAATCGAACTCTCAACACTCTAGAATAAATCGACAATATTAAAAATCCGCAAAAAATCGACTCTCCAAGCAACAACACAATGCAAAAATTCTATTTCGACACTGCAAGACAAGGTATGTACGTTACCCCCCCCAAACTTAGATTAAACGAAGTGAGAAACTAAGTTTGCAAAGAAGTATATACCGCAGTCGAGCAACACCTAATAAAATTCCTACACCAATACCGACATATAAAAGCAATAAAACGAAAGGGACAGCCCCCAACAAGCGCTCATGTTTAACGTCGGAGAGTCACGACGGGATACCTTTTTTAACTACTGACTTGAAGGACAGTCTTCTCGCATCTTTACTTTCAAGTACTTCCATCCTCTCTTATTTTATGTACTAACCATCTCACCCTTCCTTGTCACTAAAACAGGACTCTTTGACTTCCTTCTCTCCCATGAATGTTTTGATTCCTTCTTGTCAATCCTCCACTCAATTGAAGAGTCAACCTTTCTAGAAAAACGAGGATTAAACCAGTTAAAATCGTCAACACCAATACAATAATAAAAATCAGGAGGTAAGTTCGGAGGCTTCACATATGGATCATCAATTTTTCCTGCAACCACAAGATTATCAAATGTCACATTAGAGTTAGTAGTAGGAAAAGTAAGAGATACGCTTGTTCCTACGATCTCCTCTACCACTTCAATGCTTTGGCTCTCATGCTTCTCTTCCTTGGCAGCAGGCTTCATCTCCTCTTCAACAATGGCTTTCTTAGTCCGATTCATCATTTCAGCAGTGGTTTTCTTTCTCTGTTCATCCATGTCATCACTCAATGCAATTAATTTCTCAAGATAATCTATACATGCATCGTTAGATAAAGCCTCAAACTCTGCATCAGACAAGGCGAAGTCCTCCACTACTTCCACATATTTGCACCGCTGCTGATCTGCAATCCACTGCATCTTCTTATTCAAAGAGAAGACGATTAAATAATCTCAAAATAATTAAATATCCTAATTAAATTAGTAATAAAAGAAAAAATAAACAATTAAAACTATCCCCGGCAACGGCGCCAAAAACTTGATAGGCTTTTTCTGTGCACTATAATTTAATCCTCAAGTGTAAGGATATCAATTGTAGCAGCAAGCTCCCAAGTTAAATTATCGATCCCACTGAGACAGCTAATTATTTATTTTACTATTAATTACTAATTAATCAGAATTGAGTAACCAATTTTCAATGTTTGTAGTGAATTAATTATCTAAATTACTGAAAATATAAATAACTAAATTAATTAAAAGCAATAAAAATAAATCAAGTTCTAATCAAGAGATAAGCGACAATTCTAAGGTATCAGGTATTGACCAATTAATTTGGGTTATTAAACTTACGATTGCTCATTCATGCAGTTTCACTGAAAATACACCACATATCCCTGTTATCCCACCGAATATGATTCGATTCAAAGCTAACAGTCTAATCTGGTTTAAATCCTAAGGTGCGCAAATATTACCAAGCCTTATTCCTAGATACTAATCAAAGCAAGCAACAATACCTCCGGATGGTAAGCCCGACTAACAAGATATTTTCTGGAATTACTACAAGGTTCTATTCACTTCCTACTTGATTGTCTAATTGCATTGTACCACTAAACTAATCAAGTATTTGATTAACCAGTTCATGAAATTAAAGTGCTTATAGCGGAGCTACTCTAATCTCTAACTGATAGACAATACCAATCATGAACGCACACAAGCTAACACAATAATCCAAGCATTATAGCGGATGTCATGAATATATTATGAAGACGTTACGAAGCAGAAAAGCATGTCTTAATAAAATAAGTAAAATCAAAAGCTCAACTGCATAAAATCTCAATCTTTGGTCTAAATCCCCAAATCAATTAAATCAATCCATCAAACCTTAGAACTGTATAGGAAATTAGCCCATGAGGTCACAAGCAACACTCATGGCTAAGCAATTCATACCAAAAATCAAAGTAAAAGGAAGGAAAAGATAGGAATTATGAAACCCTAGTGTAGACATAGTCTTTCGTTCCTTCTTCGTCTCTCCAATTGCTCGATTCTCCCTCAATTAGCACTTGGAACCCTTTTGAAAGTAGATGGATGGTGAAATCAGGTTTTAATCTGATATGGAGGTGTTGGAGTGGTGAATTGATGATGGATTATGGATGGGTTCTCTCCAATTTGAGTATTGATCTCCCTAATTCTCTCTTGGACTGTTGCAGGGCTGTTTTCGCGACCAAAACTGCTTCAGAATCGCGATTTGAGGGTATATATACGTTGCTGCATCGAACAGGCCCCGTCTGGGCCCGATTTTGGGCCACTCGGCCCCTAGCTCGGGCCGAGCTGTGCCTGGAAACTGCCGAGTGACATATATGTGAAACGGGGACGTCGTTTAGGTTCTGAAGCAACCCAACTCGGCTGGAAATTCACACAAAGTTGGTCCCGCTCGAGCCGAGCTGCCCCCCGAGCTGCGGAGACTGCACTGCGCGACTTCACCGTTTCGAGCATAACTTCTTCATACGGACTCCAATTTGGGTGATTTTTACGCTCATGCGATCCTCTCTTCTTTGGCTTTCTATACATATAAAGAACTATCAGAAACTCCAACATTTGAATATGTAAAAAGCCATGCAAAGTGGTTGCTCGGTACAGCATGCGCAACGTTAGCACTTTGATCATAACATTCTCGTTTAGAATCCGATTGGGGTGTTCTTTATGTCAAAATGAACCTCTCTTCTGTGGCTTTCCAACCATATATCACATTATCAATTTAGACTTCTACAAGAATACAGAAAATTTGTGCAACATGGACTGTATTTTTCAGCATTCCTTCTCACTTTCACTCCTCATTCCAACTTTGAACTTTTGATCATGTTTTACCCTTCAAAACTCAACAAAATACCTTAGTAGCATCAAAATTATATAAATACTCAAATGTACACAATTCCATGCAAAAATAATAACTTTCCTAAGCAAAACAGTGTAATGTGCATATATAAAATGCGTGAAATTCAACTCTCAACAATTAGTTCTTTGTAAGTATTAAATGATCTACTCACTCCGTCCCATCCCATGAATATATTCATTTTTATTGATCTACCTTGTTTAAGAAAAAAAATACTCCCTCCGTCCCATAGAAGTTGACACACTTTCATTTTTGGTTTGTCCCACTAAAGTTGACGCATTTCCTTTTGGCCCCGGCTATTAACACCCCCGATTTCACTATACACACCCCAATAATAATATGGACTAAGTTATCCCTAAACAAAAAGATAAGTTTGACCTTACATATACTCCCTCCGTCCCTGGGTAAGAGTCCAATTTTACCATTTTAGTTGTCCCACCCAAAGGATCCCATTTTCTTTTTTGGACACATGGGACCCACCCACACCCACTAATACAATTAAAACATGGGGCTCACACACCCACTAATACAACTACCCACTACACATTAAATAATAATACTCCTTAATCCACGTGTCCAAAAGCAAATGAGACTCTTACCTTGGAACGGAGGGAGTATATTATATGTAATAATAAATTAAAGGGTTAACTTATACTATTTAATTAATCACATTTTTTTATGAATAAAATATATAACTATTTTAATTAATAAAAATTAAGACTCATTAAATAAAGAACATTTAAAATACTACAATATAAATATTAAAAAAATTCATTAAAATTGTTTTAGCAAGGCGTTACGCAATTCAATTATATGAAATAAATTAAAGGTTAAACTTACAGTGTGTTCATTTTTTTTTTCGAATTTATTATTATTTTAATTATTATGAATTTATTTAAACTACACTGTGTTGAGATGCATAATTATTAATTTCAAAATTAAAATAATTATTATAATAGAGTTGCTTTAATTTTAAAGTACAATGAATTTTTATGAATTGTTGTATAATTTTTTAATATATATATTATGTAGATTTATATATTATATTTTAAATATTTAATGTATCTTGATTTTTATTAAGCAAGATAGTTATACCTTTTTAATAAATAATTTGTGATTAAATTCTAAGAATTTTAAATTTTATATATATATATTTTTGATTAAATTCTTAGAATATGCACATACAGAGACATAAATTTTATAAACTGTTCGCATTAAACTGGGACGTAGGGAGTATTAATAAATCACTTTTCTTCACACTTTATAGGTGTATCAATATATTACCTATTACAACACTTTTAAATATGTTTAAATGTATTTTTTTTGTAGTATGATAATATATTATAGTAAAAGTTATACTCCCTCAGTCTCAGGCTAAAAGGACCAAATGCTTTTATGCACGTAGATTAAGGAGTGATATTGTTTAATGTGTAGTGGAAATGTGGAATTTGTGAATTACCTTTCTACCCTTCACCTAATTAATCTATTAATTGTAGTAATGTATTTTTGTCTTTTGGAAATATAAAATATTGTTATGAAGTGTTAGTGGTGGGGTCCTTATATTCCTAAAATATAAATGGCCCCCTTTAAGTGGGACGACGAAAATGGTAAAATGGTCCCCTTAGCCTGGAACGGAGGGAGTAATTAATTTAAAAAGTTTACAATGGTTTCACGTGAGACGGTTTCAAGTAAAACCTACCATTCGAGTAAAGTGTTTAAGTAAAACAATTATTACTAGAAAAATCATTAAAAAGCATAACGCGAATATATTACTCGAATAAAAATTTGACTCGAATTTTGATTCAAAAATTAGTTTTCGTGTTTTTCTAATATATTCGAATAAAAGTTACTTTCGTCAATTCAGATATTAAAGATAAAATATTAAAATTATGTTAAAGAAAGTTATTTTTATGTCTGATTATCACAGTTAACAATTGGTTCTATAATTTGCAACTTAAGAGTTGTCATTTTTGTATTGCAGGTCATACTTAGTCTTCCAATTGATAGTTTATTTTATTTTTAGATTTAATTTTTATATGTGACTAGTCAAAATTTAATGTTCAACAAGTTAATAATTATCTTATCTCCCATTTGAGTGGCTGTCGTCGTCTTCTTTCTTGGTAAGTATGTGCAACTTTTCGTTCACAATTGCAAACCCAGATCCGCCATTTTGAAACCACTTTCCAAAAAGATTAGCAAATGGAGGAAAAATATGTCCTGATCAACGAATTGCAGGCTTCAACGATCGGACGCTACTTTTCTGATCTTTCCAAGATGTCCAACCACTTGGCGAATCTGAATCTTCCCGATGATTGGTGGAAGATGAAGCCCAAGCTGATAGTGGCTTCTTTCAAGCAACAACTTCAACAGGTGTTCTTCCTGCCTAAGCTAAACAACCAAAAAGTAGTGAGTCCATACTCCTTCTGCATCAACAGGTGCCAACTCCTCCAAGCTTTTCTCAGTTTCCTTGTTCAGTTGCTTTACCACAAAAGTAGTGATTCCATACTTGTTCGGATTGAGAATCTTGAAAAGGAGATGAGGTTTCTTCTCACCATTCTTGGGGACATATCATGGCTGTTGTCTGACTCTGACTGCCTTGAGTTCCATAATCTCATGGCAGAATTCGAATCAGTGGCCAATCAAGCTGGATGTTTTCTCCATTCCTTGCTGTTCTCAACTGTGCAAGATGTTGGGTTTCGAGAAATGGAAGAGGGGCTTGCTGCTATTTTACGTAGCATTCACCTATTAAAAGCAACTCTGAACTCCTCTGACATCACCACACCAGCTTATACAACTCCAGGGACTTCTACTCTCAATTCCTTCCTCATTCTTTATTCTCTTGTCGACGATCTTGAAGATCTGTTGAAACGAGAGGATAATCCAATTGATAATGTGAAGGATCAAATCTACCTTCTCCACCAGGGGCTGCAGTTTATGCATTCTTCATCAATCAGATCGTCAAAGCTTTCTGAAATTGGAGAACTGAAAGAGATTCTGATGCGCATGGGAGATTTGGCACATCAAGCCGAATATATCATTACAGCATTTTTGGTGAAAGATGCTCCTCTATGGTATGTCATCAAGAGACTCGCATATCTCACCCACAACATTGAGGTTACAAGCAAGGAGCTCCAAGAAAGAATTGCGGAGAGACACAAATTTGAAGGATTAAAACTGACGAAGAAATTCAGTTTGCAGCCCCCATTAAAAGATAAAACAAGTAGTGAAGCCTACGATGTAGTTGTTGGTTTTGAGGATAAAGAAAGGGATATTTTGGATCAGCTGGTTGGAGGAGGATCGGAGAGCTTGCAAGTCATTCTAATCTGGGGGATGCCTGGACTTGGTAAGACTACTTTAGCAAAAAAACTTTATAATCATCCATTGGTTAGTTATAGATTTGACAGACTCTCATGGTGCACAATTTCCCAATCATATGACAGACGAAGTATATTACGTGATATTTTGATTCATGTAAATAGTGAGCATGGGAAAGATTGGATTTTGGAAATGGAAGAAATGACATTAGCAGAGCATATACACAAAGCATTGAAGGGAATAAGATACCTTGTTATAATGGATGATGTATGGGATTCAAATGTATGGCATGAGTTACAGAGATGTTTCCCTGATGATGGAAATGGGAGCAGGATATTGCTAACAAGTAGGAATAAAGAAGTAGCTCCAACGAGAAGCATAATTCATGAGCTGCCATTTTTGTCAGATGAGCAATGCTGGGAGTTATTAGAGAAGAAGGTGTTCGGATATGAAGCTTGCGCTCCTTTGCTCCAACCGATTGGAAAGAAAATTGCTGAAAAATGTTGCGGGTTACCACTTACGGTGGTTGTTATTGCTGGGATCCTTTCTGCCGTGGATGAGGATATAAGTGGTTGGGAAGAAGTGGAAAAAAGTTTAGGCTCTTATGTTAAAGATGATAAAGAGAATTTGGTGAGGCAAATTATGGAGTTGAGTTATAAGCATCTACCAGATCATTTGAAGCCGTGCTTTCTAAGCTTTGGAGAGTTTAAAGAAGACGAGACAATCTATACTGGAAGCTTGAAGAGATTTTGGATAGCAGAAGGATTCGTACGTGAAGAAAATGAAAAGAGAAGAGAAAGTGCAGCAGAAGAATATTTAATGGAGCTAATTGATAAGAGTTTAGTAATTGTTGCCAAGAGAAGATCAGATGGTAGAGGAGTGAAAGCATGTGTAGTTCATGATTTATTACGTGACTTGTGCTTGAAAATATCTCTAGAAGAAAGCTTCGTGACATATTCAAACAACGAGTAAGTTGTACATACTTTCTAGTTCCAACTTAATTTAGAGTCTGTTCATAGTTTGGTTTTGTTTTTTCAGATGCTTCACTGTTTATTGGAAAAGCCATCGCGTGCGAGCAATCAAAGACTCTGCTACTTCAAGCTCTTACCAACATGTTCGAGGTTTTTATGGCGATCAAAAGATGCCGTCTTTATATGTTGGGGATATGAGACTATTGAGGGTCCTGCATTTCAGTCACATTCTGATATTTCCACGAAATTATGCTATATTTGGACTAGAGTATCTGGTTAACTTGAGATTCTTGATTATTAGAGAAGTGCCAACATGGATTGATAGGCTTGTTAAACTAGAATATCTACAAGTCCTTTCGGTAGATACATGTACTCTACCCCCATCAATTGGGAATTTGAAGAAGTTAAGATACCTTGATGCATGGCCTTGGGCAAGGTATGGTGAAGACTGGAATAGCCGCGAAACGAGCATGAGTCTACAATATCTTTCATGTGTAGTCATTGAGAAGTTAAAGGATGTGGAGCTGTTAAGATGTTTTCCTCATCTTCGCAAACTCGGATGCTATTTCAATGATCCGGAAGAACTGAAGAGTGTGAATCCACATTTCGATCTCCGCTTTCTCACTCAACTTCACTCGCTCAAGTTGTCATTCAGTGGATGTAAATTAGAGGAATTCCGATTCCCTTCAAACATTAGGAAGCTGAACCTTACGGCATGGAAGTGGAGTTGGGAGAAGATGTCATTAATTGGGAGATTGGAAAACCTTGAGATTCTCAAATTACGTACCAAATTTGAGGGAGAGAGAGCATGGGATTCGAGAGATGGTGAATTCCAAAGGCTGAGGGTACTGAGATTAGATTTTGTAGCACTCTCACAATGGAATGTTGCCTCGTGCCAACACTTCCCCAAACTTCAACACCTCATCCTGAGAAGATGCAAGTGTCTAAAAGAGATTCCTAGTGAGATCGGCGAAATCATCACTCTTGAGTCAATTCGGGTGGCAGGAGATTGTCCGGATACACTCAGAGAATCAGCCCGAAGAATTGAACAAGAACAACGGGACATGGGAAATGAAGATCTAAGGGTTGTCATCACTACTTATGATTAGTGATATGCTTTTTCTGTGCACTATAATTTAATCCTCAAGTGTAAGGATATCAATTGTAGCAGCAAACTCCCAAGTTAAATTATCGATCCCACTGAGACAGCTAATTGTTTATTTTACTATTAATTACTAATTAATCAGAATTGAGTAACCAATTTCCAATGTTTGTAGTGAATTAATTATCTAAATTATTGAAAATATAAATAACTAAATTAATTAAAAGCAATAAAAATAAATCAAGTTCTAATCAAGAGATAAGCGACAATTCTAAGGTATCAGGTATTGACCAATTAATTTGGGTTATTAAACTTACGATTGCTCATTCATGCAGTTTCACTGAAAATACACCACATATCCCTGTTATCCCACCGAATATGATTCGATTCAAAGCTAACAGTCTAATCTGGTTTAAATCCTAAGGTGCGCAAATATTACCAAGCCTTATTCCTAGATACTAATCAAAGCAAGCAACAATACCTCCGGATGGTAAGCCCGACTAACAAGATATTTTCTGGAATTACTACAAGGTTCTATTCACTTCCTACTTGATTGTCTAATTGCATTGTTACACTAAACTAATCAAGTATTTGATTAACCAGTTCATGAAATTAAAGTGCTTATAGCGGAGCTACTCTAATCTCTAACAGATAGACAATATCAATCATGAACGCACACAAGCTAACACAATAATCCAAGCATTATAGCGGATGTCATGAATATATTATGAAGACGTTACGAAGCAGAAAAGCATGTCTTAATAAAATAAGTAAAATCAAAAGCTCAACTACATAAAATCTCAATCTTTGGTCTAAATCCCCATTAAATAAAGAACATTTAAAATACTACAATATAAATATTTAAAAAATTCATTAAAATTGTTTTAGCAAGGCGTTACGCAATTCAATTATATGAAATAAATTAAAGGTTAAACTTACAGTGCGTTCATTTTTTTTTTTCGAATTAATTATTATTTTAATTATTATGAATTTATTTAAACTACACTGTGTTGAGATGCATAATTATTAATTTTAAAATTAAAACAATTATTATAATAGAGTTGCTTTAATTTTAAAGTACAATGAATTTTTATGAATTGTTGTATAATTTTTTAATACTTATATTATGTAGATTTATATATTATATTTTAAATATTTAATATATCTTGATTTTTATTAAGCAAGATAGTTATACCTTTTTAATAAATAATTTGTGATTAAATTCTAAGAATTTTAAATTTTTTATATATATTTTTTAAAATATTTATGATTAAATTGAGAAAATATAAAAAGAATGTGTTTTTAATTGATTAGAAAAATTCGTGATTAAATTAAGAAATAATAGAAAGATGATGTTTTTTTTTTTAAAAAATAAATCGTAATTAAATTAAAAATTGAGGAAAATATAATGTATTTTAATACAATTAACCTTAAATTAAAGTACATATATAATTCTTTTCTTGAAATATTTAAGAAGTGAGAAATGATACGTATTTTATGAAGTGAAGATTGAAGATTAGGGCTCCTAAAGGGATATTTAGTAAGAATGGTAAAATTGTATTTGATGGGGTGTATAAAGTGGAAAATTAAAATTAAAAGAATTAATTTGGGGTGTATTTAGCTACCGAGGTGTGTAAAGTGGAAGCGGGGGTGTTAATAGCCGGGCCCTTTCCTTTTTAATACATGGGACCACACAAAAACAATTAATCTATTCTCATGGGCCCCACATATCACATCTAATACAACTACCCACCACACATTAAATATTACTATTTCTCTCACTTCACTTTACTTCACTTTATATTAAATTATTATACTCCTTAATCTCCGTGCCTAAAAAAATTATACAACTTTTCCGAGACGGAGGGAGTATTTTTGACTAACTTTAATAACTTTGTCATCCTAATATACAGCAAAAGATTGGAGTCGTAGCGACTGCCAAACCAACAGCCTAGAGTTTCTTTCACGGGTTAGAATTGACAAGTTGAAGGATGAAGAGTTGTTAAGGAATTCAACCCATCTTTGCAAACTCAAATGCGAATACGTACAACCACTAGAATCGAAGAAAATGGGATATCCACATTTTGATCTCACCTTTCTCACCCAACTCCACTCACTCTCCTTGATTTTTTTCTATGAATGTATATTAGAGGACTTTGGATTCCCCTCTAACATAAGCAAGCTGACACTTGTTGGGTCGAGGTTGTGTTGGGAGAAGATGTCAATTGTTGGGAGATTGGAAAGCTTGAGGTTCTTAAATTATATGATGAAGCATTTGAGGGAGAATTATGGGATACAGGGGAGGGTGAATTCCAGAAGCTAATGTTCTTGAAAATGGAGAATATAAGTCTGCGTCAATGGAATGTTAGCTCCAGCGAACACTTCCCCTGTTGAAAGTAATTTGTAATGATGGTCCAACTCCATGGGAAGCATCCGAGGAGGCAGTCAAGATTGAAGACCATAGAAGATTCAAGAACTTTACTAGATGAATGTACTAATTAAATCTTGCATTAAATTCTCTTGTTATAAAAAGATGTAATCCTGCCATGAAATGATAAGCACAAATATTAGAAAGAAATATTACCAGATCACAAATGATCCTATATTTGCACTTCTAAATCAAATCTTATATTCATACCCCAACATATTTTTGGTATCAAGAGCCAACCATATATCTGTTCTTCCTTCAAATATTCAAGCATGGAGAGCAGCAGCGATCTCGCATTCACATACTCTCAACAAGGTGTTCCAATTTTTGCGGGACAAGACTATGAGCTATGGAGCGTATTGATGAAGACATTATTCATATCTCATGAATTATGAGATATTATTAACGATGGATTCAAAATTCTCACTGCTGCAAAAGAAGCAATATTGACAGCAGCATTGAAGAGAGAGTACAAGGAGAACAAGACGAAAGATGCATAAGCTTTGTCCTTCTTGCATCAAAGGGGGTAAGTCGATCAGTCCTTTCGCGCATTACAAGTGCAAAATCATCAAAAGAAGCTTGGGAGACTCTGAAAAATCAGTTCGGAGGCTATGAAATAGTCATCTCTATCAAGCTACAAAACTCATGGCGAGATTTCGACAACTTAATGATGAAAGAAAATGAAAGCATACAAGAATTTTTGTCTCGAGTCTCTACTGTCGTCAACCAAGTTAGAGGCAACGGTGACAAACTAGAAGATAAGAAGATCATTGAAAAGGTGCTACGTTGTTTGCCGGCGAAGTTGGAACACGTAGTGGCAGCAATAGAGGAATCAAAGGATATATCCAAGCTAACGTTGAATGAACTAATAGGTTCATTGGAAGCCCATGAAAAGAGGATGAACAGGTTCTCAAATCAAAGCATGGAGCAAGCCTTTCAAGGGAATGTGAATATTTCAAAATCTTCAAAAGATGGTGCATCTTCTGACAGAAACAAATCTTCCACACAACCTGGTAGAGGAAGAGGCCGTGGCAGAGGCAACAATACCTTCCGAGGCCGAGGTCGAGGTCGAGGTCGAGGAAGAGGCCGAGGACGAGGAGATTCCAGCAACTCGAGGTATAATAACTATGATCCAGATTCTTATTGGCATATTTGTCGAAAGAATGGGCACGACACCGAAAGTTGCTGGAGCAAATGCAAGAAATGTAAAAATCCAAATCAATCTCAAAAAGATTGTTGGTATCAAACTGATGGTGGATCAAAGGAGGCAAATTTTACTGAAAAGGAAGATGAACAGGTATTCTCCTCTTGCTTAAATTCTCTACAACCTCTTGAGAATGTTTGGTATGTTGATAGTGGTTGCAGCAATCATATGTCCGGAAACAAGAAAATCTTTGTGGATTTGGATGAATCTTATTCATCAGAGGTGAAACTTGGTGATGGAAAAGCTCTCAAGATTAATGGCAAAGGGTCTATTGCCGTTCGAACTAAGGAAGGCAATACAAGCATGATTAAATATGTATTCTTTGTGCCTCATTTGACTCAAAACTTGTTGAGTGTTGGTCAGCTTATGCAAAAAGGCTACCACGTGGTTTTCAATAATGATCATTGCATCATTATTGACACAAAAAAAAATCTTATGATGGCGAAAGTGAAGATGAGCATGAATAAGGTCTTTCCTCTCAACTTGCCATATTTGGAGAAACTTATGCTCCAAAGCACAACAGATGAAGATCACAAGCTATGGCATCTAAGGTATGGACATTTGAGTTTCAAAGGTTTAAATTTATTGCAGAGCAAAAATATGGGGCAGGGCCTTCCTAACATTGAGGAAGATTGTGGCCCTTGTGAAGGATGCATTTTCGGCAAAATGCATCGTCTTCCTTTCCCAAAAAACATCTTATAGAGCTAAAGATGCTCTTGAGCTTGTGCATGCCGACATTTGTGGCCCGACGCAGACGGTTTCTCTCAACGATAACAGATATTTTCTGTTGTTCGTTGATGACTACACGAGAATGATGTGGGTGTATATTCTCAAGCAAAAATCTGAAGCATTTGCCAAGTTCATGGAATTCAAAACATTTTTGGAGAATCAAAGTGGCAAAACGATCAAGTGCCTCCGTACTGATCGAGGTGGCGAGTTTATTGGAAACGCTTTCATTATTCGGGTCGGGTACTCTTAACCCGGCGAACCATGGGTATCGGGTCGGGTACTCTCATTTTCGACTACTTTTTAAATTACGTGCTAGATGAACATACTCTGAAGCTGCCACCTAACAGTTTTTAAACCCAATAAAGATTCTAAAGTCTAACCATAACCAGGTAAATGTTGGGTGTTGATGATTTATTCCAAGCATCAATCCCCCAAGATGAAGTTATCACCACAAAAGTTGTAATCAGTAATCCCCTAAGGATGAGAGATCAACCCAAAGAAGTTGCTCACTCAGACAAGCAAACAGAGACAACAGAGGATTTGTGTTTGTTGAACTGAACATCCACTAATCGATCCAAGAAAAGTATTGACAGCATAAGCAATCAGAAAAGACGATTCAAGAGGTCCGTATTTACAAGTTTAGTTAAAACAAGATTACTGTCATTTTCTAGTTAAAACAGAGAGTATTCTATACAAATTACCTGCGCTAAGAGTACTCTACCTATGAATTTGTATTGCTGACCTACCTCTTTTTATACTTGGTCCAAAAATAATTAAAAATCAGAAAACTTACTACAAGCTATAACATGAATGATCAATTTGGAAATGTACAACAATTTTAATTAGCTGTAACTGTTGGCACCTTGTTATCTTTGTTATGGATGATCTAAGTTATTTATTTAGTGATTTAATTTCCTGCACATAACCAGGGAAGCAATTCAAAATGTTATATTAATTTCTGCCATCCCATCATTTAAAGGAAAGGAAATTAAACGAATGCAGTTTAAGAAGAAGCATATGAATTTATTTAAAATACAAACAATAAACAAAAAGTACTCCATAATCAAGATGATTACAGCAATGAAAATCCTAATAAACACAAATAATGATCTCTAATCCACTTCATTAACACATACAAAAATTTACTAATTAGCTAATCAAATCGTTTAGGGAAGCAAGGATTTGATTGATCTCATCTTCTTCCATATATAACATCGGTTCCGGAAAAGCCTCGCCATTTAGGGAAGCAAGAAGATCCACATCCATCATCGGGAAAGCTGGTTCCAGTGTCGGAAAAGCTTGCGGCGCCGGCAGAAAGTCGAGGCAATCCCCACGATCCTCACAAGGCAAAGGCAGCGTATTCTGGGCCAACATAAAACTGATAGAGTTCTTGATCGTTGTAATCGTTTTCTTGATTCTGATTGCCTTCTTGATTGTGATTGCGGATGGCGTCATAAAACTGATCGTTTTCTTGATTGTTGCAATCGTTTTCTTGACTGTGATTGCGGATGAATTCTTGTTTCTTCAAGAAATCGATTCTGGCTTTGGCAACATCAATCTTCTCCTTCAGTCCATCCGCAAAACTCCTCAGCAAGAGAGGATCTTTCACCGAATCAAGAAGAGCATTTGGGCACGGGTACTTGTCCTTCCTTAATTTCATCACATCTTGGTCTGCTTTCTTGATTTTGTTGTTCAAAAAATCCGAAACCCCAAAAGACTTGCAAGATTTTCCAGCCTTGATGTGCGATTTGTAAAGCCCCATAACCCAATGAGGATCGGGTGGGCAAACAACGGCATCCTCGTTAGGGCCATAGATCACTACGCACGCCGGTACATCGCAAAGGATGCTGAGTTCTTCAGCTTTTTTGATGACGTTGTCTCTTCGTTTTTTGAAACAGATCAATCTTGAATTCTTGTTTTGGATTAGCTCCATCTTCATCTTCTTTCTACCCATATTTTTTTCAACTCTGTTTTCTTGTTTTCTCCTCTGTATTCTTGTTTTCTCCGATGCTGATTAAGGATGTTGAAGATCAAGTGCTGATTAATTAACAAAAATAAGTAGGGGGCAGCGTCTATTATAGCAAAACAAGAGACTTGGGGTTAAAGATCTAAAGAGCCGTTGCAACTTGGGGTTCAAGATAAAGAGCCGTTGCAGATCATGAGTTGGGGTTCAAGATCTTAAGAGCCGTTGTAGAGGTTCAAAATCAAGTCCAACGTTCTTAATTTTTAACCACTTACGTTTTTATATATCTGTTCCTTTTTTTTTTAATCTTTTGTTTGTCTTGCGATTTGGATATATATTTTAGTGTGGCACTTGATTGGCTGATTGAGTTTATATGGTTGTTAAGATAAGAATTAATTATGATTTAATTTAGTTTAGCCTTAGGTTGATAATTCAATCAGAACAAGTGAATAATACATGCCTGTTTTTAATTTTACATGTTTGGTGGAGGAGCTCTTTAACCTTTGATTTGAATTGGTATGTTCTTCAATTCCGAACTCATCTCAGAATTTCACTTACAGCATCTATGCTAAGCCTCCCATTGAGAAATTCATCGTTTACTCAGGCTTTAATTCCCTTATCGCGCTGCTCAAAAACTCCAAATTTCCTTCATGGGTGTCGCTCAAATCCGAGTAATCTTCAGTCAAAAACTCCCTTACTCGGCATGGTGTTCTTCGGATGTATTGTGATTGTGGGAGTCTTCCTGATACTCGGAAACTGTTCGATGAAATGGCTGAAAGAACTATGGATTCATGGGTCTTAATCATATGTGCTTATGCGGATAAAGGGATGTTAGAGAATGCTGTAGAGCTGTATTTGAGAATCCAAGATTCAAATTTTAAGCCTATTCCTATTATTTATATCAGCCTCTTGAAGTCTGTTAGGCTTTTTCTGGGCACTATAATTTAATCTTCAAGTATAAGGATATCAATTGTAGCAGCGAACACCTAAGTTAAATTATCGATCCCACTGAGACAGTTAATTATTTATTTTACTATGAATTACTAATTAATCAGAATTGAGTAACCGATTTTCAAGTGATTTTGCGAATTAATTATCTAATTAACGGAATAATAAATAACTAAATTAATTAAAAGAAAGGAAAATAAAAGCAAGTTTCTAATCAAGAGATGAAAAACAGTTCTAAGGAATTAGGTATTGACCAATTAATTTGGGTTATTAAACTTATGATTGCTCATTCATGCAGTTTCACTGAAAATACACCACATATCCCTGTTATCACACTGAATATGATTCGATTCAAAGCTAACAGTCTAATCTGGTTTAAATCCTAAGGTGCACAAATATTACCAAGCCTTATTCCTAGATACTAATCAAAGCAAGCAACAATACCTCCGGATGGTAAGCCTGACTAAAAAATATTTTCTGGAATTACTACAAGGTTCTATTCACTTCCTACTTGATTGTCTAATTGCATTGTTCCACTAAACTAATCAAGTATTTGATTTACCAGTTCATGGAATTAAAGTGTTTATAGCGGAACTACTTCAATCCCTAACAGATAGACAATACTAATCATGAACGCACACAAGCTAACATAATAATCCAAGCATTATAGTGGATGTCATGAATAGCAAATAAGCAAGTCTGAATAAAATAAGTAAAATCAAAAGGTCAACTGCATAAAATCCCAATCTTTGGTCTAAATCCCCAAATCAATTAAATCAATCCATCAAACTCTAGAACTGTATATAAAATTAGCCCATGAGGTCACAAGCAACAATCATGGCTAAGCAATTCATACCAAAAATCAAAGTAAAAGAAAGAGAAAGATAAGAATTATGAAACCCTAGCTTAGGCATAGTCTCGCGTTCCTTCTCCGTCTCTCCAGTTGCTCGATTCTCCCTCAATTAGCACTTGGAATCCTCTTGAAAGTGGATGGATGGTGAAATCAGGTTGTCAATCTGATATGGAAGGATTGGAGGTGTGAATTGATGATGGATTATGGATGGGTTCTCTCCAATTTATGTCTCGATCTCCCTAATTGTTTCTAGGACTGATGCAGAGCTTTTTCGCGATCGAAACTACTTCAGAATCGCGATCTGAGGATATATATACGATGTTGTATCGAACAGGCTCCGTTTGGGCTCTGAACTGGGCCGCTCGGCACCCAGCTCGGCTCGAGCTGGGCCTAGACCCAGCCGAGCGGCCTTCTCCTTGACTGGCCACGTCACTGGGGTCCATGTGGGACCCCACTCAGCACCTTTTAACCCCGCTCGGCTACCAGCTCGGCTCGAGCGGCTCGTCGAGCTACTCCTGAGTTGGGCCGTTCCGGGTCTGCTTTGCTCCTCTTTCGATCCTGCCCTATTTTACCCTGTTTCCTACCTTCAAAACTCACAAAAACACCTTAATAGCCTCAAAATCGTGTAAATACTTAAACATACACAATTCCATGCAAAAATAATAAATTTCCTAAGCAAAACGGTGTAATGTGCACACATAAAATGCGTGAAATTCCACTCTCAACAAAGTCCTTTTCAAGTTCTTTGCATTTGGAGACTGGGAAACAGTTGCATTGTCAAGTATACAAGGCTGGGTTTACCCGACACCGTGGCTTGGACATCCATGATTGCTAGTTTGGCTTACCATGGCAATGCTGTTAGAGCCCTGAAACTCTTTCGTGAAATGGGACTGTCTGGTGTTAAGATGAACGAGGTTACGTTCGTTGCGATTGTCACTGGGTGTAGGTGCGGTGGTTTGGTTGAAGAAGCAAAGCAGATTTTAGACTATGGATAGCAAGCATGGTTTGAAACCAACACTCGACCACTATAACTGTATGATTGATATATACTCTCGAGCTGGGCTATTGACAGAGGCGCATGATTTGATAAACTCGATGCCATGTGAGGCCGACGCAATGAGTTGGAAGGGTCTCTTGGGAGTATACGAGCTTGGAAAGATTGCTGCTGAGAAGCTCCTTCAGCTCAACCCCAATGACGCTGCTGCTTGCATTCTGCTGTTCGACTTGCACACGTTGTGTGGGAAGTGGGGCGAAGCTGCAAGTGTAAGGAAGCTCATGGATGAGAGAGATCTGAGGAAAGAGATCGGTTGTAGCTGGATAACCGTAAAGAGAAGAGTACACCGGTTCGTAGTGGGCGATCAACACCATCCTCAAGCAGGGGAGATCTACTCAAAGTTGAGGGAGCTTCAATTTTTGAGTGTGCACAAGGAGAGCACGATTTTAACATAAAACGACAAAGTGTGGGACGAACTGAACGAGCAGGCTTTAGTCCATATATAGTGAGAGACTTGCCATTGCATTCGGGCTCGTTGCGACAGCAGATGGAACACCAATTGTGGTGTTTAAGAATCTAAGGGCGTGTAGAGATTGTCATGAGTTTGGTAAACATGTTCTTTGATCACAGGAAGAACAATTGTTGTTAGAGATTCAAATAGATTCCATCACTTCCATTCTGGGGTGTGCTCCATTCTATCACTTCCATTCTGGGGTGTGCTCCTGTGGATATTACTGGTGATGCTAAATTATTCAGAGATATATTAATTACTCTGCTGCCTACCACATTTTCTTGTCCATTGAATACATATTTTTTAGCTTTTTCACTAGTAATAGTTATAATCCTATTTTTTGAATAAGAAATGTTTATAAATTTAATTTATGGGAACAGAAAATTTAAAATTTGTTATATGATAGATTTTTGTTTTTTTTAAATCTCGAGTTATAGTTGAGTTTAATCGAACTTGTTATCTAATTCTAATTCAAGTAGAGGTTGTCCATAGAATGTGCCGGATGATAGGATTTAGATATTATTTTTATTTTTATTATATTTATCAATATTTAGATATTAGGATATTATTTAGGATATTGAAGTTATTTGTTTGACGTAGTTATTAAGATTGGGATATTCCCCTGATCTTTCAGCATATAAGTATGAATGTAATCGTGAGAAGGAGGAGGAATAAGAAAAGTAAAGTTAAGCTGATCTGAGTCAGAGTCTCGGTTCTTTATTGTCGTAACTCCGGGCCTGAGCCAGAGTTTTGATATTTATCCAAGGGTGATTCTGATCATTGGTGCTCTCGTTGAGAGGTCTCTGTTGAGGGATCGTTGGAATTCAACATGGTAGGAACTCATAAAAGGATTCGATTATTGAAGGTGAGATTTAATCAATTGGAATCAGATTTCACAAACTTAAGTCAATCTGTGAGTAAGATGGAGGGCAGGTTGAAAAAAAATTTCAGCAAAAAGAAAAAAGACAGCAAAAAGAAGAAGGAATTGGAGGAAGCCGATTCCATTGAGGAAGAAGCTAAATCCAAGGAAATTGAAGCTTTTTATGAAAGCTATGAAGGGCCAAGTTTCGATATTTATCCAAGGGTGATTCTGATCATTGGTGCTCTCGTTTAGAGGTCTCTGTTGAGGGATCGTTGAAATTCAACATGGTAGGAACTCATAAAAGGATTCGATTATTGAAGGTGAGATTTGATCAATTGGAATCAGATTTCACAAACTTAAGTCAATCCGTGAGTAAGATGGAGATGGAGGGCAGGTTGAAAAAAATTTCAGCAAAAAGAAAAAAGACAGCAAAAAGAAGAAGGAATTGGAGGAAGCCGATTCCATTGAGGAAGAAGCTAAATCCAAGGAAATTGAAGCTTTTTATGAAAGCTATGAAGGGCCAAGTTTCGATATTTATCCAAGGGTGATTCTGATCATTGGTGCTCTCGTTGAGAGGTCTCTGTTGAGGGACATGGTAGGAACTCATAGGTGAGATTTGATCAATTGGAATCAGATTTCACAAACTTAAGTCAATCCGTGAGTAAGATGGAGGGCAGATTGAAAAAAAATTTCAGCAAAAAGAAAAAAGACAGCAAAAAGAAGAAGGAATTGGAGGAAGCCGATTCCATTGAGGAAGAAGCTAAATCCAAGGAAATTGAAGCTTTTTATGAAAGCTATGAAGGGCCATCGATATTTGATGAGGGAATTGATGAATTTTCTTATGGTCATCGATTTTTGGGGAAGATGATGAAGTTTGCGATGGTTCACCTATTTTTGACGAAGAAGACGATACATGAATGCCCATTGGATTTTTACAAGGAAGACGTTGCAGTTTTTGTTTCCTTAGCGGAAGAAGATGCAAATGATGGTGTTGATATAAGGATTTTGAGTGATTATAATCGATATTCAAGCTTCTCATGTGATGAAATGCAAAAGAGAGAAAAGGGCTTTTCCTCAACTGGAATGAAAAGTTGGTGCCCAGACGTAGGTGTAAATCCGAACAAGCGTGGTTGCTCCTCGAAATATTTATGTATGTGGCGTCGCCACGTTCGTTCTTGAAAAAATTATGTACGCCACGCTCTCACATTAATTTTGCAAAGAATATTAATTTTATTTTAAATAATTTAATATTTTACATATTATTTTATTTAATCTCTCTCATTAATAACTTTTAAATTATAATTATTATTTTATTCTAAGTAATTTATTATTTAAAGTAATTAATATTTTATAATCTTGCAATTAAGACAAAGACTAGAATATGACTTTTTTTTCAAAACTCATACAACCGGACCTTTTAAAGCAAATGGGTCAGATTTTTAAAAAATTCGGGTCTCCTCTTAACTTCTCTCCCTTCTTTCTCTATCTCTTTTCACGCTCTTCTTATTGCCGCTTTCTGAGAAGCAGCACGACGAGACCCTCCTCTCGCCGCCGGGTAGCTGGGATTCTTCTCCGGCGATGCTGTCTTCAACAGGCTGCGATGAGGACTTCCTACCGCCGTGTGGGAGGCGGTCGTATTTCGTACACATTGCCTTATATAATCTCTTCGCAGTCTTCTGTCTCTCGATCGATCGATCGAAATGGGAAAATGGAATCGAAGGTATCTGCCAAGGAAAAAGTACAGACACTACGACTATGATGATCCCCCTTCTCCCCCCAAACCCTACAACAACCACGGTTCATATTACTTTCTTGCTTTCCTCTCATCAACTCTTTCTCTGAATTCATATAAAAATTGACTGTTTCTGCATTTAATTCATAAACTATGATTGCGATTATAAGTAAGATTGAAGGGAAATTCAACCTCTGTAAATTTGTATAGGCTGTGCCTAAGTGGATGGTCTGGTACTTGAATTAAGGATCTTTTGCATAAAATAGACAATTGATGTTCTGTGTGTCTTTTTCCTCTCTCTTGTATTTTCTGTTTTCTGAAGGAATTGAGATTTAGGATTGTGTGCTTGATTCACAGTCCTGAAAATTTTGGCGCTCGTTTATCAGATAATTAGAAGCCAATAGTCATTCACTTTTTCAATTAAATTGTCTCATTCTTTAATTTTTTTAGGTGTCGACCTTCTCATCTGTCATTAAATATACCTATATAACTGTGTATGGAGATCTAATCTTCTATCAAGAAGGCAACAAACGAGTGAAATTAATCAATTGCAAATGTCAAAGACTCAAACAAAGATTAGGGATTGCAGGTAATTAATTTCTCCCCTAAAATTACCAACCACTGTGAGTTTGTTATTAATCAAATCTACATGAATATGTAATTGTTTACCATATACAGAGGAGGCGTATTCTTTGTGCTACTTCTTGTGGTCGAGTTAGGGCATTGTGGGGTTGTCTTCATGTAGGTAGGGGTGATGTGTTGGATGGCTGCAACCGCTGCCATCACCGTCTCCGTCAAGTACCATCTTGGGTCAAAAATCAGTTTTCCGCTGCACCTTCGATTTCTCCTTCCAAACGCACATCCTCCCTCGATTTTTCAAGCGAGCAAGCAGAGCCATAACCACCATGAAGAGTTTACTTACCACCATAACCACGATGAAGAGTTTACTTACCCATAACCACCATGAAGAGTTTACTTATTTTTTTGTTTATATGTTGAATCGACATGAATATTTGAAGGAAGGAGATTGAGGTGATTGAAGATTAAATTTGGGTTCTATCAATTTGGGGATTAGATTTAATTCTTGGTGAGAGTGATGGGTAGGCTTCGAATGTAGTTTGTTTGTATGATCACTGATAGATCATGACAGAGTAACTATTTTGCAATAAAAAATGAAATCATTGATGAGAGTGTAAGTTCACATATTTTGGGCTCTGATTTGCATGGAAATGGAGTGCGATTTAGTCTTTTATTGAGACGAATCGGTACGTTTATGGGAAAGTCACGAATCAGAGGGTACAAGGTCTATTTGAGCATATTTGTATAGGAAAACAGGTAAAAAAGGCTCGGAATTGGAAGACACGATTTTGGAGGCGAGATTAGAGTGTTGTTCGACCAAGATAGCCTGTTCGACCAACATTAGTGTGGTTGAACAGAGGGTGACAAGTCGAGCAGATTGCCGAAACTCGTCCAGAGAAGTAGCTCGACTTGGAGGTGTTGCTCGACCAACATCGGCTTGGTCGAGCAGATGAGAAGAAGTCGAACAAAATGGACGAAACTTACAGTGACCTCGTTCGACTTGAAGGGCTTGCTCGACCAAACATCAATGTGGTCGAGCAAGAGCAGTTTGGTCGAACAGAATGCCAAAATCGTCCAGAGAGCTTGCTCGACCAGTAGCTCCTTGTTCGACCAGTATGCCTTGGTCGAACGACATGTCGCTGATGCTATTTATGGTAATTCCGGATGTCTTTTACCAAATTTGACGTGTGCTTCAAGCAAAGACACATCCTAAGCTAATAAGGAGGTCCTATGAGTATAAAAGAAGAGCTCTCACAGGAGGAAAAGGACACACACACACAACACAAGACAACACACATCCTCCTTCATCCACCAAACCCTACCGTCATCCGAAGGGGTCGTGAGAGAGGTTCGTCTGGCGAGTCAAGTAAGATCATACCAACTAGCCATGATTGTTCCTAGGTCAATCATGGGCTAGAACTACCTTGGTAGTTCTAGGGTTATGAAAGTTTTATGAGTTAATCGAATTTTCATGTGTAAACTCCGTACAACACTACTTGTGGTTAATTTTATATAAGATTGTGCTTTTTCAATTCATACTCACGGTTGTTTTGTGCATCATTAACTGTTATGTAGATTCTGAATACATCTCTTGATTATTGATTGAGTGCGTTCACTGCTGAGCAGAATCATACGTTATAATTCTAAGTGAAGGGATTTCGAAGTCTTATTAGAACTATCTTATATAAATACTTGTTAATTGAATCATATTCGGGTTAATAAGTATGATAAAGATTATTACTTTATAGTACCTAAAAAGGGAGATCAAATCGGGTTAGAGTACTAAGTGCACGGGAAATAATTGATTATGATAGTACCTAGAAAGGAGATAAAGTATACGTCTTGCTCCAAATGTATTTGATTAGCTATTTTGTAGTAGGGATGATCAATTAAAATAATTTATCGAACCACAGGGAGGTCGGCGCTAGAGCTTGAGCGAGATCACATTTTTCGTAATTTTATAAAGACTAATCATGAACGATTGGTTGTTTAAATAAGTAAAAAATAATAACCAAAGCAAGCAAGCAAGTAATGATTAGCAAACAAGATAGATGGATGAAAAGTGGTTTTCCAAATTAAGTAAAAGTGAGATCAACAACAATTAAGAAGTGAAAATTCTAGGATACATGCATCAAATTCATATAAATCATGAGTATAAGACTAAGGGCCAACACTAAGTTCACCTAAGCTCCCTCTCGAGATGGATAGGATATGAATCCCAATTAGCTCAACGGATTGGTTCTCACTCAAACAATTCCAACTGGGTACTAAGCTTGAAATGAGAGTCCCTTCACACAATTAATCAACCTCTCGATCAAACCAATCACATGTTCTATCAAAGTGTTCTAAATTCTAAAGGATTTCTCAATCTCTTTATAATTTATAATGCACATGAAGTGTTTGATAAAATGATTCACTCAATTATCCTAAGCACATAATTGATTTCTCAATCTAATCACATATTTAGAACAACTAAACACACAAATCATCATAAACCTCAAGATCTTAAACATCAATGATAGAAAATCCATTTACCCAATCAACATATGAATTCAAATACACAAATCCTAAAATTATCCAACAACTCTCATGTTGCTAATCTCACAAGGGAGATTAGCCTACCATATTCATAAAAAAATTAACATAGACAATTAAATCCTTACAAATCATGATAAAACTATTAGGTTTAATACAAAGATTGAATGGAAACTCCATTGATCTATCTTCAATGGTGATCTCCTTCCCTTCTTTGCACTTTCCTCTCTTCCTTGATCCTTTTCCTTCACTTGGATGTAGAAATTGATGGTGGGATGATGGTAGATCCAAAGGATGAAGAATGGATGAAGATGATGGTGTGGAATGGAAGAAATTGTGTGTGAGGTGTGTGTAGGGCTGTGAATTTCGAATCCTCTCAAAAATATTGAAGTATTGGGTATTTATACTCCTTGGGAAGCTTCTAGAAGGATTCTGATTTTTTTACAGAATTTCACACAACACGAGTCGTGCTCTGCAACACGGCTATAAGGTGGTCGTGTTGGGTGAATTGATGTCGCCGCACGGCCTCTCCTTACAGGGCTGTGTTACGCAACACGGCTCGTGTGCTGTAACAAGGGCACAGGGTGGTCTTGTTGGATGAATTGATGTCGGCACACGACCACTTCTTACAGGACCGTGTTCCGTACACGGCCCGTGTTGGTGCATGCCCTTGTTTCCTTCACTGTTTTAGCTTGTTCTCCCTCGTTTCAACTCCGAATTGAGATCCACTTTTTCCTACATCTTCCTTATCATATATAGCATCCAATAAAAAGTGAAAATCATAGGTTTAAGCTCATTCATACATATTTCAATAAAAATATAAAATACAATCAAATAACACATATATACGGATAAAATAATACGAAAATGGATATAAAAAGGCACTAAAATCTAGGTGAAAATATCACTCATCACACCCCCAAACTTAAAGTGTTGTGCGTCCCCGAACAACGAAAATGAAAAACCAAGGGGTGAGATTTTCACCTAGGAAAAGACTAAATGAACATAAGTAATAACACATCGATAGCAATAAGAATTACAAATCATGCTAAGTCATCCTACAACATTAAACTCATAACATGAAAAATTAACAAGTTCAATCACAAGAGAATGATAGTTCAATATTGTCCCTTTTTGTCCAAGCCTCACATAGGTTATAAATGTTACTCAACACTCTTTAAAGTAGGGTAAATCATCACTCATTAACCGATTGGCTTGACTCGCTATAAGCTTGCTCGTGGACTATGTTCACCAACCACCAAAGTTTCCCTTAGTGATCAAAAAGGTCTTTCATTAAGGTTGTAATGATAGGCTCTTTGGTAGGGTAGGAAGAATATAGGTAAGAGTGACTAATCATGTGTAAGTAATCGAAGAGATGGCCAATTTCTCCAACTTCTCAACTTTTCTTTCTTCCTTTCTTATCTTTAATGATCACAAGAACTAATCATCAACTTTCCTTGGATTGAGCTTCTTTTAATGCATGCTTCATTCTTCGAACTTTTGAATACTTTAGCATTTTGTTGTTGCTTTGCTCATTTTCTTGTTTTGATGTTGTATGTTCATTCTAGCTTATGTTCTTTTCATCATTTTCTTACTTGTTTACCATTTTCTTTTTCCTTTTCTTTCTTATCAAACCTTTCTAGCTACCATCTCCTCAATCATCCACACAAAGGGTATATATATAAGGCTCATGTGGGTAATCAAGGCTTGTAATGTGCTAAATTCACAATAAAATGGCTTTAAGGCTCAAAGTGGTTGACTAGGGATGATGTTCATGGTAGGGAAATATTTGGTAATGACTATAAATGACAAGGATGGCCTTAGATCATTTCACTAATCTCCACAAATCGGGCTCGTTCCTATAGTCCTTGAGCAAGTTCTAGCTTATCAAAACTCAATCGATCCACTCATGAAGAAAAATACCATGTATGCACGGTTGAGGCTCAAACGCTCACAAGCTTGTGCTCGAACCTTAAGGAATTTATTACACCACATTCATCTCAAAATTGAACAAGTTAAGTAAAATATGTCACAATTCAAAAGTGTAGAGATTCTTAATCATAATTTGTCATCACTTATCACCACAACATGTCATCACTCATATTCAAAAATGACTCACGACATCCATAAACAAACCACCAAACATACCAAGACAAAAATAAGAAAACACACAAAACATAAAATAAAGACTCAACAAACAAGAAACAAAACAAAAACACATAACATGCAAGAATAAAAATCATCATCATTAACAATAAAGCACACATTCTATATCATCCATGACAATTAAGCTCACAATCATCCCAACCTTTGATTGAAAAGGAAATCCTAAATTACCAAAATAAACATCCCACAAACATAACACATAAAGTAGCATGCTAATCACCTCAATTCAAATCAAAATATGTCAAGCAACTAAAAGTGATAAGGTGTAGAGTACTCCCTCAATAGGCATTTGATAATGAAAGCGTTAGCTCCAAGCTTCATGATGCTTCCAATACCCTTCATTTATGCTCAAAAACTCATACAACACCATTAGCTCAACAATTGCATTAAAAATATGGACTATCATGCACTTCAACACAACCAATCATACCAAAATCCAACCAAACTCATGAGAAAAATTTTAAAATTGACCAATTTTACAAGAAGACCTATCATCATCAATATATCATCATATCAAACACACTCAAATGGTGAGTCACACCACGTACTCTCCCCCCAAACTTAAATCGAAACAAGTTGAGACTTAAGTTTGTAAAAAGTGGTGAGACTTACCCTTGTAGTTTCCATTGATGATCTTCTTGTGGAGAAGTAAACGCATCCACACGATTCAAGTTATGTTCACCACGCACTAGCCCCCCAAACTTAACTCGAGATAAGAGTCGAGAATTAAGTTTGCAATAAGCGGTGACATATCTACTCAAATCCATAAAGCACTTCTCCTTCCTTCAACATGCATTTTTCTCACGAGCACAATCCACCTACAAGACCAAAATAAACAACAAAATAATCAAAACATAAAAAGAATGGGTTGCCTCCCATTTAGCGCTAAGTTTAACATCTTCAAGCCAGACGTAATTTTACGATCATTGGACCAAAAGATGATCCATCCCATTCTCTCATCGCATCCTCACTTTGAACATTTGTTTCACCCTCTTCTTGTCAACAAGCTCCACTTCACCATTCTTGCTTACAAGCATCAAGTCATCTTCAAGGAGAGCTTCTAGTGGACTTCCTCTTTCTCCTTTATCAATTTTTCAATCAAGGTCCGGGGTTTTCTACCTATCAACATCACAAGAAGACAAGTTAGTATTTGACAATTTCATATAATCGTGAAGAAAGAAATTTAAGTTGTCAAAGAGAAGATAATCATGATCCATTAGATCATCCGGAGGCTTTGTATGAGACTTGGCTCCTTTTTCCTTATTGCACAAGAATGTGACTCTTTTTCCTTTTGAACTTAAGGATAACTCTTCTCTTCCAACATCAATCTTTGCTCTTCCGGTAGCTAGAAACGGCCTTCCTAAAATGAGTGGAACTTGAGGGTCCGCCTTCACTTCCAACACCATGAAATCAACCGGGAAAGCTAGCCCTTTCACTTTTACCTCAACGTCTTCAACAATCCCTAATGGCTTCACAACTTCTCCATTTACTACTTCAAGATGAATAGTAGTAGACTTTAGCTCTCCAATTTCAAGGTCTTTGAACGTGGCATGAGACATCACGTTGACGCTTGCCCCTAAGTCACACAATGCATCAAGAGTGCTCTTCCCTTCAAAATCACAAGGAATGATGAACTTCTCCGAATCACCAACCTTTGTAGGCCCCCCTTTTTGCATTGACTCACTTGTTTCGGATGACTCTTCTTTTCTTTTCTTCTCATACTTCTTCTTTAAATTCTTCACATGTCCTCAAACTCCTTTTTCTTCTCCTCTTTTACAAACATTTGTGGATAGGGAATAGGGAATGGAGTGATCGGAATACCCCAATAATCACGTTTGTACTCCTCGTCTTTTACCTTCTCTTCCACTTTCTTTTCTTCTTGCACCCTTTTCCACTTAGGTATCCATTTAGGCTTTTTCTCTTCTTTCATTTCTCCAATAACCTTGCTTTCCACCAACCCTTCTTCATCCTTTCTTTCCTCTTTCATTTCAACCAACAAACATTGAGCTTTCGGATTAACCTCGGTTGTGGCTGGAAACTTTCCCTTTTGTTGAGCACTCAAAGCACTTGCAATTTGTCCAACATTGTACTCCAAAGCTTTAAGTCTCTTTTCATTCGCTTCTTCCGCCTTTTTCAATGCTTCATCTCGAGCTTTGTTTGATGCGATCAATTGCTCAAGTAGCTCATCAATCGATGCTCTTCCCTCATTGTTTGGTGCCTTGGCCCCCGGTTGATATCCCAGAGGATAAGCAACCGCATTGCTCGGATTAGAGTAGAAAAAATTATCTTGCCTTTGTTGTTGTAGGTATGAGCTTCCACTACCTTGACTATTATAGCCTCCTTGCCTTGGTGGATAGTTCCCTTAACTTTGGTTGAAACTACCTTGGAAATTATTTTGGTAATTCCCTTGGTAATTTCTTCCTTGCATGTATGACACATCCTCCACACGTGGCATAGAGTTGGCCCATTGTTCACCATTCACAATATTTGGAGGTAGCATCCCTTGATCCATGTTGCCTTCAACCATGTTTACTCCTTGGTTTGGACTTTGATTCAAACTCATTTGCTTCATCACCTCCGCCACTATCAATTCCATGCTTGGCATACTTGGTTCAACACTAGCACTCTTAACTTGTTGACCATGATCAAAACTCTCAAATCCATAGCATCCACTAACCCTCTCTGATGACCATTGATATACATTTGTAGAAATCTCTTCAAATATTTTTATGGCCCTTTCCAGAGTTACACCAAGTATGGATCCACCCGCCGAAGCATCAACAAGCACTCTTTGCCCATTCACAAATCCTTGATAGAAAAATCCAACTTGTTGATTCTCCGGGAATCCATGTTGTGGACACTTGCGTAGCATATCCTTGAACCTTTCCCACGCTTCATAAAAACTCTCTTGAGGCATTTGCTTGAATTGAGTGATCAAGCTCTTCATTTGAAGCGTCTTAGAAGGTGGAAAATACTTGTTCAAAGATATTTGCGCAAGTTCATCCCAAGTGTTGCACGTACCGGGAGTAATGGTGGATAGCCACATTCTAGCACGATCCCTCAATGAAAACGGAAACAACCTCATCTTGATACAATCCTCACTCACCCCATTCATCTTCACGGTGTTGGCAATCTCCACAAATTGAGCTAAATGAGTATTAGGATCTTCATTCGGGGTTCCACTAAACTGTTGCTCTCTCACCATAGAAATCAAGCCCGCTTTAATTTCAAAGTTGTTGGCGTTGATTGGTGGAGCCATCATGTGTGGCACGGCCCTCGGCATAAAGAAATACCGAATCACCCTTTGATCATTATGAATTTCATGTTGCACCGGAGGTGATGGTGGTGGTACATAAGCTTGTTGTGGAGGAGCATAAGCTTGCTGAAAGCCTTGTTGCCTTAGAACTTGTTGCACCATTTGTTGAAGCAAAACTTGGTTGTTGAAAGCTCCATGATTTTGATAGGCTTGTTGAGGAGGATTTGCATTGAATTGAAGTGCGTTGTCTTGCACGTTCACATTTTGTCCTCCTTCCCCATCATGCTCTATCTCCACACAATTATCTTCTTGAAAATTCTCCATTAACTCACTATTTTTGGTTTTGTTCTCCTTTCTCTTTCTCCTCAAAGTGTTTTCAAGCTCTAGATCAATTGGTTCAACTTGATTCCCTTTCGACCTTGTTTGCATACACCTTCAAAATAAGAGAAATTAGAACAAGATTTTCAAAAGCAAATAACAAGAAAAATAATATAAAAAAATCTCTATTAAAATAATTTAAAATGATCCTTCTTCAAGCTACTAGCAACCGTTGCCTCCCCAGAAACGGCGCCATTTGATTAACCATTTTGTAGTAGGGATGACCAATTAAAACAATTTATCGAACCACAGGGAGGTCGGCGCTAGAGCTTGAGCGAGATCACATTTTTTGCAATTTTATAGAGACTAATCATCAACGATTGGTTGTTTAAACAAGTAAATAACAATAACCAAAGCAAGCAAGCAAGCAATGATTAGCAAACAAGATAGATGGATGAAAAGTGGATTTCCAAATTAAGTAAAAGTGAGATCAACAACAATTAAGAAGTGGAAATTCTAGGATACATGCATCAAATTCATATGAATCATGAGTATAAGACTAAGGGCCAACACTAAGTTCACCTAAGCTTCCTCTCGAGATGGATAGGATATGAATCCCAATTAGCTCAACGAATTGGTTCTCACTCAAACAATTCCAACTAGGTACTAAGCCTGAAATGAGAGTCCCTTCACACAATTAATCAACCTCTCGATCAAACCAATCACATGTTCTATCAAAGGATTCTAAATTCTAAAGGATTTCTCAATCTCTTTACAATTTATAATGCACATGAAGTGTTTGATGAAATGATTCACTCAATTATCCTAAGCACATAATTGGTTTCTCAATCTAATCACATATTTAGAACAACTAAACACACAAATCATCATAAACCTCAAGATCTTAAACATCAATGATAGAAAATCCATTTACCCAATCAACATATGAATTCAAATACACAAATCCTAAAATTATCCAACAACTCTCATGTTGCTAATCTCACAAGGGAGATTAGCCTACCATATTCATAAAGAAATTAACATAGACAATTAAATCCTTACAAATCATGATAAAACTATTAGGTTTAATATAAAGATTGAATGGAAACTCCATTGATCTATCTTCAATGGTGATCTCCTTCTCTTCTTTGTACTTTCCTCTCTTCCTTGATCCTTTTCCTTCACTTGGATGTAGAAATTGATGGTGTGATGATGGTAGATCCAAAGGATGAAGAATGGATGAAGATGATGGTGTGGAATGGAAGAAATGGTGTGTGAGGTGTGTGTAGGGCTGTGAATTTCGGATCTTCTCAAAAATATTGAAGTATTGGGTATTTATACCCCTTGGGAAGCTTCTAGAAGGATTTTGATTTTTTACAGAATTTCACACAACACGAGTCGTGCTCTGCAACATGGCCATAAAATGGACGTGTTGGGTGAATTGATGTCGCCGCACGGCCTCTCCTTACAGGGCCGTGTTACGCAACACGGCTCGTGTGCTGTAATACGGGCACATGGTGGTCGTGTTGGATGAATTGATGTCGGCACACGACCACTTCTTACAGGGCCGTGTTTCGTACACGGCCCGTGTTGGTGCATGCCCTTGTTTCCTTCACTGTTTTAGCTCGTTCTCCCTCGTTTCAACTCCGAATTGAGATCCGCTTTTTCCTACATCTTCCTTATCATATCTAGCATCCAATAAAAAATTAAAATCATAGGTTTAAGCTCATTCATACATATTTCAATAAAAATACAAAACTCAACCAAATAATAAATAAATACGGATAAAATAATATGAAAACGGATATAAAAATGCACTAAAATCTAGGTGAAAATATCACTCATCAGTATTCACACATGTCATACGCTTGCTTACTTGTGTATATAGAGTACGCTTGCATGGTTTAGTGATGCGTCCATAAACCACAAGGCAGATTCGGACATCAACACATAGAAAAGAAATTAACGAATAAAACTAGATTACCTGAAGAACTACTCCATTACTTACTTGATCACAACCAATTTTCTACTCTTGTTTGTTTATTTATCTTACTATTCCAATTATATGTTATTAAGTTTCTTAATCAAACCAAATCAGATTTCCCAACGTAATCTTCGTTGACTAGAATATAATTGAATTGATAATAATCCGTCACTAGAGTTCGATAATCACTTGGTCACCTATCGAGACTACAATTGATGTCCTTATACTTGGATATTAATTTTTTGTGTTGAGAAAACGCCCATCAAGTTCTTGGCGCCGTTGCCCGGGACGGCATTAAATATCTTTTGATTATATCTAGTTTAATTAAGATTATTTTATTCTTGTTTTCGATTTCTAACACTTATTCTTCTTAGGTGTATGCTCACAAGATCAAAGAAAGGTGAATTAGAGCCATATAATCCAGAGATCGGAGCATCGTCAAAGAAGAAAAAGAAGAAGAAGAGTAAGAACAAGAACGTAGATTAAACTGAAGCTCTTAATTTAGGAGTTGAAGTTGACGTGCTGAATTCGCAAACGATTGAAGCTGCAACCGAAGATAATTTGGAAGTAGAGGCAGTCAACATGGCAGCGAATCCTGATACACTTGCCATCCGTGAAGTCTTTAAGAACAATGGAGGGGGCAATGCTGGGTTGTTAGGAGCGAGAGGGACCGGAGCCGATTTCGATTTACACCCTGCTCTTATCACCATGATTGAAAGGAGTCCCTTCTCTGGGGGAACATTCGAAGATCCTCAGCAACATCTTAATATATTCCTTGGGTATGCAAGTACGCAAAAAGATACAGGAGCTCATGAGGATGCGAGGAAGATCATATTGTTTAAGTTCTCGCTGAATGAAAAGGCGAGGGATTGGTACGATAATCTTGATGCTGCTGAATGTGATACATGGGAGAAGTTGAAAGTGAAATTCTTGGAGCAATACATGCCGCCTTCAAAGGTGTTTAAGATGTAGCAAAAAATCAATCAATTTTCTATCCATGGCAATGAGAAGTTTCATGAAGCATGGGACAAGTTCAAGGACATGCTTCGTAAATGTCCTCAACATGGGCTATCTAAGGTTCAATATATCATTATATTCTACAATGGGTTGGATTGCGACTCTCGAGTCTTACTCGATGTTTCTTCTAATGGAGCATTGCTAACGAAGTCACCCATTGAGGCCGAGAAGCTTTTCGAGGATATTTCGATGAACTCAAGGGATTGGCCGACGGATAGAGTAAGAGGCACTTATGTCCTTGATAAAGTAGCACAGGTAGAGCACACTATGGTGAAGTCGGGGAGAGATGATGAGATCGTCTCTAGCTTGGTTAATATTAGTAAGCTACTAGAGTCTCAACAAAAGCAAATCACTGATTTATCTCAGAGAGTACCAATGATACAGCAGGATGGTGGCTATGAAGGAGCAAGCCAAGAGGAGATCGAGGAGCCAAACTACGCCATGGGTCAAAGTATTCAAGGAACTAGGTATCCGAATCAAGGAAACCAGAATTATCAGGGGAATTACAACAACTGTGGTCCCCCGGGTAATTATCAACAACTTAAGAGGCTGGAGTTTTCATGGAGCAATCCGAACAACGCGATGCAGCCTCCTATTGGTGTTGATCCAGGAACGAAGGTGGAAGAAGGGAAGCCGAGTTTTGAGGATACTGTAAACATGTACATGGCGAGGAATGATGCAAGAGTAGACCGTCTCGAGGCCAAGTTAGAGAAGAAGATTGATGAAAATCATAAGGATTTGTCTACGCAAGTGAAAGACCTCACGTTGTTGATAGGGGAGATGGCTGGGAATGTAAACATATTGACTCAATCTATTGAGAAAGGGAAATTTCCATCTCAAAGTATTGAGAATTGTTTGCTTTTTTTTATAGCACTCACGAGCAAGAATACTCGATCGTTGTAGTAGTATATCCCAAGAAAAATTATCAATCCTCAAAGGAGTTATGTTCAGACTAGCAAAATACGAGAGCTCATGTTCATGTCGTTTTTGTAAAGATGATCGGGGGTTTTGAGATGATTAACAACTAAAGCAAGTAGCAAGTAAATAAAATAACAAATAGGAGAAATAACAAGTAAAGATGAATGAAAATAAAAGAGAATAGGTCCTAAAGTTCAAGTATGAAAAACATGGGATTAGAAACATCCAAGCATACTCAATTCATATTATCATGCAAAAGGAATTCAACTTAATTGATGTAGACTAAGGGTGATCACGATTGTATCCTAAGCTCTCTTTCGGGTTACAAAGGTTGTTGATCCATTTTAGACTCCCAAAAGCACTTAAGATCAAAGCCCAACATTAACCCCTTCCATCTAGGTACTAGTTAGATTAAACTCTCCCTTTTTGTGTACTAAGGCCAACGAATGGATTGGTTCCCCTAATTGAATTCAAATATCCTTTCGGTCAAACTCAAACTCAATGTCTATTCATGCCTTCCTAATACTATAGAGGGTCGTTTCCGTCTCACTCCAAGCAATACATGCATGAACATCATGATAGCATTTAATTACCATAAATCAATTCATTGATCAACAATCCATTAAACCAATAATCAATTATGAATAACAAACCATGCCATCACAACATCAAGACAATTAAACTCCATGAATAGAAATCAACATTAATTAAACCAAAAACCAATTTAATCCACATGATAATATAAATCTAATATGCTCTTCATGCTCCTAATCCCACTAGAGGGATTAGCCTAACATGATAATGGTAACAAAACACATAAATGATTTATTACATATATCCATAGTTCTAAATCCAAAAGAAAATCAAAAGAGATGTAAATCTTCCCCAAAATTTTCTTTTAGGAAATCTTCAATACTCATGGATCTTCTTCTCTAGCTATTGATTCCTTGAGATCTCTCACACCCAATGGAAGGGATGAAGTTTTGATGGAGAATTAATGGAGATGATGAAGATGGATCAAGATGGATAAAGGTGGATGGAGATTATGGTGTGAAATTGAAGGAAAGGTGTGTGATGTGTGTGTAGAGGATGGGATTTTCGGATCTGATCTATAAAATGTTGAAATGGGGTCTATTTATACCCCATGTGGGCCTTCTAGAAGATTTCAGCAATTTTTTGTATTTTTGCACCAACACGGCTCGAGCTCCGCCTCACGCCCCGTGTTCTAACACAGCGCACGAGTCGTGTTCCGCACTCGACCACAGGGGTGGCCGTGTTGTGTAATCGGATGTCCTAACACGGCTTTCTGGATAGGCCCGTGCACGGTGCTCGGGCCGTGTGTCTGTACTGGGCACGGTTCGTGTGCTGCACTCGGCCACAGGCGTGGCCGAGTTGGTGTTTTGGGTGTCAGCGCGCGGCCATTCTGACAGGGTCGTGCGCTGCACATGGCCCGTGTTCGTGCTGCTTTGTTTCCTCTTTCACAGTTTTGGCTCGTTCTCCCTCGTTTCAACTCCGAATTGAGATCCGCTTTTTCCTACATCTTCTTTATCATATCTAGCATCCAATAAAAAGTGAAAATCATAGGTTTAAGCTCATTCACACACATTTTCATAAAAACACAAAACACAACCAAATAACAGATAAATACGGATAAAATAATACGAAAACACATATAAAAAGACACTAAAATCTAGGTGAAAATAGCGACAATCAAATCCCCCAAACTTAAGGTGTTGCTTGCCCCCGAGCAATGAAAATGACAAACCAAAAAGAGAAATTTTCACCTAGGAAAAGACTAAACAAACATAAGCAATAACATATCGTTAGCAATAATAACTACAAACTATGCTAAGTCATCCTACAACATTAAAATCATGACATGAGAAATTACAAGTTCAATCAAAAGAGAATAAAGTGTAATATAGTTCCTTTTAAGTCCAAGCCTCACAATGGATATTGATGTCTCTCAACACTCTTTTGAAATAGGGTAAATCACACTCATTAATCGATTGGCTCGACTCGCTATAAGCTTGCTCGCGGACTATATTCACAAACCACCAAAGTTTCAATTAATGATCAAAAAGGTCTTTAATTAGGATGTAATGATAGGGTCTTTGGTATGGTAGGGAAAATATGGATAATAGTGACTCAATAAGTGTAAGTAATCAAAGAGATGACCAATTTCCTCAACTTCTCCACTTTTTTTTCTTCCTTTCTTATCTTTACAATCTCAAGCACTATTCATTAACTTTCCTTGGATTGAGCTTCTTTTGATGCATGCTTCCTTTCTTTGAATTTTGTTTACTTGAGCATTTTGATGTTGATTTGTTCCTTTCTTGCTTTGAGGTTGCATGTGCATTCTTGTTTTGCCCTTTTCATCCTTTTTCTTGCTTGTTTACCATGCCCTTTTCTTCTTTTGATTATTCAATCAATCCTTTCTAGCCACCATCTCCTCAATTACTCACATAATGGATATATATATATAAGGCTTAAGTGGGTAATCAAGGCTTGTAATGTGCTAACTTCACAAGAAATAAGCTTATAGGCTCAAAGTGGTTGACTAAGGATGATGTTCAAGGTAGGAACATATATGGCAATGACTATAATAACAAGGATGGCCTTAGATCATTTCACTAATCTCCACTAATCGGGCTCGTTCCTATAGTCCTTGAGCAAGTTTTAACTTATCAAACACAACCGATCCACTCATGAAGAAATACCATGTATGCATGGTTGAGGCTCAAATGCTCACAAACTTATGATCGGACCTTAAGGAACTTATTACACCACCTTCATCTCAAAATTGAACAAGTTAAGTAAAACATGTCAAAATTTGAAAGTGTAGAGATTCTTAATCATAATTTGTCATCACTTATCACCACAACATATCATCACTCACGTTCAAAAATGACTTACGACATCCCTAAACAAACCACCAAACAACCCAAGACAAGAATGAAAATACAAAAAACATAAAAACAAGAACTCAACAAACAAGACACAACAAAAACACAAAACAAGTAAAACACAAAATACCATTATCCATAAGAAAATTAAGCACACATTCATCCCAACCTTGATTGAAAAGGAAATCCTAATTTACGAAAGTAAACCTCCCACAAACATAACAAATGAAGTAGCATGCTAGTCACAACAATCCAAATCAAACTCAATTCATTTCAAGTAGTAAAATGATAAGGTGTAGAGTACTCCCTTAATAGGCATTTGGTAAGGAAAGCGTTAGCTCCAAGCTCCATCATGCTTCTAATACCTCTCATTCATGCTCAAACACTCAACAAACACCATTAGTTCAACAATTTCATTATAAATATGGACTATCATGCACTTTAACACAACCAATCATGCCAAAATCAACCCAAACTAATGAGAAAAATTTTAAAAATTTGCCCAATCTTACAAGAATCATAATTCAAGTGGTGAGTCACACCACACACTCTCCCCCCAAACTTAAATCGAAACAAGAGTTGAGACTTAAGTTTGCAAAAAGTGGTGAGACTTACCCTTGTAGTTTCCATTGAAAATCTTCTTGTTGAGAAGTAACCGCATCCACACGACTCAAGCTATGTCCACCATGCACTAACACCCCCAAACTTAACTCGAGACAAGAGTCACGAATTAAGTTTGCAACAAGTGGTGGAACATGTCAACTTGAATCCATGAAGTATTTCTCTTTTCTTCAATGTGCATTTTTCTTCATGAGCACAATCAACCTACAAGTCCAAAATACAAAACAACAAAACCACAACCATTATTGAAAGCACTAAAATAAAGCAATAAAGATAGTGATGGGGTGCCTCCCATCAAGCGCTAAGTTTAACGTCTTCAAGCTAGACGAATTTTGAGATCATCTTTCAACTAAAGTATCCACAAAGAGGGTCTCCCTTTGTGATGGATCCACATAGTGCTTCACACGATGACCATTAACCAAGAAATCTCCCCCATTCTCATCCATAACATTTAGAGCTCCCCCATCAAAAACTTCCTTTACCACATAAGGTCCTCTCCATTTGGACTTCAACTTGCCCGGGAAAAGTCTTAGTCGAGAATTGAATACCAACACATTTTCACCCTTTTCAAAGCTCTTCTTCCTCAAACGAGCATCATGCCACCTCTTGGTTTTCTCCTTAAAAATCCTTGAGTTTTCATAAGCACTTTCTCTAATTTCCTCAAGCTCATTCAACTGCAAGAATCTTATCTTCTTCGAAGCTTTCATGTCAAAATTCAACTTATTAATGGCTCAATAAGCTTTATGCTCTAACTCCACGGGAAGATGACAAGACTTGCCATAGACAATTTAAAAAAGAGACATACCAAGAGTGGTCTTGAATGCGGTTCGAAAGGCCCACAATGCATCATCAAGTTTATTAGATCAATCCTTTCTACTCACACTCACTGTTTTCTCCAAGACTTGTTTGATTTGTCAATTAGAAATTTCTGCTTGACCATTCATTTGAGGGTGATACGGAGTAGACACTCGATGCTTCACTCCATAAGTCTTGAGAATATTCTCCATGAGCTTATTTATGAAGTGACTACCCCCCATCACTTACCAACACTCTAGGTACTCCAAACCTTGTGAAGATATGCTTCTTTAGAAACCCCATGACCACTCTAGCATCACTTGTTCTTGAAGGTATGGCCTCAACCCATTTCGAGACATAGTCAACTTCCAATAAGATGTATAGGAATTCATTCGATTGAGGAAATGGTCTCATGAAATCGATGCCCCACACATCAAATATCTCCACTTCTTGAAAGCTCTTAAGGGGCATCTCATCCCACTTGGAGATTCCTCCCATCCTTTGACATCGATCACAACCCTCTACAAATTTCTTACAACTCTTGAACAAAAATGGCCAATACAACCCCGATTGTAAGACTTTTGCAGCTGTCTTTTGAGCTCCAAAATGGCCTCCACTAGGTGAAGAGTGGCAAAACTCCAACACGCTATTCCATTCTTCCTCGGGTACACATCTTCGCACCAGAGAATCATTACACATCTTGTACAAGAATGGATCATCCCACAAGTAGCTTTTAACATCATGAAAGAACTTCTTGGATTGATACTTATTAAGCTCATAAGGTCTCCTTCCACTAGCCAAGTGATTCACATAGTCCGCATACCACGGGCTTCCTTCTTGCTCTACTAAAGCCTCAATTTGATAGCAATCACACCTCAAGATTTCTTCATAGGGGAAAACCTCCTTGATTAACTCATAAGCACTTTCACAATGCTCCCTCGATTCTAACCTTGAAAGATGGTCGGCTACCACATTCTCCGTGCCCTTCTTATCTCTCACTTCAATATCAAATTCTTGAAGAAGTAGTACCCATCTTATCACCCTTGGCTTTGCATCCTTCTTTGCCATGAGATACTTGATAGCGGCATGGTCGGTGTATACAATAGTCTTCGTTCCTACCAAATAGGGACGAAACTTATCAAATGCGTATACTACTGCCAAGAACTCTTTTTCGGTAGTAGTGTAGTTCCTTTGAGCCGCATCAAATGTCTTGCTTGAATAGTAAATGGCTCGGAATTTTTTCTCTCTAAGTTGCCCCAAAACCACTCCAAGAGCTACATCACTTGCATCACACATCAATATAAATGGCTCCTTCCAATTGGGGGTGATCAAGATGGGTGATGAAATCAAAGCGTCCTTTAGCACCTGAAAAGCATTTAAACAATTATCATCAAACTTAAATGGAACATCTTTTTCAAGAAGATGAGATAGAGGTTTAGAAAATGAAGAAAAATCCTTGATGAATCTACGATAGAACCCGGCATGACCAAGGAATGATCGTACTCCCTTCTTATTTGTTGGCGGTGGAAACTTCTCTATAGCAATAACTTTAGCTCGGTCCACTTGCAATCCCTTTGAAGAGATGTGATGTCCAAGTACAATGCCATCATTTACCATGAAGTGGCACTTCTCCCAATTCAACACTAAATTAGTGGCTTGACACCTCTTCAAAACAATAGCAAGGTTAGACAAATAAATATCAAAAGAAGAACCAAACACCGAAAAGTCATCCATGAAAACTTCCATAATATTCTCAATCAATCCTTCAAAGATTGCCATCATACACCTTTGAAAGGTGGCCGGTGCATTGCAAAGTCCAAATGGCAATCTTCGAAAAGCAAATATTCCATAAGGACAAGTGAAAGCGGTCTTTTCTTGGTCTTCGGGTGCTATGAGAATTTGGTTATACCCGGAATACCCATCAAGAAAGCAATAAAACTCATACCCGGCCAACATATCCAATATTTGATCCAAGAAAGGTAAGGGGAAGTGGTCTTTACGTGTGTTTTCATTAAGCTTTCTATAATCAACACACACACGTCACCCCGTCACCATCCTAGTGGCTATGGACTCATTTTTCTCGGTCTTCACTATAGTCATACCTCCTTTTTTAGATACTACATGCAACGGGCTCACAAAGGGGCTATCACTAATAGGAAAGATCATATTGGAATCTAACCACTTAAGAACCTCTTTTTTTACCACTTCTTGCATGATAGGATTAAGTCTTCTTTGGTTTTGAACACAAGCTTTCCCTTTATCCTCAAGCCTTATCTTATGCATGCAAATTGTTGGACTAATTCCCTTCAAATCATCAATACACCAACCAATAGCCGACTTATGCTCTTTAAGGACATTAAGCAATTAATCAAGTTGACTAGAGGTTAAAGATGATGATACAATTACCGAATATGTCTCACTTTCACCAAGGTAGGCATAAGCAAGATGATCGGGTAGAGGCTTCAACTCCCCCTTCTTTTCCTTCTTCTCTTCTTGATCGAGTGGATCTCTAAGTGGTAAGAACTTTCCATTTCCCCTTGAGATGGCGGCTGCAACCTCTTGAGCTTCACTACAATCACCTAGATCAAGCAAACAATTAATCAATTCTTCATTTAAATCAAGAGACGTAGTAGAAATATTAGAAAGAGATAGAGAATTGCTCAAGCAAAGTTCAAGTGGATCCTTGATTGCAATAGAAGGCCAACTCTCCTCGACGCTTCCCTTTACAACATCCACACTTTTACACTCTTCATTATTCATTGGATATTGCATGGCTTTGTGTAGAGAGAATACCACTTCCTCATCATTAACTCTCAACTTCAATTCCCCTTTGTAAACATCAATAATAGCTCTCCCGGTAGCAAGAAACGGTCTCCCAAGAATCAATGGCACATTTTCATCCTCCTCCATATCTAGAACAACAAAATCCACCGGAAAGACGAACTTATCAACTTTTACCAACACATCTTCAACTACTCCTTTTGGATGTGTCATAGATCGATCCGCCAATTGAAGTGTGATGGAAGTTGGCTTTACTTCACCTAACCCAAGCTTCTTGAATATGGAGAGAGGCATTAGATTAATGCTTGCACCGAGGTCACAAAGAGCCTTGTTCTTCTTGTTCTTTCCGATTTCACATGGTATAATGAAACTACCCGGATCCTTCAATTTTTAAGGAAGTTTCCGTTGTAGAATGGCACTACACTCTTCGGTTAGATTAACTGTTTCATTTTCCACAAGACTTCTTTTCTTTCCCATGATGTCCTTCAAGAAACGAGCATAATGAGGCATTTACTCCAAAGCATCGGCGAAAGGGATATTGATTTGAATCTTCTTGAAGATTTCAAGAAACTTTTTGAACCTCTCATCCAAATCCTTCTTCAAAAACCTTTGAGGAAAAGGAACCGGTACTTGAGTCTTGGGTATTCCCCAACTATCTTTTTCAACTTCAACTTCCTTTTCTCTTAACTCCTTTGCCTTCTTTCACTTTGGAATTCTCTCTATTTTCTCTTCTTCTTTCTTTTGCTCAACAATTTCTTTTTTCTTGCTTACTTCCTCCATTTCAATCTCCTCTTGCACCAACCCTTCTTCAACCTCTCTTTCCACTTCCCTTTCAATGACAATACTATCTTCTTTAGGCATAGGAGGTTCCTCATACTCTTTTCATCTTCTAAGAGTGATAGCTTTGCAATCTTCTTTAGGATTAGTTACCGTGGTAGATGGAAACTTTCCTTGTTGGTGTTGAGATCCCACGGAAGAAGCAATTTGTCCCATTTGATACTCAAAAGCTCTCATCCTATTGTCGGATTTCTTCTCATTTTCCTCCATTCTAGCCTCAATCTTTGCATCTCTTTTTTCCATGTAAGCCCTTGTATCTTTCATAAATGCTAGCAATGTCTCTTCCAATGATGATTTACCTTCTCCATTAGGCGGCTTAGCACTTGAATCGAATCCCGGAGGAAATGACACGGCGGCTTGAGTATTAGAGTAGGAAATATTATCATGTTTCCTTGGAGCTTGATAACCACCACTTGATTGATTGAAATTACTCCCTCGAGCTTGCCCTTGATATCCTCCTTGAAAATTACCTTGATTAGAAGGATAATTACCTTGGAAATTCCCTTGATGATGGAAATTCCCTTGGTAATTTCTCCTATCTAAATAGGCAACATCCTCTACACTTTGCATAACATTGCTCTCCTCATTCACCATAGCACTTGTGCTTCCCCCTTGACTTACTCCTTGAGTGATCAAATTCAATTGCTTTGTTAAAGCTTGGATACTCTCATTGAATTCTTTCATTCCTTCACTTTGGAACACATCACTCTTCACTTTGTTCACACTTTCTACTTGAGCTATCTTTCCAAATGTATAACCTCCCATTACTCGCTCGGAAGGCCATTGATAAGCATTCATTGCAATGTCTTCAAAAATATCCATGGCTTTCATAGCATCCACTCCAAATATAGACCCTCCGGATGAGGCATCTACATGCAACCGATGTTTTCCACTCAACCCTTGATAGAAGAAAGCCACTTGTTGATTCTCATGAAAATCATGTTGAGGACACTTTCGTAGCATCTCCTTGTAGCGTTCTCATGCTTCATAAAAATTTTCATCCGGGAGTTGCCTAAATTGAGTGATAAGGCTTTTCAATTGGAGAGTCTTCGAAGGAGGAAAGTACTTGTTTAGGAACCTTTGCTCAAGATCTTCCCATGTATTACAACTTTCCAATGGAATTGTATTGTACCATGCTTTAGCTTTGTCTCTTAGAGAAAAAGAGAACAACCTCATTCTAATAGCATCTTCCGACACTCCCTTCATCTTGACGGTATTTGCAACCTCCAAGAAAGTAGATAGATGAGTGTTCGGGTCTTCAAGAGGACTCTCCCAAACTGATTTTCTTTGACCATGTTGATCAATCTGGTCTTAATTTCATAATCGTTGGCTTGAACCGGAGGAACCATATTGTGCACGGCTCTCGGTTGGAAGTAATCCCAAATTGCTCTAGGCCTTGGCAACTCTTGTTGTTGAAGTATCCTTTGAGCTTCTTGATTGGCAAGCAATTGCATATACTCTTGATTTTGAGCAAAGAAATTCCTCATTATCTCCGCTTGATTCTCTTGCACTCCTTCTTGTAACCCCCTTTGATCTTGTAAAGGATCTTGGGGTGGGTTATAATTAGCATTCTCTCCACGTTGATTCTCCATATTTGTTCCTTTTTTAGCCCTCCGTCTCTCTCGCTTCCTTTGTCGTGCGGTCTTTTCAATCTCCAAATTCAAAGGAATGATCGATTGATTTCCCTTTGATCTTGTGATCATAAAACACCTACGAAAAGGCAAAGAGTGAGACCACAAACACAAATAGTAAATAAAATAAATTAAAATCCTTATCAAGAACAACTAAAACAATAACACAGTACTCGACTAGTCCGTCAAACTCCCAGGTAACGGCGCCATTTTCTTGTTTGCCTATTTTTATAGCACTCACGAGCAAGAATACTCGATCGTTGTAGTAGTATATCCCAAGAAAAATTATCAATCCTCAAAGGAGTTATGTTCGGACTAGCAAAATACGTGAGCTCATGTTCATGTCATTTTTGTAAAGATGATCGGGGGTTTTGAGATGATTAATAACTAAAGCAAGTAGCAAGTAAATAAAATAGCAAATAGGAGAAATAACAAGTAAAGATGAATGAAAATAAAAGAGAATAGGTGCTAAAGTTCAAGTATGAAAAACATGGGATTAGAAACATCCAAGCATACTCAATTCATATTATCATGCAAAAGGAATTCAACTTAATTGATGTAGACTAAGGGTGATCACGATTGTATCCTAAGCTCCCTTTCGGGTTACAAAGGTTGTTGATCCATTTTAGACTCCCAAAAGCACTTAAGATCAAAGCCCAACATTAACCCCTTCCATCTAGGTACTAGTTAGATTAAACTCTCCCTTTTTGTGTACTAAGGCCAACGAATGGATTGGTTCCCCTCATTGAATTCAAATATCCTTTCGGTCAAACTCAAACTCAATGTCTATTCATGCCTTCCTAATATTATAGAGGGTCGTTTCCGTCTCACTCCAAGCAATACATGCATGAACATCATGATAGCATTTAATTACCATAAATCAATTCATTGATCAACAATCCATTAAACCAATAATCAATTATGAATAACAAACCATGCCATCACAACATCAAGACAATTAAACTCCATGAATAGAAATCAACATCAATTAAACCAAAAACCAATTTAATCCACATGATAATATAAATCTAATATGCTCTTCATGCTCCTAATCCCACTAGAGGGATTAGCCTAACATGATAATGGTAACAAAACACATAAATAATTTATTACACATATCCATAGTTCTAAATCCAAAATAAAATCAAAAGAGATGTAAATCTTCCCCAACAATTTCTTGTAGGAAATCTTCAATACTCATGGATCTTCTTCTCTAGCTATTGATTCATTGAGATCTCTCACACCCAATGGAAGGGATGAAGTTTTGATGGAGAATTAATGGAGATGATGAAGATGGATCAAGATGGATGAAGGTGGATGGAGATTATGGTGTGAAATTGAAGGAAAGGTGTGTGATGTGTGTGTAGAGGATGGGATTTTCGGATCTGATCTATAAAATGTTGAAATGGGGTCTATTTATACCCCATGTGGGCCTTCTAGAAGATTTCAGCAATTTTTTGTGTTTTTGCACCAACACGGCTCGAGCTCCGCCGCACGTCCCGTGTTCTAACACAGTGCACGAGTCGTGTTCCGCACTCGGCCACAGGGGTGGCCGTGTTGTGAAATCGGACATCCTAACACGGTTTTTTGGACAGGCCCGGGGGCGGTGCTCGGGCCGTGTGTCTGTACTGGGCACGGTTCATGTGCTGCACTCGGCCACAGGCGTGGCCGAGTTGGTGTTTCGGGTGTCAGCGCATGGCCATTCTGACAGGGTCGTGCGCTACACACGGCTCGTGTTCGTGCTGCTTTGTTTCCTCTTTCACCATTTTGGCTCGTTCTCCCTTGTTTCAACTCCGAATTGAGATACCGCTTTTTCCTACGTCTTCCTTATCATATCTAGCATCCAATAAAAAGTGAAAATCATAGGTTTAAACTCATTCACACACATTTCCATAAAAACACAAAACACAACCAAATAACACATAAATACGGATAAAATAATACGAAAACACATATAAAAAGATACTAAAATCTAGGTGAAAATAGCGACAATCAAGAATCCAAAGTCTTACCATGCTATCACATTGAGGTCGGGAACGCAATATGAAGGTCCGATGCTACCTGTGAGTCAAACTGAAGGAAACAGAGGAGTTGTTCTACCAGACTGGAGTTGCTCGACCAGACCGACTGGTCGAGCAGAGGTCGAACAACTTCAGAAAAAATAGAATTCTAATACTCTATTTTCTGACCAACCATTCTACCGGTATGATACCATTCAACCTGACCACCTTGGTCGAATGGAGGTCGAGCAGAAGCAGTACCACGAGAGCTCGCGATCTGGGAACTTGTTCGACCAGAACCAATCTGTTCGACCAAACCACCCTGGTCAAACAGTGGTCGAGCAAGATGTTCTAAACCAGAGTACACAATCAGACAGGCTGCTCAACCAAAACCAAGTTGTTCGACCAAACCACCCTGGTCGAACGGAAGTCGAGCAGAATAGTTCAGAGCCCGATTCGATACCGAATGCGACACCTGTTGATCGGAACACTCCAGCTACATCTCAAGAGCTGAATACCGAGCTTACAGTATTAGAAAAGAAGTGGGAAAGAGCCAAGAGGTTGAGAGCCGAGAAGGATAAAGCAGAGAAGGTTGAACGTGATGAATGGGGGATTCCCAAATCAAAGATACCTCCGCCCTTTCCTCTCAAGCTAGTTAAGGAACGATTAGAGGAAAAGTTCAAGAAGTTTTCTGAGATCATAAACAAAATAAGCTTGAACATTCCTTTCTCTGAAGTAATTTTGGAGATGCCGTACTATGCCCGCTTTCTGAAGGATATTCTTTTGAAGAAGAGAAGCTTGAACGAAATTGAGATGGTGAATTAATCTGAGAACTGCAGCTCAATCATTCAAAGAAAGCTGCCAGCGAAGTTAAAAGATCCGGGAAGCTTCACAATCTATGTGAAATTGGAAAGGGGCCGGCACGTCGAGCCTTGTGTGATCTAGGGGCAAGCATCAATTTGATGTCGTTGTCCACTTTTAAAAGGCTTGGCTTGGGGGAGTTAACTCCCATATCGTTGGCTCTACAGCTAGCGGATAGGTCTATGACATTTCCGAAGGGTGTGATCGAAGACGTTCTAGTCAAAGTTGAAAATCTAGTCTTTCCTGTGGATTTTCTGGTGCTTGAGATGGAAGATGACAAGGATAATACTCCCCTGATCTTAGGGAGACCATTCCTTACAACTGCGGGAGCTATGATAGATGTGCAAAAAGGTGAGCTACGGTTGAGGATGGATAAAGACGAAGTCCTGTTTAACTTGGACAAAGCAATAAAGATGTCGATGGAGATGCAATGCCACAACATTAATGTAGTGGAGGAGATTGTGAATGAAGGCATGTCTTTGATTCTGTCGAAGGATCCTCTTGAGACATGTTTGATGGAGTCTCTTACTTTTCCCACTACGGAGCTAGATGATCTCTCCAATGAGGTATGTATTGAATTTCTTGAAAAGTTGCTTGCTTTGGGTGATGACAGGTATGAATCGCAAAAGACAAAGATTGAAGAGATCAAGTAGACTAGGAAGTACTTGCCTTTGGACAGAGAGAGTACACCTCAAGAAGAGAAGAAAGAGGAGTTGAAACCGCTACCGGAGCACTTGAAGTACGCTTATCTTGGTGACGGTGAAAAATATCTGGTGATTGTATCTTCTTTCCTTGATGATCATCAACTTGAGGAATTGCTAGATGTGCTTAGGAAATATAAGTCTGTGATTGGTTGGTCTCTTGATGATTTAAAGGGTATTAGTCCTTCCTATTGCATGCATCGAATAAGATTGTTAGATGAGACCAAGAGTAGCATTCAGAATCAGCGGAGGGTGAATCCCGCTATTCAAGAAGTGATTAGGAAGTAAATCCTAACGTGGCTAGATGCTGGAATTATATATCCTATTAGTGATAGTCCCTATGTGAGTCCATTGCATATTGTAGCTAAGAAGTGGGGCATGACTATAGTGAAAGCCGAAGATGGTGAGACCTTAGCCACTAGGATTCCTACGGGATGGCGTGTATGTACGAATTACAGGAAGTTGAATGAAAATACATGCAAAGACCATTTTTCCCTTCCTTTCATGGATCAAATGCTTGATCGTCTTACTGGGTATGAGTATTATTTCTTCGTGGATGGGTACTCGGGTTATAATCAAATCATGATTGCACCCGAGGATCAAGAAAAGTCTACTTTCACTTGCCCGTATGGAACTTTTTCTTTTAGAAAGATGCCTTTTGGATTGTGTAATGCGCCTGCAACATTTCAACGTTACATGATGGCCATATTTGATGGGTTGATAGAGAAGATTATGGAGGTATTTATGGATGTCTTTTCAGTATTTGGTTCCTCTTTTGATACTTGTTTATCTAACCTTGCTACTGTTTTGAAGAGATGCCAAGATACAAATCTTGTCTTGAATTGGGAGAAGTGCCACTTCATGGTAAGAGATGGGGTTGTTCTTGGTCATCATATCTCGGCCAAAGGATTGCATGTAGATAGAGCAAAAGTGGTGGCGATCGAGAAGCTTCCACCACCTACGAATGAGAAAGGAGTGCGGTCTTTCCTTGGCCATGCTAGTTTTTATAGAAGATTCATAAAAGACTTCTCAAAATACTCCAATCCCTTATCTCATTTACTTGAAAAGGATGTTCCTTTTGTTTTTGGTGAAGAATATATAACAACTTTTCAGGTTTTGAAAGAGGCGCTTATTACTGCACCTATCTTGATCACACCGGATTGGACTCAACTGTTTATACTTATGTGTGATGCGAGTGATTTAGCACTTGGAGTGGTGCTTGGGCAGTTGAGGGATAAGAAGTTTTGTGTCATTTACTATGCGAGTAAGATTTTTGATGCGGCACAAAAGAACTACACGGTGACTGAAAAGGAGTTTCTTGCTGTGGTGTATGCATTCAATAAGTTTTGACAGTATTTGGTTGGCATGAAGACTATAGTGTACACGGATCACTCTGCGTTCCGATACTTTATGGAGAAGAAGGAAACAAAGCTAAGGATCATTAGATGGATTCTTCTTCTACAGGAGTTCGATATGGAGATCCGAGATAAGAAGGGTACAGAGAATGTTTTGGCGGATCACCTATCAAGATTGGAGATAAGGGAACACTGTGATGATTCGTTTGATTACATAGAAGAGATGTTCCCTGATGAGAAGATCATGGTATGCGGATTATGTAAATTACATTGCTGTAGGAGAAATCCCGAGAGATCTCATCCGATATCAACTTGCGAAATTCAAGCGAGATGTTGAGACCTTCATATGGTATGATCTGTTTGTTTACAATATATGTATAGATTCCATAGTCCGTAGGTGTGTGCCAGAGATGGAGATGGAGAGCGTTCTTGAGTTTTGCCATGCACAGCCTAACGGGGGGCACTTCGGAGTTCAAAAGATGGCAGCAAAGGTACTTCAGTCGGCCCTTTATTGGTCTACCTTGTTTAAGGACTGTGAAACCTATGTGGCGTCGTGCGATAGATGTCAAAAGATAGGGAACATAAGTCGCCGAGATAAGATGCCACTTCAGTCGAGCATTATTGTCGAGATTTTCGATGTATGGGGGATCGATTTCATGGGACCTTTTCCCCCATCTAATGGATTTCTCTACATCCTTTTAGCAGTGGACTATGTTTTGAAGTGGGTGGAAGCAATTCCCACTCGCGTGAATGATTCTAGGACTGTTTTATCTTTCTTAAAGAAATATATCTTTGCCCGTTATGGAGTTCCTAGAGCACTAGTCAGTGATGGAGGGTTTCACTTCGTCAAAAAATTTCTTGAGAAGGTGCTTAAGGATTATGGAGTCAAGCATAGGGTCACTACACCCTATCACCCTCAAGCGAATGGGCAAGCGGAAGTCTCCAACCGCTAAGTGAAACAAATCTTGGAGAAGGTAGTCAGAACCAATAGGAAGGATTGGGTTATGAAGCTCGATGATGTTTTGTGGGGGTTCCGAACTGCTTATAAGACGGTGTTGGATATGTCACCGTATCAAATCATCTATGGAAAGCCATGACACTTACCCGTAGAGATTCAGCACAAAGCTTTTTGGGCTTTGAGAAGTTTGAACTTGTCCTTAAAAGATCAAAAGGAGTTGAGGATAACTCATATTAATCAATTGGATGAGTTTAGGAATCGTGCTTATAAGAACTCGGAGATTTTTAAGGAACGAATGAAGAAATGGCACGATTCAAAGATCTCATACAAAGAGTTCAAGTAAGGTGATGAGATATTACTTTTTAATTCTCGATTGAAGCTCTTCGCAGGGAAATTGAAATCGAAGTGGACGGGGCCGTTCATTATCCATAGAGTCTGCGGAGGGGGGAGTTTTGAGCTTATGGACAAGGATGGGAAATTATTGCGGTGAATGGGCATCGATTGAAGCATTACAAGTCGCCGGATAATGCTTGTGTCATCTTTGAGGATACCTTGCGCTAGATTGGTACCGTCGTGAATCTCCGACGTTAAACATGAGCGCCTGTTGGGGGGCTTTCCCTCCCGTTTTATTACTTTAATTTCATTAGTGTAAGTAAGAAATTTTCATATTTGACGTGCTTATCTTTCGGAAATTATATCTCTTTACAAACTTAGTAGAGGGTGTGTGATGTACTTACCTCATTATAGCACGGAGAATATGATCTTTTCTTTGTAATGTTTGCTAAGGGAGTTAATTTTTTGCGGTATATTAAAACTTTAGCTGGTTTTGATGCATCGATTTTTTTGCAATTTGCCTAGTGTTTAGTGGAGAGTTGTTTGTTTTTAGTGTGATTGCGGAGTTGCACTTGATGTTATATGGTTTCTCTAGCTTAGTTTTTGGATATGTTGGTACTTGATGTTGTCCTAGAGTTGAATGTTGCAGGGAGATACGAGAAGGGTATGAAATTAAGGAAGATCGTGAGTTTGTTCGACCTTCAGAGGCTGTTCGACAAGTCTATTTGGTCGAGCAATGGTCGAGCAAATGGCAAAAATCTTCCAGAGAGGTTGTTCGACTAAACCCTTGTTACTCGACCACGAAGCTGGAGTCGAGCAACGGTCGAGCAAAGTGAGCAAAACTTATAGTGAGATCGTTCGACCAACTAGCGGTTGCTCGACTGGGAGTATGAAGTCTAGCAATGGTCGAGCAAGACATAGTGGAACAGGGGGCACGACGAGGCAAGTTACTCGACTTCCAGCACATGTTCGACCACAAACATTAGGTTGAATAGAGGTCGAGCAAAATGCACAAGTTATCCAGAAAGGTTGTTCGACTTCGACCATGTTGTTCGATGAAGGAATCTAAGTCGAGCGGCGGTCGAGCAAATTGTCAAGATTGTCCAGAGACTTTGCTAGACTTACTATGAGTTGTTCGACCGAGACTTAGAGGTCGAACAGAAGTCGAACAAGTCAGGGTGAAACAGGGACTCGATTACACGCGTTGCTCGACTTCCACATGCTGTTCGACCAAGGTGATACAGGTCGAGCTGAGGTCGAGCTAGGTGTTAAAGGTCAAATCTGGGTCGTTCGACATACAGCACTTGCTCGACCATACCTAACAAGTCGAATTGAGATCGAACAGGGTCTGGGAACAGTTTTTAAAAAGGTATTTCATTCCGTTCGACACACTCACTCCCGTCAACCATTCTCGAGCACCACTATAACCATAAAATCTTCTTCCCAACCTCCTTCCTACACTTTAATCCTCCCTTCCACACACTTCACATCCAATTTCGAGGGTTTGCAAGATCTAATCTTGGATTTTCACTCGACTTTTGGGGAATTTTCGCTCTTGTTCACCACACGTGCACCATGACAAGCAAAGGTATGTTTTCTCCTCACTTCTTACTCGTGGATTGTGTTGATGATGATTAGTGAAGAATAGGTGAGTGTATTCATGCTAGATTTGGTTTGGATTGATTGTTGAATTGCTTGAGTTGTTATCTAAGATTGCATTCGAAATTCCTTGAAATGTGCTTCATTAAATTGTGGAAATTTTACGAAATTTATGTTGTATGAAGCATGGGTTTTGGTTTAATTATACATCTGGGCTCATTGAAATTAGGTATTGATGTGATGCAATTGATGATGGAATTTGAGTATGTTTTAAGTGTGGACTTGGTGAAATTTGGAGTTGATTGGCTAGTTTGTTAATGTGGAGTAGTGTTGGATTACTTGAATCTTGATATTCTTGATTGATAGTGTTGGTTTAGAGTTTGTTTGTGATTGAGGAACACTTGAAATTGAGTTGAATTGGACACATGAATTTGAAGTCTTGAGTAGGATTCATGCTAGACTTAGGCTTGGTTTTGTTCATTTCTTTTTGTTGCGTATTGAAGTACAACCTTTGTAGGAAAAGAGATTGCTTCTTCTTCAAAGAGGAAGGGAAATAAGTCACCCCCGTTGGTGGAGATAGTCAAGAAGATAAAGATGGATAAAAGAAAAATGCCAAGGGACTTTGGAATCAAGATTGGCGATTGGGAAGAGAAACAGAAGCTGTGGAATGCAATCTTGCTAAAGATAAGAAGGACGAGGTATCAAGACGATCGAACCATGATGGATATGCACATCATCAACAACATTCGTTGGATGTTTAACCGAGTGGGCATCGCAGCATTCATGGAGATGAAGAGGGAGACATACTTTCACATCACTGCGGAAGTTTTGTGCACGCTGAGAGTGGAGCGTGGTGATGGATATCTTCCCTATGGCATTCATATGCAAATAGGTGGTCAGGAGCAGACTATGTGGGCTCGTGAGTTCAACGAGATCATTGGCTGTGAGAACGTGGTTGGAAACGAGAGTGATGACTTCAGGGCAAACAATTTTTGGAGAGCTATAATGGGGAGGCAAGAGAGCTACAATTCCAACACTTCTAAGGTTGCCTTCATTCGCAACCCCGTTATTGCCTATATGGATCGCATATTAGGAAATACATTGTTTGCAAGGTCTATGTCCCAAGGGGAGAACTCTATGTCCTATGGTGCATGCTCAACGGAGTTCGCTTCAACGTAGCAGCCTACTTCTTCCATCAACTTTACAAGTTCACCACGCACGGTTTTCAGAGAGTAAACATTGGGGGGCTGATCATCATCATAGCGGAGTATTACAGGGTTAATTTGAGTAGGTATGAGCCTGTTCGAGAGGATCCGGACTTGATCTTGACCTCATGCGTCAGGATGGGGCTTATTGAGAGAGTGGATGATGCTTGGATGTTCATCCGAGGAAAGGAGCCTCGAACACTTCAGTTTCCGTTGGTGATAGCCGACCTTACTACTGTGAGGGACAACAATAATTGGTTAATTAACACGACGGCGCATACAGTGATCTCTGAAACGTGCTTGGAAAGAGGGAATTGGAGATTGTTGGCTGAGTTGCGGGAGCAAGGAATTGGCTTGGACGAGGACATGATTCTTATTGGAGATCCAGCTGATTTTGAGGAGGAGCCACAGCCACCACAAGCTTTTGATTATCAGGAGGACATGCCTCCGATGTAGCCTCAGCAGCCGTTTGAGCAAGAATTCTTCGAACCACCACCACCACAGCCACAACCACAGCCACAACAGGACTATTGGATGGCCCAAGATCAGTTCTATCGGGAGTAATTCCGACTGATGCATAAGCATTTTGCCATGCTCAACGCTAACCAGCAAGAAATAAATAGACAGCTGGCACTTGCGAATGCTAACTATGCTGCACTCAACACGCGTTATGTTGAGATGGATGGACGGTTGAGGCAGTTACATGATCATGGGCGCATGATGGATAGGAATCTCGGTGCCTTGCATAGAGATGTGGACCGGATGCAGCTGGGGATGGATGATGATGATGAGGGAGGATCGGATGATGATGATGCTCCGGAGGAGTGATGAGCATCAGGTTTTTCTTTTCTGATTCTTCTCATCTCCCATTCTCTTTTCTACTTTACAGGTGTCGGCTTGAGTGATTGGGTGTAGTGGTGATTCATGCGTGGGTGGTCTGTATTTGATAATGATGATGATGAATGTTATGTGCTTGGGATAAATGCATGATATGAATGGGCTTATGTTGATGCATGATAATTTGTTAATGGCGAACATGTCTATTTGTACTTGTAATTCATAAGAAATTGAGGTTGATTACATGCTTTGAAGAGTGCTTAAGATTCTATTAACCTTGTGAGGATTTGAGCCTTTTGATCGTGCTATACGCATGATTGTTCATTCTTGAGAGTCGTTATATACTCGTATTCTAGAACTTGACCTAGAGTCTTGTGTGAAATTTATAATTGATAAGTACTAGGAAGTGAACTTAGGCCGTTATTGTTAATCGAGTTACTTAGCCAAATTTAGCTTATCATATATAATTATCTTTGCAAGCCCTTTTGAGCCTTTAAGCTTTTCTTTGGCAAGCCTTGATAATGAGCAGTTTACCTTTTGAGCCTTAAACACCAATTACTAGTAAAGAGTGGAGGTAGACTAATGCTCGAGAAAACCTTGAAGAGGAGTAGAAGGAGAGATTTGGTGAAAGCAAATTCGAGAAACAAGAAGTTAAATCTTGTGAGGGATAGTGCCTGAAACCGGTATTCCGAATGCTAGAGAGGGTAGTGCATGAAACTGGTACCCTTATACTTGAAGAACACCGGAATTGGCGTGTGACTACGGAAAAGAAGTTGATTCAAGTAAAGATGGAGGAATGGTATATGAACGTGATCGTTACGACGAAGAAGTAAAGAGGGAGCAACTGAAAACAATATACCAAGGTAACTCTTTACTAGTAAAGTTAGTCAATTATCTATATTCTTCCACCTTAACCAAAGAGCCAACATTACATCATTGAAGCAAGTCCTTTGTGATCCTAGTATTGAGTCGATTATGGATGGAGTTTTGAGACATTTGTCAAGCTTATGGTTATGCGAGTATATAAATTGAAATTGAGTGTTGATATCAACCATAAGGTGTATATCTTTTACACTTGAGTGAGAGAGTAAATACTTACCCGTGAGCTAGATGACTTAGCACTCGTAGAAGTATTGTGATTGATTGATGTTTTTAGGTGAATGAAAGGTATGATAGTTGCATGTTTTAAGTTAATATAATTGCATGTGTTCTGATATGTTGTACCTTGTGATTACACTCTCTGGATTTGTCTGATTTTCGTTGCCTCGGGACGAGCAACATGTAAGTTTGGAGGTTTGATGAGAGTGTAAGTTCACATATTTTAGGCTCTGATTTGCGTGGAAATGGAGTACGATTTAGTCTTTTATTGAGACGAATCGGTACGTTTATGGGAAAGTCACGAATCAGATGGTACAAGGGCTATTTGAGCATATTTGTATAAGAAAACAGGTAAAAAAGGCTCGGAATTGGAAGACACAATTTTGGAGGCGAGATTAGAGTGTTGTTCGACCAACATTAGTGTGGTCGAACAGAGGGTGACAAGTCGAGCAGATTGCCGAAACCCGTCCAGAGAAGTAGCTCGACTTGGAGGTGTTGCTCGACCAACATCGGCTTGGTCGAGCAGATGAGAAGAAGTCGAACAAAGTGGATGAAACTTACAGTGAGCTTGTTCGACTTGAAGGGCTTGCTCGACCAAACATCAATGTGGTCGAGCAAGAGCAGTTTGGTCGAACAGAATGCCAAAATCGTCCAGAAAGCTTGCTCGACCAGTAGCTCCTTGTTCAACCAGTATGCCTTGGTCGAATGGTGTGTCGCTGATGCTATTTATGGTAATTCCAGATGTGTTTTACCAAATTTAGCGTGTGCTTCAAGCAAAGGCCCATCCTAAGCCCATAAGGAGGTCCTATGAGTATAAAAGAAGAGCTCTCGCAGGAGGAAAAGGACACACACACAAACAACACAAGACAAGACAACACACATCCTCCTTCATCCACCAAACTCTACCGTCATCCGAAGGGGTCGTGAGAGAGGTTCGTCTGACGAGTCAAGTAAGATCATACCAACTAGCCATGATTGCTCCTAGATCGATCATGGGCTAGAACCACCTTGGTAGTTCTAGGGTTATGAAAGTTTTATGAGTTAATCGAATTTCTATGTGTAAACTCCGTACAACACTACTTGTGGTTTATTTTATATAAGATTGTGCTTTTTCAATTCATACTCACGGTCGTTTTGTGCATCATTAACTGTTATGTAGAGTCTGAATACATCTCTTGGTTATTGATTGAGTGCGTTCACCGCTGAGCAGAATCATACGTTATAATTCTAAGTGAATGGATTCCGAAGTCTTATTAGAACTATCTTATATAGATACTTGTTAATTGAATCATATTCGGGTTAATAAGTAGGATAAAGAGTATTACTTTATAGTACCTAAAAAGGGAGATCAAATCGGGTTAGAGTACTAAGTGCACGGAAAATAATTGATTATGTAGTACCTAGAAAGGGGGGTAAAGTATACATCTTGCTCCAAGGGTATTCACACATGTCATATGCTTGCTTACTTATGTCTATAGAGTACGGTTGCATGGTTTAGTGATGCGTCCATAAAACACAAGGCAGAGTCGGACATCAACATATAGAAAGGAAATTAACGAATAAAACTAGATTACCTGAAGAACTACTCCATTACTTACTTGATCACAATTGAATTTCTACTCTTGCTTGTTTATTTATCTTGTTATTCCAATTATATGTTATTAAGTTTCTTAATTAAACCAAATCAGATTTGCCAATGTAATCTTCGTTGACTAGAATATAATTGAATTGATAATAACTCGTCCCTAGGGTTCGATAATCACTTGGTCGCCTATCGAGACTACAATTGATATCCTTATACTTGGGGATTAATTTTGTGTGTTGAGAAAACGCCCATCAATCATACATGTGGAGAGTTAGAGATTTACATAACCATAAGTGTTCCTTCTTGCTTTTGCAATTTATGTCAGTCTAAACCTTGTCGCAGCCGTTGTGTGAAAAATTACATTTGCACTACTAACATGAATTATACTCCTCCGTCCCTCTTAGTTTTACATATATATGTGGACACAAATTATGAAAAGTTGTCTTTTAAGATGTACAGAAAAAAAAGAGTTATTTGGGTAATTCAAAATGTAAAAGGGAATAAACACTACAAGAAAATTGGCCTATAATGACAGGAAATCCTGTCACTAAAGGCTTAAATACTATCATTAAAGGCTTATAATGACAGGAAAATTCCTGTCATAATAGCCTCTCTAGATAAAGATCATTAATGACGGGAATCACATCCTGTCATTATTCTCATGCCCTATTAATGATAGGAATTTACTCTCATTAATAATCATCAACCATGATCATAAACCCTGTCATTATAGATGTGATTGCCTCTCATTATATGTTCCGTCATTACAAATTTAGTTTTTATTTATGTAAACAAATTTTAAAATAAGTACAAATAATGTTTATTGAACATAAAATTAATCAATATAATATACTCAATTCAATTAGATCTGTAATGATGTGTCAAAGATACAACTCGTTTATGTGCACATTCTATTTAGTCTCTATATGGAGTACAAAAATACGTTGAGCAAAATATACAAAAACAACTCCATAATCTTTCAAAGTCCTCCTGATATTTTTGTGGACGGCCTGCAAGAATTATACAACAGAGTAGGTTAGTAAGGAAAACAAAAACAAAAGAAAAAGTACACACAAAACAGAGTATAGGGAGGTTAGAAGTTAATATCCCTAAAAGAAAAATGCAAATGATACCTTAAATCCCCTAGGAAGTAGCCTGAATTGCTGAAGCACTCGAACCAGAGCCTGAAATATCTTTTTTCTAAAATTTGTTCAAGTGTTCTTCTAGCTGCATTTTCTGTAAGCATGATTTCAAAGGAAAGAAAAATGACCAATATATCTGCAATTTATAAACTGAACAGAGTAAAAGATTAGTGGCATTCCTATAAGCATTGCTTGGCATATTCTGCAATGCCATCACTTTATGTCATCTCCATTATAATATTTTTATCATTGCATACCACCTCAGATTAGTGCTTGTCTTATAAAGTTGTGATACAGAACAAATACAATAGTAGAAAACAGTAAAATTCAAACACAGATTTTACACATTTCATTCAATAGCATAAAAATCATAAGTAAAAGCTTCTTTCTTATTGGTTTGCAGATTATATTTGATGACAGTATCCGTAACGTTGCATGTGCAAATCTACTCCACATAACCAAATTCAATAAGACAACACAAGTGAGGAGATCTACCATATTTCTAGGTGTAGAGCATTCCTAAAAAAATCATAAAAAAGAGACGTCTTACTAGAATATGGGAAGATGGAGAAACGAGGAAATATTAAGATAAATCATACCTGCATAGATGCTGAAATTCTATAAAGCAATAATATAAATTAAAGTGTTATTATTTAAACTAAAACTTAACATAAAAGTTTAGAGTTAAGGCTTTCTCATTCAATGAGTTTAGAGTTAAAGCTTTCTCATTCAAGAGTTAAGAAATTAGTCTAAAATTAGATTGCCTTTGCTTTAGTTATGAAGAATTATCACATACCTTGCAAATTTAATAGTATTGGGGGTATCACTGGATAAAGATTTGTAACCTGCATGGAAAATAAAGAGAAAAGAGGAAAACAAGTTATACTACGCCAATAGAGATGATCGTTTCTGAAACAAAGATAATTGGCTTCAAGTAATGAAAACCACATAAGTCAGTAGATATTACAATTATCACAAACTAAATAAAAAGTGCTTTAATCGTGTAAGAAGGAAATGATCAATACAGTAATAAGAGCCCAAAGTGACAAACACGCTCACTTCGTCATTAACATTAATATCAGACAAAGAAAATGATGAAAGTGTATTTTGTACAAATATAATAAGTTGAGTAACAATTTCTTACGTAATCTTTATTCATCAAACAACTCTCGCTAAAACTAATGAATTCAATAATACAATATATTATTCTAATTCACAAAAGCACCAAAGAAATCATATATTAAGTTGATTCTAACCTGATGGAGAAAATGGCTTGCTCGTGCAATATCACGAGTCCCTACAGGCTGCAATTCTGCTCCTTCACTCCTGTATAGCTTCTAAAGTGGTACAAGAATGGATCAATAATATGGATTTTTCATCACAAAACACCTCTTCTTCTCAACTTTGCAACAATACCAGCCAACATCAATGAAACAAACCCATTACCAAAAATATTAAGAAAGTAATTAAGGAAGTCATAAAGAGCATAAAAAAGAAAATTGACAAATACAAAGATCATCAATAATAGATATTACCTTCTCATTAAGAAAAACAGCTAACATGAATTTTTTGTTATAAAAGAAAAAAATTAACTTGTTATATATGCCAGTGCAACAACAACTTTTTACTCAATAAAACCAAACAAATCCAATTAACTGTATAAATGATAAATCATGTACCTATAACTTTGTCATTCTCTAAGGTGATTCTCAAATTCATTTTAAGAAATGAAAATATAGCATAGTCTCAACTAGCATAAATACTAAAGTTCTTGGAAGCATGAACTTGAATCGCAGTTAAGAAATGAAAATATAGTATGGCTCAACTCTTCTTTGCTCACTAAATTCACATTATGAATCGAATACAGACATAATTTAGTTGTAAATCTGCAATCTCATAATCACAAATCAGCAAATTGGAAAGAATAACCATGAAAATACAAACATTCGAACAGAACAATAACCAAATCAATTCAGTGTTGAAGAAAGAATATCCATGAAAATTCCAACTACTAAACAAAACATCAAAGGACAGTCCTTGAGAAGGAAGTCCGAATTGGAAAAGAGGCTTACCAGCTCTCACCGGTGGTGTGTATGTTGCGTAATTCACCTCTGAAATTGGCGCCGAGCAGACAGCCGCTGTATCCGAAGGAGAAATCAGCGATAGCTGCTGGTGGTGGTGCGACAGCCCTAGGCAGGGGTCGCCTTTGAAAGCAGCAGAATCACACGAGGCGAGTCAGAAAGGTGGGCCGCGACGGAAGGTCGATCGTGGTTTGTGTCAACGGCAACCATGGATAGAATCGGGAGCCCTAGGGGGCTCCAGTTGGAGCAAGCAATCGCCCGCTTGGGCGACGCAGCCCAAAGGACGCCATGAGGCGGCGTCTAAAGGTCTTGCACCGGAGAAGAAAAGCAGAAAAATCTGCTGCCAGTAGATTAGGCGGAGGCGAGATGAAGGGAAGAAGGGATTTCAATCGTGGGAGACTCAGAGAGACGTGGATTCTGATAATTCTGAATCCTTTCTATATTTCTTTTCTTTCCTATATTTACTTTAATTTATTTTAAGTGAAAAAGGAAATAATAGAAGAGGAAAAAAGGAGAACCAAATTTTTCACTTTTAATGAGAGGCAGCTCCCTTTAAGTACTTCAATGACAGGGTTTCAAGTCATTAATGAGAGGACTATTAATTCTCTCATTAACATTTATATAAATAATTTTATAATCATATAATTTGGTCTTTAATGAGAGGATTTTCCTCCTCTCATTATTTTTTGTCATTATTGATCCATTTTCTTGTAGTGAAAATTGTTGAATTGGTTAATAAAGTGTAAAGACACTGATATTTTTGTAATGCATGATCAAGTAACAAAATTCCAGCAAAATAATATTAGCCTAAAACTAATGCCACGTCACAATCTCTCTATCGAAACCCAAAACTAATGCCACATCACAATCTACTTCTTTCAAAGAGTAAGGTTTACTTTCAGTATTCGGATTTCAGAAAATAAAATATTATTATATTTTATTGACATCTTTTAGAATACTATATTCTATTAATTGGGTTACTCTTATTAATAATTTGGGTTACTCTTTAATTGAGGTTTGAAGGGAAAAAAACTACTGCATTCAATATGTTAGTTTAAGTAATTCTGACCTTTATGTTTTGTTGATGTTGGTTTAGGCCATTTTGAGATGTTTTTAACTCAAAAAATAAAAGGGAATGTGTTTAGTTTAGATTTCATGGTGTTTGTTCAAGAAAGGGAAAGGTTGTCAAGATTGTTATTATTTGGAACTATATTTTCCTAAATGAATTGGGTTACTCTTTATAAATAATTAGGTTACTCTTTATAAAGAATTAGGTTACCCTTTTGATTTGATACTCTAATTCTTTAAAAATGAAGTCATGTATTGTGAAGAATTAAATTGTATGTTTTCATATTAATTAGGTTACTCTTTATAAATAATTAGGTTACTCTTTTGATTTGATACTCTAATTCTTTAAAAATGAAGTATGTATTGTGAAGAATTAATTTGTATATTTTCATGTTAATTGGGTACTCTTTATAAATAATTATACTATTTTTTATAAAAAAAATTAGGTTACTCTTTGATTTTGATACTTTAATTTCTTAAAAATGAAGTCATGTATTGTGAAGAATTAAATTGTATACTTTCATATAAATTGGGTTACTCTTTATTAGGTTAATAAGTTGGTGTCTTTTAAGATTTGATTACTATTCCAGATCCAGATTCTTGACGTTATTCTAATTTTCTAGCAGGTTGATTTAGTAATTAGTGACCTTTATAAATGTTTTATGATGGATTCCTTGTTTTCACATGACTTGATTGCACTTGTTGGAGTTGGACCTCTTTTAAACTTTCATTTCTGGTCAAATTTGCGTTAAACAACTAATTTCTTGATGCCCTATTGCTAATATGTCCCTTTACTCGGTATTAATCCTTTTTATAGATAGAAAGTGCAAGATTGATGCTTGGTCATATAGTGAGGATTAAAATTTATCAGTTATTCTCCTTCGTTCAATAATTACTCCCTACACCAATTCTAATTGACTCCCTTGATGTAACCATTGCCATTTCAATGACAAATAATTTGTACGTTTTCTTATTAACTAGATTACACTTTATTAGTAATTAGGTTACTCTTTATAATAAATTAGGTTACTTTTTGATTTAAGACTAATTTTTTTCAAAATTAAAGGTACATTAATAATAGAAAAAATCATTTTGAATAATGTCAATTTGAATTGTAAAAAACTCCTTTTGAATAATGTCAATTTGAATTGTACACCATGAGAAAATTCGAGAGTACCATATATCAGTATACAATAATATAACCAAATTGACTGTTAAGAACATCATGAACAAGAATGATAGATTAGTTTGTGAGACACCCCACCCACCCCACCAAAATAAACCTTGTCACACAACTCAATACACCTTTTTTCATAGTATGGAGTTGCCACGTCATTGGCCAGTAGCTCAGCCACACTTCCCCACCAATCCTCCATTTCAGAACATAGTGAGATGAATTTTAATTCACTTCTCAAAGAAGTTGCAGGATATATACTACAACAATTTCACTGAATTCAATTCAATTTATTTTATGCTATATTATTGCCAAGAGGCTGTTTGTATATCAAACCAAAATTTAAAGGAAAATAAAGAATCAAGACATACAACCAAGGACCATGAAGCACAACCACTTATCTTCTTTCTCTTTCATTGATGCAAGACATACATACAACCAAGGACCATGAATCACAACGCAGTTGCTGTCCTCTATCAATAAAGCTAATGATTGACATGTCCTTCCTTGCTTCCCACGATCAACAACTCAATTACAGCTGGCCACCGACAATCTCTCTCCTCTGGCACAGGTAGCCTCTCTTTTTTTGGAGCGTACCTTCCATTCCCCTACCTATAGTATATTTTGGCCATTCTCCTGGCCAATCTCCCCAAAATCGTCACAACCGTCACCAAGATCCTGGATTTCGTGGATTAGTGGATCAAAGTGTGACCACCCCGAAGATCGCCACCGTCTCATCGTCGGTTTGAAATTGATCCCCCAATCCCAGTCTCAATTAATAGGATTATTTAATCAAGCACCCGATCTCACTTCCCCTCTCACTCTTCCGCCACACATGTATTCCCCCTCCTCCACCGGCGGCAAATCCTACTCGCGTTTCAGCAAACAGGATTTCTACCCAGAACCCAACTTCCATAACGTCTCCATTTACTTCGCCCCCTGACCAGAACCCTCATCGCCTACATTCACAGACGTCGACGTACAATCTAAAATGGAGAGATTGCAGAACGATTTCGGATTAGTAGTGGAGCGGTGCGCTGATTTGCGCAAATCGCAACGGAAAATTATAACCAGGCGCTGGGGATCTCCTTTCTGAACGAATTTGACCCATTAAGAATCCGGTTCTACCAAATATTAGTAGGATCGGTCCTACCTTAATCATTCTCTGCAATTAGTATTTTATTTTAAATAATTTTTATGAAGATTTAATTTAATCTAATAAGAATATTTCTATTATGACACATTATTTTATTTTTTATTTATTTTATATAGTTTTATGGAGTATATTTTAAGCCCCTAACTGATAGAAAAATTAATTTATGCCCCAAATTCATAGTTTACCCATTATTTTAGTTTTGAATTGAAAATATTTCTATTATGACACAATATTGAGTTTTAATATATTTTTACATTTAAATGTTTTGGTTGGGTTATTCAATAAATAAAAAATATATATTATGAAAATAAAAGATAAAGAGAGAGATGCTCAATTATTAATAAAATTTACAACTAATAATAAGCTTAATATTTTTGTTATATAATTGTGATTAAAGAATCCTATCATTGCATATCATTTCCTTCTTAATTGTTTTATAATATATATTTTAAGGCCTTAATTGATAGAAAAATAATTAATACCCAAAATTGATAATTCATTCATTTTCAGTTTTTGAATTGAAAATATTTTGTATTATAACGTATCGCTTCCTTTTAAATTAATTGATGTTCATCTTTTTAATACGAGGGTAAAAACTACATTTAATAGTGAAGTAAGATGAAAAAAAACAAACGAACAATAATCTTAAAATTACAATTAATATTTTATTCTAAGTAATTTATTATTTAAAATAATTAATATTTTATAATCTTGCAATTAATATTTTATTTTAAGTAATTTTTATGAAGATTTAATTTAATCTAATAAGAATATCTCTATTATGGCACACTGTTTTATTTTTTATATAGTTTTATGGAGTATATTTTAAGATCCCTAACTTATAGAAAAATTAATTTAAGCTCAAAATTAATAGTTTACCCATTTTTTAAGTTTTGAATTGAAAATATTCCTATTATGGCACATTGAGTTTTAATATATTTTTACATTTTAATATTTTGGTTGGGTTATTCAATAAAAAAAAATATATTATGAAAGTAAAAGATAAAGAGAGAGATGCTCGATTATTAATAAAATTTACCACTAATAATAAGTTTAATATGTTTGTTATATAATTGTGATTAAAAAAAATCCTATTATTGCATATTGTTTCCTTTTTAATTGTTTTATGGTATATTTTAAGACCCTAATTAATAGAAAAAATAATTAAGTCCCACAATTGATAATTCATTCATTTTCAGATTTTGAATTGAAAATATTCTATTATGACATATTGTACCCTTTTAAATTAATTGGATGTTCATTTTTTTAATACGAAACTAAAAACTACATTTAATAGTAAAGTAAGATAAAAAAAACGAACAAATATATATACATTTAATAATAAAATATAAAATTATAAAAATATATTTTTAAAATAAAAACTTTACACATAATAGAACCCATGTCGAACGTAGGAAACAAAACTAGTTATGTATTTATTTATATATAATTGAATATATATTTAAAAGATGCATTATGGATAAAGATTTAATTTTGTCATCTTAATTGTCGCGGTTTGTTTTGTAATTCCTAAGTGTACTATCAAATCTATCAAATAAGAGTAGTATTTATTTTTAGTACTTTTGAATCTTACGAAAATAATTTTTTTACAAAAATTCAATGAGAAATAAGTATATATTTTAATAAACAATGTTAAATGCATTGTCTTTAATTTTAAATTGAGAACTCAATTATGAAAAATCTACTTATGATTTTCCTGCTAAAATTATCAGAAAATTATTTTTTCATAATTAGTTTTATACATAAATTTTACAATGTACTGCTATATTATAATAGGAAAAGACTTGTGTAACTTGTATAAAAAGAAATGACAATAAACTGAAAAGTGATAATGCTAATTTATAAACAATTTATAGTATAAATAAAAAGTGATAACATTTTATAGCGAAAGTGATAATGTTTTATAGTGAAAGTGATAGCTATTTACAAAGTGAAAAACGTCTCACGTAAGATGGTCTCACGCAAAACCTACCAATTTTTCATTCAAAAATAATTTTACGTCTATTATCATTAAACGAAAAATTTTATATTTTTAATCATTATAGTTAATTAATTTATATTATAATTATGTTATTGCTATGTGATTTTTGTAAAAGTAAAAGGTTTAGAAAAAAATTATACGCCAGACCTCGAATGAAATGACTTGTCCTGAATCCAAGTATCATTTTTATGTTTGGAAGGAGATGAGAGTTTAACAACTTTGTGAGATCATGGTCAAAAAGGAAAATTGAAATGAAATTCGATGCATGGATGATGGATCAAACAACTAAAATTAGTAACTTTATTGACTAATTAAAAAAAAAAAAAACACACTTTACAACCGTTTCGATTATGAGTTGATCTTTATATGAAAATGAAAGTGAAGGTATTTATAAGTATGGAGACTCAAAGGAATTAGGGCAATATTTTGAGTTCATGGGCTTTAGGGCAGAAAATGAGCTCTTTGGCTTAAAAATCGGTTCCAGGAGATTGGTTCAAGTATATTTTTGTACGGTTGTGTCCAAGCAGTTCAAGGCGCGCCCATGTGATGGAGAGGTCTCAGGTTCGAGCCCCGGTCTCCATGAAAATTATTTTTTTTATTTTTTAATTAAAGGGAGCCCTCAGCCTTAGCCCAACATGTGCGTGCGGCTCATTTCTGGCCCATATCAGCGCTGGGCCAACATGTGCGGCCCATTGCACAGCCCAACATGAAGAACAGAACACGACAGAACAGGGTGACATGGCGCGTGTCCTAAAAATTCGACTGAGGAGTGTAAACTCCATCGAAGATCTCATATAGTGGCTTATCCTCTGTTCTGTTCATACGACAACACTTTCGCGATAAGAAAAGACAACGCTTTCCAGCTGTTGTCTAAATCTTTCTTTCACAATGCCCAGAAAAAGTGTTGTCGTATCCCTCTTTAAATATGTTGTCCTTTTATCTGCAACCCTTTTTTTTCATCTCAATTTAATTTCCGTTTCTTCCATCGCTCTTTCAAGCTCAAAAACACCCATTTTCTGCAAAAATAATACAAAAATACCTCTCTCCAAATAATCAAGCAATTAAAAGAATTTCAATTAGAATCATGCTTAATTATTATTGAATTAAAGTCAAATAAATTCAAGTAAATTCATGCAATTAAGCCCATAATTCTAGGTGAATTTCACGCCCCGATCAGGTACATTCAGTAATTCCGGGGGTGAGAATAGTCGCCCCATTTTCATATATTAATATATCAATTACACAATAATGGAAGGATTTCAAATAACACGGTTTTTGTAAGATTTGAAATCCATTAAGAACAACTAAAAAAAATTCAAAATCAAATCCATGATTTGAAATCCATTGATTTAAAATTTTGGATTTATAAATCTATTGATTTCAAGTGCCACCAAAACATGAGAGAGGGATTTATAAATCCCTCCTTAAATCTTTCCATCGAAACACACCCGGAGGGTGTTTACAGTGTTGTTTTGCAAATATTTGAATAAAATCTAAATTACATAGTTATATACTGCTCCCTCCATTCCAGGTATTTGTTCACATTTATACGAGCATTGAGATTAAGAATTATTATTTTTAATATATAATACTCCCTCTGTTCATCCTCAATGTATTCATTTATTTTTTGCACGTGGATAAAGGAGTATTATTATTTTATGTGTAGTAGGTGGTTGTAGTAGTAAAGGGTGTGGGTCCCATATTTTATTTGTATTAGTGGAGGGTGTAGGTTCTATAGTCCAAAAAAAAAATAGATAGATTAAGGATGAACGACCTAAAATGGTAAAATGAATAGATTGACAGTGGACGGAGGGAGTAGTATAATAAAAAGTAAGGATAAGTTGGTAATGTAAAAAGAAAAAGTAAATAATGTTGTTGAGAATGATAAATAAAATGAAAAAAAATTAAAAAAATTATTGGGAATGATGAATAAAGTGTAAAGATAGGTAAGATATATAATGTATTTTTATTATTAATGAAATGTAAATAAATATTTGAGACACTTCAAAATAAAAAATATAAATAAATACATGTAATGGAGAGAGTAGTATAATAATAATACATGGACTATATCCTAGTATATAATAATAAATGGCTATGTATTAGAGCACATGGCAAGTTATAATTTTATTGATAAGTGTGGGCAAGTAATACTCCCTCCGTCCATATATCCTCCATGTATCCATTTATTTTTTGCATGTAGATTAAGAAGTATTATTATTTTATGTGTAGTACGTAGTTGTATTAGTGGAGGGTGTGGATCCCATATTTTTTTATTTGTATTATAAGTGGAGGATATGAGTTCCATAATAAAAAAAAAAGAGAAATTGATAGATTTAGGATGGACGTCCCAAAATGATAAAATTGATAGATTGACAGTGGACGGATGGATTATATGATATCACACCGTGTAAGTTAGTTATTTTCGTTTTTAAATAAGGCAAAAACTTGTGTGCATCCGGGCGCATGGGCCACACTCCGTGCACTTTAGAATTTTGTGTTAAACTGTACTTCCTTCGTCCCATACTTATCTGCATTGATACTGTAGATACGTAGTTTAAGAAAAGTTGCTTTTGACCGACTTTATTGACTTTTTATGGGTATTGTGGTATTTTTAAGTGATAAATAAATTATTAAGTATGTTATGTGTTTTAGGTGAGAGTGATATTTTTGAAATTAGGATAACTTTTGAGGTTGTTGGTTAATGTGAAGTTTCCTTTTTTGGTAGTGAAGATAAATGTGGGACGGACGAAAATGGAATGTGTAAAGATAAGTATGAGACGGAGGGAGTATATCCTTTAGTATAAAGAGTGTACCCTTTATTTTCTGAAGAAAAATAAAAAATACTCCTATTAATAAAAAGTATATACCCTTTAAAACAAAATAATATACTTTTATTAATTAAAGTGTATGTCCTTTAGAACAAAATAATATACACTTACTCATAATATTATTCTAAAGACGCACTATATGTGCCTAGGGCAAGCAAACTTCTCCCACAAAAATTGGGTTACATGTATTATTGAACCTAAAATTTAAAAATATGATTCAACCAATGAGTAAATGTATATTTCATGTTAATATTTACATTTTTATTTTGAGTTATTTCAAGTTAAGATTTACATTTCTAATATGGTTCATACGCAAATGTGACAAGAATAACTCCCTTGCACTCAATGCAATCTCACAGAAAAACGTTTGCTGAGAAGTTGGAATGAAGAAATCAAAACGATGAAGAAGATGTGTGTGTGTGTGTTCTTGTAGAGTAGAATAAACACAGATTTAAGTGGTTCGGTCGAATGACCTACGTCCACTGTAGAGTATAGAGCTTCTTTATTGATCAGTTTCAATCTGAGAGAATGTGTACATCACAAACAAGCAAGATGAACCAGCTTATATACATGTGATCATATGCATGAAACTTACGGGACCAATCTGTTCAACCGTTTTTGTGGAGCTCAATCAGATTGATGCGGACGGTTAGTTTGTTGTAACTAACTCCATATCATAGCTGGTGTATCAAGCTATGTAACCACCTGAATAACTACTTCAATCTGATCCTTTAAACTCCTCAACGATCACACTGAACACCCCCTGCCACCATGCACCAGTTTGACAGGTTTTGTGCATCTATGTGCATCCTATGAGCTGTCTTAGCTCGATCTTACACCCGTTTCACCCAAGTACAACATACACATGTGTCACTCAACCATGCACACGTTCACATATGATTTATATCACAAATCTCCACCTTAAATCGTATGAAACCATCAAACCTCTTCCTCCACTCCACTGCCTTTAATGAGTGCAGCTTCCTCAGTTCACTGTTCTTTAATGAGTACAGCACAAACTCCACCATGCTTCTTTTAGACAACACTGATCAGACTCTTGCATAACTCAAATTTTGAGGTTGCAAGAGCCTTAGTTAGAAAATCTGCAGGATTCTTTGAAGTATCAACTTTGCAGACTATCACCTTGCCTTCTTCTATCAAGTCTCTTAGAAAATACAATCTTACATCAATGTGCTTAGTTCTCTCATGAAAACCCTGATGCCTAGACAAGTGTATAGCACTCTGATTATCACAGCTAATGACTACTGACCTCTGTTCAATCCCAAATTCACTTAAGATTCCAATCAGCCAGATACCTTCTTTGACTGCCTCTGTTAGTGCAATATACTCAGCTTCTGTTGTAGACAGAGCCACAACTGGTTGATGTGTAGCCTTCCAACTAATAGCTGTCCCAAATAGACAATACACATAACCTGTCAAAGACTTCCTAGTATCTAGATTAGCTGCATAATCTGCATCAGCATAACCTTCAAGAAACTCATTATTTGAAGTGAATTTCTTGAACTTCAGACCTGATATAAGTGTTCCTTTGATGTACTTTTGTATCCATTTAACTGCTTCCCAATGCTCCCTACCAGGATTGCTCATGAATCTACTTACAAGACTCATAGCATATGCCAGATCAGGCCTGCAGCATACCATGGAATACATTAAACTTCCAACAGCATTTGCATATGGAACTTTCTCCATCTCCAGTATCTCATTTCTGGTTTTGGCTGATTGCATAGTAGACAAACTGATACCTTGCTTTACTGGTGTTGTGACTGATCTGCTCAAGTCCATGTTATACATCTTGAGCACCTTCTCCAAATACATACTTTGATAAAGCATTACTGATCCATCAACTTTGTCTCTATCAATCTGCATTCCCAAGACTACCTTAGCTTCCCCTAAATCTTTCATGTCAAATTCAGCTTTAAGCAACTTCTTAATTGCTGAAATACCCTCCATGGACTTACAAGCAATGAGAATATCATCAACATACAATAGTAAGAACATATGATACTCACTGTCATGCTTGAAATATACACAGCTGTCATAACAAGACCTCTTGAATCCACAGCTGATTATGTATTCATCAAATCTTAGATACCACCTCCTTGGACTTTGCTTCAATCCATACAGTGATCTAAGAAGTAAACATGCTTTAGTTTCTGATTCTTGTACAGGAACTCCCTCTGGAATCTCCATGTAAATTTTCTCCTCAAGCTTACCATGTAAGAATGCTGTAGTAACATCCATCTGATGTAATTCCAAGCCATACTGAGCTACCAAGGCTAACAAAATCCTGATGGAACAATGTTTAACAACTGGAGAAAAAATCTCAGTATAATCTATTCCCTCTCTTTGTGAAAAACCTCTTGCAACTAGCCTTGCTTTGAATCTAACTCCACCTGAATCCTTAGGTGCCACTTTCTTCTTGAATATCCACTTACAACTGACTAGTTTCTGATCCTTTGGCCTTTTAACAACCTTCCATGTCTCATTTTTCTCCAGAGACAAGAGCTCCTCTTGCACAGCAACATTCCACCTATCACTTTCTTTGCAAGTTATAGCTTCCTTGTAGTTCCTAGGCTCATAAGCATCTACATCAATTGCAGTGTACAGAGCAAAAGACACCATATCAGCATAAGAAAATCTAGCTGGAGGTTTAATGGTCCTTCTCCCTCTGTCTCTAGTCAACTGATAGCTATTCAATAGCTCATCAGTCTTTGAAACATCATCATTACCTATTTCAGGTTCTTTCCATATCTCTTGATCAGATTCAACACTAGCTTGCTGTTGTTTTCTCTGATCAGCCTTGGAAGACTCCACCTCAAGCTCAGTTTCATCTTTTCCTTGAACTTGTTTCACTAAAGGCATTACACTTTCATTGAAAGTAACATCTCTACTCACCATAAACTTGTTACTCTCAATGCACCACAATTTGTATGCTTTGACACCCTTTGGATATCCTATCATTACACATTTAACAGCCCTAGGTGCTAGCTTATCTTGTTTTATGTGTGCATAAGCTAAGCAACCTAATACCTTGAGCCTGTTGTAGTCTGCTTTCTTTCCAGACCACACCTCCTGTGGTGTTTTAAAATTCAGTGCAGCTGAAGGACTTCTATTGACAAGGAAAGCAACAGAAGTAACAATTTCTCCCCAAAAACTCTTGGCAAGACCAGAACTACTAAGTATGCATCTTACCCTTTCCAGTAGTGTCTGATTTAACCTCTCAGCTACACCATTTTGTTGAGGTGTACCAGGAACTGTCTTATGTCTCACAATTCCCTTTTGCTTGCAGAAGTTGTTAAACTCCTCAGAGCAGTACTTAAGCCCATTATCAGTCCTAAATGTCTTTACCTTAGCATCACAGCTATTCTCTACTTCAACAAGCCAATTCTTGAAAGTTTGAAATGCTTCATCTTTTGTTTTCAAGATGTATACCCAAACTTTCCTACTGTAATCATCTATAAATGACATATAGTACCTGCCTCCACCTCTGGTTGGTGTTCTTGAAGGCCCCCATAGGTCTGAATGTATGTATTCAAGCCTACTCTTACTATTATGAACTCCTGCTCCAAATTTAAGCCTCTTGGCTTTACCAATTATGCAGTGCTCACACTGATCAAGCTTATCTGATGAACTAGTAGTAATAGCCTTTTGCCTAGCCAATTCTTGTAACCCCGATATGTGCTAATCTTCCATGCCACAGATACATTTCATCACTTACTGATGTTGTATTGTTTTGACCAACAAGTGTCCAACCATCAAGCAAGTATAGATCTCTGTGTCTGATGCCTCTCATCACTTCTGATTCTCCCTTCATCACTGTGAGAATTCCTTTCTTTAATTCACAGACATATCCCATGCCATCTAGTACTCCCAATGAGATCAAGTTCCTTTTCAAGGCAGGGACATATCTTACCTCTGAGAGCATACAGATTCTTCCATCATGCATCTTTAACTTGATGGAACCAATTCCTTTAATCTGACATGTATGATCATCACCAAGAAGAACTGATCCAGCATTGCAAATCTTCAAGTCATTGAACCACTGTTTTATTGGGGACATGTGGAAGGAACATCCTGAATCAAGTACCCATCCATCTGCCATTTTCATTGAACTTATGGACAGAACTTCAATGTAATTTTGATCATTCTGATCTTGTACACCAGCAACTTGATTTGCCTGGTTTTTCTGTCCTTGCCTATCAGCTTCACCTTTCTTGGCTTTCAATGCTTTTAACTTGTAACAATTCTTCTTGTAATGACCTGGTTCATGACAATGGAAACACTTCCTAACTTCTTTGTCACCAGGTTGATCATACTTCTTATCTTGCTTCCTGTCAGATCCTCCTTTCTTATTATTCTTCTTACTATGATCATTTCTTTTGACCATTAATCCCTCACCTGATTCATTGCTCCCCTCTGAAACCTTCTGCAGTTCTTTTGTCTTCAGAGCCATTACAACTTCCTCTGAACTTATGGTTTCTCTACTTCCAAATGACAATGTGTCTTTAAGATTTTCAAAAGACCTTGGAAGTGCAGATAACAAAATCACAGCCTTATCCTCATCACTCAATTTGACATCAACATTTTCTAAATCATCTAGTACCTTAGAAAACTCATCAAGCTGAGTCAAGATAGGCCTATCCTCTACCATCTTAAACGAATATAGCTTTTGTTTCAGATATAAACGATTTGCAAGTGATCTTACCGTGTACAGATCATCAAGTTTCTTCCATAATCCCCTGGCGGTTGATTCTCTCTGAACCTCCCTTAATGCCTTATCACCTAGGCACAAGATTATGGCACTTAATGCCTTTTCTTGCAGCTCATTCTCTGCTAACAATGCTTGAGCATCCACTGCAGCAGCTTCGTTTGCAGGTACTTCTTGGATCGCCTTCACCAATCCTTGCTGAACAAGGATGGCCTTCATCTTGATCTTCCACAATCCAAAATCGAATTTTTCTGTGAACAGCTCGATGTCAAACTTTGTAGTCACCATGCTGTCTCCCTTTCTTCAATCTCCTTCTTCTGCCTTTCTGATCTGGTCTGCCTTCCCACAGACGGCGCCAGTTGACAAGAATAACTCCCTTGCACTCAATGCAATCTCACAGAAAAACATTTGCTGAGAAGTTGGAATGAAGAAATCAAAACGATGAAGAAGATGTGTGTGTGTGTGTTCTTGTAGAGTAGAATAAACACAGATTTAAGTGGTTCGGTCGAATGACCTACGTCCACTGTAGAGTATAGAGCTTCTTTATTGATCAGTTTCAATCTGAGAGAATGTGTACATCACAAACAAGCAAGATGAACCAGCTTATATACATGTGATCATATGCATGAAACTTACGGGACCAATCTGTTCAACCGTTTTTGTGGAGCTCAATCAGATTGATGCGGCCGGTTAGTTTGTTGTAACTAACTCCATATCATAGCTGGTGTATCAAGCTATGTAACCACCTGAATAACTACCTCAATCTGATCCTTTAAACTCCTCAACGATCACACTGAACACCCCCTGCCACCATGCACCAGTTTGACAGGTTTTGTGCATCTATGTGCATCCTATGAGCTGTCTTAGCTCGATCTTACACCCGTTTCACCCAAGTACAACATACACACGTGTCACTCAACCATGCACACGTTCACATATGATTTATATCACAAAATGTCTAACGTTAAGGTGTGACGGAAGGATTGAGTATCTAGACGGATGCGTGACACATTCATATCATATGTACAGTAACTAGTAAAAATTTAATGGTCAACAAGTTAATTATCTTCTCATTGGATTCCTCTGTCCACACTACGAAAGAAAAAGGGATAACCCAATCTAAGTCTCCCATTTGAGTAGCTGTCCTCACTCCTCGCTTTATTTCTTGGTACGAATTCTCATCTGCAACCTTCATTCACGATTGCAGACCCAGTTTGTTGATCTGAATTAGCATCCACAGTATGTTAAACCCACTTCTCAAATGGAGGAAGAAATATGTCCTCAACAAATTGCAGACTTCACTTATCTGACGCTACTACTATGATCTTTCCAAAATTTCCCAGGACTTGGCGCATCTGCCTGCTTGTTGTTGGAAGCTGAAGCCCAAGAAAGTGTTCCAGCTGCCCAAGCTAAACGAGGAAAACCAGATCTGCATCAGCAAGTCCCAACTCCTCCAAGCTTTTCTCAGTTTCCTTGTTCAGTTGCTCTACCACAAAAGTAGTGATGTTCGATTTGAGAATCTTGAGAAGGAGCCGAGGTTTCTTCTCACCATTCTTGGGGACATATCGTGGCCGCTGCCTGAACCCAACGATGCTGAGTTCAATAATCTCATGACAGAGTTCGAATCAGTGACCAATCAAGCTGGATGTTTTCTCCATTCCTTGTTCTTCTCAAATGTTGGGTTTCAAGAAATGGATGAGGGGCTTGCTGCTGTTTTACACAACATCCTCCTCTTGAAAACAACTCTCAACTCCTCTGATATCATCACACCAGCTTATACAACTCCAAGGACTTCTTCAACAATCAATTACTTCCTCATTCTTGATTCTCTTGTAGATGACCTTGAAGATCTGTTGAAACGAGAGGATAATCCAATTACTAATGTGAAAGATCAAATCTACCTTCTCCATCAGGGGCTGCAGTTTTTGCCTTCTTCATCAATCAGATCGTCAAAGCTTTCTGAAATCGGAGAACTGAAAGAGCTTCTGATGCGCATGGGAGATATGGCACATCAAGCTGAATATCTCATTACGGCATTTTTGGTGAAAGATGCTCCGCTCTGGTATGTCATCAAGAGACTCACATATCTCACCCACAACATTGAGCTTACAAGCAAGGAGCTCCAAGGAAGAATTGCAGAGAGACACAAATTTGGAGGATTAAAATTGATAAAGAAATTCAGTTTGAAGCCCCCATTACAAGATAAAACAAGCAGTGAAGCCTGCGATGTAGTCGTTGGTTTTGAAGATAAAGAAAGGGATATTTTGGATCAGCTGGTCGGAGATGGATCGGAGAGCTTGCAACTCATTCTAATCTGGGGGATGCCTGGACTTGGTAAGACTACTTTAGCAAAGAAACTGTATAATCATCACTTAGTTCGTTATAGGTTTGACAGTCTCTCATGGTGCACAATTTCTCAATCGTATGACAGACGAAGTATATTATGTGACATTTTGATTCACGTAAATAGTGAGCTTGGGAAAGATGTGATTTTGAAAATGGAAGAAATAATATTAGAAGAGCACATTTACAAAACATTGAAGGGAAGAAGATACCTTGTTACAATGGATGACGGATGGGATTCAAATGTATGGTATGAGTTACAGAGATGTTTCCCTGATGATGGAAACGGGAGCAGGATATTGCTAACAAGTAGGAATAAAGAAGTAGCTCCACCGAGAAGTGTAATTCATGAGCTGCCATTTTTGTCTGGTGAGCAATGCTGGGAGTTATTAGAGAAGAAGGTGTTCGGATATGATCAAGCTTGTGCTCCTCAGCTCCAAGCGATTGGAAAGAAAATTGCTGCGAAATGTTGTGGGTTACCACTTACGGTGGTTGTTATTGCTGGGATCCTTTCAGGCATGGATGAGGAAATAAGTGGTTGGGAAGAAGTGGAAAGAAGTTTAGGGTGTTATGTTAAAGATGATAGAAAGAATTTAGTGAGGCAAATTCTGGAGTTGAGTTATAAGCATCTGCCAGATTATTTGAAGCCGTGCTTTCTTAGTTTTGGAGAGTTTGAAGAAGACGAAACAATCTATACTGGAAGCTTGAAGAGATTGTGGATAGCAGAAGGATTCATAGGTGAAGAAAATGAGATCGAAAGTGCAGCAGAAGAATATTTAATGGAGCTAATTGATAAGAGTCTAGTAATTGTTGTGGAGAGAAGATCAGATGGTGAAGGAGTGAAAGCATGCGTTGTTCATGATTTATTGCGTGACTTGTGCTTGAAAATATCTGGAGAAGAATACTTTGTGAAATATTCAAACAACGAGTATGTTGTACATATATACTACTTTCTTCCCACTTAATTTAGAATCTGTCTTAAGGGTATGTTCGATGGTTTTGTTTTGTTATGTTTTTTCAGATGCTTCACCACTTTTGGGAAAAGCCATCGTGTACGAGCAGTCAAAGACTCTGGAACTTGGTGCTTTTGGCAACATGTCCGTGCATTTTATGGCGGTCAACAGAGGTCAACTTTATATGTTAGGGATATGAGACTATTGAGAGTCCTGCATTTCAGTTACATAATTTCTTCAAATTGTGTTTTATTTGGAACAGAGTATTTAGTTAACTTGAGATTCTTGGTTATCAGAGAAGTGCCAACATGGATAGATAAGCTTGATAAACTTGAATATCTACGTGTCGATTCCATAGAGATATGTACTCTACCCCCATCAATTGGGAAAATGAAGAAGTTGAGATGCCTTAATGCAAGGTATGGTGAAGACTGCAATAGCCACGAAAGGAACATGAGTCTACACTATCTTTCATGTGTAGTCATTGAGAAGTTAAAGGAAGTGGAGCTGTTAAGATGTTCTCCCCACATTTCGATCTCCGCTTCCTCACTCAACTTCACTCGCTCAAGTTGTCATTCAGCGGATGTAAATTAGAGGAATTCGGATTCCCTTCAAACATTAGGAAGCTGAATCTTGACACGTGGGAGCGTGGTTGGAGTTGGGAGAAGATGTCAATAATTGGGAAATTGGAGAACCTTCAAGTTCTCAAATTAACTCAACGGTGTTCGCACGAGGAGGGAGAGGAAATATGGGATACGAGAGATGGTGAATTCCAAAGGCTGAGGCTGCTGAGATTGAATAACACAGAACTCTCACAATGGAATGTTGCATCGTGCCAACACTTCCCCAAACTTCAACACCTCATACCGAGAGACTGCTGGCGTCTAAAAGATTTTCCTAGTGAGATCGGCGAAATCACGACTCTTGAGTCGATTCGAGTGGCAGGTAAGTGTCCGGATAGATTGACAGAATCTGCCCGGAGAATTGAACAAGATCAACGGGACATGGGAAATGAAGATCTAAGGGTTATCATCACTAAAAATCGTTTATTTTGATCACTCCTTTGTAACAAGTTAATGATAACCCTATCGAACTTCTTACAAAGAAAGAATTGATCCATCTGCTATCTGTCACTCCATTCACTCATGTCTCCCTAGTTTTCAACTATTTTGTCCAACTCTTTTTACCCGTTTATGTAATATTTTACATTGTAACCACACCAATCCATCAGGAAATACCGTATACTGCATTTATCATATCAAAAATTTGCTAATTATACTGTGCACCTGGATGCACCCTAACATAGGGTAAACTCACTTTAAAAAATATATAAATATAAACAAAAACATATACAATTATAAAAAAAAATGTATACTCACAATTTAATTGTAAGTTTTTAATGAGAAATTGAGTGTAAAAAAAATATACAATTATTAAAAAACATGTATACACTATTGAATAAAAAGTTATACGCATATGAATACTACAACCCTATTCTTCTCCATCTTTTATTGGATCAATCCTCTCACTTCATATTTCACAATTTCTTCAATATTTAAATATAAACCCAATTCCAAACCCTATGCTCAGTGTGCGAGGAGCTCTCCATTGTCTTTGGAGTTTTAAAACCCCAAAAGAAATTCTGCAAATCCAATCCCCAACGCTATTATTTTCTCATTCGCCCGGTTGTTGTTTAGCTTTTGCCACCAAATCTGACATGGACTCCATTTAATCCACATGTGATATACTCTCTTCATCTTGAAATAAGATATACGTTTACTTTTTGCACGTAGATTAAGTAGTATAATATTTTAATGTGTGAAGTTGTGAGAGAAATAATATTTTAATATGTAGTGGATAATTATATCAGTGTAGTGTGTGGGGCCATGTGGATATAATAATGATATTATATGGATCGCATCAATCAAAAAAGGAAATGTATACTTTGTTTTGGGACAGACCAAAATAGAAAAATGTATACCTAGTTGTGGGACGGGGAGAGTATTATTTTTTATAGAGACTCTCTTGTGAGACGGGTTGACCCATTATTAAAGTATGCTTATCATATAACTAAAGTATACTTATTTGTAGTCAAAGTATGTCAATAATAAATCATATTATAACATCCTAAAATCATACTTTAATTCATCATCCATCATACTTTACAAAACATATTTTAACAATCATTAAACATACTTTATCTATATAATAGACATACTTTAACATGTTTTACAAACGATCTCAATAAGTAGCGTCTCATAAATAAGATACTTTGTCTTTTTTTATAAATAAATTGCCTTTTTTTGAGTTGAATTGTGTCTGTGTTCTTTTCTTTAAAAAATGGAGTAATTGATTTCATTCAATATGCAAGTGACGCCTAATACAACTTATAGAAATCTATAGATAGCAATTAGGGTTTGGACAATGACTTAGTTTTTTTAAATTAGGTTTACATTATAAACCCTTATAAATCTTGTATTCCTCTTGATTTAAACACTCTACCAATATATAGGGTATATAGAATTTGAAGTGGGACCACATGATTTATAATGTAAATCTGGTTTACAAAAGTGTTTTTGTTAGACATGTAATAATTACAAAATAAATAGTTTATGATTTGAGAGTTTGAATCTTCTCGACGATTACTTTGAATTTGAGAATGATTTCCAGGGAATGAGTTTCTATATCAATAAGTCAAATGAAATTGATCAGGTTGATTGAGTGTGCAAAGTAATTTAGGTGTTAAGTGTGTAAGTATTTTATATTTAATATATGACGTTAAAATTGTAATTTCAAATAACATTTTAAAAAATTTCGGGTGTCTTTAGTAAAGTTTTAGGTGGCGATAGCCGCCTAAAGAAAAAAATAATTAATTAATATTCCTTTAACATATTTTAATTATAAATTTGCGATTACTTTTTTAAAACACATAACATTCTTTATCATTTATTTATTACCCAAAAATATCATATCACCCCTAAAAGTAAGTTAAAGAGTAACTTTTATTAAACTTGTATCTACAGTAAACGTGAAGATAAATTTGGAATTGAGGGAGTATTAATTAACCTAGAATTTAGTGATTCAGATCTTATAGGTTCTAAGGTACATCTAATGCATTGATTAGACTCTTAAATTTATTATGTATTACTAATGTTTTTAAATTTGGAGTGTACTTGTTTTCAATATTGTTTGTAATTTGTGAATTATATCATCTCCGTTTCATTTCAATCTTTACATATTTCTAATTCGGGTGTTTCACTTTAATCTTTATGTTTTCCTTTTTAGTATATGAGACATAACCAAAACAATTAATATATCACCATAGGACCCACATTATTAAATATTAAATATTATATCTTCCAACCCACTATCCATTATAATAATATATTCCTTAATCAAAGTGCAAAAAATAATGTAAACATTGAAATGGGACGGATGGAGTATACATTTTGTTTTTATCAATTTTATTTTGATTTATGGTGGATTATTTGGATTTTTTTGTTGTCTTCTATGATATTTTTAAATGATATACTAGATAAGTTTATGTAAAACGACACATCTAACGTCTAGTATTAATATTATTTACCAAAATAATCTGCTAAGATATACTTAAATATCAATAAGCAAAAGATATGTAATTTCCTATATGTAATTTAATTATACCGAAACTTTTGGTATGTTAAGATATGAATTTTCTAATACCGATATTTTTTATATGATATACTCCCTCCGTCCCATTTTAAAGTTTTCGTTTGCTTTTTGCATGGAGATTAAAAAATAGTAGTATTTCAATATGTAGTGAGGTCAGAGAAATAATATTTTAATATAAAATGGATAGGTGTATTAGTGTAATGTGTTGGCCCATATGGAGAGAAATAATTAATTTTTGTGGGTCACATCTACCAAAAATGAAAATGTAAAAATTTAAATGGAACATCCAAATTAAAAATATGTAAAAATTGAAATGTGATGTTTAATTCAAAATTTTCTATATACCGTAGCCAATACATACAAAATTAAATTCATACACAAGTTTTCAATATCATAATTTTTTTTTCTTTTGCTAAATGTTATATTGGTCTATTATTCCAAACTTTTTATGTCAATCAGTCTAGTGGTTCGACAGTCGTGACAAATGGAATCTATTCAATTCTATGTTTCATCTCCTATTTCATGTATTATATTCTTGTCGCATGTTTTAATCAAAGACTAAATTTTCGCTACATGCCCCAAGGGTTTAATTGATCCAGATGAACTTGCAGACGAGCCCAACAACATCGGGCTGATCGTTCTTAAAATAATAACGGGCCAAAACATTGAGTTAGAGCAGCCCATTATCTTCTATCATTATGTTGCATCATTCTAAGAGTTAGTCAAGTTAGATTAAATATGGTATTAAGTTTAGTCAAGTTTCATTATTAGTTGTTGATTCTCAAGTATCCATTCCTATCATTGGAGGGTTGTTCCAAGCTTAAATAGTCGTGTCTTGCATCTAAAAATTAGCAGATCAATATTATTATCTTTGAAAGAATTCTTTGTGAATATTTTTTCTTCAAGTTCCTTTCTCTTCGTGGATTCCATTGAGTATTAAACTTGATTTTCAATTTTTATCCTTGAGGTGGTGTTCGTCTTATCCTTGAGATGGTGAATTTCCTATCCATACTGATTTGCATTGTGAATCGGTATCATTTGGTATCTAGAGCTTCAGGTTCGAAATGGCTGGCAACAGAAGGAACGCACCTGATGTTAATAACCCTACCACTCGTCAAAGAGATTTATGTGACATCGAGTTGGATGAATTAAGAAGAATGGTTGAGCTTCTACAAGGACAACTGTAACAGCAAAATATGAACCAACCAAGGACGAATCAGCAACCGATGCATGATGATGAGTATCAAAATCCATTTGCTGAAGAGGAAGAATCAGACGATGAAAATTTCAATATCCAAGGGCAAAGAAGGCAACCTAGGATGCATGAGGCCGATGCAAGAGTCGAAATTCCAGAATTTCATGGAAAGATGCAAGGTGATGTTTTTCTTGACTGGTTATATATCGTAGACAAAATTTTTGAGTTTAAGGATTATGCAGAGGAAAGAAAAGTAAAATTAATTGCAATCAAACTGAAAGGTTATGTATCCTTATGGTGGAAAAATCTCAAAAGGGAAAGGATTCGACAAGGAAGAAAGCCTATCCAGACATGGGTAAAAATGAAGCGGGAGATGACGACGAGATTTCTTCCAAAAAATTATAGGCAAGAAAATTACTCAAAGTTATATAATTTTAAGCAATACAATTTGTCAGTGGATGATTATATCAAAGAGTTTGAGTACTTGATGCTAAAGTGTGATATACGAGAGCCAGAGGAACAAACTCTTGCACGGTTCATGGAGGGATTGAATAGGAAGATTGCTGATGCAATTAGATTGCAACCATATTGGAGTTTCAATGACGTGAGAAAACTTGCAGCCCCTTGAACAACAAAATGCTAGGCGTGCATTTATAATTACTACTAAGGCAAGTTCTTCTAACCAAGGGAATGTGGTTCCTAATTTCAACAAACACATATCCAAGGAAACAACAACTCTGAAAGGGGAGTACAAAGGAGAAACTAGTACGAAGCAGCGATCGTCAAATATAAAGAGTTTCAAATGTCAAGGTTATGGGCATATTGCTTCAGAATGTCCAAACAAAAGAGTGGTGACAATTCTTGAAGAAGAAATCGAAGAAGATGATGCCGAAAAGAGTGTAAACGAGGAGAATATTGATGAAGTCATTGAATATGTTGATGAAGGAGAGGCACTGGTTATTCGAAGAAGCCTCAATGTGATCCATGGGAATGATGAATCTTGGTTGCGAGATAATATTTTTCAGACTAGGTGTACTAGTCATGGAAAAGTATGCAACATTATCATTGATAGCGGAAGTTGTACAAATATGGTGGCGGAAGAAATGGTAGCAAAACTGAAGTTGAAAATTGAAAATCGTCCTCATCCATGCAAAATCCAATGGTTAAAAGGAAAGCGGAGTGAAGGTATCGGAGAAATGTTTGGTTTCTTTTTCCATTGGAAATATAGCTACAAAGATGAAATTTGGTGTGACATTGCACCCAGGGATGCATGTCATTTGCTGCTTGGAAGAACATATCAATATGATCGAAGGGTTTTGCATGACGGATATAAGAATAGATATTCTTTTATCAAGAACGGGGTTCGCATCGTGATTTCTATTATTACAGGCCCTGAACTCGAACAAGCCATGCTTGAAGAAGGTGAGATTTATGCTCTCGTGGGGAAGCATGATAGCAGCAATTGGTCGGTTCAATCTTATAATCTTCTAGAATTATTGTTAGAAGAATTTGAGGATGTGGTACTAGATGATATTCCTAATGGTTTGCCACCAATGAGGAATATTTAACACCATGTTGATCTAGTTCCTGGAGCCATGTTACCGAACAAGCCAGCATATAGGATGAATCCTATGAAACAGCTGAATTGCAAAGGCAGGTAGAGAAATTGTTAAGAAAGGGGTTGATTCAAGAAAGTAAGAGCCCGTGCGCCGTCCCGGCTCTGTTGGTTCCAAAGAAGAATGTTTATTGGCATATGTGTGTTGATAGCAGAGCTATCAATAAAATTACCATCAAGTATCATTTTCTGATTCCGAGGTTAGATGATCTACTCGATCAACTTAACGGTGCAAAAATTTTCTCCAAAATTGATTTGAGAAGTGGGTATCACCAAATAAGAATGAGGGAAGGTGATGAATGGAAAACAACATTCAAAATTGGAAGGGGACTTTATGAATGGCTTGTTATGCCATTTGGACTATCGAATGCACCAAGCACTTTTATAAGGCTCATGACTCATATTTTAACTCCATTTTTGGGAAGATTTGTGGTTGTATACTTTGATGATATCTTAGTATACAGTAATTCATTGCAGGAGCATGTGGATCATATAAGAAGTGTTTTCTTAACATTGTGGGAAAATCGCCTTTTTGCTAATTTGAAGAAGTGTCATTTCTTTACTGATAGCCTAATATTCTTGGGTTATGTTGTTTTCAGTGAGGGAATCATGGTGGATCCTAGCAAGGTCGAAGCTATAGAAAGTTGGCCCATCCCTAATTCCATTCATGATGTAAGAAGTTTTCATGGTATGGTTTCTTTCTACAGAAGATTTATTAAAAATTTCAGCACTCTTGTGGCACTTATTACTGATTGTATGAAGGGTGGAGTATTTAAATAAACTAAAGAGGCACAAGAAAGTTTTGATCGTATGAAAAAGAAGATGATCACAGCACCTGTTCTAGCACTCCCAGATTTTGATAAGGTGTTTGAAATTGATTGTGATGCATCTAATATGGGAATTAGAGTTGTCTTGAGCCAAGAGGGAAAACTATTGCCTTTTTCAGTGAAAAGTTGAATGATGCAAAGAGGAAATATTCAACTTATGATAAGGAGTTCTATGCTATCATTCGAGCTTTAACACATTGGAGTCATTACTTGATACCCAAAGAATTTGTTATTCATTCTGATCATGAAGCATTGAAGTATTTGGGCACTCAACATAAGCTTAGCTCTCATCATGCAAAATGGGTAGAATTTCTTCAAACTTTTTTTTTTGTTCTAAAGCATAAATCTGGACGATTGAATAAAGTTGCAGATGCCCTCAGTAAAAGACACATTCTGTTAATCTCCATGCAATCACAAGTGGTTGGGTTTGAGGTTCTTAAAACTCTTTATGAAATCGATTTCGATTTCGGCGATTGTTGGAAAGCTTGTCAGGCTAGTTCTCATGGTAAATTCCTTATCCAAGATAATATCTATTTCGAGGGAAATAACTCTGCATACCAAGGTGTTCACTTTGAGAAGCCATAATTCGTGAAGCTCATGGACGAGGGCTTGCGGGCCATTTTGGGCGAGATAAAATATTGATGTTAGTGCAAGATAGGTTCTACTAGCCTAAACTTGTTAGAGATGTTGAAAAGATTGTGAAGTAGTGTGTTACTTGCCACAAGGCGAAGATGCATGGAAGTAACAATGGGTTGTACACTCCTCTCCCGGTTCCCACTGGTCCATGGGAAGATGTACCTATGGATTGTTGGTGTTTGATCATTTGGTTAACATGAACCGTTAGGGTTCCATACATTTCTAATTCAGTGGAAGTAAGAAATCAAAGAAACATATTACCTTTCACCAGGGTATGTTGAAAAAGATGGATTCTCGCCGGCAGCTGCGCAGCCTCACTATTTTGGGCATAACTCTCTTGTTTGATCTCTGATTTGAGTGATCTATATGCCAAAACAATTCTCTCTTCAGTGGCTTTCTGTCAGGATATCACATGTTGAATTTTGACTTCTGTACGATTTTATAAAAATTATGCAAGTTGACGTACAGCAGCAACAAACAACCTTCCAGTCTTCTACTGTATTTCCAAGTTCAATCTCGACATCGTGTGGGCGACGATCTTCAAGATCTTCTCAATCTGCTGTTCTGTCTATCCTCTTCACATGTTAGGCGTGTCTCTCTTAGGGTTAGAACATTTAAGATGACTTATATATATGGCTACAGCAGGGATTATGAGGAGAAATTAGAGTTGGGCCTCCATTGAGCTTAGTATCCAAGCTTAGCCCAAAGCTTATACTTAAGTCCAATAATAATAATATATACCACTAAAATATTATTACTGCACTACCATTATAATTCCATAATTACATTATGGGCTTCTTCTTATTATGAACCCGTTAGTCTCCCCATGTTTAAGATATACAATGTTCATTAATTAATTAAGTTACTGACATCTCCATTAATTAATATCTCATCCGAGCGTAGTACCACTCAATCTCATTAGCATGCTGGAATAAATCCACCTGCAGGGTTTACATGATAATCCTTATGAGCTCCTCAAGAGGACATCATCAACCTATAACGGACACGGATTCCTTCTACAATCAATAGCACACCATAGAGACAGTACTATTTTCCAACTCACCGAGTTTGTTGATTTAATACATATAAATCTCACCAATTGATGAATCAAAGAGATACATACTGCCTTACGTGTCGAGGTTATTGTATAGGGATTAAGAGCACGAACATCAATAATAACAGAGAACAAGTTCTTCTATATAAACAGTACAAGTCGAACGATCTCAAGTGGTCCTACTCAATACACACAAAGTGCACTAATGTGATTCTATAGTCAAGATAAACTAATACCAAATCATACTACAACTATCCCGATAGAGAGTCCCCGTCTATCTCGGTTGTGAGCATCTGTTTATACTTTATAAAAAATCGATAATATGATCTTCCTCGTGTTGTCGCACAACATATTATCTACAGTATAAAGTAAGTGGACTATTGCATCGACATATAAATAAATTATAAGACGCAATCATTTGATCATATGATTCTCATTTCAAATAAATTGTTACAATATTGTTCATACTAAAGCTAGACTTTTAGTATACAATCCAACATAAATTTCATTGTTGGATTACTGAGAACTCAAAGAGGCAGAGATTCAATTATGGTAGTGGTGGATAGGTTCTCTAAAATGGCTCATTTTGTGCCATGTACTAAGACAATAGATGCCACCAACGTTGCTAATCTATATTTCAAGAAAGTGGTCAAGTTGCATGGTATTCCAAGAACTATCACCTCTGAAATTTCTTAGTCATTTTTGGAGAATCCTATGGAGAAAGTTGGGAACTACACTTCAATTCAGTTCGTCGCATCATCCTCAAATGGATGGACAAACAAAAGTGGTTAACAAATCTTTGGGAGCTTTGTTGAGGAGTTTTGTGAAAAAGAACATTAGAGAATGTGAGAGTTTATTGCCTCACGCCGAGTTCGCATACAACCGATCCGTTAACCAAACTATGGGTTGTTCTCCATTGGAAGCAGTGTATGGTCTAAATCCTATCAGTCATTTGGATTTATATCTCATAAATGTTGATAGCCATTTCAGTAGGGATACTAATGATAGAGCCTATCATATCAAGAGGATTCATGAAGAGGTGAAGAAAAGAATGTCACAGCAAATTGAGAAGTACAAGCTGCAAGCCAACAAACATAGGAAGAAGGTTGTGTTTAAGGAAGGTGACTTGGTTTGGATTCACCTTCGCAAAGAACGTTTTCCTAATCAAAAGTTTTCGAAACTCCAGCCTCATTGAACTTGGTTTCAAATTTGGTTAAATTGATAAAAGCAATTGTACTCTATTGCGTAGTAGACCGTAGTGACCAAATGCAAAATTTATATAATATTGAACCCAAGGGCGAAAGTGGATAGCCGTATTTGAAAAATACTTTACTCTAGTAGGACGAATCAATAAAAGAGGGGGTTGATTAACACTAAAAACTAACAACTAGGAAATCAATTAAAGATAGAACATATACATATGTGATGGAATATGGATGAAGGTGAGTAATCTAAGAAGTATGCAAGGCAAGCAACATTATGAAAAAGGCTTATGTAGACTCACACATACATGCATTGATGATCATCATGTTATGATATTAAGGGCACTCAATGAGTGTCTCCAATCCTCACTCTTCCTACATGTACTTACAAATATTAATATACCAATATAGAGATATTATCACGAAGAATTTTCTCTAGTAGGCAAGGATGTTTTCCTAGTGTTCCCTTTTTAAGGTCAAGTGAGTCATGGCTTGGGTCCCCTCATTATATCAAACACTTTCACAAGTAATTATCAATAATGTCCTATCATGAGGTTCTAAGTACATGAAGGTTATTGTCAAACTCCCCACATACTTAACATAATCATCTCATGCAATCAATAATTCAATTAAACCACTAAGCATAACATTGGAATGGCCATCCTAATATCATGTATAGAGAATTTAACCACACAAATCTTACATAAAATGAGAATAAGCATTCATGATAGAAAATATTCATAACAATAATTTCATCAAACATGTGGTGTGCAAAATCTACATAATCCCTAACCAATCGCATTGCTAGCCTCACATGAGGACTAGCCACATCATAACAAAATCAACATATTCCATGGCATGCTCCATTTGAGCCAAATAATAATGAAGAAAATAACAAAATAAAGGTAAGTTGGCTCCCCTTTAATGGTGAACTTCCTCCTCCTTGATCATGCTAAAATCTTCAATCAATGATGAATTTACCTTCTTCGATTGGTGGATTAATGGAAAAATGGATGGATTTGAGAAAATCAAGTGGATGGGATGGATGAAGTGAAGGATGGAAGAGATGGAGATGAATGTGTGTGATTTTGGTGTCTAGTGTGTACGGAAATTGATCCAAAATGATTCCTTATGTAATTTGTGATCAAAACTTGTATTTATACCCCATGGAAGCTTCTAGAACACGTGCATATCATAAACTGATTTTGACACCAACTCGACTCAAGCAGTAGAGCTCGACTCGAGTAGCGACACTTTTCTCGGCGTGTTCTGTATGCTTGACGAAGCTCGACTCGTGTCCTACACACGGCCTCGGCATGGACGAGTAGCTGCTTCTAATGCTTGCGCACGGCCAGTGTTACAGGTCCGTATGCTGCACACGACTCGTGCTCGACCATGAGCTCGACTCGAGTGTAGTTGAGTTCTGTCCACCTCCTTCGTTTCAGCTCCCGACTCTGTTTCGCTCTGTTTTTTACCTGTTATATATACATTTAAGCTCATTTTCACTTATTTATCAATTCAAAGCACTAATCTCCATATCTTCATATAACACCATCAAATAATACACAAAATGAATAAAACACACAAAAATACATAATAAAAAGATACTAAAATTTAGGTAAAAATAACACCGATCACTCATGCGAATGGTCCATTCAAGATTTTGAAGAGGATAAATGACAATGCATATAAGGTGGAACTTCCTGGAAATTATGGTGTTCTGCTACTTTTAATATTTTTGATCTCTCACCATACAAAGATGATGATCCATTGGACTCGAGGATGAGTCTTTTCGAATCAGGGGAGAATGATCCAGATGGACTTGCAGACGAGCCAACAACATCGGGCTGATCGTTCGTAAAATAATAGCGGGCCAAAATATTGAGTTAGAGCAGCTCATTATCTTCTATCATTACGTTGCAGCATTCTAAGAGTTGGTCAAGTTAGATTAAATATGGCATTAAATTTAGTCAAGTTTCATTATTAGTTGTTGATTCTCAAGTATCCATTCCTATCCTTGGAGGGTTGTTCCAAGCTTAAATAGTCGTGTCTTGCATCTAAAAATCAGCAGATCAATATTATTATCTTTGAAAGAATTCTTAGTGAATATTTTGTCTGCAAGTTCCTTTCTCTTGGTAGATTCCATTGAGTATTGAACTTGGTTTTTAATTCTTATTCTTGAGGTGGTCTTCGTCTTATTCTTGAGGTGGTGAATTTCCTATCATATACTGATTTTCACTGATAAATCGGTATCATTAATGGTCATTAACTAGGATATAATATTTTAATATAAAATAAATTATGAAATAGGAAATAGAATATCAAAGTGGAATAAGAGATTTGTCTCATACACTCACCTATCTCTTAGTCTGCCTAGCCTTCTAACCTTAGCTAGTCTAACACCTTCAAGGTATTCGGATAGCTAAAGGCTCGACATCCATGCGTAGAGTACTGCAGTTGAAGTTAGGAGGCTCCCCGGTTGAAGGAACACTGGCGGGAGAGAAGGTTGAAGGGATAGAGGAGGGCTCTCTTTATTTTATATCCAATATTCGGGAAGGCTGTCCTTACAACGAAAGAGAATCGTTGGTTTGGCGCATGCTAAAATTTCTTTTCCCTTAATTTCTAAATCCTTTTTCTTTTCCAGTTTCAATAGTTTTCTTTTTACTATTTTTATTTGTTTATATTTTTTTTTTAGTTTATAGCAATTATTTCGTCTGTCCGCTCGAATGATGATTTTTTTTTGCATGCGAATTAAAAAGCATTACTTTTTCTATCCCATAAAAGTTGCACACTTTTCTTGTTATTTTATCCCATAAAAGTTGACACATTTCATTTTTAGTACATGGACCCACTCAAAAATAATTAATTTATACTTATGGGGCCCACATACACCTCTAATATAACTATCTATTACACATTAAATATTATTTCTCTCACTCCACTATTCATTAAATTATTATACACTCATTAATCTCTGTGCCAAAAAAAAATGTTGACTTCTTTGGGACGGAGGGAGTATTAATTAATTAATATGTAGTGGGTGTTGTATTAGTGGGAGTGTGGACCTTATATTTTAATTGTATTAGTGAATATGTGTGAGTGTCATGTGTATAAAAAAAGAAATTAGACTCTTCGGGACATACGACCAAAATAGAAAAAAAATCCTCATTTGAGCGAACGGAGAGAATATTTAATAATCATTATAAACATTATTTTAATTTGTTATTATTATTTAAATAATTTTGGTGCAAATTACTATTTTTATTAAAAAAATTATGTATCTTTTTTCTTTTTGTTAATTTATAGCAATTATTTAATAATCATTTTTATATACTTCCTCCATCCCATTGAAACGTACGTGCTCATTCCTTTGTAAATTATTTTAATATTTTTATTACTGTGCCATACACACTTTAAAGGATAATTACAATCATGAGAAATAGAAATAACTATCAGGTATAAAATTTCACGGTGATATCTCCAGATTAGCCTGACCAAACATACCATTCTCTGCTGCCACCGCCTGAGTTTATCAGCACTGTCTCGCGGTTCTCAAATCGATCTGGGGGATTTGTTCCTCGTTAATCGATTCATCTCCACACATGGAGCCTAATTTCGGTTCTGTATTCGCTGGTTAGCCGTCAGAACCAGCGCCGCCAGGGCTCACTTTGTTCTCAGTCGGCAACCGACTCTTCTATTGGCGGATTTTAGCCACCGGATCTAGCTTCCGCCATATTCCACTGTCGGCTACGCCGCCCATGGCTGCTTGTAATTTTTCAGACACCAGAGTCCGATCTGGTATTTAGTCCGATATGGTAAGTCCTGGGTTACGCCGCAGATCTCATAATTGACGAGAGTGAACGCGAAGAATCCCTCCGCATTAGCTTATCTCCCGACGCGCCCCTTGTGGATGAGCCGACGTTCAAGCTTGCTCCCGATCTTTCATTCATCGAACCCAGCGATAGGTATTTAATGTTATGCCGTAATAATTTTGTTTCCGTCAATTCATTTAATCCTTTTTATATTCCAGAAATAGTTACTTCTATGTTTCCGTGCCTTAATTAATGTGGGGAAATGTAGTTTGTTGGGGATTATCATGCTTGGGTTCGTGCCATTGTATGTTTGCTCACATGTTGTGTTTGATGTGTTTGTTTTTTTCTTAATTTCAGCGAAAGCGTTGGTGGAATTTCGATTTATGTGGTATTGAATTCTATAGGTTGGGGGAACTGGATGTTTCATTTTTCTATTTAAAAATGGCTCTCTCATGTATTATTGTTGAATCTTCATAGATGATTGTTAGGGAAGCTATGCTTGTTTATTTTTTTCTACTGGTTATGATCTTTTTATTAGTTGAGATCTCCATATTGGTTTTACTTTTATATGTACGAATCACAAATTAATTGGATTTTGTGTTGTGCATGTGATACTTTGTGCTGATTGGCAGGAAAATCATTGGTCGAGCGTTGGTGTTTGTAATTCTTTCACTCTTTGTGAAGGATACTCTTTCCTTATTGCACCTTGATTCTCGCCTACACGACGACAAGAAAACACGGTCTTATTTTTATCATTTACTTGGACGATATTTCAGAATTCTTCCGTGCTTTGCAGTTTTGAGCATTATTTTGTTAAGTACTATCTCTGTAAAACTTAAAGTAACGTGTGGAGTTCCCTTATTGTTTTTCCTGCGGTGATGTGCTTTTTCAAGAACCAACCCCTTCTTAGTGTAAGTTGAGATCGAGTAGTTTCTGATTCATTGATAGTATCAAGCGTAAATTTATTTTTAACTCTTATGGTGTTGAATATTTAGTGTAAGAGTTGAATTTTGGCAGACATGATCGACGCAATGAAAAATCTGGTGGTAGAATTGGGTAAAAGAGGATTGACAGTAGATGAGAGGAGTTTGTTGTGGGATACTAGAATACGATCAGATCTCTTAGATTTGTTTGGAGAAAACTATTTGCGATTGAGACGAAGGCAGTTGATTTGCATCTTCCCGAGGAGATTGTGGACAAGGTCAGGAGTTACGAGCTGAAGGTGGCGACAGAGCTCTCCGATATCTGCCCAGAGGCCATCGAACTCATTAGAACAATCTCATCCCTTGCGATTCCTCTGAGTCCACTATGTTCTACCATAGAATGTGAGTGAGCAGTTTATTCATGTGAATTTACTACTAGTTGATTTATTCACTTGTCAATTTGATTAATAGTGAAATTATGTTAATTTGCAGGATATGGAATTTTTATAGGTATCTTGTTAAGGTTACCCCTGATGATTATCTTAAAATGGTTGATCAGTCTTTAGGAACATATGAGGTGAATTTATTCATCTAAGAATGCTTCTTTAATTATTTGTGTGTTTCTTGCAGGTAGTATTAACCATAGTCAAGGCAGATTTACCAATTTCAAACTCTGTTCGACTGGAGACCATATTGAATCATGCACTCCTCCACTATGTCAACATTGGCCAAACTGGAAGATTTGCCATTAAATGATCTTTATAATCTTGAATTTAGATCTACACGCATTCTATGATTTCATGATTGCTTGTTTCTCCAGGGCGTTCGATCTTGCGAGTAATGCAATTCTTGAAGCAACTCCTCTGTTTGAACATACTGCAGCAATACATCAAGATTCCCAAAAATTCTTCAAGTATCTCATGGACAACGTAGAACTATGGTCAAAATATATTTCTGAAGGTAATTGCTGTATATCAACATCACCAACTTTATTAAAATAATGTGACATGATCTCTGTTTTAATTACCATGAGCAAGCTAGAGATTGTTAATGTGATCGTTGATGAAGCTTTTATGATTGATTGCAGATCAAATTGCTATGCTTAAAAGAAGTGTCTGTCATCCTGATGAGGGTCCAGTGGCACTGGGTACTTGGTTATTGCCTGAGTGGACCTTTCCTATATATGCATCTCACTCCTACTTTCATTAAAGCAGTGGGATCAACTACTGTTTCTTGAATTTGCCGTTGGTAAAAAAAAACTAGCCAATTGTGATGTACTAGTGTTGACTTTAGCAGTATGTAATAGGTAGATGATCCAGAAAGTGTAGAGTTTGACTCTTTAAGAGAATTTCAGAATTTCTCAAAACTTGGAATATTATAATCTTTACATGCAAAAAGGTTGACGATCATTTTATATCATTTACTTTGAAAATAAATACTCTTTTTTGAACATTTTCATATTAAAACACTTTTGTATTGATTATTTCTGAATAAAATTTTGTTTTTTTCCATAAAAATTTGTTTTTTTCCCATAATTATTTCAAATTTTAAATTTTGTCAAAAAAAAAATTGTATCAATTTGACCATTGTGCAAAAGACGACTTAGGTTAAGAAATGTGCAAAACTATTATGTAAAATTAATTTTGCACAATTTTCTACGTGGAATCGGGAGTAAAACACGACTTATGTTAAGAAATGTGAAAAATCATTGTGCAAAAATCAATTTTGCATAATTTTCTATGTGGAGTCGGGATACGTGTAAAAGACGACTTAGGTTAAGAAACAAAACCCATTTAATAAAAAATGTGAAAAAAATGTGCAAACCAAATTGTGCAAACTAAATTGTGCAAAACAAATTGTGCAAACACATAAGGGTATTTATGGTATCACAATTATAATTGTGTAGTTATGAGTATTAGTTCTTTGAGTCTTGTAGTTTATAGCAATTATGCATTATTTTATGTATCTAATAGTAAGTGACCCATATTTAAATATTATTAATCGTGAGCAAACAAGGCAAAGTCTCTTATTTGACGGTTTGTGAGACATGTTAAAGTATTCTTATTATATAATATAAAGTATACTATATGTTTAATGGTTGTTAAAGTATATTTTCAAAAGTATGATGAACAATAGATTAAAGTATAATTTTAGGGTGTCATAATACGATTCCATACTTTATCAATATATAAGTATCACTCTATTCCCTTAATACGTACGTATCCATTTTTCCATTTTGGTTTGTTCCATTACAAAGTATTCATTTCCTTTTTGGATTGATGTGACTAGAGCTGTTATACCGATCGAGCTGCTCGCCAACTCAGCTCGGCTCGGCTCGAAAAAGCTCGAGCTCGGCTCGACTCGTGTTCGTTCGAGCTCGAGTTCGAGCCCATTTAATACTCATTAAGTTATCGAGCTGAGCTCGGCTCGGCTCGTGTAGCTCGCGAGTACTCGAGTATTATTATTATTATTATTATTATTATTATTATTATTATTATTATTATATAAACCCTAAAAGTACACTCACCTGCCTCCACTACATTTTCAGAAATGAAAATCTGCTTCCACTTCCATCACACAAAGCGGCGGCCATAGGACTCCCCCATCCCTTCCTTCCAAGCGACTCTCCCCATCTTACCCCATCCAAACTTTGATTTGTATCATAAATTTCAGATCTGCTCCGTGTTTTGCTTCCACAATTGCCGACCTGCGCGCGAGCCTTCCAGATCTGCATCAGCGAGTGGGTTGGCCACTCGATCTAGGGATAGAAGGGCACCATCCCCATCTGTTGAATTCAACTTTCCGTTTCCGTTCTCTAATTCCAGTCGTGAAGGAGGATCTCCTCATCTATTTTCATTTTATTTTCTCTATTTCTATTTAGTGATTTCATTTTGGGATTTTAGTTTTCAAAAATTTCAAAAAATTTGGGTTTTACAGATCTTTATTTTTCTGCTGTTTGTAACCAAGAACATCAATATTGTTAGGTTGATTCCAGTTTTTGATTAATCAAAATTAACATTGTTTTATTTGTGGTTTGATTGTAATACTAAATAATGTTGGATGCGAATTAATTTTTCTTTTTATAGCAAGAATGGGAAGATGAACTTTGTATGAGTAGAATAATGATAAATTGTTGAATTGTCGAGCTCCGAGTTCGAGCTCTACCGAGCTTAGCTCGTTTTGCTTAACGAGTCGAGCTCAAGCATAATTATAGGATTTTTCCAGCCGAGTCGAGCTTAGCTATAAGCTTGTAATGAATTTCGAGCTGAGCCTAGCTCGTTAACAGCTCGAGTTCGAGCACCCACTACTCGAGCTCGCTCAGCTCGTTTAACAGCTCTAGATGTGACCCACATATGACCTCAGACTAAATACAAATACAACAATCCACTACACATTAAAATATTATGTCTCTCACCTCAGTACACATTACATTATTATACTTTTTAATCTAAGTGCAAAAGGCAAACGGCTATATGGGGACAGAGGGAGTATACTTTACTTATTTAATAAACATACTTTAGTAATGAGTCGATACGTCCCACAATTCGTCTCAAAAAACCTATTATAAGAGAGTGTTCAACTTTTTTTATGTTATTTAGTAAAGGTAAATAGCATAATGAAATGTTCTCTAATCATTAAAAGAATAAATTAACAAAAATAAATTTTGATACTATCTGACCAAATTATTCAATTTATTGCTATGGGATATATTTTGGTTATAAATAAACAAATACTACCTCCGGCCACTTATAAGGTAACCATTTGCTATTTGCACGTGGACAATTCTAAGGTCTTTATTTGCTTTTTGCACGTGGATTAAGGAGTATTATTATTATAGGTAAAGTGGGTAGTTGTATTAGAGAGAAATTGTGGGTCATATTGTGTACTTTCTTTACTAAATAGAGGAAATTGATACATTTGAATCGGACGCAAGGAATAGTGAAATGGATATCTTGTAAGTGGCCGGAGGGAGTAATTTGAAGGAAAAATATCCATTTTGGTCCTTGCAAATCCAATTTCAATCATCAGGTTTGGTAATTTCTCAAAAGTCGTTCTTCGGTATCCAATTTTAGTCATTTTCATTTACTTTTAGTTTTTTTTGTTCACATTTGGTTCTTAAAGTTACCGGAAAAAAGTATCAAAATTGAACAAAAATAACCAAAAGTAGAGAAAAATAACTAAATTCGAACATTGGATTACCACTTTTAAGAAATTACGAAATTTGAGGACTGAAATTGAATTTGACGATGATTAAAATTTATATTTTCCCTAATTTGAATAAAAATATTGTTCACTCTCCATTCCATTGAAAATGTCATACGGAAATTTTGGTGGTTATGGGATTTCTACTTTCTCTTTTTCGACGGCTCTCTCTCTCTCTCACTAGCTACTGTTGTGCTCTTCATGTGACTAAGCTCTACAAAAACTAACTAACCAAAACCTACAAATCATCATTTCTCTCTCCCAAATTACTGCTGATTACACGAATCCAATGTTGTCCATTTCAACCCCCTTTTCCCCATATAATTTACATACAACACTACTGAATCAATATTCCTCATTCTAGAACACAAAAAATTAATAAAAGCATCTTCCTCTTGATAGAATTAATACCCTTTACAGCTGATTTTCTTGCAGGTATTCCACTCGAGCTATTAATGTAAATATATATTTTCATCAAGTATAGCATCAATCGTATCATCAACAATGAAAATGAATTAAGCTGATCCTACCTAAATTTGTGTGGCAGATACTAAAGAAAGAGATGATGCATGCAACCTCAGAATCAGACATGGCGAGCATCGGGCCGCCGTCGTCGGCGTCCCCGAGGGCGTACTACGTGCAGAGCCCGTCCGGGGACTCCCAAGACGACATTGACAAGTGCTCGTATTCGTCCAACGGCCCGTGTACTTCGCCTTCGTATCCGAGGCACTCGTTGACGTCGTCGTCCTCCACCGCCATCAGCCGCATCTTTGGGAACCGGCGGCGGTGGAACAAGCACTACTGCGACGTGGTGGCGGAGGAGGGCGGCGACGAGGATTTCTATGGGAGAAGGGCTTATGAAAAGCACTGCAATGCGGTGGTTCTTAGCCTTGCTTTTGGGATGGTTTTTGTGGGGGTGTGTTTGGTTGTTTGGGGTGTTAGCAAGCATTACAAAGCTCAAGTTAGCATCAAGGTGAATGATTAATTAATTAAGTGATTGAATTGAATTATGAATGATATTAATTAATTGGTAAATTAATTACATGGAGTGCAATGCAGAGATTAAGTGTAGATAATGTGTATTATGGAGAAGGATTAGATCACACAGGAGTTCCAACGAAGTTGATGACAGTGAATTGTTCAGCCAGTTTAAAGATTAAAAATCCTGCAACTTTCTTTGGGATTCAACTCACCTCTCACACTGCTAATCTCATTTTCTCACACATCATTGTTGCATCGGGTCAGGTCAGATATTTCTATTATAATGCTCCATTATACACATATACTTTTTCCATATATATGCATATATAATTTTTCTAGGATTTATCGTAATAATATTATCCCGGGCATCTTTAAAATATGAATTAAAGATACTTAGGAGCTGGTTCAAATTCCAGGTAATGGTAATGGTAATTCAATACAAGGGTAATGGTAATAGGAATGAAATTGATTGAAGGTTGGAGGTATAAATTGAATTAATGGGAATTTGACATTCCTAAATTTATTTATTATCAAAAAACCATAAAATGAAAATTAATTTGGAATATAAGGTAAATATTGTAAGAAGTCTAGTTAATTAAATTATTACTCAAGCTAATTATTTACTTATTCTAAATAGAGTCAATAATTATATATGATCAAGTTAATTAATAATTAAGTCGATAGTTGGTTTAATTGCATGCATGCAGCTGAAGAAATATTTGATACCGGGATTTTAAAGAAGTAGGAGGCAACACAAGCACACACTCGGATACAATTCCTCACCTATGGAATCCACCACAAGTTTGGAATAAACTCGTCGTCTTAAGGAATCCACCGAAAGACTAAGAGGTGCACTCACCACTCTAGGAATCCACCAAAAGAGTTTAGAGTAAGATACAAGAAGATAACATCTTCTAAACAAGCTTAAAAGCTCAAGATAAGTTTAATTTTCAAATTGGTTGCCTAAGAGCATACATAGGATAGCCATTATATAGGCATGAATTGGAACAACCCTCCAAGTGAGTCAAAGAAAATAAATTAGATTTGAACATTCTCAAGACATAGAAAATATGAACTTAGACTCTAATAAATGTAAGATAATCAAAGACTAAGAATATGTAGATACCAAGGTTCTTCATGAGGAGACGAACCATCAAAAACCAGCAAAGTCGAAGTTGGTCCAGCAACTTTCATATGGTGCACAGTCTGCCACACTATAGTCAAACGGCCATAACTTTCTGTAGGAATACTATTTTTGAAATCCGTAAATTTTGTAGAAAACTAGACTTCAATAGCTTTCCAACCATATAAAGTTTGCACCATAACTCCTTCCCAGTCAAATCAGATTAATTATCAAAGTTGACTGACTGTTTGATACCTCCTGCTGAGTTAATGCTGTATAGTTGGACCATTTTGTTCAAATGTATTGAGTTTAAGGTCTTCATTAATGGATAGCTTTTCCATGTTGCAGACTTTAAATCTTCACCCAAAATTCCCGCATCATTCTCCCCTGGTTGGAAAAGATTCGTCCTCGAATCTGAACCTTCTTCATCATCAACATATGGTGAAGGATTAGCAACATTGAAAGTAGCTAAGACACTAAGAACTCCACCATTAATCACCTTTTGACCATCCAAAACCTTGCACAACATTATTGCAACAATTAAGATAGTAATTAGGATGACCTGACCAAGAAAGGATTGTTGGAAAGACTTCAAAAACATCCATTGCATGAATTTGGCAGATCTTTGAGTGCTTCTGCCACCTTCCAGAAGAATAGACATAACTTCTTGTATAAAATTCCAAATGACTCTCCGTTTGTTGCATTTGAAACTAGACTGAAAGAGCTTTCTATCCATATACTGCTCACTATCTGAATCATTAGCGATCGATACCAGAATTATTTTGAATTTACCCCATATGCACTGCATCATCCGCTTCCACTGCACACAAACTTGATTCTGAATTTCCTTCATACGTCGATGCTTATCAGCATTCTTCTTGAATCTTATATTTTGCTTGTCAATCTCTCTGCAAACCTTCTCATGCAATTCCTTGAAGTAAAGATCATGAGTTGCATCCATTGTTTTGATGCAAGGAATGAAATGAGACATCGTTGATAACCGATCAACATCCACCATCACCGAATCCTTGTTCATTTGGGTGCGAGGCAACCCAATAACAAAGTCCATACTTACATCTTCCCATGGACATAACGGTTTCGGAAAAGGAGTGTACAGACCTGAATTTTGCCCATGACAAGTACTCTTGCATCTTTCAACACACTTCTTCTTGACATCTCTCCCAAAATATCCAGCAAGCTGACCTCCACTATTTGCTTCATCAATAAATGTTAGCTTCAAAGAATAATCAAGAACATATAACAAGTTACCTTTGAAGAGATAACCATCATGAATCAAGAAAAGTTTGAATGAAGCTTTTAAAAATTCCTCCCACATTCTGCCAAAGTATGAATCATTATTGTAGGGATCTTTCATCACCTCAAACCCAACCACATTCACTTGCAAAGTAGTCAACAAAGAGTGCCGTCGACTAAGAACATCCACCACTTGATTTAGCACATCAGATTTGTGCTTGATCACAAGGTTGAATGCTTGTAATAACTCAATCCATTTACTATGCCATGGATTCAACTTCTGCTTGGAATTCAAGTATTTCAAAGCTTCATGATCTTCTTGGCTAAGAACTCCTCTGAACCCCACATTTGAAACATATCGATCCACGTCGAACACCTTTCCAAAACCTTTCCTTAGCAAGCCTTTATCCACAAGCTCTTGCTCTTGCCTTTGCAACTCATCATGATGCTTCGGATTCATTCGATAAGCGGCTGCCCTATTGGGAATAGAAGCATCAATGCAATTTTGAATGTTCTTCATTGGAGGAAGGCCTATTGGAATCTGTTCAGGTTCCACATCATGAAACTCCTCGTCATTTGACATGAAACTTGTTTGAAAGATATTGTTGTGAAGCCATGGATCATCCTCCACATAGGTGGCATCGAGGCTACGCCGTAACACCAAATCTTCACTATGATCCACGTAATCAACATCTTCATCATACTCATCATAAATTGGTGTTGATTCATCATGCTCCTCTTCTTCATACTCATCTTCACTTTTGTCATAAACTAGCTTCACCTCTTCTTGCTCTTTCTCAACAGGAGTAATGATCCTCCGATTCGGACAATCGACAGCAATGTGTCCAAACCCCTTGCACTTGAAACAAATTTTTTGATTAGTTGCAGCACTTGGTTTCAAAAATTTAGCACTACCTTCTTTACTTGCAGCAACTATTTGTCTTGTATCCTTTGTGGTTGGACTGTTCTTTGAAGTAGAAGCACTCCCCCGGCTAGAAGCACCACCACTTGACGAGAAACGTCCACCGAAATGACTTGAATCTTTTTGTTTGGAGTTGTGAGGAAAAGCATCTCGTAGATAATAATCTGGCAAGAATTTCCTCCTCAACTCCTTCTTCATTTTTTCCCATGTTCTAATCTTCCTCTTGTCATCATGAGCACGCTGCTTCTTAAGGTGCTCCCACCATAAGGATGCGTATTTCTTCAATCTGATGGCCACAAGTTTCACCTTGTATTCTTCTTGAATATCTTCGAATTCAAAGACTCTCTCAACCGAATTGAGCCAATAAATGAATTCTTCGGGATCATTTCTTCCATCAAAATCTGGAATATCAAATTTAAAACCAAAAAGATTTACTACGAACACTGCTCCTTCGAACCCGTACACTTCGAGATGTATCGCCACTTGAATCGTTACTTCCATCACCATGAAATGGATTGAAATCCAAATCATAACTTGCAGAACCACCATCTGAACTATGACACTCAACATCACGTTCAAGATGTTCGCCACGCGCAAGGCGTTGCTTGAGTTGTTGCACTTGTCTCCTTAAATCTTCTAACTCAATATCATGAGTTGTCATCGCTAACCAAAGCTCTGATAACCACTTTGATACCGGGATTTTAAAGAAGTAGGAGGCAACACAAGCACACACTCGGATACAATTCCTCACCTATGGAATCCACCACAAGTTTGGAATAAACTCGTCGTCTTAAGGAATCCACCGAAAGACTAAGAGGTGCACTCACCACTCTAGGAATCCACCAAAAGAGTTTAGAGTAAGATACAAGAAGATAACATCTTCTAAACAAGCTTAAAAGCTCAAGATAAGTTTAATTTTCAAATTGGTTGCCTAAGAGCATACATATGATAGCCATTATATAGGCATGAATTGGAACAACCCTCCAAGTGAGTCAAAGAAAATAAATTAGATTTGAACATTCTCAAGACATAGAAAATATGAACTTAGACTCTAATAAATGTAAGATAATCAAAGACTAAGAATATGTAGATACCAAGGTTCTTCATGAGGAGACGAACCATCAAAAACCAGCAAAGTCGAAGTTGGTCCAGCAACTTTCATATGGTGCACAGTCTGCCACACTATAGTCAAACGGCCATAACTTTCTGTAGGAATACTATTTTTGAAATCCGTAAATTTTGTAGAAAACTAGACTTCAAGAGCTTTCCAACCATATAAAGTTTGCACCATAACTCCTTCCCAGTCAAATCAGATTAATTATCAAAGTTGACTGACTGTTTGATACCTCCTGCTGAGTTAATGCTGTATAGTTGGACCATTTTGTTCAAATGTATTGAGTTTAAGGTCTTCATTAATGGATAGCTTTTCCATGTTGCAGACTTTAAATCTTCACCCAAAATTCCCGCATCAATATTACCAGCCAGGAAAGAGCAGGCGGAGTGTATGGGTGAGGCTGGAGGGGAAGGAGGTTCCACTCTACGGTGCCGGAACCAGGCTGGCGACGAAAGGCGCCGGAGGGATTCCGTTTAGGCTGGAGTTTGGAATCGATTCCTACAAACATGTGGTGGGAGAGTTGATCAAAACCAAGCACACTATTTCTATCTCTTGTTTCTTACTCATCAATCCTCACCACTCCAAACAGATTCTATTTCACAATAACTCCTGCAAATACTTGTGAAATGCTTTTTTTTCTCTCATCTTAGAGTTCGTTGTGTATATATTTTAGTTTATATTAAATCTTAACATTGTCCTTATTTGTTTTTTTCTCTTTCACATTTTAAAGCTCGTTGTGTGTGTATATATAATATTGTAGTGTATATAAACTTTTTCACTTCTCCCAGAATATCTTATACATAATCACATCTTAAATAAGAAAATGTCAATTCAATTCAACAACTTCAAATTACAATTTAAATTTAAATTTATCATCATATTATCTAACCCACCTAACAACTTTTTTTTAATTTATTTATCACCTAAACTAAGAAAGTACCCAAAAAATCAATGTAATTGATTAATAATAATAATAATAATAATTTTAGGAAATAAATAAAAATATAAAGTATGCTATATGTTTTAAAAAGATATGATAAATTTAAAATTAAAGTATAATTTTAATATTGTTAAATTATGATTTACCAAATTCATTCTTTGATGAAGAATAAAACGGGTGTGTCTCAGGACACGGTGCTCCCAAATTTCATGATTTTTTAGAATTGTACTACCCTTCACTATAAAAATGTATATTAATAAAACATTTATACTATTCATATTTCATTCTACCTTTCAATAATCCGTCAAAAAAAATTCTACCTTTCAATAAAAAAAATTATACATATTCTAATTAAAGTGTATAACATTTAAAAGAGAATGTTATACATTTATGCACATTGTGCACCGGGGACAAAAAACAAATTCTTTGATAAATAGCAGTTAATTTTACTTTAATAACATTAAAATTATGTTTTAACAAATTAGAAACATATTATAATTATTTTAAAATCATAATTTAATGAATGGCGCATCAATACTTATGTGAATAATAATTTATCTTAGAAGCATATGTGAATAATAATTTATCTTAGGAGCATACATTACGACTCACAAGACACTGTGTTTTGAATGTGCCATCTCGAGTTATTATGAGATTCAAATGAAATTGTCATCCTAATAATCCATTTAATCGAGTTCAAAAAAAAAAAAAAAAAATCTCCATAACCTCTTTTAGTGGCCTAATGGGAATTACTTGTTACCTTATAGGGAAGAAACCTGAATTTACACCATATTAATTATTCAGCCATGATCCGTTGCAAATCAGTGGCCGGAGATGAAATTGTATTTTCAAATAGTTAACATTTTATTTTATAATTACAGCGAACTGGTGGAAGTGTAAATTAAATGCTCCTTACTTTTTTCTATTAAAAACACAATTATATATTTAAATATTATAAGCTCTAAGGATATATATTAAACTTTAATAGCACATAAACCACTGAGATGCAAGATAAATCCAATTCAAAGTTACACTTTGTACTTCTCTATCCAAGGTAGTCAAAAGGAAATTTGAGGAAACCGAAATATATCAAACTTTGACAAGTTCTTTTTTTAAAAAAGAGTTAATAAACCTTCTTATTTTTTAGTTGAAAAGACAATTTTACTTTTAAATATTCTAAATTTTAAGAATAGACATTAAACTGAAATGTATAACGGAACATAAAAGTGCAGGGTAACAACACATATTGTCTTAAGAAAGAAAATAGCGATTTTGTGTTTGATTTAAGCTTAATGAGTCGATTTTACTTTGCAAGTCAAATTTGTCATTTGTTTAATTAGACTATAAAGTAGGATTTCAAATACAAAATCATAATCTTTAATACCTATAAATTAGATTTTTTTTTATTTAATCGCAAACACATTATTCTCGAGGAAAAATTTTAATGTATCCTATATTTTTTATACATTTTCTTTCTTATCCTAATTTTAACACTATATCTTTTTATACCCGAATTGATCAAAATACCCTTTACACGAAAATTCGAGTAAAGTATTCGAGTAAAACAATTTTTGCTTGAAAAATCATTAAAAAAATTACTCGAATTTTTTACACAAATGCGTTATTTTGACACGAATGTACAATTTTCGTGTAAAAATAAAAAAAAATCAATTCGTGTAGCATTTTCGTATAAAAAATAAACATTCGAGTACCAATTCCAACAAAATTCGTGTACCAATTAAAAAAAAAGAAAAAAAATTAAAAAATCGTGTAACTAGTGTACAATTTGCAACCACTCGTGTACTAATATTATACTCCTACAACATATTCTCCTACAAAAATTAAATCGTGTACCAAAAATCGAGTCCAAAAATTGTGTACCAAAAATATGATCGTGTACACAAAATTCAATCGTGTACTAAATTGAAGGATTACCAATTAACTAAAATCGTGTTAAATTAAATAATAAACTCAATTCGTGTACTAATTCCTAATTCATGTACCAATTAACACAATTCGTGTTAAATAAAAAAAACACATCACATTATTTGACACGAAAATTTTACACGAATACATTATTTGACACGAATTATTTTAGAGTGAAGATTAAATCAATCATTTCGAGTAAAAAAAGATTTCCAATTATAATTAGGGCAATAAAGAAAATCATTATACTGGATATTTTATACAATTACTTCTATTCTCATACTTATTATATTCTCTTTCTTACTCTCTATTTTTACACATGGGATTGCCTATTCCAACTCCCTACTCCATCTCATGGGGTAAGGAGTTTGAATAGGGGAATTGGTCTCCTATTTTTAAATCATTCAATAATTAATATCCATTTTTCATATCATACATATTCACAACGTTACCCACTTTGCAAAATTTTAACAATGATAAACCAACAAACCAAACATACTTTATAATTCAAATAGTAATTTTTTTTTTACCATCTACAGATTACAAAATCAACAGTGACAAGTTAAGCTCAAACCGAATCCATAAAAATACAAACGGATCTTATTATAAGTAATCACGTGAAGATTATTTTGCAAAAACTAAATGAGAAAAGACATTACACCCAAAATAAATAGATAAATAAATAAATAAATCACACTCCATAGGTGCTTATTAGTAAGAATGAAGAAATTGGAAAAAATGCACTTTAATTTTATAAGGAAAGGTTAATTATGAAAAAGATTAATAGTTTCAAATGAATACTTAAGAACCCAATTTTAAACTATAAAATCTTTTTTCCAAATGAACCTTATGATCAGAGCAAAAGTGCATATTTCCATAAAAGTAATTACTAATATGTAGTGGTTAAAATTAATCTTCTTTGATTTAGAAGAGAAAATAAGAGACTCCATGCAAAATTTCTGTATTAAAACAGGCGAAACCGATTAACCCTAGTACTAGTTTTATATGTGTTTTTTGTTGATATTAAATTTGAAGCAGTTGCACCACAAACTTATTTTCATAAGATCAACTCCCCTGGATAGAGCCTTTCTACTAGAAACCAATGGAGAGAGCAAGAGAGTTCATTTTTTGTCTAACAGAGGATCTTATGGAAAACCTTGCAACACAAGAGAGACATAACAAAAGTAATATCTTCTTGTCTAACCTGAAATAGCCACATTTTGAGTCTAACCACAAAAATGGAACTAACACTCACAACCTGAAGATCGTTGTTGCTGTCCACCCGCCATTTCAATGGTGTCCGGAAGATATCTTTGCAATTTTGATCAACAAAGAAAGAAAAAAAAGTTAAAAATGTTAGTGAAAATCAGTGAAGAACATACATATAGAATTCTAAACATGACAATCATGAGATAAATTTCGTATATTTCACATATGAATATATGATGCTCAGCTTAATAAACTGACAAAATAGGAACAAAAAATATGGAGTATATCTATATAAAATCGTGATATCACTTTTTTATAAGTCTACAAATGACACCATTACTTAAAGCAATAAAAATGCAAATTCAACTGTCAGTAATATCACATAGAGGATTTGAGAATTAAACTCATCTGGTGCAAACCAAACAAAAAGTGAAGTTGTAGAGTATCTCATATCCCTAAGTTGAAATATGCAGAACAAAACTTGGAGTAAAAGGTTTAGAGAATTCACCAAAGAATGAATAATCCAGCCTAAACAAAATGCACCGTGATGTAGTTATCTCATAAATCAAAATTCAAAGATATGGAATAAGAACTCAGATTGAATTGAAGGATTTGAGAATTAATTTAATATTCACAATAGCAAATCTATTCATGTTGTTTGGATGGAAGGATTTATGAAATAAATTCGGAATCTCCCCCAACTTTGATAACTTTAAAATCAACTTGCTTTAAAAATCATGCAAATGCAACCCCCGCAATATACAACTAAAAGAAACTTATGATTCAAAAGACTATGATTGACACTGTAACCGCACCATCAACAGAATTAAGGGGTAAAGTCATAACCTGGTAAAGTCACTTGTAATTCTCATAATGCACATTAAAACCAACAAAGCAAACCACTTACAGTTCTTCCACTGGTTCATTTTTCAGAGCATTTTTAGCTATGCATTCAAAAGCAGCCTCCACATTGAACCCTTCTTTTGCAGAGTCTCAAAGTATGGAATATTCCCTTTGGAAGCACTCCATGCTTTTGCTTTCTTCTCAGATACCTAATTTTTTGATGCATAATAATGTGAGATTCAACAAAAGTAGAATGAAAACAATACAACTCAATCAAAAAATAAAAAAAAGATACTGAACTATAACAGCGCCATGCCAACAGCCCTACTTAATTCATACCATTCAACAAACCAATTATGGAAAACCATCACTTAGAGATTTGAAAATTCTATATCAATGTCAATTTCCTTATTTTCAAATTTTCAGAATTCACAATATCCCTGAATTCGCTGTCCACATGCCTCCCCACCCCACAAAGTACCGGAGGCTTTAGCTTGTAGAATTAGAAGCATATGGCAAATAGTAAATATGTAACTTAAAAGTAGAAGAAATTTAAAGAAAATTTACCACCATCCACGTCAATTTTATTGCCCAAGAGAAACAATGGGAAATTTTCAGGGTCAGGAGAGCTAGCCTGAATACAAACATTAAAATAGTGGGCTGAGGAGGAAAACCAAGCAAGAATTACAGGTAGCAGATTCGACTATAACCTGAATGAGAAATTCCTCTCGCCAGTTGTTGAGGTTATCAAATGACTTCATGACATTCAAGTCATAAACAAGTATTGACTCATAACTGACTTGACAATGTCCAAAAGTAATGATCCATAAACTGACAGGGGTTTAATTTTACTTTACTTCCAAAAGTTCATGATACTATTATGAATGACTGCACTTAAGAGCAAAACATAAGAAATGCAAGCCTCAACTTTTAATCTTTAACTTCTAAACCTCTTTCCAGCTCAGAATAGAAACATTTATATGTGGGTAAAGTACTGAAGACACTAACTAAAACGTAAATGGAGAATTAATATTTCATTAGAAAAGCAGTGACACTTTAATCAAGTCATATTCATTTCTGAAAATTTGTCAGGTCCTTTCAAAGAGAATAAACATCATAACAGTAAGTATTCAAGTAGCCAGGTTTAATAGTGGATTGAAATCATTGTCGGGAAAGATGGTTACTAGTTACAACAATATATTAGAAAAGCTCGATCACAAAAATCTGAAGGATCTTAGTCTAGAGAATAAGATTCCAGGAAAGAAACTATTAATGCTTTAATTTTGGACTAGAGATAGGACATCAAATTTTTGTTAGCCTGTTGGTTATTACTTCTTACACAATGCCTATAAACTTAATAGAAAGTTGATATGCTCCACCTCAGGTTATTCAGTTGATGGTCAGGTAATCTCAAAGTTAGACCAGTATTCCTTTCTATCTCTTGTTATGGAAAATGTTTTAAAAAGATATATGATAAATTTAAAATTAAAGTATAATTTTAAGATGGTTAAATTATGATTTACCAAATTCATTCTTTGATGAAGCTTTAACACTTGCGTGAAGTGACTCAAATTTCATGATTTTTTTTTAAGTTGTACCCTTTAAAATTGAATGATATATCCTTCAATATAAGAAGGTATACCCTTAATTTACTAAAAAAAATTAAATTTTTTAATCAAACATTTATACTATTCATATTTCAATCTACTTCTTCAATAAAAAAAATACTCTTTAATACAGAATATGATATCCTTATACTCTTCGTGGATCGAGGACACAACAACTCTTTGATGAATCGTATTTAGTTTTACTTCAATAACATTAAAATTACTCCCTCCGGCCACTTACAAAGTAATTGTTTGCTGTTTGCACGTGGACAATTTTAAAGTTTTTATTTGCTTTTAGCACGTGGATTAATGAGTATTATTATTATAGGTAAAATGGATAGTTGCATTAGAGAGAACTGGTGACTCATATTGTATATTTTCTTTACTAAATAAAGGAAATTGATACCTTTGAAGCGGACGCTAGGAATAGTGAAATGAATACGGCCGAAGGTGGTATGTTTTAATAAATTAGTTATCTAGTGAATCATATTTATAATTATTTTAAAATCATAATTTAATGAATCGCGCATTAATACTTATGCGAATATTAATTTCACAACATTACCCACTTTGCAAAATTTTAACAATGATAACCCAACAAATCAAACATACTTTATAATTTAATTTTTTTTTTTTTTTACCATTTACGGATACAAAATCAACAGTGACAAGTTAACCTCTAACCGAATCCATCAAAGTACAAACTGATCTTATTACACCACAAAAAAAATTATTTTTTAACAATGGAATATTGCGTTGCTAAAAGCCTTAATTCCATTGTTAAATTGGCTTAACAGATTAGCAACGGAATCCATTGGTAAAATTCCATTGGTAAAGTGGTGGTTGATAAATTTTTAGCAATGAAAAATCAATTCCGTTAGTAAATAATTCCGTTGGTAATTTATATAATGATTCTCTTGCTAATCCGTTGGTAATTACCAACGGATTGAATTCCGTCGCTAAAATAGAGAACAAATCCATTAGCATTTCATTACTAATTTTAAAATGTTACTTTGGTTGCTAATCCATTACTAATTACCAACTAATTGAATTCCGTTGCTAAATTCAATTACTAAAAATACTTTTTTTGTAGTGTTATATATAAGTAATCACGTGAAGATTATTTCGCAAAAACTAAATGAGAAAAGACATTAACCCAAACTAAATAAATAATAATAATAATAATAATTAAATAATAATAATCACACTCCATAGGTACTTATATTAGTAAGAATGAAGAAATTGGAAAAAATCCACTTTGATTTTATACGAAAAGGTTAATTATGAAAAAGTTAATAGTTTCAAATGAATACTTAAGAACCCATTTTTAAACTATAAAATCTTTTTTTCCAAATGAATACCTTACGATCAGACCAAAAGTGCATATTTCTATAAAAGAAATTACTATAATGTGGCGGTTAACATTAATCTTGTTTGGTTTAGAAGATAAAATAAGAGACTCCATGCAAAATTTCTGTATAAAAACAGGCAAACCGATTAACCCTAGTACTAGTTTTATGTGTTTGTTGATATTAAACTGGAAGCTGTTGCACCACAAACTTATTCTCATAAGATCAACTCTCCTGGATAAAGACTTTCTACAAGAAACAAACGGAAAGAGAGCAAGAGAGTTCATTTTTGTCCACCAGAGGATCTTATGGAAAATCTTGCAACAAAAGAGAGACGTAACAAAAGAAACATCTTCGTGTCTAACCTGAAATGGCCACATTTCGAGTCTAACCATAAAAAGGAACTAACATTCACATCCTGAAGATCTTTGTTGCTGTCCGCCTGCCATTTCAATGGTGTCCGGAAGATATCTTTGCAAGTTTGATCAACAAAGAAAGAAGAAAAGTTAAAAAAAATGTTATTGAAAACATACATATAGGCAACCCGAATCCCCGAATCCCATATTCCACTTTGGTATTCCACTCCCTATTATTGACATATAGGATTCTAAACATGACAATATCGACAAAATTGATACAAAAAATATATATCTATATATATATTTTTTTTTTTTTGATCAAGCAAAAGTTTATTAAATTAAGAAAATGTGTAACATAAGCACAAGGGTGCTTCATCCCTTACAACCCAACATACACCACAATGATACTATTTTAACATACACAGCAATTCCGTGGGCATTTTAACCACTCCAAAACATTAACACTACGAAACTCCAGCAACTTAGATGAGAGCCATGACCAAGATCTTTCTTTAGCCTCGTAGACAATCTTCTTTAAATTTAATGGGTGTCCACTGAAGATCAAATTATTCCTATGACTCTACATTGTCCAAGTCACCGATATCCATATTATTGAGACTATGAGAACTCCTTTTCTACAATCCAAATTTTCACCATGTTGGAGGAAATTAATGATGGGATGCTCATGAAGTACCATATTCACACCTAACCAAGTGTAAATTTGATGCCAAATTTTCCATGCAACATCACAAATGAAAAATAGATGAGACACACTTTCATATTCCATGCAACACCACGGTCAACGCATATGTTCAATTATTCCACTCCGATTAAGTTTGTCTCTAGTTGGTAATCTCTCATGTAGCAGCTTCCAAGTGATAGCTTGAAATCTTCTTGGAGCAAAACAATTTCATAACCTGTTAAATGCTAAATTTGTAATCTCCATTTTGGTATCAACCTCCTGCCTCTTTTCGTTCTTCAAGTATGCACTCTTTGTTGTAAATTGGCCATTTGAGGAATGTTTCCACCACCATGTATCTTCAACATCAGGTTTGATCACAACCCTGCTAAGACAATCAAGAAGTTCGTTAGCATAACTAGATTCCCATATCCTTAGTTCTCTTCTCCACTTAAGATCCCATTGCCACCCTGTATCATCCCAGAAGCCCACCTCACCAACTTTCGCCTCTCTTTGCAAACTTAGACTATATAGCCTATGAAATCTCACGCTAAATGCAGTGTCCCCAAGCCAAATATTTTTCCAAAAAAATGTATTTTTTCCATTGCCCACAATCCTATTAATATCATTGTGTATTCCACTTCCCCCTTCCTAAATATATATTACAAATATCTCTCCACCACCCCGAAAATGATTTGGTGTTCCCAACCCCCTTCTTCTAGCCTCCTCTCTACTTATGCTAATCCCAGCTATCGAGTCTAAACCACCATATCCAGAATGAATAACTCGAGTCCATAACCGATGAGGTTCATTAACAAACCTCCATATCCACTTGCAAATAAGTGATTCGTTAAACCGCCCCAAGTCACGAATTCCTAGCCCCCCATATTTCCTATCTTTGCATATTGTTTTCCAGCTAACCCAGCAAATTTTGTGTCTCCCCTCACAACCCCCAAAGGAAGTTTCTTTGGATAGAAATAAGTTCTTTGATCACTTTCTTTGGTATAATGATAAAAGGAAAAATAAAAGATAGGAATAGATGAAAGAACATACTAAATCAATGTAATTCATCCACCAAAAGAGATGTGTTTGTTATTCCACTTCTCAAGCCGTCTCCTAACTCGTTCCACCATTTTATATATATCTATATAAAATCATGATATCGCTCTTTTTTAAGTCCCTACATATGATACCATTACTTTAAACAAGAAAAATGCAAATTCAATTGTCATAATATCAGATGGCAAAAGCTCCTGTGCCCTCGGGGACAAGGGGGACACAGTCCGTGTCCCCATGTGAACGCAACACTTCCCCTCCCTATTCTATTTAAACCTATGTATTGCTAGGGTGTTTAAATTGCAAAGGGGCACGGTGTTCCCGGGGCACAAGAGCCTCACTCATATCAGATAGAGAGGATTTGAGAAGTATACTCATCTTGTGCAAACCAAGAAAAAAGTGAAGTTGTAAAGTATCTCTTATCCCTAAGTTGAAACATCCTTAACAAAACTTGGAGTAAAAGGTTTAGAGAATTTACGAAGAATGAATTATCCAACCTAAACAAAATGTACGTGATGCAGGTTATTGAATTGAAGGATTTGAGAATTAATTTATTTTTCACAATAGCAAATCTATTAACGTTGGATGGAAGGATTTGTGAAATAAATTTGGAATCTCCTCTAACTTTGATAGCTTTAAATCAACTTACTTTAAAAATCTTGTAAATGCAACCCCGCAATACAAGAACTAAAAGAAACTTATGATTGAACAGTCCATGGTTGACACTGTAACCACACCATCAATAGAATTAAGGGTAATGCAGTGCCTTTAACATTTAAGAGAATATTCATGATCTGGTAAAATCACTTGTAATTCTCCGAATGCAGATTAAAACCAACAGAGCAAACTACTTGCATTTCTTCCTCTGGTTCATTTTTCAGAGCATTTTTTGCTATGCAATCAAAGCAGCTTCCATGTTGAACCCTTCTTTTGCAGACGTCTCAAAGTATGGAATATTCCCTTTGGAAGCACACCATGCTTTTGCTTTCTTCTCATATACCTAATTTTTTTAACGCATAATAATGTGAGATTCAACAAAAGTAGAATGACCACAATACAACTCAATGAAAAAATGAAATGGTAATAAACCATAATAGCGCCATGCCAAAAACCTACTTAATTCATACCATTCAACAAACCAAGTATGGAAAACCATCAGTTAGAGGTTTGAATATTCTAAGATGAATGTTAATTTCCATATTTTCAGATTTTCAGAATTCACAATATCCCTGAATTGGATGTCCACATGCATCCCCACCCCCACAAAGAAAATTACAAAGTAAAATCTGAGATTTGAATTTGTTGAAGATCCACACCGACTAGGAAGGTTCTAGAACTAACGGGCTAATTCACGGAAGCTTGGAGAAGGATTAAGGCAACTCTTCTAGAATGCCGTGGAGCAACAATTAGCAAGTGGCAATCGGATGAGGCTTGAGAATTCTAGAATAAAGATAAATATATTATGGGTAGTAGCTAGGTTATACTAGAATAAACTAATGTGTTGACCACCGACTTAGGATTTACTATAAATAGAAGAGTGGTGGTTTCTGTCAAGTAAGAGTGAGAAGTGAGGCATATTAGTGATGTCATGGGAAATGGCATATTGTTGATTGAAGTATGAACTTAAGAATTGAAAGCATGAAACCTAATCTATTAATGAAGAATCGAAACGAGAACGCAGGGATTTTTTAGAGTGGTTCAGCTCACTAACGAGCCTATATCCACTATGGAGAGAGTATCTTATTCCATATGAGAGTGTGAGGAAGATTACAATGGAAGTATGCTGAGTGAACAGCTTATATACAAAGATATGTAACTAGCTAACTTATAGGACTAACTCGCTGAAGCATCTTTGAGCCTTCAGTTGGAGTATCAACCGGTTACCAAACTGAGTGAAACTACTTCCAACTAACAGCTTATGTGTCAAGCTTTCCAGCTGTATGCTCAACCGCTCCTAACTCATCCATTTAGCCACCAAACAAACTCCTCAAACTTCCCTACTCACCTTATGCACCGGTTGCACCATTTGCTGTCATCTTGATTATTAAACCCACTGATACATTCATTTCTTCCATGCATCATATCCATACTCAAGCTAAGACATCTGTAAAGTTGCCTATGATTGAATAAGGTTTATTCTTCACAAATCTCCACCTTAAACCTTAATCAAACCATAGCAACTCTCCCTCCATTACACTACTCCACCTTGAGTAGCAACCTATAAACATTGCTCCACCTTAAGTAACACATCTTACCATTGCTCCACCTTGAGCAACACTTGCAACGTAACAACGTTGACATACCGTCAAGCCACAATGAGTTCGAACCAATTTCCTAATGAAAGTGCCATTACTTTGAAGTCGATTCTAACTCACTAGGATTACCGATGCTTTCTCCCACTTGCTCGTTGTTACCGCGCTGCTCTTAAACGCCAGCGAGTCCAAGTACCACATCTCCTAGCTACCATGTTATATTGTTACTTCCCCCGAACACCATTCACTTACCGAAAAATCCTTTCCTTAAAAACTTGTGTTGAGCTGACCTTATCCTTGTGAAAAACAAGCTGCTGTTAAGCTGATTTCACCCCATGGAAAACCCATGTCTTAAACTCCACATTCAGAGGAGTCTCACGCACTTGATGCATCCATTTTCCATGCAATTGGCACTACCTTGTACCAATTCAAATCTTTGAACATGTACTGTAACCGCAAGTCATTTCTGACTCCACCATCTTCACAGATGATCCTCAGCTCTTATTTGAAAATTGTCCTTCACCTATGAACAACTCTGCTTCTTTCCAGCCGATAGCATCACCACCGTTGGAGACCTTTTCCTTATCCGAGAATTAATTGCTGATGCCTTCAGCAAATTATGACTCACAGAGTCTCCACCTCTGGCAAAATCATGGAATGGCTGCTCTTCTCATCAGAAGATGTCCCCTCCGTATTCACCGCACTTGACCGCTGCCTTCGGAGAAGCGACACTACCACGATCTCTGCCCGTCGGAAGCCGCGAACTTCTGCTGAGCCTAATGGATTCCGCTGCCACCTCCTTGGCTATCATCACTCCACGAAGTCTCTCTTTGCCAACTCAATTCCTTCGGTACTGTATCTTACCACGCCAGGCCTCCACCTCCCTTCTATTCTTAGACCGCCGGAGCTCGTGCTTACTCCAATCGTCGGAATTTTAAACACCGCCGCCGCATCAGTTCCGTCGAGCCGCTTGGTGTCTCCAGCCGTTGCCCAAATTCATGAACCAGTTGCCAGAGAGTGAAGGCTCTGCCCCTGGGTTGATACAACTTCCTCGCCGGAAGATCCGCCTTCGTTCAAAGCCTTCCCTGATTTACACCATCCATACTCACTGCAAGAACCGCCATCTGTCATCGTTCAATTTCGAACGCCGCCCGACAAACCGCCAATGCTGCCCATCGGATATCCCATCCTGACTACCGAATGGAACGCCTGCTACTATCTTCAACTGCTATTGCTGGGCTTTTCTGCCGCAAACCTGATTTCCGACACCGATAGTCAAAATCCCTTCGCCACTAAACCACCGGAGTTCAAGAATCTTTTTCTGTCGAGAACCCCTTTCTTGGAACCTCCTCCACCGATTTCTTGATCTCCACCGCTTCCCAAATTTTTCGCCGCTAGGAGATCACAACGATGTTGGAAATCACCACCTCTTATACTTCTGATCCTCCTCCGAACTGCAGTCGAAGAGTGCTTCCATCTCCCTCTGAACCGCCGTCCAAAAACAACCTATCAACGGAGGTCCGAGCTCGTCTGTCGGATTATTAGAGCTCTTCGATTCTCCCAGCTTTGAACCGCTGCACCAAAGGATTATTCCTTCTCACTCTCCCTGATCTGCAAGAACCGTCTGCTTTCTTGCATCTCACCATTTTCTTCATCTTCATTCCGAAATCTTCCGTAAACCTTCTTGACATTCAATGCACTTCAATCACCAACTTCTTCGGCCTGCCCTTCTTCCCACAGACGGCGCCAATTGTCATGGGAAATGGCAGATTGCAGATTGAAGTATGAACTTAAGAATGGAAAGCATGAAGCCTAATCTATGAATGAAGAAACGAAACGAGAACACAGGGATTTTTTAGAGTGGTTCGGCTCAATAACGAGCCTACTACACTATGGAGAGAGTATCTTATTCCATATGAGAGTGTGAGGAAGATTACAATGGAAGTATGCTGAGTGAACAGCTTATATACAAAGATATACAACTAGCTAACTTGTGGGACTAACTCGCTGAAGCATATTTGAGCCTTCAGTTGGAGTATCAAACGGTTACCAAACTGAGTGAAACTACTCCAACTAATAGCTTATGTCTCAAGCTTTCCAGCCATATGCTCAACCGCTCCTATCTCATCCGTTTAGCCACCAAACAAACTCCTCAAATTTCTCTGCTCACCTTATGCACCGGTTGTACCATTTGCTGTCATCTTGATTATTAAACCCACTGATACATCCATTTCTTCCATGCATCAAATCCATACTCAAGCTAAGACATCTGCAAACTTGCCTATGATTGAATAAGGTTTATTCTTCACAATATCCTTGAATTGGATGTCCACATGCCTCCCCACCCCCAAAAAGTACCTAAGGCTTTAGCTTCTAGAATTAGAATCATATGACAAATAGTAAATCTATGACTTAGAAGTAGAAGAAATTTAAAGAAAATTTACCACTCTGCTTTGCCACCATCCACGTCAATTTTATTGCCCAAGAGAACAAATGGGAAATTTTAAGGATCAAGAGGGAATACAAAAAGTAAACTAGTGGATGAGGAGGAAAAGCAAGCAAGAATTAGAGAGTATAACCTGAATGAGAAATTCCTCTGGCCAGTTGTTGAGGTTATCAAATGACTTCATGACATTCACGTCATAAACAAGGACACAACCATTGATAGAAACCCATACCAAGGCTTTGAAATCTCTCTTGACCAGCCTACAATGCTTTCATTTCTTGCCGCCTTCATTCTTAAACTTAACAAGTAAAAATAAAATGGCTTGCAAGTTAATTATCTAACTCTTGGCATTACTCTGTTCACGTTGAGAAAGAAAAAGGGAATAGCCTAATCAAAATCTCCCATTTGACTATTTGTGTGGACCAGTGGTCGTTCTCGCCTCCTTTCTTGGTGCGCTTTTCCATCTGCAACCTCTCATTCATGATTGAAAACCCAGTTTCATTAGCATCCTTGTTAACACCAAAATGGAGGAAGAAATATATGTCCTAAACAAATTGCAGGCTTCAACGATCGGAGGCTACTTCTGTAATCTTTCTGAGATGTCGTACGACTTGCCGAAACTGCCTGATGATTAATTGGTGGAAGCTGAATCCCAAGAAAGTGGCTTCTTTCAAGCAACAACTTCAGCAGGTGTTTCTGGTGCCCGAGAGAGATAACAACCAAAATCAAATCTCCATCAGCAAGAGCCAACTCCTCCAAGCTTTTCTCAGTTTTCTTCATCAGTTGCTTTACCACAAAAGTAGTGATTCCATACTAGTTCGATTTGAGAATCTTGAGAAGGAGCTGAGGTTTCTTCTCACCATTCCTGGGGACATATCATGGCTGCTGTCTAACTCCAACTGCCTTGAGTTCAATAATCTCATGGCAGAATTCGAACCAGTGGCCAATCAAGCTGAATGTTTTCTCCATTCCTTGTTGTTCTCAACTGTTCGAGATGTTGGGTTTCGAGAAATGGAAGACGGGCTTGATTCTGTTCTACGCAGCATCCTCCTCTTGAATGCTACTCTCAACTCCTCTGATATCACCACACCACCTTATACAACTCCAAGGACTTCTACACTCAACACCTTCCTCATTCTTGATACTCTTGTTGATGATCTAAAATATCTGTTGAAACGAGAGGATGATCGAATTGCTAATGTGAAGGATCAAATCTACCTTCTACATCAGAGGCTGCAGTTTTTGCATTCTACGTCACTCAGATCGCCAAAGCTTTCTGAAATTGGAGAACTGAAAGAGCCTCTGATGCGTATGGGAGATATGGCACATCAAGCTGAATATCTCATTACAGAATTTCTGGTGAAAGATGCTCTTCTCTGGTACGTCATCAAGAGACTCACATATCTCACCCACAACATTGAGGTTACAAGCATGGAGATCCAACTAAGAATTACGGAGAGTTACAAAGTTGGAGGATTAAAAGTGACAGAGAAATTCAGTCCGCAGCCCCCATTACAAGATAAAACAAGCAGTGAAGCGTAGTTGTTGGTTTTGAGGATAAAGAAAGGGATATTTTGGATCAGCTAGTCGGAGGAGGTACGGAGAGCTTGCAAGTCGTTTTAGTCTGGGGATGGCTGGACTTGGTAAGACAACTTTAGCAAAAAAACTGTATAATCATCCATTAGTTAATTATAGGTTTCACAAACTCTCATGGTGCATAATTTCACAATCGTATGACAGACAAAGTGTATTATGTGATATTTTGATTCATGTAAATAGTGAGTTTGGGAAAGATTGGATTTTGGAAATGGAAGAAATGGAATTAGCAGAGCACATTTACAAAACATTGAAGGGAAGAAGATACCTCGTTACAATGGATGATGTATGGGACTCAAATGTATGGCATGAGTTACAAAGATATTTCCCTAATGATGGAAATGGAAGCAGGATATTGCTAACAAGTAGGAATAGAGATGTAGCTCCACAAAGAAGCATAATTCATGAGCTGCTATTTTTGTCCGATGAGCAATCCTGGGAGTTATTACAGAAGAAGGCATTTGAATATAAAGCTTGCCCTCTTCAGCACCAACCGATTGGAAAGAAAATTGCTGTAAAATGTTGCGGGTTACCACTTACGGTGGTTGTTATTGTTGGGATCCTTTCAGCCATGGATGAGGAAACAAGTGCTTGGGAAGAAGTGGAAAGAAGTTTAGGGTCTTATGTTAAAGATGATAGAGAGAATTCAGTGAGGCAAAGTCCGGAGTTGAGTTATAAGCATCTACCATATCATTTGAAGCCGTGCTTTCTTAGCTTTGTAGGGTTTAAAGAAGACCAAATAATCTATGCTAGAAGTTTGAAGAGATTGTGGATAGCAGAAGGATTCATACTTGAAGAAAATGAGAAGAGATGAGAAATTGCAGCAGAAGAATATTTAATGGAGCTAATTGATAAGAGTCTAGTAATTGTTGTCGAGAGAAGATCAGATGGTCGAGGAGTGAAAGCATGTGTAGTTCATGATTTATTACGTGACTTGTGCTTGAAAATATCTCGAGAAGAAATCTTCATGACATATTCTCTTGAAGATGAAGATGTTACTAAGTAATCTATCAACTAATCTCTGAATGCACAATCAAAACAATGGATTGAACATAGGAATTTGATCACATATGATAACAATATTGAGATTGTGTGTGTGTGTGTGATTGTATGAAGAAGAACGCGTTTATAGTGGTTCAGCTTGTTTACACAAGCCTACATCCACTGTGAGAGAGAGATCTATTATTGATTGAGAGAGTAAAAACGTGTTACAATGAGTATATGCATGAATCACACCATTATATACACTCCATGCATGCACAGAAAGTTACAGGACCAATCCGTGTAACCAACTTCCAGCTGGATTCTCAAGTGGTTAAAATGAATCTCAGCGGTTGTAACCGACTCCATCACACACCCTGCATGGCCAGCTATCCATTCATATATGGAACCTTCCAGAAACAGCTCTTATGCGACCTGTACACCAGCTACAAAATACCCTGGTCCCCACTGGTGCAACCGGTGTTGAATTGCTGCTATTTTGTGTGTTTCTGATCTTGCTGTTGTTGCTGCATCCGTTTCACTCATGCATCATCATCAGTTTCAACCTTGAAGACACACTCACTCATCCTAATATGGATCACTCATTAGTATGTAGTTTTCACCACAATTCTCCACCTAAAACTTCATACTCAATCAATCCTCAATCACTCCTTCACTCCACTATTTTATCAAGACATCCAACTTGTACACTGCTTTCAAGAGAGCAACTGAATTCTTCAGCACCAACCGATTGGAAAGAAAATTGCTGTAAAATGTTGCAGGTTACCACTTACGGTGGTTGTTATTGCTGGGATCCTTTCAGCCATGGATGAGGAAACAAGTGCTTGGGAAGAAGTGGAAAGAAGTTTAGGGTCTTATGTTAAAGATGATAGAGAGAATTCAGTGAGGCAAAGTCTGGAGTTGAGTTATAAGCATCTACCATATCATTTGAAGCCGTGCTTTCTTAGCTTTGTAGGGCTTAAAGAAGACCAAATAATCTATGCTAGAAGTTTGAAGAGATTGTGGATAGCAGAAGGATTCATACGTGAAGAAAATGAGAAGAGATGAGAAATGCAGTATAAGAATATTTAATGGAGCTAATTGATAAGAGTCTAGTAATTGTTGTCGAGAGAAGATCAGATGGTCAAGGAGTGAAAGCATGTGTAGTTCATGATTTATTACGTGACTTGTGCTTGAAAATATCTCGAGAAGAAATCTTCATGACATATTCTCTTGAAGATGAAGATGTTACTAAGTAATCTATCAACTAATCTCTGAATGCACAATCAAAATAATGGATTGAACACAGGAATTTGATCACATATGATAACAATATTGAGATTGTGTGTGTGTGTGTGATTGTATGAAGAAGAACGCGTTTATAGTGGTTCAGCTTGTTTACACAAGCCTACATCCATTGTGAGAGAGAGATCTATTATTGATTGAGAGAGTAAAAATGTGTTACAATGAGTATATGCATGAATCACACCATTATATACACTCCATGCATGCACAGAAAGTTACAGGACCAATCCGTGTAACCAACTTCCAGCTGGATTCTCAAGCGGTTAAAATGAATCACGGCGGTTGTAACCGACTCCATCACACACCCTGCATGGCCAGCTATCCATTCATATATGGAACCTTCCAGAAACAGCTCTTATGCGACCTGTACACCAGCTACAAAACACCCTAGTCCCCACTGGTGCAACCGGTGTTGAATTGCTGCTATTTTGTGTGTTTCTGATCTTGCTGTTGTTGCTGCATCCGTTTCACTCTTGCATCATCATCAGTTTCAACCTTGAACACACACTCACTCATCCTAATATGGATCACTCATTAGTATGTAGTTTTCACCACAATTCTCCACCTAAAACTTCATACTCAATCAATCCTCAATCACTCCTTCACTCCACTATTTTATCAAGACAACCAACTTGTACACTGCTTTCAAGAGAGCAACTGAACTCTTCACTGATATGTTCAGCATATATTGATAAGACTCTTGCATAGCTCAAACTTTGAACTAGGCAAGGCCTTAGTGAGGAAATCAGCTGGATTCTTGGCTGTTTCAACCTTCTTAACAACAACTTTTCCTCCTTCAACTAAGTCCCTAACAAATACATCCTTACATCTATGTGCTTTGTCCTTTCATGAAAACCCTGATGTCTTAACAAGTGTATAGCACTAGAGTTATCACAATGTATCAATACTGACTGTTGTACTACACCAAACTCAGACAAAATTCCCTGCAACCACAAGCCCTCTTTTACTGCCTCTGTAAGTGAGATAAAATCAGCTTCAGTTGTAGATAAGGCAACCACTGACTGATGTGTTGATCTTCAACTGATAGCTGTACCAAACAAGCAGAATACAGACTTGACATGATTTTGCCTCCTACACTTCCCTTTACAGGGTCCAAGCCTTTCGAAGACACTCCCAAGCCTTTCAAAAACAGATATTCTCTTGACTTCCCTACTACTTGCATCAAACCTATCCTCCGTGGATAAAGCTTCTCCCTCGGTGATATAATTTGTACTTACTCTTCTAATTGCAATACGGACTGGCTTTTGAGGGACATATCTCAAACCTGGCTTAGCCTTCTTGATAGTGTGATCACTATTTTTCAATATTTTCTGAGTAACATTGAGCCCCTGGCCTGGTGGGTTGATAGTTTCTTGACACACCTTACTCACCATCGCTTTTTCCCTTGGTTCATAACCAGCCTTGATAAGGAGTTTATAAGCTTGTGGACTATACGACTTGGTTATTTCAGTTTCAAACACTTCACCGTGTTCGGTCTTTGGTCCTTCAATAGGACGTGTGAATCCTTTGAGTGGTGGAGAAGAAAGTTTACTAGCATCAATTTTTGTTAAAGGCAACGTTAACTCTTCCGAGGTCTCAAGCCCTTTGCCTTTGTTCTCCTTGAGAGTGGCAGATGATGTACTACCTTCCTCATCATTTATTTGTTTATTGCCCCCATTATCTTGCACCGGGGCTTCTTCACGTTTTACTTCCTTTGTACTCTTGAAGAAATATTTAGCATCGGCAAAGTAAGCTTCAGCTTCAGTAAATGGCTTGTCATCACTGAATACTCTTTTCACGTTGTCACCTTCACTATATTTGAAGCACTGGTGCAATGTAGAAGGAATCACGCCATTCTCATGTAGCCATGGACGCCCCAAAAGCATGTTGTAGGAAGTTTTTGCATCAATAACATGGAAAAGGACTGTGGATTTCATCTCATCAATTAGCAAATCAAGAACTATTGTGCCGAGAGTCCTTTGTCCCTCATGGTTGAACCCTTGGATCATCAATCGGCTATGGTTGAGTTCATCCAGTGGTATTTCTATCTTCTTCAACATTCTCAAGGATAAAATGTTCACTGCCGAACCTCCATCAATAAGTATACGATTCACTCGCATCCCTTTAGTATAACCAGTCACAAATAGAGGTCGATTATGAGATTGCATACCCAACAACATATCTTCATCCGTGAAGGTCACCTTCATGGAGTAAGCTTCACCCTTAGTTTCAAGTTGTTCGCTTTCATTGTCCTCATTCACGACATGACATGAGCCTCCATTATGACTTTCTTCTACAGAAGTGAAGTTTATGCCCGCCTCATCTTCTAACACGATTTTTCCTTCCTTAACCAGTTGCATGATCTTTTCCTTAAGAACGAAACAATCATGAATTGGATGACTCACCAACCTATGATACTTACAGTATTTTGGGTCATTAGTTCGGCCGGCCTCTTCTGGACGTTTCATCTCAGGAAGTTCAAGGAGTTTGTTCTTCATTAGATCATCGAATATGCCAGAAAGGTCTGAGTTCAAAAATGGATACTCTTTTTCTTGCATCTCCTTCAGAGTTAACCTTCTTTGCCCCCACTCTTGGGCAATTTGCCTCCCTTTGTCTTTTTTATCATTTTCATTCTTTCGAACCTTGACCGTCATAATATTTGTAGCCATTGACTCTTTGTTGGAACTTTTAGCATAGGACTTGCTCCCCCTTTTGAAATCTTGTTTATCTTTAGACTTGTAGGAGCCCGACATCGGTGAATGTTTGATTCCACTAGCAGCCATACTTAATTCCATGTCATGGGCCCTAGTAGCCAACTCTTCGAAAGTCTTAGGTTGAATTCCTTTGAGTATATAAAGGAGATTCCATTCCATCCCTTGGATACACATCTCAATAGCAGACTCTCCGGATAATCGGTCCTTGCAATTTAAACTCAAATTTCTCCATCGATTGATATAATCAATCACAGGCTCTTCTTTCAATTGGAGAGTATTAGTCAGCTCAGTCATGCTAACGGTTCTCCTCGTGCTATAGAAACGATTAAGGAACTCATGTTCCATTTGTGCCCAACTATCAATGGATTCAGCTTGCAAGTCGATATACCAATCAAATGCATTTCCTTTGAGAGAGCGAACGAACTGCCTTATCATATGATCTCCATAAGTACCAGCGTCATGGCAGGTCTCAATAAAGTGTGCTATATGCTGCCTCGGATTTCCCTTGCCATCAAATTGTTGGAACTTGGGAGGCTGGTAGCCAGCTGGCAACTTCAAGTTATCCACTCTTTTCGTGTATGGCTTGACATAAGTAACAGTAGGCTTGGAATTCTCCTCAAACCTTTCTTTTATTGTTCCAAGTATAATATCCTTGAGTTGATCTACTTGGAGCATTCCATCAGCTGAAAGTGGCAATGTTCCTTGAGTTTGCTCATTTTCAATAGCCTGGCGCCTTGTGACCTCTTCTACTTCACTATCGTCCATGACTCCTTTTTCGTTTGCACGGCTAGTCTCCGCGATGTCTCTTTTCATCAATTGGGAGATCTTTGTGTCTTGAGCTTCTATGTGTTTCGTGAGCCCCTCGATAGCTTTCATCATGTTTGCTAATTGTTCCTCAACAGTCGTGGCGCCAGCCATCATTACTGGAGCTGCAACGGAGTCAGATGAAGAGTTTGAAGATGCAGAATCTTCATCACTATCATCTTTCATAAGTAGTTGTTTTCTCGAAGCCTCCTCAACCGAAGGGTTGGATCCAGATGAGGCTTCCGAACGAGCTTTTTCTGACATGCTCCTTGTAACAACAGCAACATATTCAGTTAATGCCTCTGAGAGCTTAGAAGCAGCAGTCCTACCTACAGTAATCCTGACAGGAGTCATATCGTACTTCGAGCTTGTAGAGAGAAGAGATGAGAGGTAGAGACGGTCCCACCGGGCGTGCCAAAATTTGTAATAACAAATTTTGTATTTATAATAAAATAAACACAAAAGAATTACAATGATAATCCAGATGGATTGAACTTGATGATTAAGGAAACAATCTCTATCTATCCTCTGATTCTTCTCTCGAACCAATTTGGCTTGACTTTGACTTAGACTTTGACTGCGTTGACCGCGTTGACTGTGTGTGTTGAGTCGGATCTTCAGTTGAAGCTTGTCCGAACTCGGGTTTGGATCTTATAACGTTAATCCAGAGGCGTCGGGCCTTTATTTGGATTAAACGTACTTGATCCGAAGAACACTCGATTTGGGGGGCTTAGCACCTTAATCCCGGGTCGTATGTTGTTCTTGGTGCGAAGAACACCGAAGAACTCAGTATATGAAGAACGCTTGATTTGGGGGGCTCCGCACCTTAATCCCGAATCGTTTGCCGTTCTTGACTTGAAGATGCTTGAAGATCTCAAGGGAGCGCTGCTCGTGTTCTTGACCTCTTCAGAGCGTTTATGTCTTCAAGTATTTTTTAGTGTGTCTGTAGTGAATGAAGGAGGACTCCTTATATAGGTGAGGAATGAGCATGCCCCATAAATATCTCGCAATCTGATTGGTCTATGACAGATTTGGCCTGGTTCTGCGGGCTTGGGCCGTTCCAAATATATCACAGCTTGATTGGTCATTGCTTAATTTGACCTGATTCTGGAATCTTCCCTGCTTTACTTAACTTAGGGGTCAAGTTTTACTTAATTTAAACCCTACTTAATTTATTGGGTATTAAATTAATTATCAATTATTTATTAATCTATTTTAGGAATTAATTTATTAAATCCCCAAAATAAAATATAATAAATTAAAATTGATATTTAATCAATAAAATCCACGTGTCGCCATTTGATTGGACCGTGAATTTTAATTGCTTACAGCCATACTCGGATCGAGTTCTGGGCAGACATGGGATGTGACAGTTGAAGAGGAGATGAAGGATGATGAAGCTGTTAGAACTCTGTGCTTTTGTGGTGAAGGGTGGACCAAATTCTTGAACGATTGGGGGATCACCCTTGGGGAATTTCTCTTGTTCAGCTTTGATGGTAACTCCACGTTTGATGTCACTGTTTTCGGCAGAAATTGCTGTGAGAGAAAGCTTGAAGCCATGGAAGTCTGAGATCTTCTCAGTGGAAGAGGAAGCCTACGAATCTGTTGGAAGAAGGGTATTCTTTGTTGTTAGATTTGTTTGTTACTTCCGATGTTGTTTATTTCTGTTATGTAATGGTTATAAACGCCACGGGGGCATAGCTAAGTGGCAGAGGGGAGGGTGGAAAGACCTTTCAACTGAGCTTGGTTGTTGCAGGGTGGGGGTTTGAATCCTGCCTTTCGCATGGATTTGCCCCTTGCAAGCACAAGTTTAACACTATAAGTCACTTGAGGCACATCCTGCGATTTACCTCCTCCACCAATCCCCAGAGCACGAGCGGTGGGGGCCCTTAATAGTGGGGTACACCATTTTTTTATGAACGCCGAATATGTTAATGCATTATTTTTCATTCCTCCAATTCTATTGTTTTCCAACATTCTGGTATGACCAAGAAGATGAAGGTGATTTTGAAAATTTCACCAATGTAGTTGTAATGTTTCAGGTTAACCATTTTCATTTTTCATGATGACTATTTTTCACTTAATCAATTCACGAGCACATAATTTTAATTAAAAATATGCTTCAAAATCCATATGTTTTTCATTTTATTCATGTAGAATCATATAAATAGAATGAGAGTAGGCCTCTAAATCTTTTTAAGTTATTATTTTTAAAATTCTAATCTAAATACAATTCATGAAATGTTTAAAATCACATATTTATAATTTATTTAAATTTTAAATTAGTCGATCTCAATTCTCGTGCAACTGTGAATGGATTATATTTTTGGGCAACAAATGTTTGACACCCAAGTTTATTTCTTCATGCAAAACAATATTACTGAGTGGTTCCTATCCAAATATGAATCATCACATAGTAAATATTACTGTTATTGAGAAATTTTATTTTTGTTCTCTAACAAAATTGATGATTTTGCAAAAGTAGTCTCCTCCCGATAAACTAGTCTTAAAAGTTGTAGTCATAGTTCCAGTCATTTGTCAACTAAGAAGAATTCGTCAAGTAAAAAAATAAAATCAAAGAGAATAACATTCCTTCAATTAGTATTCCATAAAGAAATTAAATTCAAACAAGATGACTGCTCTTCAATCATCCCTTCATATAGCTTTTCCTTTATGTGAGAAAAACAATAAGAATCAACATCACTAAATTAACAGGAATTTAAATTCTTCAAGACATGAGTATCATTAGGACATCAATCACAATATAATTAAAAATGAGTGATTGAAGGGTAGGAAAGTAGTTAATAATTGAGCAACTTTAATTGTCATTAAATCAAACAAACAACAATAATAAGAATCAATATACCTCATTCCAACTAACCCCAACCAAACCTTTACTTACAATAATACTAGAATTCATTGACATGAATGAATGAATTATTGGCAAAAAGGACATGGTCCCCAAACAATAATGTCCCCAAAGTACGTTGTTCAGTATGGCAGGCCGTGATGTAAGTTCCTTTGTCGATCCAATGAAGCTATGCTTGATATTGAGATGCCGCAGTTGGCGAACAAGCGGCAGGATAACTCCGGGAGGGGTAGGAGGCATCGGGCAATCCATTTTCATGATATCTGGCTTAGTAAGGGAGCAAAGCTTTTGGATGAATTGAAGCTAAGGCCTTGACCAACCCATTGTAACACACTGAGACAAGTCTTTTTAGTATAAAATTTAAGATCATCAACTCACTAAAACTCATATTCATATATCGTTGTTCACAGAAGGAACATCAAACATCACCCACAGAATAACACTAATCCTCCTGAAACTAATGAAATAAAGAACATAAATTGAATGTCACATTGACCTGTACATAAATCAATATAAACATCCCTTCTCATATCAGAGATTGCAATTGAGGGGCGACCCTCTCGGAGAGCTGTCATTCCATTTTCTTACAACCATTTCTGGCTAACTAATTGAAGAGTAGGGATGAATTTAAGAATTTAGGTTGATCCAAGCCATATAATTGAAATATATTAGTAAATAAATTTCACTTTAAATTTCAAATTTAGTTATTAATTATTAATTTTAAATTAAAAGCAACAAATATAATATAATACATACAATTCTGTGTTAATAACATTAAATTTTTGAATAATCATCACTCCCTCTGCAACAGCTATGGGCTACTATTACTTGTATTGAAAATGAAAAGCGGGGACAGCCTTTGAATCTAAATGCAGCAAAATTAAAAATACATTTGTCAAGAAAAAGATTGATCAAAATATAAGATGAAAAATGTAGTTCCCTAACATCCAAATGCACTAGTGGAGTAGCACTGGAGAGGAGCATTCTTTCTAGCTTCACTTCTACTTTGCCACACCAAACACAACACAAGCATGAAACAATGGAAACATACAAGTAAAGCACAAAAACAACTGATTTAAAAGAAATGTAAAATCAAAATTAGAAAGAATTTGTGAAAACAACTCAGTCCCTTAGATGTTCATAAACAATTGCAATCATTTCCGCAATCATTACAGGTCTGTAGAGCTATCATTGTTGAATCCCAATTAACCAAAACCAAATATGTACAAATAAAAATAATATAACTGCCCCAGAGATTTCCAATTGAACAGATAAAACAATGGGATTGTATAAAGAATGGAGCAACACAATCACTGTTGCTTCAAGGGAACGAGTCAACATGATATCAATACATCATGCCACTGGCCAGATGAAGAAGCCATATTTTGAAACAAATCAATCTACAAGATTGAGTTTTTGAAAATTGATCAAGAAAATGAAGGTGCTCAGAGACTTGCATAATGTGCTCAAGGAAGAGCCCATGTAGACTCTTCTCATACAAGATGTGTCAGAAATACAAAGCAAAGGTCATCATTGAACCCTCATAAAAATAAAATAAATTTTGTAAAAAGAATTTGAGTCATCACATAGAAGCGAAAGACTATCAAAGTTTTATAATCACAAATGATTCAGTTGAACTATGCTTGCGATCATCACATGACCCTCCTTACAGCATATGAATAGCGATAGAAAAAGGTAGAATAGAAATTGAAACAACTAAAAAAATTGAAAAAATAAATCAAAATCTGGAAAGGGGTTTATCATAAACGATAAAATCAGAGATAATACAGTAAATCTTAGCATATGAAAATTATACCTCAAAATGAATTGGTAAATGAAATTAAGGCTCGGTTTATGGGTAGTGATATAACAGGATGGTCGGCAAGGCACACAGATGCCATTACGACGAACGAGACCTATCACACATGTTCATCATAGCCCAATAAGGATTGAAATCCTAAATAAAAGAAACAAAATTGAAGAACGAGACTTTTCAATCCTAAATAAAGGAAATGAAATTGAAGCATTTCGAATCTTGTTGGGGGAACGACGCATTGATTGAACTTAAAAGCTAATTTTGGTATAATTGATCAAGATAAGCATACCTTATCAGGTGTAGTTATTGATCCAATTTAAATATCGATCAATCAGAGGTGTATCTGGATTCGTTTTTAACCATGCTTTATAAGAGTGATTGGGTTTGTGAGTTTTTAGAATTAAAAGACAATTATCTAATTAAGTAGCAAATAAAATAAATAACAACTAAAGGGGATTGATGCAAGAGACAAATAACCAAGAATGAAAATGAAATGAAAGGTGAGTAATCTAAAGAGGAGCAAGGCTGCATTCAAGGTTAAGGGTATTATATAGACTTGTTATGTTCAAATGACAAGTATCAATGATAAATGGACTAGAAGCAATCACAAAGGATTCCCTAATCCCTATGGCCAAGGTAATTAGATTCTCAACTCATTACGAGTTTTAAGTACAAAAGATTGTCACTTACTCTCAATTCCCTCAAGGGTACTATGATCACAAGATTAATTCTTCTCACTCAATTAATAACCTACTTAGATCTATTAACTAAGTGTCCTCACATAAATGTTCTAAGTATATAAAGATACTACCACAAACCTCACATACTAACATATACTATTCATACTATAACATGATTCAATCAAAATCCTAGTTATAATATCGGAATGGCTTTCCTAACATCATAAATAGAAATTTCAATCACACAAGTCATAATACAAGTAAAGTGAATCATACATCATGTAAGAAACATCAAATATCATATCAACTATCATTTAAAATCCAACAAATCCACAAAATCTTAATCCATCTTGTGGCTAGCCTCGCTAGAGATCTAGCCAACAACTAACATTATCAAAACATCCTCAAAATGCTTAAATATATTCATTATTTCAAAACAAACCCAAAAGGATTTACAAATGAAAAGCAAGATATCTTTGCTTCTTGAGGTAGGTGAGATGTCTTCCTTCACTTTGCAAGCTCCCAATCTCAATCCTCAATCCTCAATAAATTAGTGGTGAAGAAATGAAGAAAATGGAGAGGATGGATGATAGGATGGTGGATGGATGATGATGAAGGTGTAAAATGTAGAAAATAGTGTGTGTGGTGTGTTTCTTGGAATCTCCCCCTTGCAAAATCTGCTTCAAATGTTGATATTGGGGGTAATTATACCCCCTCAACACACCTGAAAATCGCATAAAGGAGAAAAAAGCGACTTTTGGCCAAATCGCAAGAAAACACGGGCGTGTTTTCCTGTACTTGACCGTTTTTTTCTGCAAAATGTCAGCATTCTGTGTATTTGGTCACTTGCAGAAAAACACTGGCACTACATAAAAACACGGGCGTCTATTTTGGCCAATTGTCTATTTTCTTCAACTTTCTCCTTTCTTCATGCTTTTTATCACCATTTATCCTCATAATCACCTATTCAAAGACATGAAAATCATTATCATCAATTTTCCAAAATACTATATACAAAAGATACAAAAAATATGGAATAAGATAATAAAAAGACACACAAAATTAACACAAAATCTAGGTGAATTAGACGACAATCAAACCCCCGAAACTTAAAGTGTTGCTTGTCCCCGAGCAACGAAAGTGAAAGAACAAAGGAGTAAAAATTCACCTAGATACAAACTACAAAACAACATGAGCTCTAACATATCTACAAGCAATTAGAGATCACAAATTTTTGTTAGGAAACCTTACTAAAATAGAAATTAACATATGTAAAGTTTAAACCGCTCAAGATGAAGAGGAAGCAACATAATTATATCCCTCAATCATAAACCTCACGGATGTGCATAACACTCCACTCTTGTGATTAAAAAGGTTACGATCCCTCATTCAATTTATCATAGTCGAATCATCATAGGTTTGCAAGTGAACTTATGCTTGTTTGCCAATTTTAGTGTCACACAAAGATCATAAAGGACTTGTAGTAAGGATTTAATGATGGCTCTTTGGTAGGGTAGGAAAATATGGATAAAAGTGACTTTAATGCGTATTATGATCATAGAGAAGGCCTCTGATGTGATTCTTCCTTCCATTCCTTTCTCCTCTTTATTGCACTTTTAATCCTTTCCATGTACCTCAAAACTTAATAGCTCGTATGAGAGCTTGATAATTAATGATGCATTTTTCTTAGTATCTTGCTCTTTTTGTTTTCAACCTTACATCCTTTTTCTTTTTCTTTCCAAATTATGCTCATTCACTAGCTTTTGCTCTTGTTTTGATTTCCTTTTCTTTTTATTTCTTACACTCAATATTTTGTTAACATTCTTCTATAATCTACACGCATTGTAGGTTTTATGTATAGGCTCAAGTGGGATTATTAGGTTTGTAATGTGCTCATCAATAAAATAGGCTTTAAGGCTCAAATTTTGACTAACAAGGGATAAATGTTCAAGGTAGGAAATTCATTTGGCTAGTGACTTGTTAAATTAAACATGGCCTAAAATCATTTCTAAGTGCTTCATCAAAAGGCATACTTGCGGAGTTCACGAGCAAATTCTAATTCATCTTCTAATGATCAATCCTCTCTTCAATGGAATTTAAACCACACGAAATGCACGGTTTGAGGCTCAAATCTCACTAAGCTTTTTCTTACGGCCTTAGAATATTATTGTATTTTATCCATCTTTAGCTTGAGCAATTTAAGAACACATATCTCAATTTCCTAGAGTAAAATGTCCTAACAAAATTTTTGATCACCATTGCAAATAAATATATCAAAGCTCAAGAGAGAACGAAATAAAATAAATAAAAGAGACAAAGAAAATCTACCCTCCCCGACGATCAAACACATACAATGAATAAAAACACATCAACAAAAAGCAAATACAAAGATTAAACATTCATAGAAAAGTTAAAATATCTCAAATCCTCAACCAAGCATCAAATCCTTCAACTATGAATGCAACAATCTAACAATAAAACCAAACAACCAAATAAGAGAGTACTAAGTCAAGTGCAACACCACAATTCACATCAAAGTTCATCAAAGACAAGGTAAGAGTAGAGAAGGGCAGAAATTTCCAATCATGGAGAAAGTGGATTGTTTGGTCTTCTGAGGGATATGGAGGATAGTGCGTTGGGTACCGTGGCTCTTGAGGCAGTTGGAATGGAGCCCATGGTTGAAAACTTGAGGGTCGGAAGGGTTGTGCTGATTGTAAAAGTACGTCATCATCCTTTCGACGTTTTCCTAACTCCTCCCAATGTTGTTGACCGTGTGCTCCACCCGGTCTCCATGCTCTCTAGAATATATGGCTTTTCTTATAAGCCATTGCTGATTGCATTTCAGTCATCGTTTCTCTCAATTCAGCCCACTCTTCTCTAGTGACCCCTCCTCCGCTTGCTCCAGTGCTAGGTCCTACCCCTTTATCACCTTCCTCAAACTCAAGCTCACAAGTCATCTCATCTTTAGGAACTTCCCTGCCCATCAACTCAATTTGATGACTAGCCTTGAACTCATTCACTTTAACTGTATGGTTCTTGCTAAGTAGAGTGATGTTCTTCTTTTGTTTAGTTAGATATATCTTTGTCAATTCTATATTTGGTACAAGAAATATCTGTTTTTGACGGAGTACAGACACCCAGTCTTGCCCAATTTCTTCCAAAATTCTCATTTTCTTCATTTCTTCCAGCCCGAGATTAGGCCCATCCAAGGATATCAATCCAGAAAGGTATTTTCCCATCCCTCTAGCAAGCAATGTAATCATACCTCCCTCCGCAATCACTTGAGGCTTCTTTCTCTTAGCATTCCTAAAAACATTTGGGATCCAGTATCTCGTAGTATTGAATCTTTTACCCTCGAGGAAACACTTGAGCATATACAACTCGTGTGCCCCCAACGGTTGCCTCTACTTTAGCGAAAATAGTATTCGACAACATCTTTTCGAGATAGAGAAGGGCTAGATTCCTAAAGCTTGAAGCTTTGGATGATGAGGGATTGTACCGCAGTTGCTTACCTTTCTCCTCTCGAAGAGTCAACATTCCCCGAAAATCTTGTCTTTTCCAATTCTCTTTATCCGGGAAATCTTGCGCCTTTTTAAGAAGTGGGCATCCCAAGAATTCATTCACCACGTGAGTCTCCATCTTTAGTTTCTCGTTCATCATTTGAAAAGTGATCTCCTGTGGAAAAGACATCCTTGAGAAATTTTTTACTGTGACTGAACACATGAACTCCAATGTTAGTCCTACATAAGTGTCGGACCTATTTCCTAAGAACTCACTCATTCTAACTCTCTCAAACATCCCTTCAATGTCTCGAGTAATTCCCAACACTTCCATTGCCTCCGGATCGGCATACCTCGTTTTAATGACTTTGGGGGCCAACTTGTTCCATTTCAAACACATATCCCACCATTCATCTCCAAACATTACCCCAAAGTTATCTAGATGCAATCTTTGAATCCTTAATTGATGAATAATTTCTACAAACCTTTCTCTAGTTAACACTTCTTCAACATTGCCCAACTGTTCATCTTCATCATGATCCTACAGAACCAACAAGAAGTGTTATCTCAAGTAAGAAGTACTAATTAGTCACAAGTGAAAATTCTACAAGTGCATCAATAATTATTTTAGAAAAAATTTCTACTCTTCTTCAGGCATACTCAGCAATGCACAAATCATGTCTCTTTTTAGATTATTGTAAGCCATCTAATGCTTCTTCAATCATATGAACACAACATTTCATGTATTCCATAGCTTACACAACTACTGATAATCATGAACATGCATAATCAAGCACTTTAAACCTCAAAAAGTTGAAAATTTTTCTAAGTGGCATTTTATCAAATACTTGGTGGGCATGAATTTTCAAAGTACAATTTTTCAAACATTTCTTGAACGATCATCCCAAAATTTCTTATCATACGGTCTATACATGTAGAGTATCCATCAAATGTATCAATTTCATCATTCAACACTTCTTACTAAAAGAAAATTCAAATTCCTCTTCTCTTTCAACAATTATCCTCATATAAATAGAACTCAAGTCCTTCCTAATTTCACATTCAAAGTTTCAAATAACAAAACTTCTCTACACCTTCATGCTTTTTAATATTCAGAATCAAAACTCCAAACATTTCTTACACATAAATCCTAGAAATTTAACTTCAAAGAAATTAGGGAGAAGTGGAGAAATACTTACCATTTTCACTTAATAAGTGAGAAGAGAGAGGTGAGAGAATTCCGGTGGTTTTTCCGGCAGCCGGAGGTGGTGGGTAGTGTTGAATGGGATAGAGGGGTAGATGGGAGTATGTGAGAAGTGAAATGGGGAAGAATAAGTGGAAAAAGAAGAAAGGGGAAGAAAAGGGTAGAGAGCCCGCAATTTGCATGAAAACACGTGCGTGTTTTTATGCACTTGCCCGTGTTTTTCTGTAAATTTCCGGTTTAACTTACCTGGACTCGGTTTTTCTTCGGTTCAGCATCATAAAAATACGGGTGTGTTTTTATGCTTCCTAATGAGCGTTTTCTCAATACACAATTAATCCCCAAGTATGAAGGATATCAATTGTAGTCTCGAAAGGTGACCAAGTAAATATCAAACCCAAGGGACGGCGTATTATCAATTTAATTATTATCTAAATTAATTAAGACGATTATGGCAATATAGTTTGAGATTTAGAATTATTAAACTAATAAACAAGTAATTAAAATAACAAATAAAATAACGTCACTTGAAGAATACGAAAGTGGATCAAGTAGGAGAATAGGTAGCCCTAGGATAATCTAGTTTCACTAATTTAATTTCCCTTCCATGTGTTGGTGTCCGACTCTACCTTGTGGAATATGGACGCATCACTAAGCCATGCAAATCTACTCTATAGATATAAGTAAATATGCGTGTAACACGTGTGAATAATCTCGGAGCAAGAGACGTAATTTTATCCCCCTTTCTAGGTACTATCTGTATCAATTATTTTCCACGTATAGAATCTAACCCGATATGATCTCCCTTTATAGATATTATAAAATTACCCTCTTTATCCTACTTAATAACTCAAATTTAATTCAATTAATAAGTATTCATATATGATAGTTCTAATGAAGCTTCGGAGTCCCCTCACTTAGAATCATAACATGGAATCCTGCTCAGCAGTGAACGCACTCAATCAATAACCAAGATATGTATTCAGACTCTACATAATAGTTAATGATGCACAAAACGACTGTGAGTATGAATTAAGAAAGCACGATCATATATAAAATAAATCCTCAAGTAGTGTTGTACGGAGTGTACACATGGAAGTTCAATTAATTCGTAAAATCTTCACAACCCTAGTTCTACCAAAAAGGCTCTAGCCCATGATGTTGCGAAGAACAATCATGGGTGTTAGATAGATCTTACCCGGATGTTCGGAAAATACAAGATAAATTAGGAAACAAATAACCCTAGATGTGGCGTCATCGCGTCCTTCTCGCTCTTGAATTCTCCTCTTAGTTCTCCCCTTGTTTCCACAAACGAATCTTCAAAGTGATGGATGGATGGAGGAAAGGATGATGGTTGGGGGGTGATCCCCCCTTGTGGGGTATAGTATGGTTGTGGCCTCTCTTCTCCTCTCTTGTATTATTGTGTTCTTTTTCTTTTTGTGGATGCATAGACCTCCTTTTATACTTGTAATCACGTCTCCTAGGGCTGGAACTGACTTCCTTAATTATCTCACGTGTTTAGGCCTCAAAAATACGGATATGGTAAGTTCCCGAAGCTCGATTCGACCTCACAAACAGGTCGAACCAATCCCTCCAGGTCGAACTGAAGGTCGAATCACCCTTCTGGAAGCCCCATGAGCTCAGTTCGACCAGCACAACAGGTCGAACTAGCATGTCATGGTCGAACTGGATCTTTTTCCATCCAGTTCGACCTCAGTTCGACCTTATGATCAGGTCGAATTGACTTGCATAGTCTCGCCGTTTCGCTATAACTTCCACATCCGGACTCCAATTTGAGTGATTCTTGCGTTCACGCAATCCTCTCTTCCTTAGCTTTCTATCTATCCATATAAAGAACTTACAGAAACTCTAATATTTGTATATGTAACAAGTCATGCAAAGTGGACGGTCGTTTTGAACAGGAACAACTTGCGCGACGTCACCACTTTGATCATAACTTTCTCGTTTGGATTTCGATTGAGGTGTTCCTTATGCCAAAACGACCCTCTCTTCAGTGGCTTTCCAACCATGTATAACACTAATAGTTTTGTTCTCTACAAGAACACAGAAGAATAGCACAGGTTGGACGTTAGTTTTTTTAGTATTGATTGCACAAATTGCACCTTTTCTCCAACTTTACACTTTTCATCTTTTTTCCACCTAAAACACAACAAAATACCTCAAGTGCACCTTATTTTCACATATAATAAATATAAGACACTTGTGCTAATATATAACAAAAATTTCCATCAAAAGGTGTTAAATTGGACACTCAAACACGCTAATTTCCACTCTCATCACTTCCATCCGTATTTTTCTACAAATTTCCAACTCTCTAGACAGTTTTTCTCCTTTTCCACACTTAGCCAATTTCTTTGCTTTTTCCTCACCTCCCCTTCTATACTTAGTCAAATTTCCTCACTTTTTCTTACCTTACCATATTTTCACCAAGCACATACGCATATAATTTAAGCTCAAATCCAATATAAATAATGAAGCATAACTCAATACTCTAATGAAAAATCACATAACAAGATCACAAAAAGAACAAACAACAATCATAAATAATCAACAAAAACAACAAGAACAAAACAAACAAACAAAACACAAATGCACTCCAACGAATTCAACCAACAAACACATATAAGTTACGTTACGACACATCCCCCCAAACTTAAATCTTGACAAGAGGAAAGAATTAAGTTTGTGAAAGTAGTGAAACTTATCCTTGACGCATCCAACGTAGCGCTTCTCGTAATTCATTCTTCATTCCCTCCACTAGAGTGCAACCCTACACCACCAAAACACGAACAACACATGAAAACAACAACAAAAGAAAATATTACTCTACTACCAATCAAAATGAGTTTAAGAGTGAAGGGTATCCACATACACTATCTCCTTTTGAGACGGAGATAGATAATGTTTAACTCGATGCCCATTAACTACAAACTCATCATTTGGCCCTTTGAGTTTCAATGTATGTCCTCCGATGACCTCCAACACCTCAAATTGGCCCATCCATTTTGACTTAAGCTTTCTTGGAAACAACTTCAATCTTGAATTGAACACTAGCACTTTGTCTCTGGGGGCAAATGTCTTCTCTTTAATCTTGGCATCGTGCCACTTTTTCACCTTCTCTTTATAGATGGTGGAGTTTTCGTATGCTCTTTCACGAAATTCTTCCAACTTTACTATTTTTAGCAACCTTTCTTGTCCGGCCTCCCCTTCATTCATGTTGAGCCTCTTGATTGCCCATAAAGCCCGATGCTCCAACTCAATGGAGAGGTGACAAGCCTTCCCATACACCAATTGGTACTGAGAAACACCAAGAATAGTTTTGAAAGCCGTCCTATATGCCCATAAGGCATCATCAAGCTTTTCTGCCCATTCTTTCCTTCCCCTATTGATCATTTTTTTTAACACTAACTTGATTTGGCAGTTTGAGACTTCCGCCAAACCATTTGCTTGGGGTGGTAGGAAATGGCTATTCGGTGTTTAACTCCATATTTCTTCAAGAGTCCCTCCATCAATTTGTTCACGAAGTGTGAACCTCCTGTTGGCAATTGGATCGTGCGGTTCAACGTGATTGTTAGTAAAATAGGTAAACAAAATCAGTGGAAGCATAAAAACCATTTACCGTACTTCTGGGTTGGTGTAGAGGATGAACTGCAGAGAACTACCCCTGATCTTCTACTATATGTCCCAAGTGTGATCCTGCTGTTGTGTGGGCAACAGTCTGCAGGATCTCTCAATCTGCTTCTCTTCCCTTCTCTCACCAAAAGAGGCGCAGGAATAATCTGAGGGTTCCAGGAAGCTGAGTTCACTTATATATTGGGCTACAACAGGGACCAGGAGGAGAAATTGGGCTGGGCCTCAATTGAATTTTAATTAACCAAGCTTAGCCCAAAGCTTTTAATTAAATCCAATAATAATAATATAGTCCACTAAAATATTATTACTACACTACCCGTCCAATCCCAAAATTATGTTCTGGGCTCCTTCTTATTATAAGCCCGATAGTCTCCCCATGTTTAAGATATACAATGTCCATTAATTAATTAAGTTACTGACAACTCAAATTAATTAATAACTCATCCGAGAGTAGTACCACTCAACCTTATTATCATGCCGGAAATTAATCCACTTGCAAGATTTACATGATAAACCTTATGAGCTCCTCAAGGGGACATCATCAACCTATAATGGACATGGATTCCTTCTACAATCAACAGCACACCATAGATACGCACTACTTCCCAACTCACCGAGTTTGTTGATTTAATACTGATAAATCTCACCCATTGATGAATCAAAGAAATACATACTGCCCTACGTGTCGAGGTTATTGTATAGGAATTAAGAGCACGAACTTCCATAATAACAGAGATCAAGTTCTACTATATAGTCAGTATAAGAAGAACGATCTCAGACGGTCCTGCTCAATACACACAAGTGCACTAATGTGATTCTATAGCCAAGACAAGCTAATACCAAACCACACTACAACCATACCGATAGAGAGTCCCCGTCTATCTCAGTTGTGAGCATCCGTTTATACTTTATAAGGAAACCGATAATATGATCTTCTGCGTGTTGTCGCACAACATATTATCTACAGTATAAAGTAAATGGACTATTGCATCATGCATATAAAATAAATTATAAGATACAATCATTTGATCAACGATTCTCATTTCAAATATTGTTATGACATTGTTCATACTAAAGCTAGACTTTTAGTATACAATCCAACAATCTCCCACTTATACTAAAAGACTATGCTGTCATGTCTTCTGTCATACATCTGATTCCTACCCCCACTACACGACCATTAAAAGCTCTCGCCTTAAGGTCCTTGTAAATGGTTTACTAGGTCATCATCCGATGCAATCTAGGCGACAACAACCTTCCCCTCATCATACGATTTCTCGTAACAGGTGGTACTCGCGCTCCATGTGTTTAATTGCCTTATGGACTTGTGATTTCTTCAAGTTTGCAACTGCACCAATATCATCAATGTAAATTGTGATTACCTTGGGCAAACTTAGAAACACTTCAAAGTCCATCATGAAGTCTCTAGAGTCATATAAATACTTTGGCTGCCATATAGGCTCCAATTCATCATCTTTCCATGATGGAGTCCGGAGTTTGAAATATATTTCTATATAACACTCCTCCACATTATGACTCTACTTCTTAAGATTAAACACATAACCTTTGAGGTGAATTTACTGCCGTCCAATCCGATTAAAAAATCTGAATCTACGTAATCCACAAGAAGCAGTGAATCTGTCCAGTAAGTCCATATATAATTTTCAGTCCTTTTCAGGCACTTTATATATGTCTTACCACAGTTCATCATTCTTGTTCCGGGTTACGTTGATACCCACTGTTCATGCATTCAGCAAAACAGATATCCAACATCGTTCATAGCATTCCTTAGATTAAGCTTCCTTATTCGCCGAAGTATAAGGAACCACTTTCATCCTATTTATCTTCTTCTTGTGTCTCAAAGACACATTCACTTAGATAAATTTATACGCTAAACGAGTATGGACTGTATCATTTTATGAAACTTGAGATAAGCATAATATCCTTTCTTGTGATCCATATTATCGTGATCAAAAGGATATATTTTGCCTTTCTAAAGTCCTTCATCTCTACCGCTTTATTAACCGTACCCATACGCCCGATAATACTCTTTCATTGTCTCCAATGAGCAAGATACTATCTACGTATAGTACAAGAAACACCACCACGTTTCCGTCACTCTTTACAATACACAAGACTCATCTGCTCATTGATTTAAATTCATGCCACTGGATTACCTAATCAAAACAGATGCTTCATGATCTTAAAGCCTGCTTTAGTCCATCGCTGGACAATTTTAAGCTTACTATTAAAATGCTATTAGTACTTTGCAATGAATCACTCTGGTTGCTTCACATAGATGTTTTCCTCAAGACTTCCATTCAGGAAAGCTGTCTTGACATCTATTTGCTGTTCCTCATATTAGCAATAAATAAAAGAATCCGGATCAACATAAGCATAGCTACCAGCGAACATGTTTCCTCATAATCGAACTATTTCTTTCTGAGTACATCTTTTCGCAACAAGCTTTGCTTCCAAGATTTTCACCTTTCCGTATGATCCTCTTTTATTTCCCTTAACCACTTGCAATGGCTTTTACACCATTTTAGTGATCCTTTAAGCTCCAGACTTAATTTAGAATCCGTAGATTCTATTTCAACATACATTGCAACTTACTAAGATTCCGCATTTTAATCTTATAGTGCTACGTCGTATCCGTGGGACAATACCATGTTCACTAGGGATCAAGTCTCACGACTCTCCCAAAACATATATTTATAGGTTGTCATACAACCCTCTCACTACGACATGGCACTACATGAAATTGTGTATCAGACGTGACACGCGTTGCAGTTTACCTTGTGGTATATCCTCTTGTACACTTGGTACTTATACTTAGTGTTTTCCTCTCACTTCCTTTAGAACAACTTATACATGGGTTTGTGATTTATTACATAGTCCTTTTCCAAAAAATCTAGTGTTTGTGTTGACAATCACCCTTCGATCTTTTGGACTAAATAAATCACCCTCCATTTTTCTAGGATATCCCATATACAGACAAATGTTTCACGAATTACTGTATCTAGGGCATATCCATAAAATGAATTTAATTATTCCAAATAATTCATCATCTATCTAATCATAACCATAAGAGCCTAATACCTTCTACCCACCACACCATTCAGCTGGGGAATACCCGGTGTAGTCAACTTGAGATTTAATCTCAACTTCTGATCAATAGCTCCTAACTATCCCAAGAGGTATTCGCCATCATGATTGAATTGTAATGACTTAATATATTTTCCATGACGCTTCACTGTACCAGCCTTACAATTCATGAATTAATCAAAGAACTTAGACATGCAGTGCATCATATAAATATATTGGTTTCCTGAATAATTTTCGAATATTCATAACCACCTTTCGTCTGGATAATTTAGGTTCGCTTGAATTAGAATGAACTAATTCCAACATATATATCTTTGGCTCTACACCCCACAGCCTTGAAAAGGCAGTTAATCATTTTTACTTCCAAGCAAGACTCGCAAGTCCGATAGTTTCCACTTCAGATAAACCTTACGGTCTATCGGCTATCAACTTTTGAATCCTACTCAAGTAAAATGAATTAGTCATAGACGCCAAATGTATGTTTAGTTCATTTCCAAAGGTTCCTTTCTCTTACTAATATTAGAAGATGCATTATTTAATTACTATTTATTGCATCTGTGAGATGTACATGATTCAAGAGTATACTTTTTATCCACCAACATACTTTGACGGATTATAACCTCATTCCTCATTACTATGACCATGTCATTAAATGAAATGAAGTATCCATCCGTTAATGCATAGAAACCGAAATTAAATTCTTTCTATGAAACGTACGTAAAGACAATTTCTCATAATCAATCGTTTATTCTTATCATGAGATAAATAAACAACTCCCACTGCAATAGCAACTACCTTTGTAGTTTTACCCATGTTATTAACAATATTATCCTTACTCAGTGATAAACATTTAGTGATTCCAGTATCTACATACTTCGTATCAGTAGATGCCATCACTAATCATGTTTAAACCATGAGATGTTAAATTTGTTCACATCATGATGAAAATTGGCTTTCTTTTGCCCCATGTTTTGTTTAGAAGTTTCCCACCATATACAATCTTTTGTATTTCAGGTAGAACTTGCACAAAACATCCAGGCAAATTGAGAAGAATAAATTGATTTAGGTTTCCCTTTCAATTTCTATTCCAAGCTTTTCCAATTCATTCATCAATTCAACCATGATCTTCTGCCTTTTAATTTACTCAAGTATCCGAAGAGTTACATGAGATCATCATATTTCTATGAACCTCTCATCTCTTCACTAGAGACTTTAATAGGCATCATGAGACGTCCTTTGTGAGAATACACATGTATTTTCTTAAGCAGTAATTTTAAAACCAAGATTCTTCTCTAATCAGTTAATATGGACAACTAAATATAATGTCTTTTAGTTGACAATTAGTGAAATAAAACCATTCAAAATTCAGAGAATCACAAATAAATATTCCGATCAAATCTTCGAATTTTATCCTTTTATATTGTTTCCCTCAAAACAATATAAAAATAAAATTCACCGACATCTCAAGCACCGTGAGTCTGCAAGCCACGTTAGGGTGGACGTTTACAAACACGAACATTTACAAGAGAAGGTTTTACCCATTAATTTCATTTGTCAACCTAACTTTATGACAAAATAATTAATAGTCGGTTTCTTTTTAGCCATGTAAATAATAGCAGTGACTCCGTTGGGGAGGATACTAATTATTTACATCTAAGTGTACACCATTATTTGATCCCAAGTCCGCTGCCCAAGCTTATGTGCCTTACTGTTAGAGAAGTACACACGCGCTCAGATAACTTTCTACAACCATCAATTATAAAAGTTTGTACTAGTGAACCGCATATAAGCTCATCCGTTAGGGAGGAAGGCACTATAGCCAACGCGCAAGCCTATATGCAACACATTACAAACAATAATTATTTAAAGAAGTTTGTACCATTGATCCGTGAATAAACTCATCGTTAGGGAGGAAGGCTCTAATGCCGACGCGCAAGTCTATTCACATTACTAACAAACCAATAATGGAGGCCGCGAGAATTTATAACCAATCCCCTCTCCCACTTAGTTATTTAAACACCGAGGGTTTTAACATGCATATAATATTCCAGAATAAAATATACAATCTAGACATGCTTCTATTAACAGCAATTTAAATAAATAAATCACATAGAACATGCCTTCCACATATACAACAATAATTGACAATTAAATCAATTAATCAGTTATATAACATTAATTAATTGCATAATTAGTGGATCAATCAATTTGGGCCCAAGAGTAACAAATAAGCACAAAATGAGCAGCAGATTAAATAATTAATCAGGCTCATTATCCATGGCCCATAATCTTAACCCAAAATTAAATTAAGTCCACCAAGCCCACTAGCACAAAATTAGTCCATTAATAAAATTAATTTATCATGCTTGGCTCATTACTCACAATTAATTAAAACCAGCAATAAAATAATAGCCCAGCAGCCCATTTACCATTTTAATTAAAATTGGGCCCAATAGCCCAAAACCAAATTAAAATTAATTGAGCAGCCTTTTATTTATTACTGAATTGGGCCCAACATCCAACAGTTAAATAGGCCCATCAAGCACTATAATTAAAATGAGGCCCAATAAGAGGAATAAATATTGCTGCCCTAATCGGGTCAGCCTCAACCTTCTTCTTCTTCCACACAGCAGCCTCCACGCGTTAAGCTGTCACCGACGTCAAGCATACTCCGTCGGAATCGAGCCATCAGCAGGCCGCCGTGCAAGCTCCCAGCTGCGCCACTCTGATTCTCTGACGTCTCAGCAGCGCCAGCGTGCACGACAGCATCGTGCCAGTCTCGCCAGTCGCTTGCTGCTTCCATCGCCAGCCATGGCCCAATGGTTCACCATCACTCACCGCCGAAAAGTGAGACCTGCACAGAAGAAAAATGGTTACACTCATGCTAAATGGAGGGTGAATAGCTGATCAAGCATGGCTCAAAGGGATGATGTAATAAAAGGACGATATATGTTTCTCACATTGTTCATCAGGTGACAAGACTATTGTGGTTTTGGTTATTGTAATCCCTCATTTTTTACATATATCCATTTTGAATGTGGTCATTCTTCTAATTACCAAAGATCACATAAGAGCAACTTGCAGCACTTTTTATAGGCTGTGGGCAGGACCGGCAGGTATAAGTTTATCACCATTGGGGTACATATAATGGGGGCTTGATATAAAACCCTGTATCCTTTTGATTTGCGAATGATTCAATCATTTCAGTAATCTATTTGGTTTTGGATTTATGGTGTTTCTCAATCCTATCTTCCCTCCGTTAAAACCCTTAATCCTTTTGATTTAGGAATGATTCTATTATTTCAATCATCCTTTTGATTTAGGAATGATTCTACTATTTCAATCATCTATTCAACATGCTTTTCTTCTTTATCGAAGCTCATTATTACTGATGATGTCTTTTGTACTTACTTTAGTATTGTTGTTACTTAAAAAACTTCTATTTCTCTTATTCCATAGCTTCTGTTGGTTCTGAAAATTTTGCAAAGATGGCAAGATATGATATGACTGAAATAATGATAAACGTAAGGGAAATTCTAAATAATAACATAGTGGTGAAATTGAAGGTGTTGAGACTTATTTTGGATGGTCTGCCCACTCTCTCGATGTCAGACAAGTGTAGATCCTATCATGGCTGCTTTTACATTGCAATTTTATGCATCTAGATTTTTCTTTCATTTGGGTAAACAGTGCATTTCTTTTTTAGGTTGGAAATTTGGAATGTAAATTTTTTTAACATATTTACTCTCTTAACATGTTTCAGTTGTGAAATATATTGAGGAGATCTTTACTCTTCTTAAGTCCATGGTCGTTTATACATCACTAATTCAATGATTGGAATAATTTTATGAAATATCATATCCTTCAAATTGATTGTAAGAGTTTGTTACAAGTTAAAGAAGCTTCAAGATATATAAGCTTCTTATGCTAAAAAATAAGTAGCACTGCAAAAATGTCATTTTTTTTCTTCATTCGTTATTTTCTAATTGTATTTATCCTTTGACTATCAACTGCTTTTTCAAAAAAAATGCAACATGTGGCCATATGAGGAGCTACACTTCTACTTTGTGAATGCTTTACTTTTTTAATAAAATAATCTATTAATTTAATGTATCATTTTAGTTGAGTCAGATTTAATAATGACTTCATATTTAGTTATCATATTTGTCATGATCTTTTCGAGATTTATAAGCTAGGAACCTGGAAATCCGAAGATGATTCCTGAAGTTATTCACTTTAACTTTGCAGATTGTAGTACAAGAGGCTGCAATTCAAGACATTTCAAATCTACATGATTTAGTTGAAGCATTATGCAATGAGGAAAGTTCAAGCAGTTTTTCATTGGCGTACCGATTTGGGGGTCACCACGAAGACTCATTTGTCATGTCTGCGTTAGGTGATCATTAGACATATTTGAAACACTGTAAGTTGTTCTTACAGGAAATGTAGCAAATTAAGGAAAACTATATAATGGCTGCAGTTGTTCATTATGCATCTAATGTGAATCTAATAGCAGTAGTACCACAATATTTGTTATTTGATCTATCATCTTGAAGAGTGGGTACTTGGCTAAGTTCATGATTGGTATGAAAAAAAAAAAAAGAAGCTGCTGAAAGCACTCTTACTGCCTACATGGCTGCTCAGGTTTTTATTCGTCTTTTCTACTATATTATATCATTTGACTATCAATTTATAGTTCGTGCATAAATCATTATGTCGATCAATGTAGTTCTTTTCACCAATTTGGTCTTTATTGTAGTATGTACTGAAATTGCTGAAAAGTTCGCAGTTGTTTCACTAGAGATATTAGTTGGGCAAGGATGCAGTAGACTTCTTGCATGTATCAACTCAGAGGCTTTAAACTTTTGTTCTTTGAAAAATCCTTGCTCAACTACTATGAAAATGTAGGAAAGTAAGATTCAAAGAGATAAAATTGAAATGGATAGTCATAACCTTTTGAAAAGAATTGTAATATATAATAAAAATCTTTGATATATGAAAATTACAAGCTTATCTTCTGAAAATATTACATCTCCTAATCTTACTATCCATTATTTTCCTCTGATTTATTTGCACATTTTGTACTGATATTGATTATTTTGGGATAAACTATAAATCCTAGAAACTGGTGTAATTTAGAAAATATCGTGCATGAGAAGAGATACAAATGGCCCACAGATTTGGTATTGATGCTAATAATTCTCTTTTTGCCTTGAGCAATGTGTACAAATTTCTGAATAACTTTAATAAGTAAATGTTGGAATGCTTCAACAGTTTTCAATATGCATGTTTGTGAGTTTATGGCGCTATATGGGTTGCTTTGAGGGATGCAAAACTGGATGTTTGAGAGCATATTGTAGAGGCATTGCGTGCTTGCCTTCACATTATTTAAAAGCACGAAACTCGATGATTTGTTCAGTAGTAAGTTTGTTTTGTCAATTATGCATTTGGTAGTTTTTATGATGATACAATTTTATTATTTTTCTTAAAATGTGGGGATACTCAATTTATCACATATATTACCATCTAATGCTTAATCATACTTTTTTTATAAGGGTTGAAAATGGATAATTGTAGAGTAAGTGAATCAGCATAATACAGGTTTGGGAAGATATTTTTATGAAAACATAAAAGTATGACATATTTTAGAATTTTATTTAAGCTGGTTGAATATATTTTAAAATGTTCTGCGAAGTTACTTGCAATTATGAGCTTGTTTTGGTTCTATTTGGCTTATAACTAAACAAATCTTTCACTTGATCCGTAATGTAATGTAATGTATCCACAAATAATAAAACAAAATAAGTAATGTATCCACAATTGTCTTTCGAAATATGTAATTGGTTTGATTGTACTACCTTTTGGTTTCAATTCAAAACATGATGTTTTGGATCATCAATTCCAGACTAAATATTTTTATTTTAATTAATTGCAATTCTGTAACACACTGAAATACAATGAATTTAGGATTTATCCATTGAAATGCTCAGTTTCTTTACTTTTATAGACAATCAAACTGAATTGAGAAACACTAACAAGCATACTGCACCATTTATTAATGAAGTTAGAAGCAGATTGATTGAACCAATTCATCATTGTTCAACTATATGATCCTCTTGCTCTATAGGTTGCAACTGAACAAGTGGCTAGCACTGGTATGGTTGCTCTTACCTATGTCCACCGAGTTACTGGTAAGGTGTAGTAATTCAGGTCTTGCACTTGGATATTTTGAGTAACATGTTTAATTTATTTAATGTGTTTTCTGTCAGTTGATAAGTAGTCTTTAAACGTTCAATTTTCATTGGTAGACTTCATGTAAAATTATGTCTAGGGATGTTACAGCCAGCTTTGGATATGATTATGTCCTCCGACATGTAATGTCTGCTCCATTGATAGCAAGATTCATTCAATCTTTCTTCATGTGTCGCGTGTTAAAAAAATAAAGTTAATTGAGGAGAGTGATCATGCTGCAGATTGTTGTTGTCATGCACACAGCTACGTTTATTGGTATAAAATATGTTATATATTTGGATAATCACTTCTATAGTTTAAATTATTGGTGTTGTTGGATATTAGAATGACCATATATAAATGAATATATGAATGATGGGGGCTTGAAATAAAATGTTTGCAAGATGATGGATCTGTGGCACATAATATGTTTATAAATAAGTTAGTTTTTAGATTTTTCCACTCTTCTTTTTTTTACTTGATTGTTCATTTTAGCTGATTTCTATGTTGGCATACGTTATAATTTGACCTCCCTGAATTTTCTTCTTATGTTTTATATTGAGTAGATTTTTCGAAAATACAAGGTCAGTCGAAAGCATCAACGCAGTCCCAAGAGTTTTTGAGAACTCTGCAACGTTATTATAGTAATGCTCACAGATAATGAGAAACAAGATGCCATTAATGTGTAAGAAACAACTTTAAAACTGATCTTTCATGTATCTAACTAGCAAAATGTTGCTTTTATTAATTATGCTTAATTTTTCTTGAGAAGTTTTTTGACAATAAGGCTAGAAGTTTTTTCATTTAAGTTTATCTAACTAGAAGTTTTATCACTTTACTCTTGAGTCCAAACTTGCCTCATTTTATTTATTTTTTTTTTTTGGGCAAATCATGCTATTTTGTGTATATATTTTATTTCCTGATCAACTTGAATAAGATTTGTGCTTATAGGCTGAACTTGGGAAGTTCAAAGTAGTCCAGTTTGATGGGTTCTTCTCAAGGGGTCATGGATAGTTCTATTTAATGATTTCTTGGGGTACATTAAAGAAGGTTAGCACAAATCAAGGATCGTTTTATGAAAGACATCAAACATTGTGAGATTTCAACCTCTTTGATGTATGTATTTCATATAGTATAAATACAAATTAGGTAAAGAATGGAACACTAAAGTACTACTGCTATGTTGGTATTGACGATTTTTTTAGGTGAAGAGCAGCTTATCATGTCTATTTGCTACTATGGAGAAAATGCATTGCAACTATGTATATAATACGAAGGCGCTGGACATATTTCCATATCCATGGCTTCTTGCATCTTCTCAGTTGTTTTGCGGTCCTGTTTGAATGCTAATGCTGTGTTTTTTCAAGTTACAACCTTGCCCCTAAAATCGATAAAAGTTTAAAGTTGCACTTCTTGGGCCTGCACTTCTCTACACAATTGGTCACATTTCAGCATGTGTTTCTATCTCTAAGATTGTTGTATACTTCACTCATGTCATAAAATCTGTCGAACTTGAGGTAAAAAGATGTGATGGTCCTGAATAATGCTTCATATATAAGATGTGATGGTCCTGTTGGTACTGCCTACGAAGGTGGCACTTTCAAGATTGATATCAATTTTCTTGGGATTATTTTTCTCAGTGTTTTTAAACTTAATTTTTAGAATCTAATTTGTTTATGGGGTTTTGGTGAATAGTGATTTCATTTATGCACAATCGATGATTGTTTAGTTACGTGTTTGTACATTTATAATGGAAAACATAATACATAATATACTTTTGCATACAATATCTCTGGTAGATATTTCTTGATTCTACACAAATAATGTACTTCATGTAATACTTTTACTATTGTATCTAGCAAGAGGCAATAATTTTACTAATGGAACTTAGTTTGTGTGTAAGTTTCAGTCCCCTTTTATTTATTTAGAGTTTGTGATTATTGTTGTTTCCATTTTTCTATATTATTTTATGAAGAAATTAAAATTTTTAAACAGTCTAACATGACATATATGGGCACTCATTTTAATTACTATGCAATGTGGATGATACTTTTACACCATTTTCAGTCCATGTGCGTTTTTTTCCTTTTAACAATGTTATGGACTTATCATTCATGTCATTGAATAATATATCCAAACACAATTTCCACCATCTTGATACATCTATTTAGTAATTGTACCATCTTGATACATCTATTGGGTAATTGTACGCGAATGTATCTTTGATAGTTTTTTTCTTCTGATTTTATATTTTACCTCAAAGTTGCTGAGTTAGCTATGAAGGTTGGTAAAAAGATCATATTAACTAACTTTAAAAGATCTGTTTTTAGACATGGTCGATTTTCGCAGTACTATTGAGATCCACATGTAAAAAAAAAATTGATGATCTTATTAATAACAAATCCTAACTATTCCATCTAATTGATTTTCTTTATCAAATTTAACTATTTTGATTTATATTGAATGATTAAATTCATATATTGCAGTTACGAGAGAAAAACATGCTATTGTCATTTGAACTGATTAAAAACTATCTCTTTCCAATCATTGATCTCAAAAGGTTGAGATTCTTGAAACCGCATGCTATTCATATCCTTCAAGATTTAGTAGACAAAATTTATTTGAAAATTTCCATGTTCACAATTTTATTTTGCAGTTATTTCCTGGATTGAAATTTCGTTCAAAGTGATAAGTTGTATTGAGGAAGTTATTCATGTATGGGAACCAATATTGAGTGGGCTTAGTAAATTGTTGAGTATTTTGGGTTTAATTGCTGCTCTTCAAAATTTGAACAACCAAAATCTAAGTATGTCAGATGTTCGTAAAAATACCTCACTGAAAATTTTCAATTTATTTTATTTAGCATTATTCAACACCTCTATTTATTATTTAGTTTTGCATATTGAAATGTTGACATTCATATATATAGGTTGAGTAGTTTAAGTTCATAAAACATGCTTACTAGAGGATTATATGTAGGGAAGTGCTAATGGGAATGATTGTGATGTTGTTACGTGCTTCAATTTCTATGTACCATAATAATTTTTGTAGCATGATTCCAGTTGATCCATTTGTAGTTAAATTTGGATGGAACATTTTGTTGGTTTTGACTATACTTAGTCACAGATCGACAGGCCTGAATTGTAGTTTTAAGACACTTCAATCCTTACTAATAACCCTATTACTTCTGATTATTCTTAAATTCTGAGAGACAAAATTGCGAGATGGGGGACGAAATTGACATTTCACTATCACATCAAGTTATTTTATTTCTTAAATATTTTGAGTTTATAAAATGTAGAGGCGTTTTATAGGTGACATGAGATTACATTGAATGTCCAATTATAGTGAAGCGGCTTTATCTGTTGTGTTTATTAGTGTAAGTTAACTTGAATAAAATTTATATTAACGTAGGGCTTAAAAATTGCAATCGTTGAAGGGGATGAAGTTGGGGTAACATGTGTCAGCCAGGGATTTGTTCCTTTAAAATCACTTCTTGCTATTAGTGGTCGCATGGGAGAGCTTCAAAACGTAGGACATGAAATCTTTTCCTATAAATCAAACCCTATGTGTACTCCTCATTAATGCATTACAAACTCTATGCAAAATTCCTGCCATTTTGGTGTAAATCACTATAAAAATTCCATGTCCCAAGTAATCTAGAGTTCAAAATAAAACGTTATTTTTTATTTTGTTATTGCTAAAAAGGTGCTTGAAGGTTTATGATCAAATCTAAAAAATCCCTCTTTAATTTCTGTTAACTTTAATCTTTAATGATTGATACATAATTGTCGATTAATTTTTATTATTATTATTATTTTGCTAAAATTTGTGCTTAATTGTTGCTTTATTTTTCATCCAGTCATTAATCATGATAAAAAAATATATATACTTTTAAAGCCAATTACTTAATTTCTAATTAATTGCCATTTGTGTTTAAGTCATAACTTATGAAATTTAAGTTGAGTCTAATCTAATTAGTTAATTAAACTCATTTGTATCGCACCCATATATAACAAAGTAGTGTTATACACTGGTTTCTGGATGGTAAAATGGAGTTGCTTATGTTCTTTAGGTGAAGTTTATCAGTGTGTAGGTGTTTGTTCGGTTGACGTGTAAAACTTAATATGAAGAATTATGTGGTATATTTACAATTGAATTCTCAACTTTATATTGTTAATATTTTAAAGCTTAGAAAATGAATACACGAGTCTGTGCAGAGAAGTAAGAAATGTATTGTGCATTAGAGAGTGAAGAGAACGCTATCCTTACTTTGTAGGATAAGTAATGTTAATAAGCCATTGATGGTTGTGAGGAGATAGAGTGTGGAGACATTCTTAGTATTCGTATGATGAGCAGATTTGTAATGGTGCAGCCTGATCATGAGGTGATCCAGGAGTTAAAGTGCGAGAACAAGAAGCTGAATGAACTGCTGTGGATCATGTGCAGAAACTTCCAAGATGTTGCAAGAAATGGGAATCAAGGAAGAGGAAGTATAATTGAAAGTTCTATTCACTCTCTAATGCACAATATGTTTCTAAGTAAGAAATCCAAATTTCTTTGTCATTGGTAGAATTTAATTGATAATCAGCTGCTGCATTCCAAAAAAATGTTGAGGTTTTTAGTAACATTATTTTCATGTGTTCGCTTCATTTTCTTCAAGAGTCCACATAATATTATATTGTTCAAAAGATTAATAATTTTGTACAATATATCATTTAATTACATTAAAGTTTTGGTTTATAATTTTATAACTTCAGTCACTCCTTTTATATTTATCATTTATAAACATATAGAACATATAAACATACAGGAAATACATAATTTTATCAAATTAATATAAAATAAATTCGACAAATATAAAGAGATCAACACATATATATAAATAGCTTTATTCCCAAAACTCAACGTCGTAAGAGTAAAATAAACAAATATTCAAAGAACATAAAATTAAATTATAATATTCAATCTTCAAATTTAATTAATCAACAAATCTTCACGATTACACATCTTTGTAATTAAATTGATCATATAACTTTATTCGTCTTTAAATCATTAATATCAATTATTGAAAAATATTATTTGTAACATATAATCATGTGCAGCGCATGGGTAAAAAAAACTAGTTACATTTTAAAGCACTATAACTAAGTGTGCAGTGGTGGAGCATTTTGTTGGAAGTGTAAGTGGTCTTGGGTTCAAACCCTCTAGAGGGGGGTACATAAATATATATTTGTATTAATGGTCATTTGTGTCCAAAATACACAATAATATAATAATAATACTAACAACAAACAACTTTATTTTGTATTAATATATAAAAAATAATATCAATATTGTCGAGTATTTGATAAGCAATAATGATATAAAGTACAATATTATTTATATACCCTCCTCATTTATTTTGTAAATCATCAATTATATCCTCCTCTCATGTAAATATAAAATAAATAAATATTAAATTCAACATTTATTCGAACACTTTGCAAGTGTACATCAAAATATTACAATGAATATGTATCTAAACCTCAACAACCCCAGGGAATATTCAAATAACCAAATGGAAGATTAAAGTGCAATGAAAAAAAAAAATTGCCTAAACCTTTTATTTAAAGATAAACTCAAAGTCTAAACTTTAAAATTCATTGCACATATTTTCTTCTGAAATGTTAGGTTGGAATTTTCAAGTGGGGGAGAAATAATTAATAGAACTATCATTTCGTGGAATTGGCAGGAATCAAAGGCTTCCCAGAGATTGTTGGAAAGATGAAGATGTTGTTAGTTAGATGCTCGCAGAATCACTTGTGGGCACTCGACTGGGAATTCAATGAATTTTTTGCTAAGTTGTGAAAGATGAAGATGCTGATAAAATTTTAGGGTTCAAATCTATGAATTTATTTGGGCAAAGGGTTAGTTTACCCCTCCAACTTATCCCTCTGGATCAAGTATGCCCCTAATCTAATTATTTGTTCATCTAAGCCCTTATCCATTTCAAGGTGGATCAATTTAGCCCGTAGTTTTCTAAAATAAAACATTTGAAATCCCCTTATAAAAAATCCCTAACGGGGCGTTCCACTTTTACTTTATTTCTTTCTTTCTTCTTCAACGTTTTGGGCAGCGAATTCTGTTACTCGAACCTACAAGAATAGCAAATGCTCATGACCATTTCATTGGCAGCTTACCTCATGGGTTATGATACTCATGTTGGGACAAAAGCAAATAGTTGTAATTGCTCAGGTAATTTTATAGAACGCCCCTATTATTTTTTTGTTGGACGAAGCTAGCTCGTCCATAGAGTCGGGTTATAATTCTCTTGCCCTTCTCCCCCAACACGTTCTGAGTTTGAGAAACGCTTTTAAACAATCAAAGTATGCCCTCGAATTCTCTTGCCTTTCTCTCCTAACACGTTCTGAGTTCGAGTAGCGAGGATAATAATCCCAATGGGCATCAATGTGACTCGGACCTCAACCCCGAAATAGCCATCATATGCTAACTCGCGTATCAGCACTTCATTTAATTCAGCGAAAAAACGCTCCATCCGCCGCAAACTTCTCTTTTTTCTCATCCGAGTAGGTGCCATGGCTTGAGAGAACAGCAGCGGCTGTTATTTTTTGCTTTGGTGGGGGATGAACAACTCTTTTGCAAGCACCTTAAGTCAAAGAGTAAATTAGGGCTTAGAAGGGTGGCGGCCGGCAAGGAAGGGAAAGTTTCCAATGAACCATGATATTAGGATAGGGTAAAGCTGCGAAAGATTAAATTGTTGCATATGCAGTAAAATTTTTGAGTGTGAGGCAACCTTTTCTTTCGATGTTCTCTAGTAGCATTGAAGGGAAATGCCAGTGTAACGTCGTTAAGGATTTCTTATTTGGCGGTTTCGAATGTTTTATTTAAGAAAAGTAAAGGGCTAAATCGATACACCTTGAAATGAATAAGGGCTTAAATGAACAAATAATTAGATTAATTGAAGGGATAATGAACAAATAATTAGATTAGTTGAAGGGATAAGTTGGAGAGGTAAACTGACCCTTTGCCCAATTTATTTCAATAAAATTAGATCCAAAATAGTCATTCTATTCTTTTATATGGATTTAATGTACAAACTGTAGAAATAATTGGATGGCTGGCGAAAGATTATTAATTCAAAAGGCTACCGTAATTTTGTCCAAGTCCATATGAATATACCTGCTCCCTTGACAAAACTGTATGATCTATCTAATGTCGTACAAAGAAAGTTGTATTACTCCCTCCTCTGTCCCAACAGAGTTCACACTTCCTTTGTAATTTTTCACACCTCTTTTATAAATTTTGAGTGATGTTTATTTTAGGATTTTGGAGAATTTGAAAATCATGAATAATGATGTTATGTTTGTTTTAGATTTTTGAAAGGATTGATTTTAACTTTATGTCAAATCAATGTGTAAGAAAATAGATGAGAAAAGAGAAATGTATTAATTGAGGAGAGAGAATGTATATAATTATATATAAGGATGGTTTTTAAAATTTGGGTGTGAAATTGAAATTCAAATTCCGGGATTTTAAAACCTGGAACAAGCATCCTTGCAGTTTCTCAACACAGTTTTTACACCTCATTTATAAATTACAAAGAGGTGTGAAAGCTCTGCTGGGACAGAACCTCTGTTGGGATAGAGAGAATATACTCAAACTTTATGATCGGTATGTTTTCCATTTTGATATTATGGTTCACACCCAACATTAATACAACTACCTAATTTACATTGAATATTATTTTTCTCACCTCAATACACATAAAAATACTACTCCCTCCGTCCCAACTTCAACTTCACACTTTCCGTTTTGGTCCGTCCAAAATTCAACTTCACACTTCCATAAAAGGAAAAAACAACAAACTAATATCCCTCTAACATACTTTAATTTCAAATTTGCCATCACCTTTTTAACAAACATAACATATTTTATCATTTATTTATTACCCAAAAATACCATACTACCCTCAAAAGTAAGTCAAAATGTGACTTTTCTTAAACTCCGTATCTACAGTAAACGTGAACTTGAATTTGGGACGGAGGGAGTAATACAATTACATACTCCCTCCGTCCCAGTCAAACTACACCGTTTGACTGCATAAAGCTATCACTAAATCTACAGTAAATAATGCAATATGAATGAAACGAAAGGAGTACTACTTTATATTAAATATTATCTATTTTACATTAAATATTATTTCTGTCACTCAATATACGTGGTATCTTAAGAACCGTTTCTAGTGTTTACCAAACCATTATTAGTGTTTACCAAACGAGCAAGTGCATTAAAAGATGAGGTAAACAAAAAAATTAATCCTTCTCTAGCCTGGTAACAAGACTGTCAGGACAGCAAAGCAATAATTATTATAAATGAAAATGACAGGTATGTTATCATTTACTAATTAATCCGATGATCTAACTTATCATCAATTTGAAACAGGCCTCTAAAATTTTTTGATCGGACAAAGTTAATTGTTAGTGTCACCAAGTCTCCATTCACCATTACTCTCCAAGCCCTCCTAATTCCTTATGGGGACCGTAGTAATCCCTCCCGATGGGGAGAAGGGAAGACCATGTGCGGCTTAGTATATTGAGGACGATAACATACCTGGGAGCCTTTATATACTACTTGACTAGACCACTCATAATCACCTAATCATGTAGTATTAGGTATCTACTCAATAAGCTCATATCATTTATTATTATAGCCCATGAACCTTTAACCTTAATTGAATCACTTAATTAAGTCCATAATATAATTGAATAGCTAATATAATTGTATAATAATATAGCCCTCACAAAATTAATTGTTAGTGGTTAGTTTCACCAAATTTCCATTCACCCTTATTCTCCAAACCCTGTTATCATTTACTAACTAATCATATGATCTAACTTATCATCAATTTGAAACATGCATTTTTTTGATCGGACAAAATTAATTGTTAGTTTCACCAAATCTTCATTCACCCTTATTCTCCCCTCACAAAGTTAATTGTTAGTTGTTAATTTCATCAAGTCTCCATTCACCCTTATTTTCCAAACCCTCCCCCAGGTCACTCACACTCACTTGTGTGAAGAGCCCGGTGGCCAAGTGGGCTAACCCACTTGGTTCTCCAAGAACTCCCCGGGTGACTCAATTGTGTGAAGAGTCCGGTGACCAAGTGGGCTAGCCCACTTGGTTCTCAAAATATTTAACTGTTTATTACTCAAACATGCATTTGCTAAAAATTCATGCATGCATAAGGAGTATATCTAAATAAATGAAATTCCCAGTAACAGAGTCTGCGTAGATGTAGGTCGTTTCAGGCCATTTAGGGCTATGTTTACAACTATGATACATCTGGATCACATCTTACACTAGAATAATTCTCAATTAAATAGTGAGATTTCTATGATTGCTTGTGTAATCCCACCATCCATTTTTTCGTCTAATCGTGTCTTAACTCATACAGTTATATACTTGGAACTTGAGAATCTTAGCATATAATCCTTCGTCCCGGAGAAATGAGAAACAAGCAAAACTACCTTTCGATTGAGAGAGTAAATGTGGGATGGAGGGAGTAATTCAGAAGTCACAAAAAGAGAAAGCAAGCTGTTAAAAGCTGTAATTTGTCCCTGAATTAAACTAAATTATAAGAAAAAATTGGCTAAAAAGTAGCAACATTGAAATGAAAATCTCAGCACTGACATCATTAAAGAAAACATGAAGAGAGAATGTAGTTCCCCAACGTCCAAATGCACTAGTGGAGTAGCACTGGATAGCGAGAGGAACATTCTTTCTAGCTTCACTTCTACTTCGCCACACCAAACACAACAAGTATGACGCAATGGAAACATAAGTAAAGCAGAAAACAAACTGATTTTCAAGAAAATAATAAAATAAAAAACAAAATTAAAAAGAAATTGTGAAAACAACTCAGTCCCTTAGATGTTCATAAACAATTGCGATCATTTCCGCAATCATTACAGGTCTGTAGAGCTCATCATTGTTGAATCCCAGTCAACAAAAACCAAAACAAAATGTGAATAAATAGAATAATATAGGTGCCCCAAAGATTTCCAATTGAACAAATGAATCAATGGGATTGAATATAGAATGGAGCAACACAATCATTGTTGCTTCAAGGGAACGAGTTGACATGATATCAGTACATCATGCCACCAGATGAAGAAGCCTTTTTTTGAAATCAATCAACAAGATTGAATATTTATATTTAAAATTGAAAATTGATCATGAAAATGAAGGGGCTCAGAGAGTTGCATAATGTGCTCAATGAAGAGGCTTTGTAGACTCTTCTCATACAAGAGGTGTCAGAATTATAAAGCAAAGGTCATCATTGAACCCCTTTTTAAAATAAAATTTCAAAAGTTAATCAAACCTCAAATATTTGTAACATTTTAAGAGATGTAGAGTAATATGATAATGTTCAAAATAATGTAAATAGATTGAGTCATCAGATAGGAGCGAAAGACTATCAAAGTTTTATAATCACAAATGATTCAGTTGAACTATGCTTGCGATCATCACATGACCCTCCCTACGAGTAGCTATGAAAAAGGTAGAACAGAAATTGAAACAACTAAACAAAAAAAATTGAAAAAATAAATCAAAATCTGGAAAGGGATTTATCATAAACGATAAAATCAGATATAATAAAGTAAAACTTACTATATGAAATTATACCTAAGAATGAATTGGTAAATGAAATTAGGGCTCGGTTTATGGGTGGTGATATAGCAGGATGGTCGGCAAGGCACACAGATGCCATTACGACGAACGAGACCTATCACAGATGTTCATCATAGCCCCAATAAGGATTGAAATCCGAAACAAAATTGAAGAACTTCAATGTGAGATTCTGCAATTCTATCTTAAAAAAAATGAAATTGTTGGGGAACGGCTCAGTGAGGTGGAGTGGATGAGTGAATAATTCAAAACTGCTAAAATCTAATTTCACAAATAAAAACAGAGATCATACGGCAAAACTTATGAAATTATACCTTAGGGCTCGGTTTATGGGTGGTGATATAACAGGATGGTCGGCAAGGCATAGAGATGCCATTACGACGAACGAGACCTATCACAGATGTTCATCATAGCCCAATGAGAATTGAAATCCAACATAAACTGAAGACTTCAATGTGAGATTCTGCCATTCCAACTAAAAGAAATGAATTGTTGGGAAACGGGCGGAGTGGATGAGTGAGGTTTAGGGCGTGGTCGTAGTACTTATAAAGAGAGACGCTGCGGCTGAGATTAGGGTTTTAGTTCCAGCGGCGTACGTTAGAAATTAAAGCTTTTTTTTAAATAGACTGGGCCAGGTCCAATCTCCTATGCCATCTTTTCGGCTTCAAGTGTGGAATTAGTCAACATTGGGCTGAGTATTTTATGGGCCGAGGTCTCATAGCATAACAACATCTTGACCCAAATTGTGACTACTTTTTCTTTCCCTATTATTATCCAAAATACCACTGACTCATGCACAATTTTCATGCCACTGCATCTTCAACTTGATACACAATTTTATCATACAATGCTTCAACTTGATACAGATTATTTCTTTTACTAACATATGTACGACGCACTATATCTGCTATCATATATTATTTATATAATTAAGAGGAGAAAAAAAGTTAAGATTTGGTATTTCTAAAAAAATAAAATTGTTGGATTTTATTTTTCAAACTCATCTAGATATTTTTCACTTTTTACGATTAGGAATTTATGTAAAGAAAATAATTTGATATTTATTCTTGCTTGGTGTTAAATTTCTTATATTTTTTTAATTAATCTTCTTATATTTTTATTTTGAATTTGTCTCTTGTACAATGTATCTTGACTTTATCCAAATTAGTTTTTATATAATGAATTGTTACTCTTTGAAAATATTACTTTAATAATTTTGTGATGCACTGGTACACCTGCAATTAGTGGGTTAAAAATAAAAAAAAAAGTGGGTAGTGTTTTTCAGGAATTTTATCAATTTATGGTTCGAATTATAGATAAACTATCAATTTGGGGCATAAATTATTTTTTCTATCAATCCAAGACCTGAAATATATAAAACTATCAATCCAAGACCTGAATTTGTCAAATATTATCCCCTATTTTATCAATTTAGGGTCTAAGTTCAAGCCTCGAATTGATAGTTTTACATAACTCAAGCCCCTAATCGATAGAAAACATAATTCAAGTTTCGAATTGATAGTTTACCTATTTTTCAAGGCCTTCTAAATAATAAGTTATTTTTTTTATAAAAAAATTAATTATTTTATTTTTTTTGATGGTACAGATCAATTAAAATAATGTAACATTTAAGATCGTTCAGGTGCACCTGTACACAGCGATCGGACTCCAAAATTCGACAAGTATCTAATTGTTTGAATAAAATTGAGCTTCTCTCCAGTTTATTGAACATTAATAACACATTTTGATACAATTTTGTTAGGCAAAGATCTATATGAAATTGTTTCACTAATAAAAAGTAATAATATTTTAATAAAAAGCAATGTTCAATTAATAAAAAATATAATAATACAAATGCAATGAATTATTTAATTTATAGTACAAATTAAAAGTAAAAAAAAATTAAAAGAAAAGTAGTAGTAATTAATTACTAAACTTATCACAAAGTGCCCCATTTTATTATAAGAACATATGACCTAAAACTAATGGAGTTTGTTATGAAAATGCACTAACACATTTTTTTATGCAAAATTAATGGCACAATTCATCCATTCAAAAATACATATATATTGCCAATTAGAAATACATATACATTACCGATCAAAACTAATACAGATGAATTAAGTCTTCGGGTTAAAGTAGAGCTAGTTATCGAATCAAATCATCATCTTGTCACTCAAAAATATCATTTCAAGCTTTATTCAACAGAAGGAAAGGCTCAAACCAGGACGCCTGAAAATTCTAGTAACGAGCGCCCGCCCTTCATCTTCTTCTGATCTATGCAGCACGAGTAACAGCAGCATGTATAGCTTCCGTAAGATGAGGAATTGTTTTTGAACTAAGACCTGCCATGCTAATTCTCCTGCAACCAATTCAAACAACTCAACAGAGTAAGACTTGTACCATCATTCATTGATGCAAGAGGAGGTAAAATTTAGGGATATTGAAACAAAGCTATAGATAGGGTAATCTAAAACTACAATGGCAACTTCTTGGACAAGTTGTTCTGTATTTCAAGTTGTCACGGCAAAAGCAGTAAATTTCTTACCCATCAGATGTCATGTAAATATGGTACTCCTTAGTCATGAAGGCAACTTGATCGGAGTTTAGACCTGTAAATGTGAACATCCCAATCTGCTTTATGATATGGCTCCAGTCGCCTGGTGTCCCTGCAATCACGCATGCAAATTTTGAATGATGGATAGTACATAACTTCCAGTAATCTCCATGCATACAATGAGATTATATGAGTGGGTGGGCAGGAGCATTTGTACCAAAAAATCATAAAAAACTTTGTCAACCTTATTTTGTTACGACAGCCATACCCAATTATATCCCAAGGTTCTTAGTATTTAAAATGAAATTATATCATCCCATTATATAACAATTGTTTATGCATTAACGTTTGAGGCAATCATGCATTGAAGGCCTCAGATTATACTTTTACCAACAGTAGAAATACAAAGTAATCTAATCTTCCTTCTTTTTCTACATTCCTGTCTATTTTAATTTTTGAACATGGAATAATTGAAAGACAAAAGTGAAAAATTTAAGGACAAGAACACTGGATCTCATATGAACAGACTGGAATCTTCTAAATTTGCAATCAATAATAAAAAATAGACGGATGCAATGAAATGAGGTGAATATCTGCTAGACATCCTTTATTATGTATATGTACTTTCGCTTGTAATGTACATGTAATCATGTTATTTTCACAGAACATATCAATAACATCCATGACTTACTTTCAACTAAGTTCAGGAGTAAAACAAGTTCACATATGTTATGAAATCTGAGACACAGATACCAATGACATGAAAACATGAACAGCCATGGGCCTTAGGTAGCTCAAAACTTGACAACAACAGGAATTTCACAGAAAAGCCATAACCTATGATCATCTTTCCTATTCACGTCACTGTTACAATTACTTGAGAATTTCTGCTAGTGTAGTTTGATATTTCCTTCAAATCTTCTATAATACTATTAAAACTCGCACATCATTGACAAGACCAAAAAATGCTAGATACTGACCAAAGTTATCCCGTATTAAATGAGTTGATGAAATACTAGGCTAATTTACAAGAGGCTTCACCAAGGTCACATAATTGGGAGGAAAAAAAGCGTCTATTAAAATTGCAATATGAGATCTAATAAGTAGCAGTAGAGAGTAATGAGAGTCACTAAGACAAACTATAAATCCTAATGATTTGTGAAGATAATCCTTTTTATTCAACACTTACAATAACCTCGTTCATAAAATTAGAAAAACACGTTACATGTTCTCTTTTGTCTCATGTTTGAAGGTTCAATATAAAGAGTGAAAGAAGTTAATAGTCAAATGTTAGAGTTTCCACATCTTTTTAGACTTCACTTAGACGGTGCTGCTTCAGATTTTCTAGACTCCGACACAGTTTCATAAAGCCTAACGAAAAATTTCACTCATCACTCATTAGTAATGATAATGAGCACGTGATTTCATCTAAATGAAAAGATTGAAATGGACCATGCTATCAAAGGCTATCATTAATCAGAGCAACTTCTTCACGAATCATTTTTTACAATTCACTTCTCTATCCTTAATATTATCAAATTTCTTGATTAGAAGGCGTGAATGCCATTTTTAACTGCAATTATTTTAACAAGGGTATTGAGAAGATGAGGTAACCAAGAAAACTTCATCCTTCTCTAGATTTATAACAGGACAGCAAAGCAATAATTATAAATTAAAAAGACAGGTCATGTTATCATTTAATACTACAATTCAAACTATCTCACCTTTAGCTTTCAGAGCCTCAAAAAGTTGATGGCGCATGCTGATAATCCTATCAGCCATAGATTTTACCTCGACTGCCCACTCCATAAACATGTCTCTGCATGCAAATTCATGAGTTCAGAGATGTCAATTTATCATATGAAGGAGAAAATAATTTTCCTAGTACTAAAACAATGAACAAAATGCATACCCATCCTTTAGTATAGTAGCCACAATAGATGCACCATGAATAGGTGGATTAGAATACATTGGCCTAATGACCAATTTCAACTGGCTCTCGACCCTGCCAGCAACATCCGCACTTTTGCATACCTATGAATTAAGTAGGTCTTTTTATCACATAATAGATACATGAGAATTATTTGAGTATAAAATTGAATCAGTAAAAAAAAACAAATATACTACTTTCCTCCACTAATTGATCTTTTCATGGATCTTTGGAGCAGGATTGTACATAAAATCAAAGTTCTATCAAAACCTTCAACCTAGTATCATATCAGGAAACTTGCGTTCGTGATTATATTATACAATCAATAAAAGTATTGAGTTGTTAAATTTAAATCATATTAATTTTGAGTTTTTCAGGGTTATATTAGATTATTATCTTTGTTGCCACTTATAACCAGATTGGGATGATGATCTACTATAGTGACTAAAACACTGGAATGAGACTCACAATGCTAAGTGCACCAACTCTTTCACCATATAGTCCCATGTTTTTAGCATAACTTTGAGCTGCTAGACATTCGCCCCCATCAGCAATAAACATCCGGACAGATGCTGCGTCTGCATCAAGATTTCCACTAGCAAAACCCTATACAATGAAGTTATGTACATCAAAAGCAGAACAACTAGGAGATAGACAATGAGAATACATCATTCATTAGAAATCTGGTGAATAAAATAATTTTGGCTTCCTATTACATCATCAGCACAAACCTGATATGCACTGTCGAAAAAAGGTAGCAATCCTTTCGATCGCATCAATTGTCTGATTTGCTCCCACTGATCAGATGTTGGATCAACACCTGTTGGGTTATGAGCACACGCATGAAGGAGAACTATTGCTCCAGATGGTGCACCCCTAAGATCTTCCATCAGTCCTGCATGCAGACATGAGTGTCAAAAAAATAGATTTAGATTTCATTACCACCAAACAGAGACAAGTATAAGAACAAAAGGTATAAATATATACATGAGAAAGTTGCTCTCAGAAACAGAATTTCATACTTTGGTAACTGATAAGAGTGAATAAGTCAAGCAGTAAGCAAGTCAGAACTGCTTGAACTAGAGAGCATACATACTGATACAGCATATCACATGCCTACTTTGTAAATTTCTACATGCCCCATGGAAGCTAAAAGAGAAGGGGGAAGCAATCGTAAACTCATAATGTGAAATGGGTTCAAAAACCTGAAAAGTCCAAGCCTTGTGTATTTGGGTCATAATATCGATAATTCTTAACAGACAATCCTGCTAAAGTAAAAAGCTTTGGATGATTCCCCCATGTTGGCGTCGGAATGTATATGGCTTTCTGAAAAAAAAAGTCATTAACAATGTTATCAACGTTCCCTTGATGCGTAGTGTTTGACAGAGAATAAAGAGATATGAAATCACTTACCTCATGATAATGTCTAGCCAGAAACTCAGCTCCAACCCTCAATGAGCCTGTTCCAGACAAACACTGGACAGTAGTCACTCTATTCTCCTTAATGGCAGGGCTACATCACAGTTGAAAAGATAACAAAATAAAAGTATATAAGTAAGACTTCATCAGTGGATCAATTCCGCTTAAATAAGTTCAAAAGAGTTAGCTATTAGAGAAAAGAAAATGAGAGTACATTGTTAAATTGAAGAAAAAAAAATGGGTAGTTTTAATAGAGAAGAAAATAAAAAGCGCATAAGGGTGGAAGAACATGGATATGAGAAATGGTTATAACATTAAGATTTCAAACCCATCAAGCTCGCTGAAATAATAAACGTAGATTACTAGATTTAAAATTCTTGAAGTTGTCCAAACATGTTCTAATTCCAAATACCCATATGTAGTCTAAGAAAATTGACACTCTTATTGGAGAATCTTTACATTATTCAGATTATTCTTGAAAAACAAGTTATTGGAACTTTAACAATTGAACTTTGAAACATAAACTTAACTTTCAGGAACATTAACCAAGAGTTTAACAATAGCAACACTCAGCAAGCTATATTTGAGAGATACACTTTAAGTTCTACAATATACAACTACATCTGCGGTCTAGTTTTCAATACCTGTCGATTCCAAAAATGAGCATGGCACTCAATTTGTTAAATTCTGCAATTCCTGTTATGGGAAGATATTCTTTCACACGAGACCTGCACAACATGAAAAATTAACACGAAAATTACATATCTCACCACCCCAATCACATTTACATGTATTAGAAACTCACTGGTCATTCACAAGCATTTTCTCTGCCTTCCTCACTACATTTAGAACTAGGGGTTTTCCTTCCTATACAAAAATAGAGCCCAAAAAAGAGAAAAAATTCTTCATTAACCAACCACCTTAAAAGCCACGCTCGATGTGTATATTATCACATAAAGAAGCAAATCACAGACCTCGGTTTGATAAGCTCCAACGCCCAAATTCAACTTAACAGGGCTCTGATCCTTGATGTAAGCCACAGTAACCTGTTTCAATTATGATCCGAGATCCGTACAAATCAGCCCATATAAGCATAAAATAAGAATTATCCTTGATTAATTTTACTAAAATTTAAGCACATGGATGAATGAAAACGGGAAATATATCATGATTGATTCGGATCATTCAAAAAAAAAAAAAACTAAGAAATAAAGTGCCTGAAATCGGCGAATGAATAGGTTAACCAAACAAGCATCGCTCTATTCTTACCAATAACTACTACAATCTACGAAAATCATCACAGAGAAAATGCACAGAAATTTAAAAAACAACAGAGGATTCGAGTTAAACTACCCCTAAAATGGGATCTTCGGGTGCTTGAACAACGCTGGAGAAAACAGAATCAGACATTTTTGCTCAGATTATCTGAAACTTTACAGAAATGGGGGATTTGGCGATTGTGATAGAAATCTGTGCGTTGAAATGAAGTTGATAGTTGATACGTGGTGAAGGGAAAAAGTAGAGATAGTGGGAAGCGTGATCGAGGGGGAAGGAAACGGTGGGCGGTGGGACTCAAACTGGGGCGCCTGACGTTTGAGACTGTTTTCTGTTTTCTGTCTTAAAATGATGACATGGCAAATTGCAGCCTCCTCAATTTTGCTGACGTGTTTCATTTTTATTATTTAAAAATTCAAACCTTTATAGCACAACGAAAAATTCAGCACTCACCTTCATAAATTTAAGATGATAAATGATAGGAATTAATTAATTTTGAGTAGGAGTTAGTTACAATAGGGGCCATTTTGTCCATACCATAAGCGATAGAGCATGTGGTTTAATTTGATGCAAAGTGAAGAATTTTGTCAGGTTTGACATATCGCGAATCCTCTTGAAAAAGAGGGATGCCTTCGGGAATGCTGATACAGGTGGTGCATGGCTATCGTCAACTTTAGTTGCTTCTTAATTAATTTTTACTTTTCATTAATATTGTTTTTTATTTTATTTCAAAATTTATTATACCTAAATGATTAGGGATAAATTAAATCATAAACAACATGGATAAAATTATAATTATAACCTAAATTCTAGGAATAAATTATATCCTAAACCACAAGGGTAAAATTACAATTATATCTCTAAAATTAAATAAATAAAAAATAGAAAAAAACAAAATTAGATGAAATAGAAAAACACACAACGAATGTGAAAGAATGAGGTTGTAAATTTCAAATTGGTGCGCCTTGCTCACCCTAGCCATTATCATTAATAATACTACAACTAAAGTAAATATTTCTTGTCCTGCACCCTTTTCTTATTCACAATAAAGTTTAAAAAAAATATAACAATAATAATAAAATCTCAATTCAAAATTTTAATAGTAGGGATGTAATCTAATCGAGTTGAATAAAACATTACTAAGCTTTAGTATCTACTCAAGCCCGAGCTCAAATTCATTAAAAATATATACTCCCTCCGTCTCGGGAAAGGGTTGTTTTTGCTTTTTGCACGCGAATTAAGGAGTATTATTATTTAATGTATAGTGAGTAGTTGTATTAGTGGGAGTGTAGACCCCATATTTTAATTGTATTATTAAGTGTGTGTGGATCCCAAATGTGTAAAAAAGAAAAGATGACTCTTTGGGTGGGACGCCCAAAATGACAAAAAGAAACTATTTGGATGGGACGGAGGGGGTATATATAGTATTATATATTAAACTTAACATCCCAATTTTTTATAAAGAAATTTTTATAAAAATAGGATATTAATTAATTTAAAAATAGGAAATTATGGCACATAAACAAATAAGCGAACTTCATAATTGATAAAGGAGTACTAGAAAGAAGTTCATGATAAAAGCATAGTGTTTTACCTCTAGTTAAATAGAGGAATTTAAGCTCATAATGCATAAAACTTAAATTAGAATCCTTAGCCATTCAGGTGTGGTTGCCCAAACCAATTACACCTCCCACCAATAGTACGCATCTTCTTTCAATTGAATAGTTGCGCAGGTAACCCGTTGAGCCTCCGTGCAATTAATTAGATTCATAATTTGCTCTAACGTGTCAAGTCATTCCTCAACCGCCTCGGGCCCTTGACGTCCATTGAAAGTAGGTGGACGATGTCGATAGAACTGTTCCACGGTCGTAGCTTGAATGTTCCCTCCTTGTTGAGCCATGAATGCGTTCATAAACATCTAAAATTGATTATTCTCCGGTACAACCTCTTGTTGTGGATTGTCACCACTTCCATCACCATTAATATTATCTGGTTGTTGCGGTCCATTAATATTGATTCCACGTGGCTCTCTTCTTGGTGGCATTTTTCTTAACGAAGCTGATTCTTTGTACTTTTAAGTAAATAAGTAAATACCATTTACTATTATACTTGAATGATAGATAATTTAGGAGACACTTGAAAAGAAAACTAGTGGTCAAGTCTTTGAATTCTTCCTACTCCAGGTCGGTCTCTCTACCAACCTCTACATTCTCACGATAGTCATAAATTTTGTACAATCATATCTAAGGATAGAGTGTTACCTTGTGGTTGATGCAGCTTGGCGAGTGTGTAATTACTTGGACTTGGTATATAATGTCGTGTTATGCCATGTCAATACATACACATATATGGAAATAGGTAATTAATATGCAATATTTTGTATGTAGAAATCCATTTTACAAAAATGTACATGCTGAATTTTGTTAAAAGAATATGACAAATTTTTTTAAGCAGAATTTAAGGAGCAGAAATTTTTATGATGAACTTTTAAGTGCATGAACATGTATGCCGAATTTAAACACAACACATGCAAATAAATTTGTTTGCTTGTAAAGAATAAAAAATATATTTTGTTGATGAACATCTAATGTTTAAACCGGTTTACATTATAAACCCTTATAAACCTTATGGTCCCCCCTTAATTTACACACCCTAGCAATAAATATGGTATACAGGATTGAAAGGAGGACACATGATTTACATCGTGAACCTAGTTTACACAAGTATTTGTAATTTAAATATTTAAATATCACTTTAACTATTATCGTATTTGTATTTTTTAATATAAATATTGTTATTAAATATCAATAAATAAATAATAATATATACTCCCTCCATCCCATAGAAGTTGACAGACTTTTCTTTTTGATTTGTCCAATTGAAGTTGACACATTTCCTTTTTAATACATGGGATCCATATAAAAACAATTAATCTATTCTCATGGGCCCCACATGCCACCTCTAATACAATTACCCACTACACATTAAATATTATTTCTCTCACTTTACTTTACTTCACTTTATATTAAATTATTATACTACTTAATCTCTATGCTAAAAAAAATACCAACTTCTCCGGGATGGAGGGAGTACTATTTAAATATGATAATTAAATTTTTAAATGCGTTCGCAAGGCATTATCGAATTCATTAACGTATATATTCGCGAGCTTTCGAGCTAAATATCCTTAAGCTTTCATTTGGTTTGATAAACTAGTTGAGCTCAAATTTTGAGCTTGGTTTGACTCGTTAAGGTTAATGAACTAACTCGAATGAATATTTTATCGAATCGAGACCCCACCCAAATAGTTTGCAAATAATTTGATTTGCTTACATCCTTATTTAAAAAGTACACTTTAATTTTAAAACTATCATCACATTTTAACACACACAACATATTTTATACTCTCTCCGTCCCGGGCAAATGTGATCATTTATTTTTTGCACATGAATTAAGGAATATTATTATTTTATGTGTATTGAGTAGTAAATATGGAGTTCTAAAAAAATTGTTTTTTATTTGATTTTAGAGATGGTTTGATATTTTTATGTAATAAATAAAATATAAAGTAGGCTGTATAAATTGTGAATAAGTATCAATTTTAAAATTAAATTATATATTGTGGGGTTGTTGAATTATGTGTTATTTCCTTATTTAAATGTGTTACCTTGTATATAGGACTAAAAGTTGAAATGAAGGGAGTACATTATATACTATCTAATTTAGTTTTGCGTGTACCATACTAGTTATATGTGATGTCTTATTTAAAAAATAATTTTGTAAAAATATACTCCATTACTTGTGATTTTTTCTAATATGAAAAAATATTTCAATTTCTTATTTATCTTGAATAAAACTTGAATCAATTTTATTTTCTTGATGATCTTGAAGAACACTTCAACAAAATTTAATCAAATTATCCCCACAAACACATACCCTAATTAGATCCAATAAATCCATGTGCCGAAATGAAATCCACCACCTTCACTAGTAGAAAATCACAAGAGGTTCGAACTTTGATTCCAATCCTCAAAAATAAAGCAAAAGAAAATGAGCACAATTTAATAGAAAGCATTAATTTCAACTATTAAATCTCAACTATTTAACACTAATTTATTTGGGGTTCTAGAACCCAAATTTAAAGTTAAGAATTTTCTTACATTCTGATTTTAGATTATCTAAATCTCATATATCACATTCTATCATTTTACATACTTAGATTTACTAAATCCAACTAATCATAAATCTAACTTTTTTATTCATACTCTTAAACTCAAAATAAACTAACCCTTGCTTTCATCAAAACAGAATAGCACCTTGAGCATTAGATTTATTAAATCGCCTAATCATAAATCTAATTTTCTTATTCATATTAAACTCAAAATAAATGAACCTTGCTTTCATCAAAACAGAACAGCACCTTGAGCACTGAATGAAGGGTTGGTTTACTTGGGTAACACTCCATCTGGGCCCAAGTTGATTTTCAAATGATTTTGGCTAATTTTGCAATCAATTAATTGAGCCCAATAGGCTTGAAATCATGGGCTACACTACTTGGGCTGCATGCCCGCTTCTCTCCTAAATTTAAGTTTTTTGTTCCCATTTTAGGCCTTCGCTATCCACACCTCTCCTTTTACCTAATACACCTCCCAATTTTGATTTTTTTTCAATTCTGACCAAATTTTTAAAATTTTACCCTTAATGCCTCAAATTTTTAAATCACCAATACACCCTTACTGCCTACACCTACTATTTTGACCAGTCAAACTTTGACTAACAGTTGACCAGAAATTTATATTTCTACTATTATTGAAATTTTTTTCCCTTTTCTTGTCCTTTTCTTTTAAAAATGGACATAGTCCATTACGACCATATCAGACCCATCATGCTTTCGTACATTAATTAGACAATATTAATCTCATATTTGACCAACTTAAAATAGCAACAGTACCTTTTTTGACCGTCAATCCACCGGGTATCTGGGAGGTTTTACAACTGCTCCTCACAGCCAACCACGCGCCCCGCAATGTGAAAGTTCGATCCCGTTCCTTCAGTAGACCTCAGCATAACCCTGGTTCGTTTCCTACACCGAGTGTACATGATGCTACTACTGTCTCTTGTTGGAAAGTATGGAGATTAAGGTTGCAGAAGTAATGAAGGGTTACATATGGGCAGTAGCCCAAGATTATTTATTTATAAAATAGAAATATTTATTACACACTCATACTACTTAAACAAGAGGAGAAGACTCCTCTAGCTATCTATGGTAGCTGAAATAGAAACACTCATACAAGAAAAGAAAGGAAACTAATACAATGTTTTATTTAGAGAGAAAACAGAGGGAATGGTCGATGTCTTCTGCTTTCTCATACTCTCTATTTATAGAGGCTTGTGGACTTGAAATCTGGATTCCAAAGCCTCCTAACTTCTTGTGATGTCATTGCTTACATCACATTTCTTGGGTGTATTCGGTAGCTGGCTGCATTGGATACTCCTTTTATTAGCTGGCCAGGTCCACTTCTTTTGGTTTCCTTTGATGCAGGGTCACATGTCCTTGTTACCTTGCAGGGTCACTTGGCTCTTGCTTTTTTGAAGAGTCATTTGTCTTCTTTGGTGCTTGAAGATTCTCCTGGCTCTTGGGTGTTCTAAAGAGGTTTTACCCTCTTCTTTTCACGTGTCTCTTTTGCTGGGGGTGGTTCAGCAATTCTGATCATCCCTATGCCCAACCTTATTCCTTTTCCAAACTCTGATTCTGTTTGGGTGGAACAGCTTGTGCATATTTTATTTGTCCATTACCCAAAATGGGCCATGTTATAATATCTTCGATGAGTTTGTTTACTCACCGGGATCTTATTTTTCCAAAGAAGGTCATGTTTTTCTTGGAAGGCCTTCTCAGCAAATACTGTCTTCTTCCATGTTAATGTATTTAACAGAAAAGATCCATTCATAGACTTGTGCTCAAATTTGAATGGGAACTTTACCTCAACCATTGCCTTAATGCAGACACATAAGCCCCTTACTCTGCGCGTAGAGATTTGTTCTTCAGAAAATGTAGAAACCAAAAATTGGTTCCTTTCCAAAAGACTCCTTGACTTTGTTTGATGCTGAAATGTAAGGTCTTCTTAGCTTGATAAAATGAAAGGCCTCGTGGTTACCTTTCCCGACTGGTTCTGGAGCTGCACTAGTGAAGTAAAGCTCCAATACATCTCCTCTGGATAGAGTAACGTTGTTTTCCCATGCCTTAAAAGCTGTCTTTCCTAGCCATTTTGGCAGTTTTGAAAGCTCTGGGAAGCCTGGTGTAACAGTATATGTTGAAGCTAGCGCCCCAAAATCATACCATTGCTTCACATCATTTGGATTTGAGCCTTCTCGCATCCAAATTCGGGGATATTCCCCATATATATTCACCCGACATCTCTCCAATCGGATTCCTTGTCTGGTGTTTAATTTCTCCCAACTGGCCTAGTATTCCTGCCAATAAGAGAAATCAGCAAAGTTAACACCAACCTTAGGAGTGTCTGTCATTGGTCTAAGGTTGATCTCTCCCTCTTTGACCCTAGAGGTGCTGGGTTGACTCGTAGACTCTAGATGTGACTCCAAAGTCTTGATTTTTCCTTGGATCGATTTCTCTTTTGGAGGTTCCAATCTAGGACTCGTGCTAAGGGTACTTGAATCCCTTGCTCTGGGTTTAGAGCCATGTTCTCGACTACTCTCCTTTTTTAGATTGCTATTACCATCAACAGCCCAGAGGATTGGCTCTCGTAATGACTCGAATAGACTCGCATTGTTGCAAATGCAATCTCGTATGCAATTTGACACTTTGGTAAGATCACTCTCTTGTATTCTTCCAGCATGCATTGCATTGAGTGCCAGATTCTCGAATTCCCTTTGGAGCAACTCAAGGTTGTCCATCAGGTGCCTTGAAACAATCATGATGGAGTCTATTTCAGCTCCTTCCATCTCTCGTTAGGAAATCTGCCAAAATATTATCAACAGATTTAATAATGATAATATTAAAATCATAATATTGACATTCTGCTTGCCATCTTAATAGTCTAGTCTTTTCCGATTTAGATTCAATTTTATTTTTCAAAAATGCTTTGACGCTTGTGTTATCAATTTTCAGGATAAATTTCTTCGCGAGATGTAATAGAGGCCATTTTTTGAATGCCTTCCGAACCGCAAAGAACTTCTTTTCATTGATGTGCCACCTCTTTGCTTCATTCTCCGCAAAAAGCCCACTACAGTATCTATTGATCGGTGTGAAATTCACCTAGAATTATGGGCTATATTGAAAGAATTTATTTGGATTTATTTGGCTTTAATTCAATAATTAAGCATGATTTTAATGGAAATTCTATTTATTGCTTAATTAGTTTGAGAAAGGTATTTTTGCTTATTTTTGTAGAAAATGAGTGCCTTTTGAGCTTAAAAGAGTGATGGAAGAAACGAGAATTAAATCGGGGCGAATTATGAAGATAAATGTCAAGAAAAGCATGAAGAATGGAGAAGAAAGGAGAAAAATGAAAAATGGACAAAATGACGTAAAAACACGCCCGTGTTTTTACGTCGAGCCCGTGTTTTTATGCAATGTGAATTATGTCCAGAGAGCTGAAATTTTGCAAGAAAACACGGGCAGATGCAGGAAAACACGCCCGTGTTTTCATGCACTTGGGTGAAAAATCGCGTTTTTGGGCTGAAAAAGTGCTGATGCAGGAAAACACGGACAAGTGCATAAAAACACGAGCGTGTTTTTATGCACTTCTGCCAAATTTCAAGTGCGATGCTAGGGCTTCCAAAGGGGGGTATAAATACCCCCCAAATCTCATTCCTCCAAGGAAGAAGAGCAGGGGAGGCTGCTTCTCCATGCCTCACACCCCCAAACTCCAAATTCTCATCCTCCTCTTGGAGGCTACACCACACCACCATTCTCTATCTATTTAATTCTTCATTAGATAGTTGTAAGATCCCTCCCCCCTTTCGGGGTGAGGGATCCGTAGTTTTAATGTTTTTCTAGAATAGGATTTTATTTGCTTTCCAAGAAGGTGGAGACACCAAGGAGTGGATGATCTTCATGGATGTAAAACTTCATTAAGGTGTAATCTAATCCTACTTATTATCTTAATTTGCTTTGGTGGGTGATTGATGCATGATTATGTTTCTTAATTGAATTTCCTACTATGATTAGGTTTCGTTTATGGAATATGTATGCATGCTTTAATTTGGGATTAATGCCTTTGATATTAGTGTTTAGTGATTAGGTTGTGCATTGTGTATCAACATGTCTTGTTGTTGCTTTCACCTTAGTCCCTTTACATGATTATCATATGTGAGTTTTTTTCCACTTATTGCATGAGGATTAATATGGGAGGGAGTTTGGCAGAACCATCCTATGTTTAGAACTACATAAACGAACACTAGCGAGATTACTTGTAATTGAGTTAGTGAAGGGAACCAAGCCATTGTGAGCATAGTACCTAGAAAGGGAACATAGGAAAACGTCCCTGCCTCAAAGAGAAAATTCTTCGTGATAATATCTCTAGTAGGTATATTAATATCCATAAGTACCTATGGGAATTGTGAGCATTGGAGACGATCTAATGAGCCATTTTTACTTGTATCCTATTCATCTTGGCAGAGAGCTTAGGTGTAGGTATGATTTAGTGATCGCCCTTACCATGATTAGTTTAAAAATAGAATCAATTAATGATTGTTTGAGCGCATCGAGAAACCACCATTGCATCCAAAAATATTGTAATTAGATTTATTTTCCTTGCATTTCCTTTTATTTTTCTTATCCTCCGATTCGATCGTCCCTAACTAATCACGATACTATACCTAAAGGCCATGAATCCTAAATTCCCTTGGGTTCGATATTTTGTTGCTTGGTCGCCCGGACTACAATGACCAATCAAATGGCGCCGTTGCCGGGGAATTTAGTTGTATTTGTGACTTTGGGTTTGTTGAGTGGTTAGGATAGGGATATTTTTTTCTTTGATTTATTTTTCGTTTTATGGTTGTGTTTGTAGGGACTAAAGCGTGGAGCCATGGTATTGGCCTTGAAGAGCAAAGGAGTGGTGCAAATTGAGGTAACGAACATCTTCCCAACTTAAATTCGACTTTGTCTAATTTAAGTTTGGGGGGCATGTCATTTGTTACTTGACTTTTCTATGGTTTGAATTATAAATTGTATCCATGAACTCCTACTTGAGCATATTGCACCGGCGCACGTTTAAGTCCTTACTCTTTTCCTTGGCACGTATTTTCTCCTTTTTTGTTGATTTCAATTTTTTTTTCGTGCTTTTCTCGCTTTATCTTGTTTTCAATAAGGAGAAAATCTTTCTTGGCTCTCTTGTGCTTAATTGTGAGAAATTTTGAGGCTATGATTTTTGGTTGGAACTTGTGACTTGGTGGATTTTTACTTGTGTACTTGTTGAGTTATGGTTTATGCTTGTTTCGTGTTTCTTTCACTACTACAAACCCGTGAGCTTTTGAGCCTTAAAATCATGAAATCAAATGGTTTTTCCTTTCTTGTGTGTGCATCGTTCTTTTGTGTGCATTCTAGAACTTGCCATTGTGTCTTCTTGAAACTACATGTGTGTGAAGATTGTTGAAAATGATTTAATGCCATCTTTGTTTTGACAAGTCACTTTGCCAAATTTATCCTACCAAATGAAATCATATCGTAGTTTGCCCCTTTGAGCTTATTATCCTTATTTCTTTGGCAACCTACAAATTTAGCCATTTTATCCATATTTTATATCCTAATCACCTTTGTCGATTAGTAGAGGATTAATGGGGATGAAGTTGTTGAATTGAGCTTACAAGAGAGTTTGGAAAGAGAGAAATGGTGAAAGTGTAAGAATAGAGGAAAAAAAATGGAGGTTGTGTGAAAAAAAAAAATTTGAGTGAAGCTTGTATAAAAGAAGCATAATGAGCTCTAGTAGAAAAATGGAAAGAGAGCCCTTGGGGAAGAGAGAGAAAAAAAACTCAATAGTGGAAAAAGAGAAGAAAAATGTTCTTTTATTTGTTGGATGGATAAAATTCTCTTTGTGATTAAGGTGAAAAAAAGAAAAAAAAAAAAGTGGGAATGAGAGTTGTGGCTACCAACCAACTTGAATTCTTCACTAATTTGAGAAAAGAGAGAGTGAGATTTGATATTGGCCGTCAACTCAAATTCTCTACTAATCTTGAGCTTACTTTTCCTAAATATTTTTCCTACCCAATACCAAAGAGCCTACATTACAACCCATATAAAGATCTTTTTGATTCAATAATTAACACACATAGAAGTGGTGGAGAGCGTAGACTTTTGGCAAGCATATGGTAATGACATGCATTTGAATTGATTTATGAGAGTATACACTTCTCCGATACACCCTTTGAGTGTGAGAATGAAAAGCAAAATCTAGAGAGGAGTAGTGAATGTCTCACTTGCTTGCATATTTCTTAAGCTTAACTTGTATACATTTAAATTGATGTCTTGTCACTTGTTTTGATTGAATTGAAATGGTTTTGAAATGACTTGATATTTTGATTCAATTCTAGGTGAATTCCCCTCCTCGTTCTTTCTTTTCTTTCGTTGCTCGGGGACGAGCAACACTTTAAGTTTGGGGGGTTTGATCGGTGTGAAATTCACCTAGAATTATGGGCTATATTGAAAGAATTTATTTGGATTTATTTGGCTTTAATTCAATAATTAAGCATGATTTTAATGGAAATTCTATTTATTGCTTAATTAGTTTGAGAAATGTATTTTTGCTTATTTTTGTAGAAAATGAGTGCCTTTTGAGCTTAAAAGAGTGATGGAAGAAACGAGAATTAAATCGGGGCGAATTATGAAGATAAATGTCAAGAAAAGCATGAAGAATGGAGAAGAAAGGAGAAAAATGAAAAATGGACAAAATGACGTAAAAACACGCCCGTGTTTTTACGTCGAGCCCGTGTTTTTATGCAATGTGAATTATGTCCAGAGAGCTGAAATTTTGCAAGAAAACACGGGCAGATGCAGGAAAACACGCCCGTGTTTTCATGCACTTGGGTGAAAAATCGCGTTTTTGGGCTGAAAAAGTGCTGATGCAGGAAAACACGGACAAGTGCATAAAAACATGAGCGTGTTTTTATGCACTTCTGCCAAATTTCAAGTGCGATGCTAGGGCTTCCAAAGGGGGGTATAAATACCCCCCAAATCTCATTCCTCCAAGGAAAAAGAGCAGGGGAGGCTGCTTCTCCATGCCTCACACCCCCAAACTCCAAATTCTCATCCTCCTCTTGGAGGCTACACCACACCACCATTCTCTATATATTTAATTCTTCATTAGATAGTTGTAAGATCCCTCCCCCCTTTCGGGGTGAGGGATCCGTAGTTTTAATGTTTTTCTAGAATAGGATTTTATTTGTTTTCCAAGAAGGTGGAGACACCAAGGAGTGGATGATCTTCATGGATGTAAAACTTCATTAAGGTGTAATCTAATCCTACTTATTATCTTAATTTGCTTTGGTGGGTGATTGATGCATGATTATGTTTCTTAATTGAATTTCCTACTATGATTAGGTTTCGTTTATGGAATATGTATGCATGCTTTAATTTGGGATTAATGCCTTTGATATTAGTGTTTAGTGATTAGGTTGTGCATTGTGTATCAACATGTCTTGTTGTTGCTTTCACCTTAGTCCCTTTACATGATTATCATATGTGAGTTTTTTTCCACTTATTGCATGAGGATTAATATGGGAGGGAGTTTGGCAGAACCATCCTATGTTTAGAACTACATAAACGAACACTAGCGAGATTACTTGTAATTGAGTTAGTGAAGGGAACCAAGCCATTGTGAGCATAGTACCTAGAAAGGGAACATAGGAAAACGTCCCTGCCTCAAAGAGAAAATTCTTCGTGATAATATCTCTAGTAGGTATATTAATATCCATAAGTACCTATGGGAATTGTGAGCATTGGAGACGATCTAATGAGCCATTTTTACTTGTATCCTATTCATCTTGGCAGAGAGCTTAGGTGTAGGTATGATTTAGTGATCGCCCTTACCATGATTAGTTTAAAAATAGAATCAATTAATGATTGTTTGAGCGCATTGAGAAACCACCATTGCATCCAAAAATATTGTAATTAGATTTATTTTCCTTGCATTTCCTTTTATTTTTCTTATCCTCCGATTCGATCGTCCCTAACTAATCACGATACTATACCTAAAGGCCATGAATCCTAAATTCCCTTGGGTTCGATATTTTGTTGCTTGGCCGCCCGGACTACAATGACCAATCATCTATAGGGCATTTCTCCTTCAGTTGTGGACTTAGTTAGAAGTGTTGCCCATCAATGGTCACTAGCATCTGTATAGAGTACCAGTTCATCCTCGTCATTTAGTATAGCTAACTTGAGGAGCCTATTGCAAACCTCCTTTAATTGTTTAACCATTACTCGGTGTGATTTCTCCCATTTGAACTTAACATCCTTTTTTCAACAAAAGACTGAACACCTTCATGTATTGCGCTAGATTGTTGATGAACATTCCAGCAAAGTTGACAACTCCCAAGAAGCTCTGGAGTTGTTTCTTGTCCTTAAAATCTTCAGGAAATCCTTGAACCTTTTCTACAATGTGTGATTGTAGAATAATTCCAGACTCATCGATCTCTACTCTAAGAAACTCAATCTGCCTTGTTGAGATTACTGCCTTCTTTTCAGAAAGCACTAATCCCTCCTTGTGGCATACTTCTGAAAATACTTCTAGATGTGCCAAATGCTCGTTCATGTTCTTTGAGGCTATGAGGATATCATCCACATAGACAAACATGAATGGGAAATAATCTTTGAAAAGATTATCTGTCTTTCTTTGATATATTTGGGGTGCATTCGTCAAGCCCATAGCATGACATTCCAAATATAATGGCCTTGTGGTATGGAGAAGGTTGTGAACTTCTTGCTTCCTTCTTCCATCATGATCTGGTAGAAGCCGGATTTGCAATCGAACTTTAAGAATATCTTGGCATTCTTGATACAGTTGACCAAGTGTTCCCTACTTGGTATGTAATATCCATCAAACTCCAAGATGTTGTTGATTCTTTGTAGTTGATTACAAGTCTCGGCTTCCCCCGCTTGACTTCTCCATGATTTCTGACTAGAAATCCTGGACTGTTGTATGGAGATACTCCTAGGGATATCAACTTAAGGTCCAGATGTTCTTAAGTATTTGTTGTATATCATTACGATCCTCTTGGTTCATTAGGATAGGCTTGTATCTCACGAACTTATGCTCCTATCCTTTTTTTACTTTTTGTAAAGCTTTGAGCTCGTTTTTATTCCACCAGGCTAGAGGATCCTCGATGAAGTTCCTCTGTATCTTCTTTTTGACGTCCTCTAAAGATATATATTCTTCGATTGTGACGTCCCTCTATATACTTACTCCCAAGCTTGTTTTGAGAAGGTGGATCGTATCTTCCTTTAGTTTCTCCATCTTCCATCCTCTTCTAGTCTCGGTTCTCATTTGAAGAACAGCTTCATCATATCTCCTTCGATCATTCTTCTTCGGATGACTAAGTTTTCCTTCATAACCACACTTGCTGCGAAATTTGATTGGCATTTTTCTTTGAAATGCATTACATAGTCTTGGTGCGATTATCTTATGTTCACAAAGATTATGAAAATAAGCCTCCTTGTTGCGTTTTTTGTATAAAATGCTTGAATGTCTGTAGAAAATTATTTCCTAACAGAATATCTGCCCTAGTGTCGTGAAAATATATTGGTGGAGTTTTCATCTTATACCATGGGGTATGATCCGCTCCTCCGATCATGATCTCCGCTTGCTTAATTCCTCTATTAAGGATTAGCACCTTCTAAGATAAATCTTTTCCTAGTACTGTTGGAAATTCTTCGCCTGAGTCTTTAGGAAAGACTCCTTCTTTTGTTGTGCAGATTTCGACTCATGAATCAATGTATGCCGCAAAATACTCTGCACGATGCTACTTATATATCATCCCTACGGTGATATATATCGAAAATAAACTTGTGGTCATGGGTAGATCGGAGCTTGTAAGCCCGAGCCTCTACTAGTAAACCTTGTATCTTTTCTCTTTGACCATGAATTCCATTCCATCTTGTAATCTTTCCCAAGTTTTGTGATCTAAGAAATTCTAGTCCCAGCACTAGTTATTTTTGGGAATCTTCCTGCTACTCCTTCAATCACTAGCTCAAGTTCTCCGAGTTTGAACTGTCCTTGATATCTCCCAGTTGTTGGATGTTGAAGATAATATAAGACATCACAAGGAATAGAGTTTTCCCTTTTAGTAATGTCGAATATTACTTCGACTCCTCTCCATCCTTCTGGGTATTTAAGTTCACCTTTAGTTGTGAACTTTTCTAATTCTTGGACTACCTCCACATCAGCTTCTTTCCCCATTTTTCACTGATCATTCTATCTTCTTGGAAAAAAATCCTTCTCTGGTCGAATCTGAGACTATCTTGCCTGCTCCAGACTGGTTTGTCTCTGATCTGCAAATCCATGTCGTGGATTGGTGGTAACTCCATTATTTATGGCCTAGTTGCACATGCGACCCTCTCGAATACTTCTAGTATCTCAATATACTCCTTCATTTGGAATAGATCCGAATGATGGGTATTGGACAAAGCATACGAGATACTGTAGGTGATAGAGCAAGGCATATTCCATTCTTTCATCAAATCTTTGTTCTTGAAATCTTGATGAAGGGTGAGTACCCACTGAAGTCTTTATCTGTCAGATTGTAGGCAATCATTGGGTATATGTAGGATGCCACTTTGCCTGCGTATAGTTCCCTAAGATTCCTTCCAAGCAAGCATCTCTTGTATTCTTGATCCTCTTATCAAATATTGCAATATCGATTGGTGTATCGATACCTTCTTTGAAAGTTGCTTTGGTGAGGATCTGGATTGCTCCGATATGGATCCAAGACATAGTCTTAGCCATTCCTTCCTTGAGTTTACTTAGCTCCCTTTTGATTTCATCAATAGGGACTAGTTGCATTTCCATCACATTACTCGTGAGCTTCATTGATGTTATGATTTTTCTTTTTGAAGCTGAGGAGCCGCTCTAGTCGTCCCACGATAAATCCATCGTATAGATTGAGTCTTGGATCCTCCTTCATAATTCTTATTAGAGTCTTATGAAAAATGGATGTCTGGGAAAAGAATCCAGACATGTCCTCTTGCATCTCCTGTCTGAAGTTTTCTTCTTCACTCCGACTCATCTTCAGAGGATTCGTCTTGGCTGGATAACTCTTCTTCGTAGATGCTCTCGTCTGAAGGTATATCTTTGAACTGATATACTTGTACTAGATCTTGAAAGTAAATAGCTTTCTCTATTTCTGGAGTTGTCTCAAACTGTTGTACTCCCCGCTTCTGGTTTTCTGGGCAATCTGGTGAGATATGTCTTCTTGCTCCACACGTGTAGCAGTTGCAATCCTTGAATCTTTTATTGACTCGTGTGGCTACTTTTTGGAACGTCTTTCTTCTGGGAGTTCTTCCTGTACTCCTCTGGTTTTACCCTGAGGATGATTCTTGACTTCATGAACTCCATCTTGATGGTCTAGATCTCTGCCCTGATTTATAGCTTCGGGCCTTCTGTTTAGACCACCAGGATCTTGGTCTTCTAGACCTTCATCCTCCGCTCTTTTGTGCGTAAGGATGATTTTTCTTCATCCTTTTCTGCTTTCTTGGACTTCTTCCAATGATAGTTGGAAGATCGTTATTCTTGCAACATAAAAGTACTGTTTTGTTTATTCCCCTTAATCTCTTGTAGTTTTTGTGTAGTGATGCTTGATGACACCACTCCGCAATCTTGGCTTTGAGGAAAGACATCCTTCTTACTATTGAGTTCAGCTCGCGTGGTATATATTCTTTGATCAGTATTTCTCTCCATGGGCTTGGGATCTTAGCAAAGAACCGATGGAACTTCCTCCTCCTTGATCTTCGATTTTATCTATACTCTGTTAAGAGTTTGATGTACTCATCTACATGACAGATCTCAAGTAGCTCTAGGTTGTATAAGGCATTCCTATACTTCTTCTTTTTTTCTTCTTCCATTCCTTCGAAGTAACCTACTCCAATGAAATGGATCTTAAATATCTTGGCCATGTGATCAATAATATTACCGAGATCTTCTCCTTCCATGGCCTCCTTCTTAACTTCGTCTGAGAGCTCCTCCAGTCACACTTTACTGGTCCTTCTAGGCTCATAATTAGGAATCTTATGAACCCTTTTTTATCCAGCTCTAGTGCACCTCCTGCAATCTTCATTGCATTTGTCCACTCGTCAATCAAGGTCTCTCTGTTCTTGAAGTCCAGTGTGTCGAAGATCAGGATCAACCCATATGAATTTATCGATTCAAGGTGAGACCAACCATATGGGGTGTTGTGTAGGTTAGATCCTCTAATTCGGCTTGCTCATGTCGACAATCCCAATGCCTTCATCTTGAAATTTCCTTGGGTTTGGAATGTCTCTTCTTGTCTTGCTTCATGGACTCCATGTGATCTAGAAGTTCTTTCATTTTGGCTCGGATCCTATCGGGTATGAGGAGCCTGAGACTTTTGTTGAGAGTTCGAAGTCTCTCCAACATTCATTTTCAGATCTACGATAGTTAGTTCTTGGAAGGACTCGTATAGATCTTGTAGATCATCAAGATTTGCTCTTTCCATCAGGGGATGTGGATTCTCCTCGAAGGATAGTGATCATCTTCTTACTCCCTGTCTTTGGCCTTGTGACCTCCATCGTCATTCCCTTTTGGGGTAAAAGGGGTTCTATCCCAAAGGTTGGCGGTAATCTTCCTCCTGGTCTTCTCACCGTCACCTTGGTTTCCAGCGACTCTACTTTCTTTATTAACTTCTTGATGTGGTCAAGTTGTTTGTTTTGCAATGTCTCAACCTTATCCATCTTGAGGCTGATCTCAAAAATCGTCTTGGACATGTTTTGGCAATATTCCCCAAAGAATTTCACTGTCTTCTATAATTCTCTAAGATCTTGGTTCATCTTAGAGTTATCTGTCTCGATCTCTTTCTACTCTGTTATTATGACCGCCATGAAAAGTGATAGGGGTTACATATCTCTTTTGGACCTTGATTTGGTCGTCTCCTCTATTGATCGTGTTTGGGGACACGTCCATAGATTTCAGTGGAACTTTGGAGTTCCACTGTGTTTCTTGATACTTCTTTGGAGTATCTTATCTCCATCTGGAGGAATTTGGAGGCTTTCCTCCAGATGTTCTTCCTTGGTGTAATTGGCACGGGCTTCTTCCAATTTCCATCTTCGATCGAGACCATCCCAGAAACTGTCGGCAGCCTCTTCCTTCTTTTCTGCTTGTTGTATATACAAAATATTGTAGTATTATTGTATAGAGCTGCTCGTTTCGTCATATTCAATGGGTCAGAAGGCGCTGTTGCTCCAGTTTTGAACAGGACTTATAGTCCTATCACTCTCGGATGTCGAACTTTCATTCGGATCCATATTTCTTTGAAACTCTCCTCTCGTTAAGTGATATAGTTTATAATAAATTTTTTCATTCATAAATAAATAAACATAAGGCTCTGATACCATTTTTAAATCGAAGGTGGAACGAAAATAAGGATTAAAAATAGAGCTGTTACACAAAATGAGTTGCTCGAGAGCTCGGCTCGACTCGCCTCGGAAAGCTCGAGCTTGACTCGAGCTCGTGACTATTCGAGCTCGAGTTCGAGCTCATCTAAATACTCTATACGTTATCGAGCCGAGCTCGACTCGGCTCGATAAGGCTCGATAATAATAATAATATTAATATAAATATTATATATTAATAATTATATATATTAATATAATAATTATTAAATATAATATAATATATATTAATAAAAATTCAGCTCGATTAGGCTCGAAAGCTCGACTCGTTTTCCTTAAATGAGTCGAGCCGAGCTCAAGCTCGAGCTCGGATGAGTAATTTTCGAGTCGAGCTCAAGCTTGCTCGTAAGCACGTTATCAAATCGAGTCGAGCTCGAACTCGGCTCGATAACTACTCGAGCTCGCTCGGCTCGTTTAACAGGCCTAATTAAAAAGCTTCAATTATCATAATGGCAATTCTGTAATTTTTTAAAAATTTCAGCCATCAATTTTGACTTTTTTTCGATTATAACGTTGGTTTTTTGACTTTTGGGTGTATTCAGTAAAATATGAGTGTATTGTGTAATGGCATATTTGTAATTTCCTTAAATTTGAAAGGGTAATTTTGATATTTCAGCAAAAGTTGATCTCTGACTTGGTGTATCTCATAACCTCTCAAATTCTCTTAATCATCTCACATACCTTTTAACATCTAATATTTCGCAGGAATATTAATACAAGAAGACTTCAATGCTAATAATTAGTATTCCTGATTACATAAAATTTACCTTTTTAAGAGATATAATATAATTTAATATTAATTTCAAAATTCAAATTCTCAAAAGTTGAGATTAAGTTGTAATAATTGAAGTAAAGTGGAGGGTTTTTATTTTTTCAACAATCCTAAATAAATCAATAAATAATTTTTTTTTAAAAAAACTTAACAAATGATTCTCTCAATTTTATTGCACCATTTAGCATATTTCAATACTCATAAAATTAATAAATTACTTTAAGAAATTTAGTTAAATGAACCTCTTAACTATATATATATATATATATATATATATATATATATACATATATAGTCCAACATTGCATTACTTATAAGATAGTAAATATATATTACCGGCTAAGCACGTGTATGCAAATGAAATAAGCTTTTTTGGATAGGACCATATTATAGTAGATTTTATATGGTAAGATAATTTGTAGTCCAAAAATATGAAAGGTAAATTTCAATCATGCGTTAATAAAGAATCAAAATAATTAATAGAAGAACAGATTGATTCTTTTACAAAGATAACGTAGTGTCATTGTACCATACTTACCATCTATAAACTCGTATTTTATCTCACATCGTATTTCATAAACTATATATTAAGAACTAAATCACTTCCACTTTGTGAAATCGATCGAATACTGCATAATAAGAAAAATAGTGAAGTCCATGGTTTTAAACAAGAAGAGGTCATTAGAGAACAATGAAAATTCCGGTATGTATACATAGTTATATTTCTGTAATCAAATCACAATATAGGACTAAATTATGCATCTACAAACAACTCTTTTTTATTTTTTTTTGTAGAATATTCTACATTAAGTCAAAGATTTATCTCAACTGATTCAAATGGAAGGGGTATTTCGACATGTTTTTGGAGACGCATCTTCAAGATTAAACATTGAAAATATCACTGCTGCTCTTCATCTGGACAACTTAAGCAATTGTTTGTGAAACATAATTTCAGCTATTTCATTCATTTAAATCATTGGTTTGTTCATATTAATTTTTGATATTTTAATTAATGGATACTAAGTAATTTTTTTAATTACTGCAGCAAAGTTTTCTAATGTATCGAGGGAGGTATTTCGCAATGTTTAATCCTTAATTTTGTGACAGTTTCATTACTTCTTATTAACATGTGTTTCAATATGTTGCTATATAGTTTTGGTTGTTATAAGCTCAATAAATTGATTTATCCTTTTTGAATCATATATCTCTTAGAATTAGAATGTGTTTCTTTTCGGAATAATTTGAAGTGTACCATCTAATAGGAATATTATGTGTCGGCATGTTTTTATATTGTGAAAGTAATATAGATTGAATTATACAACCTATTTTTTAAATATATATTTTGAATATGTTTTGACCATAGAAAAAAATTATTTATAATATATGATTAAGACATTGAATATAAATATGAATGGAAAATGATAATTTTTTTATGTTAAATCGTCGAGCATGCTATACAATATTTTATTAATTTGACCTATTATTAGCGTTCCTCAGAAATATTTGTATTACGTACATGACAAATCAACAGATGTCGTATAATAATTATTCCTTAACAATTCATGTGTACTCCGTATTTTCATTAACAGCATATATATATATATATATATATATATATATATATATATATATATTAAATTATCCATGTAATTCAATTTTTTTATAAACCATTCCCCGTGTGCCACACGGTTAAATTTCTAGTTAAGTAAAATGAGGAGTGTGGACAGTACATACCCCTTTTAATCACAAATTATGTACAATCAAATGTACCGATTATAAATTGTTATGCGTACGAGTTAATACAATTTAAAATAAAGATAAAATCTCTAATTTTAATCTGAATGAATTGGGAGTAAAAATCTAAATTAAAAAATCTCTAATTTCAAGTATATTCTAAACTATAATAATAATAATAAAACAATAGTAAATATTATGTGTAAGATTTTGCATTTAATCAAAATCGATGGCTTGTAATTCAAGCATTTTGAATAGGCCAAGCATGTAAGTGGACAATGGGATGGGTAAATTAATAGCATCATTCCCACACTAGTCACAAGCTTACTACTCTATCAAACTTGTTGGGAGGAACTAATATTAGTTAACATGGACAAAATAATTAATATAAACAAGAATAAATTTAAAATGTAACAATAATCTGTCAAAAATGATCATCAAATGAAGAAGAAAAACTACCAGAAGCCATGTTAGATTGTTATCTAGAGAAAATCACTAATTTAAACAACAAACTTTTAAATTAAGTGATTCCCCCCTACACTAGAGTTGTAAAAATCATGAATAATAAAATCTGACTAGTTGAAGCAGCTTGTGTTATTGCAGCCATTCATCCAGACCAAAAGATAAGCTGAAGCTTCTCTTGGCTAAACTGCTTGAAATGAATCTGTCACAAGGAAACAAAATGAGTGAGGACTACTTAGACATGCATTACGGTCCCTTCACGTTCGATTGTTTACATGAATCGACTTGATAAGTATCGGAGTTATGCCACTTTTATTCGCATTATTAAATTTTGGTCCTCAATATATGATGATGCAATAAGAGGGCACACGCGACTTGATAAAACAAAAATGCAAGAGTTAAATACGCATTTTACGAGTAGGAAATCATTGATGTGTAAATCATACCCTTCCAAGCAGATAGGGCTTTTTGATCAATAGGAAAGCCAGTCAGAGTTTGAATGGAATCAAATATGCTACTCACTGGGATGCTATTCAATTCCTTAACCACCGTATGCATGCTATTCCCATTCTCAAAATGTATGTGGTTGTTCGGGTGGCTTGTCTGGCAACCCGCATGATTCTCAAACTCATAAGCACTTAATGTCTACACAACACTCAACAATTTAATAACAAGTTAATAAAGGTAAAATAATCGTTTATTGCACTTCTATTACAAAGGGTAAGATGTATAAATGACTTACTTTAGTATAATTACAGGATTGACAACCACAGAGATAACAAGATCCTTTGATAATCCCACGAAGCTCTAACTAACATACGAGAGAACATCAATAAATAGCATTAAAACAAGAAAATGAAATATGAAAAGATAAAGTAATAACTGAAAAAGTACCTTCTTTGTTTTAGAAACATATCGCACAGGTGCCCCATCAAGAACGCCAGTCATTGTTAATTTCTTGACGCTACTTAGGAATTTATGAAACACTTTTTTCGTAGTGGCCTTTTTCCCCAGCAGATTTTTATACTCGGGTTTGGATTTAGATGCTTTCTTGAATGCACTCGCACGTTTATTGCCCATGTGCAGACCCAACTTCTTGTTGTAGCTCGTTTTGGCTTTCGGGTCATATAGTAAGGTATAACTACTAACTGGTTTCGACAGAATATCCAATGCTTTTTGATACCTATCATAAGATATGGAATCAAGATTAAGACTACTATACTTCAAATATACAATTCAAACTGTATTTTAGAGCCTAACTAAGGGAATCTGGTTTCCATGAACTAACTTACTCCAGTAGTTCACTTATCCACTAAATAATAATGATTATGCTTATAGCCCTTTTATCAAATTATAGAACATTAAAATTCACACTAACCATTATCAGATATCAATTTTAAGCATGTAGTCACAAGAAATAGTAAGACGAGAAGCTGCGCAAAACATGGCAAGGACACAAGTAGGATCTAGAATGAATCATCAATATATGTCATCCTTCAGTTTCTTCTATTCTTATTCATTAATATCATAATTATTTCTAGTGTCTAAGTACACATGCTGAGAAACTCTTACCTTAAGAGAAACTCGGGATTCATGACTGATGATGGCCAAAACCATGTATGCAATGAACCTTTTTCGTAGACTCACTGTCACTGTTGACAACCTAACAATTTCAGTAGTTAGTCATATACATGATGGACATTGAGAAAAAAATAAGAATTAAGGTCGAACATGCAGAAAATACCCAAAGAGACAAGATCAAAATGTTTAACGTGATGAATCACATGTAGCCCCCTTTAATCAAGACAAATATATTTAACCACAAAATAAATAAAATGCACAGGCAGAGTAAAAATTCATGACTACTACACAGATATTAGGTCATCTAAATATAACCTTATTGCAACCATCTACCCCATGAATCACAGGAAAGAAAACCTACAGGCTCGTTGATCTTGAAACTCTTCTAAAAGTTACAGAAATTTCCTTATTTTCTGTATGAATTTGATGGCTGATGAACTCTACAATTACAAATTTACTAGTATATGAGGCAACCTCACTTCGTGAGGTGATGACCTTATGCATGGCATTATCTTTCGTATTAATACTCATGAAAAGAGCTAGACAAGTAATTTCTTCGATTAAGTGATTTTTAATGATAGTGTTATGCATAAGTAACTAAACTATGGGTGTATGCCTTTATTTATTTCTATGATACGATGTAAGAATTACAATAATTTCAGTATATAAAGAATTTATAACAAAAGTTCGCAAGTTGAATTATGATATGTTAAACATGTAAACAATTTATAAAACGAAGATTAGCAATGCATGCCCCTGCGGCAGACGGAAAAATAAAATTTAAAAACATTTTTCATGGCAAGATTTGGTGCATAGGAAAAATAGAATTGAAATATTTTTTATAGCAAGATCAGGAGCTAAATACAAAAATAATTTAGTTGTACAACAGTCCCTGTGTTCTCATTCTCGTACCACTTCATCTAGAAACCAATCAATCAGCATGTTTTCCTGTGGCTATTTTTTTCCTCAGCCAAAATTCTCACCCCACATTTACTTGAATTACTTCAGAACCATTCAATATTTAAGGGATTAACTCAAAAGGAACATTGGCAAAAAAACAATCGAGTGGCAATGTGTTCTGAAGATATAATTAAGCAAACTATGTAAAGAGTTAGAGGAACAATGGTCAGTTTAGCAGAAGCAAGGAAACATTTTAAAATTGAGATCTTCCTAAAAACCAGGTAGGATTCGAAGCTATAAACGGAATGTAGAGGCAGTGGGATGTCAGCAAGTCTGTGAATATACAGTATATCACGTTATCTAAAATGATTAAATTTCCTGCAACCCCTAAGAATGTCTGATTATGGAATATTCAAATAAAGAAAACAGTAAATTAAGACCTGTATTGGAAAGACTAAGCCAAAGTTAAGATAATGATTTTAAAGAAAGAGAAGGAATGATCATCACAAGGTTTGGAAACTCAAAAGACAGATCGGCAGAGCAACAAACTCAGACTTAACAAATCAATCCTTGAAATTCAATTCACAATCTAACTTAAGCTGAAGCAAATACCAACCTTAACTGCTCCAAGCAGTTTCATGAATGAACATCTTTGTATGCTAAGTGAGTGTGCATTAATATTACTCAGTTACTCACTCAACTGAACAAAGCCTGCTTGTTCCTTTTCTTTTATGAAAAGTTAGTGTTCTGGCTCTTGGTCCCTATAAGCTAAAATAGATGATCTAGAACGTGAAAGACACCTATTCACTGTAATAAATTTTATGTGGATTTTAAGTCATGTCTGATGAATCCTGCTTCAGATATGTGATAAGTTAACTAATTAAATTTGTTTCAGAAAAACTAACAACATCAGAAAATCTATGGCAGCATTTGCATCCTAACTCGTACAAGTTTGCTTAAGCAAAAGATTAATTTTACTCTCATGCCATCTCATATATATATCCTTCTGAAATATTTGGCCATGATTAGGAAGTATAAGGCATAATACAAGGTCAAGTGAGAAAGCAGATCACAAATAGCATATGGGTTTAATATACAAGTGACATGGACAGCACAAGAAGTAGGATGGTAATGTAATACCTGTGTGCCGCGCCGTGGAAGCTATAATCAACAAGTTGGAGAGTCTCCTACATGTAATATTTAGACAATAAGATCAAATTACAGTGAAGAGCAAAGAAGAAAGGAATGCATTTTCTGCAGTTCAATTAAACCACAATAACATGTTAACTTTGTGAAATATCCGTCCAAGTGTAATGTTCCACAAGACAAGGCAGTCCATGATATAAATAGCATCCTCAACATTGGCGATTGGCAAAATACATGGAAGAGATGAAGCCGGAAAGAAGTCGATTTTGAATAGAAAAGTTTACCTGGTGCAGAAGTTGAAGATTTACTAGAGCAGAAGAAATGGGTTTAAAGAGTGGAGGAAAGAAGCTGAGTTTTTTTGTGAACTAGTAAATGGTGACACCTTACTCCGTAAGGTGCTAAGCCGGAAAGGAATTTTACTACAAAAGTGAAGAATGGTTATGTTTAATTCACAAACTGTATGCGTAACAAGTATATTCAATTTTGCTATCATAAATTAGAAAGTCTAATGCAGCAACAACATAGGTTGGATGTGCAAAGGGAGAAGAGGAAAAGAGCGTAAAAAGTAACTTAAAGAGTATCTTAACTGCAGCAAGGGCAGTTCATGTTTAGACAGCAGTTGACTATTCTAAATTTCTATTAGTCAGGTAAATTACGAAATGAAGTAGACTAAAAAGAGCAATGGGAGGAGCCAAACATCTGAAGCGCAAATGGCTAAAATCAGAAAAGACATTGTCAATTTTCATGGCGAAATGGTCCTCTTGATCAACTACAGCAACATCAACTACACTGGTATACATGGATACGTATATATATATACACGTATAATGTTACTTAATTTATACTCCAATAATCTAAACCAAAATGAATGAATTGATTTATACAGGGGTTGCTAAAATATTGAAGAAATACGTCGTACTGCGGCTACCAGTGATCCAAAGAGTGTTGCAGCAGCCATTTTTCACGACGGATCTGATAGCGTCAAAATCCGAAGGCACTAACTCTGCCGTTTTTTATATTTTATTTAGAAGCTAAAAGTAGAATCAAAACAGGAATCGCTCCGATTCTGGGGAAAAAAACTTAATCAAGATTCTTTTTCGTATCTGAAAATTGGGAAATTGGATGACAAAAAAAGGTGTAGATAGATGAACGTACCAGTTGAAACTTACAGCGACAGAAAGGGAGAGAACCCAGATAAAAGAGATGACGCTGTTTGGGTCCTTGAGTGAGAACCAGGGTGAATCTCTGAGATGAAGGTGGATGGAATTCGTGAGTACGTTTGGAAACAGCCGACTGTGGAATTGGCGTGACCCCAAGGGAATACCCACGAATCTTGCAGATACATTGATTTGATTTGTCAGGTGAAAAGGCCCAAATAGAAAAGCCCAAATTCATATATCCAAAATCCAAATAGGGCGACATTCTGTATGAATTGGGCAGGCAACAATCTATTTTTCCTAACTCGATCGGACGGCGAAGGCACTGTTCATCGAGGACAACTTACGGCTGCAGCTACTTTTTGTTCCTAAATTTTCTGTTCGGTGTTATCCGCTGTTCGGCTCCCCCATTTTTTTTGGCTGTTGGACAGATTTTAGGTTTCATGGATCAGTCGCAGTTTCTCGTTGACGGTTTTGCCCCAGCCGCGCCAAGCTGCTGATATGGAGGCGAACAAGGGCAAACGAGTGTTGAACTCGGGTGAGCGTCCGAGGAAGAAGAAGAAAAAGAGATCTCCTGATTCATGCAATCAGCTGCCCGCAATCCCTGGGAATTTCCATCTGGTTATGGAAACTCTTGTGAACGTGCTCAAGGAGGAGCCTATCCCCGCCAATCGCCTGCACCGGGCCTATATCCAGGATGGTACGGAATTAAGCCATCTAGAATTCGAGGACTATGGCGCTGGATGATGCTGTGAAGTTGAATGTGGTTGAAGCTGGGATTATGCACCTCGACAAGGCCATGTCCTTTCTTTCTTAAGCTTGCCCACTTGTCGAACAAATGATGGCGGTAGAGAGGGATGCGTTGGTCAGAGCTAAGGAGGAGGCTCAGCACCGAGCAGCTCAAGTGGAGAAGTTGACTGATGAGAGGGCAAAGGCAAAGTTGATGGAGGAGATGGCTGTGATTCGGACCAAGAAAAAAGGAGGCAATTATGAAAGCCGAGGTGCTGGAGGCTAGAGCCGTTGCGCGCTCATCAACTAAGAAGGTAGAGGAGCTGGACCATGCCAACTTCAGGAATTCTGCCGTCTATCTTTAGGGCATACGTGGGACCCGCACTACCGCTGCAGATCACTGAGGTCTTAAAGGAGGGGCTGAAGGAGACCGTCTCCAAGAACTTGCCTGACCTTCCAACCGAATTTAATTATAAGAATATTAAGTTTGATCCTCTGGGATCTTATGATGATTTCATGGCAGGCTTAGCGAGTCCGGGCCCATTAGATGTTCCGATTTTGGTTGGGGAGATTGTCGAGCTAGATAGTCCCGGCACTGAAGAGGCGATCACTGATTTGGTGGGTGTGGATCCTCCGGCGGCAGACGACATAGTGTAGGCTCCTTGCTTTTTTGTCTTTTCCAACGGATGTTTACTTTCTTTTGTTCATATCACTTCTTCTTTTGGAGAAAGCTTACTGTTTGATAATTTTGCAAATTATTTGCTTTTTTGGATTAAAATTTGCACGAGTATTTTTACCTCATCCCATAAGCCTGAAAATCTGCTGTTGCATTCTGGCCCATGAGCACGTTAGTGGCAGCTCACTTGGTTTGATTATGTCAGCCCGTGGCTTAGAAGATTTTAGGGGGCCGTTTCGTACGAATTCGTCAATGGGAATGTCAATGGGCCGGCCCTGAGATTTTGGGGGCCCTGGGCAAAATTTACAAAGGGGCCTATTTAATTTAAAAAAAAGTATTAATAAGTTTCTTTTTGTAATTTTCTAATATAATATATTTAATAAAATTTTTCTAGAAAATATTATTTTAGAAAATTTGAGATACTTTTTAGTATAGTTCTCCATCTATATGTCTCTAGTTTTAATGTTTTATTATAAATATTATCTCAAACTCTATCGTGTATTATTATATGATCTCTATTCTTTAAATATTGTCATATCATTAAAAAGAATTAGAAGTAGATTAGTTAGGAGGTTGATGGAATAAGTAGTTAGAGTTAGAGTTAGAATTAGAATTAATTAGAATTAAGAGGTAGATTAGTAGAAATGTACTTATCAAAACATAGTGTAATTCTGCACTAAGGGTTTAATGATGTAATTTAGGGTATAATAGTAATTACATAAATTAAAAAGTTAGTTTCTAATTAAAATCTAAGGGTGGAGATTGATTGTTTTAAATTTTAATGGGTTAGATTTTACAGGTGCACCCTAGTAAGACTCCAAAATATAAGGAAAGAATTATAAAAAAAATAAATTACAATAAAAAGAATTAAAAAAAAGATTACGTTAGAAAAAAAAAGAATAAGACTTTGAAATAAGAACGACATCAACTATCAAGTTTAATTAAAAATATAGGAGATAGATTACTAAGATTAAAGAAAGAATTATAAAAGAAAGAGATAATAATTGAATAAAAAAACAATTAAAAAAATAAAGAGATCAAACACGATCAGAATTGAATAAAAAACAATTGAAAAAAGAAAGAGTTCAAACGTCAAAATTGAATAAAAAAATAATTAAAAAAAGAAAGAGCTCAAACGTTAAAATTGAATAAAAAACAATTAAAAAAAGAAAGAGATAATATTATGAAAGTTTAATTAAATAAGAGATAATTAATGAAATATTACTACAATCAAAATATAAAGAAATAATTAAAAAAAATAAAGAAATCACGGTAAAAGTATTTTTTTTATTACAATAAGCTATACTACACAGGTAAGAATTGGGGGCCCCTAAGATTTGGGGGCTCTGGGCGATCGCCCTTCTTGCCTATGCTCAGGGCCGGCCCTGCAATGGGTATTACTAAGGAGTCAATGACAATGAAAAAAAGGGTGAGGAGTAGTTATTGAACCAATGAGAGTGATCGAAGATTTTTGATTCCCATCTACCAAATATCAACAATGGGAATCAATATACATCTACTCCCATTATCCCCTCCAACTACCCCGGTCAAGCAGCCCCATAAAATGATATAATTTGATATAGATACATGTGTGCAGCGGAATATCGTGCTCAAATGTGAATATCTGTTAAGAAATTGTATTGAAAAAAATATATCCATTTTCACTTATATAAAGTCTCCAACACAATTTATGCAAAAATTCTTTTTCTGCGCCTTATGAGTGGCCTCATTTCTTTGTTATGCACTTGTTTCCAATTAATATTGCTGCGCTTATGCTTTTCAACTTCCTGCAATTATCAAAACATGATTCTCAAATTAGTACACAAAATATTTTATGAAATTGTTTTAATAAACATATTTCATGCAATGGAAAAGATAATACTTTAATAAAAATAATAAGGCTTGATATTTCTCACAAAAATTATTTTGAACATAGTTTCATCATTCACGTGTTCTTATTCTGAGTATTCTCAGCAAAATATATTGCATGAGATGTGTAGTCTCTAGGTGGATGGATTTGTGCTAAAAAGCTTTACGCATGAATTTTCTTTATAATTGATCAGTGGAAGTTAATTTCCATCTCATGACTTTTCATTGTCTTGCATGTGAAATTGTTTTACTCTTTCCGTCAGTCAGAAAAGATCTCATCTTATTGTTTTGTGCGTTCATTTCAAAGGATCTCATTTCTCTTTTTAAATATATAGAACATACACACTTTACTAATAAAACTAAAATATGGAACTCACACACCCCATCAGTACAAGAACCCACTAACTCGTAATTAATCAACGTGCAAAAGGTATATAATACCATTGCCCGCGAATGGAGGGAGTATAATGAATGGCCATGAAGTTCAATCCCATGACTTTTCATATAGCCATACACTTGACATCAGACAATCTCATCTAAAGCTTTAATTAAGTCGATTTATAAATAGTACTCATTTCGTCCGCCAACAAGAATCTCATTTTGCTGTTTAAAGCGTTCGACTCAAAGGATATTATTTTCATTTTTAAATATATGAGACGTATGTACAAAAACCAAATGACACCATCGCGCTGACGTAGGGAATACATGTTTCATGTGTGTATGTATAATGCAATTATTCTAAAAACACACCTGAAACCGAAATTTTGATTGCTGGGGTTTTGGTAGTATTGATAGGGCATCACCACGCACTGGCATCACTATGAACAAATTGGAAATTGACAAAATTAGACAACTGAAAAACAATACTCCCTCCGTCCCGGGTATTTTTACCCGTTTGTACGGGCACGGAGATTAAGACGTTTTATTTTTTTAATATATAATGTAAGAGAAAGTAGGGATAAATTAGTAATTTAAAAAGAAAAGGTGAATAAAGTTGTTGGGAATGATGAATAAAGTGTAAAAAAGTAATTAAAGTTGTTGGGATTGTAAAAAGTAGGTAATAAAATATTATGTATTTTTGCCAAAAATAGAATGGGTAAAAATACGTGGGACACCCCAAAATGGAAAGTGGGTAAAAATACGTGGGACGGAGGGAGTAATAGATTTTTTTAATTATTATTTTTTTAAATAATGCAGATGTGTGATGCAATTATAACCTGGAGGCGAAAGACCATCATTTTTGTCGATGTGGAATCTAGCTGAGTTGTCACGCAGAGATTGGTTACAGGTAAAAGTATGCAAGAATAGGGGCACTTCCGTCACGAATTCAGCCTCAATTCCACCTTTACCATCACAGCATCAGTGTTCTATCGCAATTACTCACACTTTAATTTACTCATAAATCAATCACACTTCAATGATAATTATATACTCCATATTATTCGTTTAGTATACAAATACCATTGCAGCCTAAACCTAAATCCACCGACGAACTTACTGACTAAAACATGACAATTCTTTTATGGGTTATATTTCGATTTAACAATTTCTTTTAATATCATAGTGACAAAAATATTGTTAACTCAATTTGTGATTCGATTTAAAAATTTTAAGCATATAATTGAATAATAAATATATATAACTAAATTATAAATACGCGTAATCGAGTTACAAATTGAGTCAAGGATATTTTCGTCATTTTGAGGATTGAAAAAATTTACCACTAAATATATATGATATTAAAAGAATTTGTAAAATCTAAAAGTGTACAATAAAACTTTACCTACTTTTATTATTTACTGACACTAATGATCGGGTTAGAGCTGCTAAAAAAATCGAGCAGCTCGAAGGTTCGACTTGATTCGACAAGACTTGAACTCGGCTCAATTCGTTCCTACCTCAATTCGAGATTGAGCTTATTTTATACTCGTCTAGTTAATGAGCCGAGCACAACTCGGCTCTTTAAACTAGATAATAATAATTAATGATAATAATAATTATTATTTAATTATAATAATATATAATAAAATAAAGGGTTAATCACTAATAGATACACACTTTTAACTTAAATTACTATTAGTACATGGAATTTAAATAATTACTCTCACATACAAAATATTAAAGTAAAATACCAAATATAACATTATACTCCATACACTTTTAAACCAACAACCCTACCCCTCACCCACCCACCGGCCGTTAACAGGCGTTGACCGGCGTTGACCGCTGTTGACCGCCGCCACCTGCTGCCGGAATTTGAAATGTGCAAACATATAGGGGTATTTATGGTATTACAGTCATAATTGTGTAATTAGGAGTAATAGTGCTTTGAGTCATGTAGTTTAAAGCAATTATGCATTTTTTTGTGTACCCTTTAGTAAGTGACCCTAAAATAAATATTTTTAAATATTAATTATTATTAGGCTCAATAAAGCTTGAAAGCTTGACTCATTTTGCTTAACGAGTCGAGTCGAGCTCGAACTCACCGAATATTTTTCTAGCCAAGCAGAGCTCGTTTATGAGCTCAGCTCGATAAGCACCCAAACCGAGCTCGAATATAGGGTGTTCGAACTTGCTTGGCTCGTTTAGCACTCCTAGATCGGGTACAACTTTTTTACAGACCACGTGTGAATGGCCATTTGATAATTATGAGTTTTGTCCTGGGACTATATTTTCTCTAAACTATAGTACTAAATTACTAATGCCTAATGGTGCATTTATATCCCTTCATCAAATATTATTTACTTATATTCCACTTCATCTACTGCACTGTACTAGGTAAAAAAGGCTTGGCCATGCTAATATAGATTTGCGTAAGGCACATAGCAACTAATGCTTAACTTGGTTTATCTTATAAAAAAATAAAATATTGATGGTCAGCTAGCCAGAATTTTAATGTTATTCTATAATTACTGTTTTGTTCTTAGTAACTTTTAATTTATTTTTCAAGACTAGCGCACGTAACATTGGATTAATGGATTAATTAATTCAAATGATCAAAATGCTGCTGCCTTTATTTTTTTTTCTTTTTTATAAGTGAGAGAAATATCATTTGCATATGGTATAAGGCATACTCAAGAATTACAAGTTAAATAAGTTTACAACGATTAACATTCAAATACTAATCTCAGGTTATATAATTAATCACAAAATGAAAATTTTTAGCACCCTATATTATGTATGTAAAACCAACTCCAAAGTTTAGCCTTAATATCTTCAACAATGTTCTCAAAAGAAAACTCAACACCATTAAATATCATATCATTCCAACACCATTAATTAATTCAAAATATTATTACTAATTGTATATACATATTTGCCCTAGCCAGAATTTGGCAAAATAGTAGCATGTATTTTATTAATTAATGTATTGAATTTTCTTGGTAATTAATTATAGAAATACAAATAAAAACTACATTTGCATTTTAGTAAATAAAAATTACTTTTGTGCATTCGGGCGCATGGAACACATTCCGTGTCCTTTAAAATTTTGTGTTAAATTGTATGTCTTTTAGTATACAGATGTGTACCCTTTATTTTCTAAAGAAAATTATTGTGTGTATCTGGGCGCATGAATAACACTCCGTGCGCCTTTAGAATTTTGTGTTAAATTGTATACCCTTTAGTATAAAAATGTGTACCCTTTATTTTCTAAAGAAAAAAAATATTAATGAAAAGTGTATACCTTTTAGAACAAAATGGTGTACCTTTTATTAATTAACGTGTATACCCTTTAGACCAAAGCAATGTACCCTTACTCATAATACTAAATTTTTAAAGGTGCAAGGAATGTGTTCCCGTGCGGCGTGCGCCCGGGCGCACGCAAGGCTCACTCATATATTTTTTATACTTCAAGTCTATAATTAATAGGAAAAATAGACTGAAAATGAATAATAAATTCAACCAGCAATACCATGTCACATTGATGAATGAAACAATTACTTGCGTGTTTGAAGATATCAAATTTTCGTTGGGTAAGAATAATTGAAGATGTGTTAGAGAGTGAAGATTGAAGATAAGAAGAGATGGTGGCTAGATGATCCACAACGGCTGCAATGCCAGCCCTAATGCACTTCTTCGCATTCTACATCACACTGCACGTATCTACTCACAATCACTAACCAAAATTTTGAATAAATAAAGGCAAAAACCCGTACGCTCCAGGCACTAGAGACCAACTCATAAATAAATCAATAAACAGAAATTACTCCTTCCGTCCCGCATTATCTTGCACCATTCGTTTAATCACAAAGAAATAGTGCAAGATAATGCAGGACAAATTTACAAAGGAATAATGCAATATAATACGAGAAAGAGTGAGCATTACATTTCGTCCTGTGATAATTCATCACAATATTTCAATTCTAAATTTTTGTCCCCTTTTTTTAAATATATATTTTAATCATTTTTTCGATTTTAATCTTTTAAATAAGATGATTTTAAATATTGTTCCTTATTTTCTAAACAACTTGGGGATTTTTAAGAAATCTTTTGTTAAGCTTTAGAAGTTAACATTTATAATAAGCGTGTAAGCTGTCACATAAGTTCAGCGTAAGTTGTCGCATACATTGTTACAAAAGATTTCTAACTAGTTCCAAAGTCTTTAGACTATAAAGAACTAAAATTGATAGTTCCGATTATATTTATAATTTTCTGATCTAAAAGAATAGAATATGGACAAAAAGTATGGAAATTTGGTATAAGGCGCCGTTATTTATTCACACTCAGGAATCCTCTTTACACAACGAAATACTAATAAACCCCATATTATTATTTTTTTCACTAAGTACAACCTTCCTTAAATAGACAATTTTATCCTTATCTAAATTTCAAAATAAGGTACTTGATGAAACAAATTGTGATATTTTCTCATGAATAAATACATTGTAGTAACGAATGGAACCCCATTTCGTCCCATGATCATTTGTAGAAAATACATAAAATAATTAATATATCTACATGGGACTCACACACTATATTAATACACCTACCCACTATACATTAAAATATTATTTCTCTTACCTCAACTACCCATTAAATATTATATCTCTTAATCTACGTGAAAAAAACGCACCACTTGTGCTGGGACAGAGAGGGTATTATTTAATAAGCAGTGAATAGTTGTTTTATTAATAAAGTGTATGGACTCCAATTATATTAGTAATGTGTGTTGATCTCACGTATTTAAAAAGAAATTGATACACTTTGGGGCAGACTTAAAAACAAAAAAAAAAACAAAAAAAAACAAAAAAAACTAATGTGGACACATAGGAAATAATATGAGGGTGGCAGGGTGCTATACCATCATATTATAGTTAATATAAGCTCCAAATCTTAATCTATAGTTCCAGTACCTCTTTCAATTTCACATCCTAAATTGATTTAAAAAATAAATCAAACCTCCAGTTCTATTTTTTTGTACGTACTATTTTATTTTATTTTTGACGAAAATGGATAAAAAAATAAAATCAAACACTACGAAATTAGTACGTACTAATTAAAGAAGTGAACGACAATTAAAATTGTTATGACGGAAAAGTTGAGATAAATTATGCTATATAAAGGTTTGCGTGAATCAGGTTCATAGTTAAACTTTATTTAACAGATTATTTATTAATATATGAAAAAAAAAAAAGTAACTTTTTAAAAAAAGACAAAAACTTATGTACACTCGGACTCCGTGCGCCTTTAGAATTTTGTGTTAAATTGTATACCTTTTAGTATAAAAATTTGTACCCTTTATTTTCTGAAGAAAAATAAAAAATATTAATGAAAAGTGTATACTCTTAGAACTAAAGGATATATCCTTAATAATTAAAGTGTATACCTTTCAGAACAAAATAATGTACCCTTACCCATAATATTAAATTCTAAAGGCGCACAGTGTGTTCAGGGGCACGCAAGACCAACTCTTAAAAATATTAACTGTTACTTTTTTAAATGAAAAAATTAATTTTCAATTTATGCACACCCTAATTTATCAATTATTCTTTAATTTTTTATGTATTAAAAATTAATTTTTAAAAATATGGTTCACTTGTTATAAGTCATGTTCATAACATACTCATTCAATTATTTATGAAATTAAAAAAATAATAATGATGAATTGTAGGGGTGAGTAATATCGGTATACCGAAAATACCAATATCATAATTTTGGTATAGAAAAATTCATATCGATACCCATACCGAAATTTCGGTATACCGAAATTTTGGTAAATTAAATCGGATACCGATACCGTACCGAAATTTACATCATACCAATTTTTCGATAAATACCAATTAATATCGAAATTTTGACATACCGTTTCATACCGAAAATTCAACATACCGAAAAATACCGATTTATAGAAACAATACCGAAAAATAATATTAAATTTTAATCAAAATAATAAAATTAATATAAAAATATTTCAAAATAATTAAATTTTCTAATCTCAAACATTCTATTTGACACTTATGTTCCTTTTAATTTATTCATAATTAAGTATTAAATAACAAATTTTTTATTATTATATTTTATACTCCTATATTTTAATTTAGAAGTGTATTATATTTTTATTTATTTTTATTAGAGCTTATTTTAAATTTTAAAAATTATATATGAATAAATGTGATACATAATAAAATAAAAATAGTTTAAATATATTAATAATATATTATATACTTAAATATAGTATTATGTATAATTAAATTTTGAAAAAATAAATATAAAATTTTCGGTATATTGGTATCGGTATACCGATATCGAAATACCGAAAATAATTTCGGTATACCGATATACCGAAAATTTTAATATCCAATACCGATACCGTACCAAAATTATCGGTACGACAATCATACCGTACCGAAATTTTCGGTATGTTGAAACTTCGATATTTTTCAGTATTTTTCGATACGGCGAACACGGTATACCGAGTTTTCGGTATTTTTCCATACCCCTAGTTAATTGTCATACTACATAGGGAACATATTTTCTTCGACAAGAGGTCGGTGATTGGAGTCTCGTGAATGCATTCAACTTTTCGGGCGTCGTTTCCGTTGAGAAATGAAAATATAATTTAAGAGAGAAGCGGCCAAAGTAACACGCATTGGTACGTCTCAGGTGATATACTTTCAAGGAGGCAACTCAACTGGTCAAAGAGATAACATCTTGTTTTAGTGATTAAGGATCGAATCTTATAACTGCAGTGATCAAAATGAGGGGCTCTTTGTGTGCAGTGTGGGAACAACTTCTAAAAATGAGGGACTCCTTGTATGCAGTGGTTAGTGGTCTAACCACTATTGATCCGTTAAGTCACCATGATTAACCTCTCACCATTCTGTCAGGCCGGGATGTAGGGACGCTTGGGGTGGACGATTCCAACTTTTGTATTAATAATATATTTTCGAGGGATATAATTTATAGAGGAAATGGGTAATCGTGGAATATTTAATTTTATATTATAGTTTTTTATTTTCATTTAATACATCATAATAGTTTTGAGAATTGTTGACATTATAAGTGAAGTCGTCTATAACATGAGAGACTTTGCTATGATGGGAAGTTGTTTTAGAATTAGGAAGAAGTTGCTTTACCTATGGCGTCTTTTACGTATAGATGACTTGAAGATCATAGAGTTAAATTCATTTTTGGTCCCATAGGAATTGGGTTCGACAGTCCCAAGATAGATATTTTTTTCAATTTAGTCCCGTAACTATATTATTTGATCGATTTATGGCCAATTTTCACCGGAATCTCAATTTCTGCTGGAAAAAGCCCACGTGCGGCGCACGTGACCGCACGATTTGGGGAAATCCGGCGTCCTGATCTCACGTGGCAGCAAGATGAAATATGGGCCGTACGTCAACGCTAATTTAGAAAAAAAATCTTCCATGATCTCACTCAACCCCCAATCTGATCGTCGTCCTCACCATCGTCGAATTCTTGTGCGACACTTGAGAGTAACATGGGTACTGGATAAATATGAACTTGACAAAATATCAGCACCCTTTCCGTAAAAGTCTAAAAAAATGAATATAATGGACTGAGTGCCATATGTAGAGCCCCAGAGCACGAGATTAGGGAAGCAGGCGCTTGATCTTCTTACAGAGGTACATTTTAATCTCTCTTCCTCATATGCTCAGCACCATCTGCGATATACTTCTCTATTCAAGTGACATACGGCCCAGATTATCATGGATATTGGATTTTTTTTCCAAATTATCGTTGACGTATGGCCCAAATTTCATCTAGCTGCCACGTTAGATCAGGTCACCGGATTACCCCAAATCGTGTGGTCACGTGCGCCGCACGTGGGCTTTTTTCGGCATAAATTGGGATTCCGGCGGAATTTGGCCATAAATCGATCAAATAACATAATTACGGGACTAAATTGAAAAAAATATTTTTCTTGAGACTGAAATCGACGAACTCAATTCCTGTTGGACCAAAAATGAATTTAACTCAAGATCATACAAATCACACACTTATTAAAACATTATGTATTGTCATTTCTCCGTTCTTTTTTTTTTTTGGCTTTAGACAATATGTTTTCTGAAAAATTTTGGGAATCAGAGCCGACATGTATTTCTAAAAAGTTATAATTTTTTTTTTTTTGGCTTTAGCCAATATGTTTTCTGAAAAATTTTGGGAATCAGAGCCGCCATGTATTTCTAAAAAGTAATAAAAAGTTGTGGGAATCAGGATAGTTGCCCCTGCCTTAGCGACTCCATTTGTCGCGCGCTGTACTCAGTATTTTCTAATGAATAGTGCATGTTCGCAGTATAGTCATCTAGACGACTTCTTTCCTTATAATTTCAGACAAACACCACGTCAACAAAGTAGTCTCCCCTGCAAAGGGCGACTCCACTTACATTAATAACCACTTTAGAAACGTCTTGATAAAAAAAAAACAAAACAAAATTAAACTATACTCCCTCCGTCCCAACTTCAACTTCACACTTTCCGTTTTGGTCCGTCCCAAATTCAACTTCACACTTCCATAAAAGGAAAAAGCAACAAACTAATATCCCTCTAACATACTTTAATTTCAAATTTGTCATCACCTTTTTAACACACATAACATATTTTATCATTTATTTATTACCCAAAAATACCATACTATCCTCAAAAGTAAGTCAAAAAGTGACTTTTCTTAAACTCCGTATCTACAGTAAACGTGAACTTGAATTTGGGACGGACGGAGTAATATATAATTAAAGGCTAAATATAGTGTGCACCCGGGTGCACACGAAGCTTCGTGTGCACCCACGTACAAATATAAGCAAAAACATATACAATTATGAGTAAAAATATATACAATTTAATTGTTAATTTTTTTAATAAAAAATTGAGTGTAAAAAAATATACAATTATTAAAATACATGTATACACTATTGAATAAAAAGTTATACACATATGAATGCTTGTTTTTTAATGAAAAACTTAGTGTGAAAAAAGTATACAAATATTACAAAACACGTATACAAAAGAGAATAACATGTATACAAAATAGAATAAAAAGTTATACAAATATGGGTGCAAGGGTACACCCAGATGCACCTAATATACACTCATAATTAAATACCCGATAACTATGCTCCTTTTTTTATACTTTTTTAAGGATATTTAATAAAATGTCAAATTTTAAAAAAATAATCTTGACTCAATTAGAATAAATTATTCGATTACATATATTTATTATTCGATTATATAAACTTATGATTTGATTGTACATATTTTTATGACTCGATTGTAAATATTTTGACTCAGTTGTACATATTTATGACTCAATTAAAGTTTTTAAATCGAGTCATAAATCGAGTCAGAGTATTTTCGTTATTTCGAGTATTCATTTACTACTAAAGATGGATCATTATAAAAAATTTGTTATATTATATATTGAGGTATATAAAATTTTTACCCTAATTTAGGGCACAAGAATCAAGGTCCATGTTTTCAAGTCCGACTCAATTTTATTGTTATATCTTTTAATATAAAAATGTATACTTTTTTTTATCCGTAAATGTTAATTGTTAGTCCAGTTAGTAGGTAGTATACACCAAGCACCCTTACTTCCCCTTCATCAAGCCTTCTTATATCACCTCTCCTAATTCGTTCACAATAAGAATCGAACCTGGGTCTCTCACTTAAGTGAAGAGCCCAGTGATCAGGTGGGCTAGCCCATCTAGTTAAAAAATGTATACTTTTGATATTTGCGGGAAAATAATATAGTCAAACATTTATAACTTTTATATTTAAATCGATCATTACAAAAATAATGTGTTTATTAATTAAAATGAATATAAAAAATGGTTAATTACGCCAAAAGTCTCAATATTTTCGCAAACTGTGAATTAATTCAAATTTTTCAATATTTACAAATATGTTCTTGGCCTTTAACCCGTTTTTTTAGATTAATTACGCCAAAAATTCCAACTTTTTAGAGAATTGCAAATTAAAATATGGGTTAAATACAAAATGCTATACTCATAAAAAAATATATATAATAAATAAATAAATAAAAGTTAGGTAAGAAGGCAACAATGAAGAGGGCAGTTGTATGTCCTCCCTCTATTCTATTCATTGCCTCTTCGTAGCAACCTCATACTAGGCCCATTAGCCATAGACCAAACTCAATTCATTACAAACCGCAATCTTTATTGGCTACTGCAATTCACAGTTTACTAGGGAATTTAATTAAATGCCTGAAATTCACAGTTTGATAAATTATTTACCTAACAGTGTTCACCTTTACGGTAACACAAGTATTAAGAAAAAAATAATTTTTTACTAACTTTATCAATGTTTAGGGGTAATTTGGTACTTTTGGGTAATAAATACTGTATAAAGTATATTATGTGTAGAAAGATTGTGATATTTTTTAAATTATTGTATATTTTAGAGTTTCAGACTAGAATGATATTTCCTTTTTTGAAAGATAAACAATGATGTATGAGTAAAAAAGTGAACAATCTTTACAAATTGAGGGAATATATACATATGTGCTAGGAATGCTTTTGTGTTTAGAAATGAGAAAATTGAAGTAGGAAATTTAATAAAGGAGCTTAAAATTCGTGTTTGGAGTTGGATTCGAATGAAGGAGGTATCAATTGACAAATATGCGTTCAAGGATCGGGAATGGAAGCCTAGACTAGTTCTGCGTTGTTGAAGTTATCTTAAAGAGTTAAATTTATATATGTATTGATGTAATATGAAGTGTAACACTCGTGGGCATGAGTATTTCTTATACCCGTTTTTAATAATTTAATTAAAACTTTTTGCCTTTAAAAAAAATATACATATGTAGCTCCAGAGAAATACTTCCATACAATTAAATGATAGTGCTTCTTTTCAGATAGTAATCCATTACTTTTTGGAATGTCGAATTCCACACTTTTGAGAAGAATTATAGTTTGTCACACAAGCAAGATTAATTTATTTGTTTTGTAAAGTATCATTGTATATGATATAAAAGAATAATTTAATTATATAGAAAAATTTAAACGGAGACACGAAAACTTACCTTGCCGATTGCACCTTAGTTGGTGATTTTGTCTCGATTATCTTTGCAATTAAATTGGATTTTGATGACACGTATACTTCGATTCTTCACGACATTTAAAACCATTGCCCCAACCCTTCTTACCTATGATAATTTTTGTCGTGCAAAAGTTCTATTGTTTCAATGAATACTACTATTATAACTGAGAGTTTTGTCCATCATTCAAAATTAAATGGATCATTTTACATATAAAAAAAATGTAATATTAGTATGTTACCCTTTGATCCTAGCTTATCATTTACCATTCCGATTTATGGCATTTTTATTCAAGGATTTTTTCGTCATTTAAAAATTAAATAATCACTTCGGATGTATGAAGATTTTATATTACTGTTTCACTAATAGCTTATTAATTATTCTTTACCCTTACAATTTATCGTATTCTTCTTCTTTCATGACTTTTATCTTATATTTATTCAAAATTATGTGTAATTAATAAACGAAAACTTGATAGTGCAATTACTTCGTATTAATCTTGACAAGAATAACTCTCTTTGCACTCTAAGTATTTGAGAAGAAATTTCACAGAAAACGTTTTGAACTAAGAAGCTTTGAATGAAGAAAACTAACTATGGAGAAGATGTGTGTGTGTGTGTGTTCTTGAACGATAGAATAAACACAGATTTAAGTGGTTCGGTCAAATGACCTACGTCCACTGCAGAGTATAGAGCTTCTTTATTGATCAGTTTCAATCTGAGAGAAATGTACATCACAATAAGCAAGATAAACAAGCTTATATGCATGTAATCACACACATGGAAACTTACGGGACCAATCAGTTTGGCTGATCTTTGTGGCGTCCAATCAGATTGATGCAGCCAGTTAGTTTGTTGTAACTAACTCCATATCACAGCTGGTGTATCAAGCTATGCAACCATCTGAATAACTACCCCAATCTGATTCTTTTAACTCCTCAAAGATCTTACTAAACACCCCCTGCCACCATGCACCAGTTTCATGGAGTTGTGCATCCTATGAGCTATCTTAGCTCATACTTATACCCGTTCCACCCAAGTACAACATACACACGTGTCACTCAACCATGCACACGTTCACATATGATTTATATCACAAATCTCCACCTTAAATCGTATGAAACTATCAAACCTCTTCCTCCACTCCACTGCCTTTAATGAGTGCAGCTTCCTCAATTCACTGTTCTTTAATGAGTACAGCAAAACTCCACCATGTTTCTTTTAGACAACACTGATCAGACTCTTGCATAACTCAAATTTTGAGGTTGCAAGAGCCTTAGTTAGAAAATCTGCAGGATTCTTTGAAGTATCAACTTTGCAGACTATCACCTTTCCTTCTTCTATCAAGTCTCTTAGGAAATACAATCTTACATCAATATGCTTAGTTCTCTCATGAAATCCCTGATGCCTGGACAAGTGTATAGCAATCTGATTATCACAGCTAATGACAACTGACTTCTGTTCAATCCCAAATTCACTTAAGATTCCAATTAGCCAGATACCTTCTTTTACTGCCTCTGTTAGTGCAATATACTCAGCTTCTGTTGTAGACAGAGCCACAACTGGTTGATGTGTTGCCTTCCAACTAATAGCTGTCCCAAATAGGCAATACACATAACCTGACAAAGACTTCCTAGTATCTAGATTAGCTGCATAATCTGCATCAACATAACCTTCAAGAAACTCATTATTTGAAGTGAATTTCTTGAACTTCAGACCTGATATAAGTGTTCCTTTGATGTATTTTTGTATCCATTTAACTGCTTCCCAATGCTCCCTACCAGGATTGCTCATGAATCTACTTACTAGACTCATTGCATATGCAAGATCCGGCCTGCAGCATACCATGGAATACATTAAACTTCCAACAGCATTTGCATAAGGAACTTTCTCCATCTCCATTATCTCATTTCTGGTTTTAGCTGATTACATAGTAGACAAATTGATACCCTGCTTTACTGGTGTTGTGACTGATCTGCTCAAGTCCATGTTATACCTCTTGAGCACCTTCTCCAAATACATACTTTGATAAAGCCTTACTGATCCATCAACTTTGTCTCTATCAATCTGCATTCCCAAGACTACCTTTGCTTCCCTTAAATCTTTCATGTCAAATTCAGCTTTAAGCATCTTCTTAACTGCTAAAATACCCTCCATGGACTTACAAGCAATGAGAATATCATCAACATACAACAGTAAGAACATATGATACTCACTGTCATGCTTGAAATATACACATCTGTCATAACAAGACCTCTTGAATCCACAGCTGATTATGTATTCATCAAATCTTAGATACCACCTCCTTGGACTTTGCTTCAATCCATACAGTGATCTAAGAAGTAAACATGCTTTAGTTTCTGGTTCTAGTACAGAAACTCCCTCTGGTACCTCCATGTAAATTTTCTCCTCAAGCTTACCATGTAAGAATGTTGTAGTAACATCTATCTGATGTAATTTCAAGCCATATTGAGCTACCAAAGCTAGCAAGATCCTGATGGAACAATGTTTAACAACTGGAGAAAAAATCTCAGTATAATCTATTCTCTCTCTTTGTGAAAAATCTCTTGCCACTAGCCTTGCTTTGAATCTAACTCCACCTGAATCCTTAGGTGCCACTTTCTTCTTGAATATCCACTTACAACTGACTAGTTTCTGATCTTTTGGCCTTTTAACAACCTTCCATGTCTCATTTTTCTCCAGAGACAAGAGCTCTTCTTGCACAGCAACATTCCACCTATCACTTTCTTTGCAAGTTACAGCTTCCTTGTAGTTCCTAGGCTCATAAGCATCTACATCAATTGCAGTGTACAAAGCAAAGGACACCATATCAGCCTCAGAAAATCTAGCTGGAGGTTTAATGGTCCTTCTCCCTCTGTCTCTAGTCAACTGATAGCTATTCAATAGCTCATCAGTCTTTGAAACATCATCATTACCTGTTTCAGGTTCTTTCCTTATCTCTTGATCAGATTCAACACTAGCTTGCTGTTGTTTTCTCTGATCAGCTTTGGAAGACTCCACCTCAAGCTCAGCTTCATTATTTCCCTGAACTTGTTTCACTAAGGGCATTACACTTTCATTGAAAGTAACATCTCTACTCACCATAAACTTGTTACTCTCAATGCACCACAATTTGTATGCTTTGACACCCTTTGGATATCCTATCATCACACATTTAACAGCCCTAGTTGCTAGCTTATCTTGTTTTATGTGTGCATAAGCTAAGCAACCTAATACCTTGAGCCTGTTGTAGTCTGCTTTCTTTCCAGACCATACCTCCTGTGGTGTTTTAAAATTCAGTGCAGCTGAAGGACTTCTATTGACAAGGAAAGCAACAGAAGTAACAATTTCTCCCCAAAAACTCTTGGCAAGACCAGAACTACTAAGTATGCATCTTACCCTTTCCAGCAGTGTCTGATTCAACCTCTCAGCTACACTATTTTGTTGAGGTGTACCAGGAACTGTCTTATGTCTCACAATTCCCTTTTGCTTGCAGAAGTTGTTAAACTCCTCAGAGCAGTATTCAAGCCCATTATCAGTCCTGAATGTCTTTACCTTGGCATCACAGCTATTCTCTACTTCAACAAGCCAATTCTTGAAAGTTTGAAATGCTTCATCTTTTGTTTTCAAGATGTATATGATGAGTGATATTTTCACCTAGATTTTAGTGTCTTTTTATGTGAGTTTTCGTATATTTTTATCCATATTTTATGTGTTATTTGGTTGTGTTTTGTGTTTTCATGGAAATGTGTGTGAATGAGCTTAAACCTATAATTTTCACTTTTTATTTTTTAAGTGAAAATTATAGGTTTAAGCTCATTCATACACATTTCCATGAAAATACAAAACACAACCAAATAACACATAAAATACGGATAAAAATATACGAAAACTCACATAAAAAGACACTAAAATCTAGGTGAAAATATCACTCATCAGTATACCCAAACTTTCCTACTGTAATCATCTATAAATGACATATAGTACATGCCTCCACCTCTGGTTGGTGTTCTTGAAGGCCCCCATAGGTCTGAATGTATGTATTCAAGCCTACTCTTGCTATTATGAACTCCTGCTCCAAATTTAAGCCTCTTGGCTTTACCAATTATGCAGTGCTCACACTGATCAAGCTTATCTGATGAACTAGTAGTGATAGCCTTTTGTCTAGCTAATTCTTGTAATCCCTTCTCACTGATATGTGCTAATCTTCCATGCCACAGATACATTTCATCACTTACTGATGTTGCATTGTTTTGACCAATAAGTGTCCAGCCATCAAGCAAGTATAGATCTCTGTGTCTGATGCCTCTCATCACTTCTGATTCTCCCTTCATCACTGTGAGAATCCCTTTCTTTAATTCACAGACATATCCCATGCCATCTAGTACTCCCAATGAGATCAAATTCCTTTTCAAGGCAGGAACATATCTTACCTCTGAGAGCATACAAATTCTTCCATCATGCATCTTTAACTTGATGGAACCAATTCCTTTAATCTGACATGAATGATCATCACCAAGAAGAACTGATCCAGCATTGCAGATCTTCAAATCATTGAACCACTGTTTTATTGGGGACATGTGGAAGGAACATCCTGAATCAAGTACCCATCCATCTGCCATTTTTATTGAACTAATGGACAGAACTTCAATGTAATTTTGATCATTCTGATCTTGTACACCAGCAACTTGATTTGCCTGGTTTTTCTGTCCTTGCCTATCAGCTTCACCTTTCTTGACTTTCAATGCCTTTAACTTGTAACAATTCTTCTTGTAGTGACCTGGTTCATGACAATGGAAACACTTCCTACCTTCTTTGTCACCAGATTGATCATTCTTCTTATCTTGCTTCCTGTCAAATCCTCCTTTCTTATTATTCTTCTTACCATGATCATTTCTTTTGACCATTAATCCCTCACCTGATCCATTGCTCCCCTCTGAAACCTTCTGAAGTTCTTTTGTCTTCAGAGCCATTACAACTTCTTCTGAACTTATTGTTTCTCTACTTCCAAACGACAGAGTGTCTTTAAGATTTTCAAAAGACTTTGGAAGTGCAGATAACAAGATCACAACCTTATCTTCATCACTTAATTTGACATCAACATTTTCTAAATCATCTAGAACCTTAGAAAACTCATCAAGCTGAGTCAAGATAGGCCTATCCTCTACCATTTTAAACGAATATAGCTTTTGCTTCAGATATAAACAGTTGGCAAGAGATCTTACCGTGTACAGATCATCAAGTTTCTTCCATAATCCTCTGGCGGTTGTTTCTCTCTGAACCTCCCTTAATGCCTTATCACCTAGGCACAAGATTATGGCACTCAATGCCTTTTTTTGCAGCTCGTTCTCTGCTAACAGTGCTTGAGCATCCACTGCAGCAGCTTCGTTTGCAGGTGCTTCTTGGATCGCCTTCACCAATCCTTGCTGAACAAGGATGGCTTTCATCTTGATCTTCCACAATCCGAAATTGGATTTTTCGGTAAACCGCTCGATGTCAAACTTTGTAGTCACCATGCTGTCTTCCTTTCTTCAATCTCCTTCTTCTGCCTTTCTGATCTGGTCTGCCTTCCCACAGACAGCGCTAGTTGACAAGAATAACTCTCTTTGCACTCTAAGTATTTGAGAAGAAATTTCACAGAAAACGTTTTGAACTAAGAAGCTTTGAATGAAGAAAACTAACTATGGAGAAGATGTGTGTGTGTGTTCTTGAACGATAGAATAAACACAGATTTAAGTGGTTCGGTCGAATGACCTACGTCCACTGCAGAGTATAGAGCTTCTTTATTGATCAGTTTCAATCTGAGAGAAATGTACATCACAATAAGCAAGATAAACAAGCTTATATACATGTAATCACACACATGAAAACTTACGGGACCAATCAGTTTGGCTGATCTTTGTGGCGTCCAATCAGATTGATGCAGCCAGTTAGTTTGTTGTAACTAACTCCATATCACAGCTGGTGTATCAAGCTATGCAACCACCTGAATAACTACCCCAATCTGATTCTTTTAACTCCTCAAAGATCTTACTAAACACCCCCTGCCACCATGCACCAGTTTCATGGAGTTGTGCATCCTATGAGCTATCTTAGCTCATACTTATACCCGTTCCACCCAAGTACAACATACACACGTGTCACTCAACCATGCACACGTTCACATATGATTTATATCACAAATCTTGAGTTAGTATCTTGTAAATCGGGTTTACATTATAAATTTTTGTGAATCATGTGATCCTCTTAATTTAAGCACCCTAACATATATTGAATTGGAAGGGTGACCACAAAATTTACACCGTAAACCCGATTTATACACGTATTTGTTATTAATCTTTGCATCCTTTAGTTTTTAAATATGTGGTCATGGTTGCTCTTCATGTCGAATGTAGTAACGTCATTGTCACTCAAATGCTTGTTTTCATAAATTTCATGTTAATCACTTTCCCCCTCCCCCCACACTAACTTTTGTGAAGTTCGTTTTCGTCTAATTAAAAACTCTTATGTTCTATAGAAACACGCCAAATTATTTTTTTCTTTTTACAAAATTCATTAATTTTTTTGGTATTTTAGTTTTTATAGAAAATTAAAAAATTAAAAAATAATAATATGTGTATTAAGTGAAACTAATGAATTTGAAATTTAAGTAATATTTTAGATTATTGGCTAAGTTTTTTTTTGGGGGTGAAAACATTTGTGGGACAATTTTTTTAGTGTGAAAACATTCATGGGACAAATAAAAATTTATGGAAGACACACTCTCTTGTGAGACGGGTTTCCATGAGATGGGTCGATCAATTATTAAAGTATGCTTATCTGTAGTTAAGGTATGTTAATAATGAATCATAATATAATATCCTAAATCTTACTTTAATTCATCATCCATTATATTTTAGAAAAAATACTTTAATAACTATTAAACATATTTTATCTATATATTAATATAATAGCTAGACATAATTTAACACGTCTCACAAATCGTCTTACATAAGTAGCGTCTCTCAATAGACTTTTTTTTTATGGAATTTATGGAAGTGATGGAGTAAATGTAATTATACAAACAATTTAGCAAGCTCAGTAATTAGAGCAAGTATCGATATTTATGATATTAAGAATTCAACGTTAAAGGGACAGCATGTTTCACATGCCTAACAAATCATATACGATAGATAATATCTATACCAACTCCACACGTGAAATATGTTGAAAACCCATCTCAGTCCTACGGTTCTACCTACCTTGTGACTCACGGAAACGAAGTTTAAACAATGACTTGAATATATATTGTTTTCATATTGCTTATGTATATTAATTTTAGTTACTTTGCTTATTAATTAAAAGTGTATTAAAAGTATGAATTAAGTGACATACGTAGCAAGATTGAGTGGAAAATCAAAATCTTATACTCCCTCCGTCTCACAATATTAGTTACGCATTTCTATTTTAGACGTTTTACTTCAATAGTTATGTTTTATTTTTAGTAAAAGGATCAACACAATTTAATTATTTCTCTCCTTATGAGCACATATATCACACTAATACATATATCCAATTTACATTAAAATATTATTTTCTTAACTCACTACACATTCAAATATTATATTTCTTAATATTCGGACAAAAAATAAACGTAATTATTATTTCAGGATAGAGAGAGTAATCCATTAATTAAAAATTGAGATGACTTTGGTTTATAAGTATAAAATACACTCTTTCTCTAGTATAAGTTTTTTTTTCTCCCTCTAAATAAATTCGTGTGGGTGTATGATGATTCAAAAAGAGTGATATCGTATTATTGAATCAAGTAATTTATAGGACCCGTCGTGGGGGGTTTTGTGGTCCTAGAAAATCATGTCTTTATATGCTTTTTCTATATTTTGTTATTTTGTTATTTTGATGCGTCTTGTTCATGTTTTTTTTATAAAAGAAATCCACATAAATTAATTACTTCTTTTTCTATATGCCACACATCACACTAATACACCAATTCATTTTATATTAAAATATTAGTATTTTTCTCACCTCACTACACATTAAAATATCAGGGTTATTCTATAGTGTAACAATGCACCTGATGGTTTATAAGTAAAAATTAGAGTGTAGTGGGTAGTTATTGTATTTATTTTTAATTATTTTATTTTATTTTGGGGTTATGATTAAATAAGAATTTGATATAACGGTTTAGATTATTCAGGTGTATCAGCGCAGTTTAACTCTAAAACATCATATTTCTTAATCAATATGCAAAAAACAAACACTCACGTTTCAACAGGAAGTATTTATTAGGAGTATTAATTCTAGATTTTAAATGAGTTGGTCTCTTATGTCCCCGGTACACTAAGTGCATAAGGTGTATAAGAGTATAACATTTCGTTTTAAATAAAAGTATCATTTTTTTATTAAAAAAGATGGCTGAAATACGAATAATATAAATGTTTGATTAAAGAGATTAAGTTTTTTTTTTTTTTTAATTTTATTTTTGTAAAAGCAAAAGTATACATTTTTATATTAGAGAGTATAACATTTAATATTTAATACTCTCTCCATCCCAACTTCAATTTCACACTTTCCGTTTTGGTTCATCTCAAATTTAACTACACATTTTCATAAAAGGAAAAACAACTTACTAATATTCCTCAACCATACTTTAATTTCAAAATTGTCATTACCTTTTTAACACATATAACAGTGTGTAAGGGTATAATATTTTGTTCTAAAGGATATACATTTTAATTAATACAATATTTTGTTCTAAAGAATATAATTTTCATTAAAAAAAATTCCAGTAAATAAAGAGTACGTCTTTATACTAATACTAAAGGATATATCATTTAATACTAAATGGTATTTGGACGCAAGGTATCATCTAGAGCTGTCAAAATGGGTTGAGCCCACTGGGCCAACCCGCCCAACCCACCAATTTCTCAACCCAAAATTAACCCACCCCATAAAATCCCGTCCCACTGCAAACCCACTAAAGTGTGGGCTAACCGCAACCCAACATCAACCCATTTTTATAAATTAAAATTAAAAAAAAATGACATACAACTTTTAGATTTTAATATTTAAATAATAAAAATATTACCACCCAACTCTACCCCTATCCGCCCCATCCACCCCCAACTTCCGACCACCAGCCATTTTTTTTTAATTTTAGATTTTAATATTTAAATAGTAAAAATATTATAACCCATTCCCCCTACCCACCCCCAACAAATATTTTTTTAAAATAAAATTTTAAATTTTATTATTTAAATAATAAAAATATTACCATCTAACCCTACTCTCCTTACCCAACCAACCACCCACCCACCACCACCAAAAAAATAAAATTTTTTTTAATTTTTTTAATTTTAATATTTATATAATATAAATATTACCATCCAACCCTAACCACCACACACCCACCCCACCCCGCCCCACCCCACCCCACCCCACCCCCACTCCAGACAAATTTTATTTTTTTTAAATTTAAAATTTTAATATTTAAATAATAAAAATATTATCACCCAATCCTACCCCACTCACTCACCCACCCACCCAATTTTTTTTTTAAATTTTAGATTTTAATTTTTAAATAATAAATTTTTTTGGGGGGTGGGTGGGTGGGTGAGTGGGGTAGGGTTGGGTGATAATTTTTTTATTATTTAAATATTAATTTTTTATAAAAAAATTTTAGGGGGCGGGGGCGGGGGTGGGTGGAGGGTAGGGTTGTATAATAATATTTATATTATTTAAATATTAAAATTTAAAATTAAAAAAAAAATTGGGGGTGGGTGGGTAGGGAGTAGGATTGGGTGATAATATTTTTATTATTTAAATATTAAAATCTAAAATATTTTTTTAAAAAAAAATTTGGGGTGGGTGGGGGTGGGTGGGTCATAGGTGAATAGGGGTAGAGTGTGGGCTAATCAGCGGTCCGCCTCACCATAGCCCTCCCCACCGGTAGCCCTCGCTGCAAGTGACCTGCTCTACTTGAGCCCATCAAAAGGTGGGTTGTGGGATAAATCGCTCCACCAACCCATTCTGACAGCTCTAGTGTCATCAGGGCACACAAGTTTTAGCGTATTATATTTTATTATTATTTATTTATTATTCAAAAATATTATACTACCCTCAAAGTAAATAAAAAAGTAAATTTTCTTAAAAATGTGAAGAAGAATTTGGGACGGGAGACTATGAAAAGTAAAAATTGATTGTGAGATGGTAAGTTTTGGGAAATTGCAGGAGTGGACACAGAAATTTAACCCTTTAAAACACGTGTACTCGTATACACATGATATTAACTCTCCGACTATAAATAGTGCGCTGGCTGGTTGAGTCAACTCGAAATTAAACAGTGGACGGCGTTTTTATATTTTCTTTCATCCCCACTCCACAATTACCCGCCGGCCCCACCCTCCTACACTCCCCATTTTCCCATAAATCTAACACTTCCACTGCAAAATCCAACTGCACTCAAATCAATACCAATTTCTCTGAAAATTGATAAAGATGCAGGAAACGCAAGAGAGAAACATGGAAAAGTAATCTGTTATTCATCACAAAATGAGATACAATCTGTGTTTATATACATGAACAAAGATATTTTCTAATCTAACGGAGTAGTTTGCCACGTAAGCAAGTAGTTATAACCGACTTCTAAGTGATCGGTGAGGGTATACTCTGTATGCAGGTGCATGCACCAGAAACTGTATATGATATGCCCCAATACCCCCTCCTCAAGTTGGACAAGAAGATAAGTCCCTCATGCCCAACTTGCGAACAAAGATAGCAAAAGGTTGTCCACCTAAAATCTTAGTAAAGCCATCAGCCACTTGTAGAGATGAAGGGACAAAACAAGGATCAACAAAGCCAGCCTTGTATTTATCCCTCACCAAATGACAGTCAATCTCCAAATGCTTAGTGCGTTCATGGAAGACAGGGTTAGCAGTAATATGAAGTGCAGCCCGGTTATCGCAATGAAGCGGAATAGGCAGTGGAACAATGAGCTGCAAATCCTGAAGAAGAAAATGAATCCATTGCAACTCACATACAGTCGAACCAAGAGCCCTATACTCAGCCTCAGCGGAAGAACGGGAAACGGTAGATTGTTTCTTACTTTTAAAAGAAACCAACGAGTGACCAAGAAAGATGGAGTAACCTGTGATAGACCGCCTGCTGTCCTTACAAGCAGCCCAGTCTGCATCACAGTAGGCCTCTAAAGAAGCAGGACAGTCCGAAGAATAAAATAAGCCAAGAGACGACGTGGACTTCAAGTAACGAAGAATATGCAGAGCGGCATTCCAATGAGCAGTGGTGGGGGCTGTGACAAATTGACTTAGTTGCTGGACACAATACGTGATGTCTGGGCGAGTCATATTGAGATAGAGGAGACGACCCACCAGTCGCCTATATTGATCGGGTGTATCAAGTAAAGAACCATCAGTGGAATGAAGATGAAGACCCAATGGCAAAGGATGAGAAACCGGCTTACAATCAAGCATGTTCATATCAGTGAGAATATCCAAAATATACTTTCGTTGACAAAGGAAAATACCATCTGAATTGCGTAAGATTTCAACACCAAGAAAATACTTGGCAAGGCCAAGATCCTTGATAGTGAAAGCCTCATGCAGAAACTGTTTAAGATCAGCAATCATTTCAACATCGGATCCTGTAATTAAAATGTCATCGACGTATACTAGCATGGCCAAGAATAAACCATGTCGATGCATTGTGAATAAACAGTGATCGTGAGGAGACTGTACCAAGCCAAATGCTTTCAGTTTTGAACTCAACTCAATGTTCCATTCCCTAGAAGCTTGCTTCAACCCATATAGACTCTTGACCAATTTGCAAACCTGTCCCGGCTTAGCTTTGGAGTAGCCTGGTGGAGGAAGCATATAAACCTCCTCAGTGAGATATCCATGAAGAAAAGCATTGTTGACATCTAGTTGATGGAGATCCCAATGATGCATAGAGGCTATGGAAAACAAGACCCGTACGGTAACCAATTTTGCCACCGGAGAGAAAACCTCAAAAAAATCCACACCCTCTTGTTGAGTGTAACCCTTTGCCACCAACCTAGCCTTAAAACGATCCACGGTACCATCTTGTTTACGCTTAATCTTGTAAACCCATTTACAACCAATCGCCTCCTTCCCCAAAGGCAAATCTGTTAACAGCCATGTCCCATTTTCCTCCAAAGCAGTGAGTTCAGCCTCCATGGCTTTAATCCAGATGTCTGCCTTTGCCGCTTGAGTGTAGAATGATGGCTCTTTATCGAGATAGACATTAGCAAGGATATAATCCTTTGCCCAACACGGAGGATGGACCACTCTACCACTCTTGCGGGGAACTCGAGGAACGACAGAACAATCCGGTGAAGAAGCAAACGGCGGAGAAGCCATATCAGGGGAAGAAGTGACAAAGTCATCCATGCGGGCAAGGTCCTGATCAGTGGAAAATAATGGAGTGGAAGGATGACGAGCGGTAGACAAAGCTGAAAATGGAAATGTTTGTTCCTGAAAAACCACATCACGAGAAACAAGAAATTGATCGTTATCAAGATCGTAGAGCTTATACCCTTTTTGACCCGGTTCATAACCAATGAAAACACAACGAAGAGACCGAGACCCAAATTTACTCCGTAGTGGAAGAGGGACTGCAGCAAAAGCCAAGCACCCAAATATCTTCAATCGGGCAAAGTCAGGAGATTTGCCATAAAGTTTCTCAAATGGAGTACACCATTTTAAAAGTGCAGAAGGTGTCCTGTTGATGATGTATGAAGCATGCAAGACACAAAAGGGCCAAAAACGAAGAGGTAAGTGTGCATGAAACATAAAAGCTCTGGCGACCTCCAATAAATGTCTATGCTTCCTCTCCACCACCCCATTTTGTTGGGGAGTATACACACAAGATTTCTCATGCAAAATTCCCTTAGAAGCAAAAAAATCCTGTATTGCAGTTCCCAAAAATTCAACACCATTATCACTACGAATTCTTTTAACACAAAGATCAAATTGCCGTTCTATCATAAGAACAAAACGCTGCAAAACACTTGCAGCCTCAGACTTCAATTTCATTAAGAAAACCCAAGTGCAACGACTATAATCATCCACTATAGTGAAAAAATAAGGAGTATGAGTGTAGCACTCGTCCTTGCAAGGGCCCCAAATATCAACATGAATTAATTCAAAACAACAAGTAGTGTGTATTGAACTATTCCCAAAAGGTAAACGATGTTGTTTCGCTTTAAAGCATGTTTCACAAGATTTAACAGCTTCTAAAGCAGAGGAAGTACACATAGGTTTCAAAAAACTCAAATGATTCAAAGTACCAATGGAGGCATGGCCAAGAGCAGTGTGCCAAGATTCCAAAGAAGCTATGCAGGCCCGATGAGCAACCGTGTCAGACTTTAAAAGATATAAGTTGTCACTAAGATGCCCCTCCGCGAGTGTAGCATTACTCCGACGGTCCTGAAAAAAACACTTAGAAGCAAGAAAAATGCATCGCAAATCCGAATCCCGACAAAGTTGAGGAACGGATAACAGGTTATACTTAAAACTTGGAATATATAACACTTCTTTAAGAGTGATACTAGGAGAAATGATTACATCCCCAACCAATGTGACTGCAGTGACACGACCATCAGGAAGACATACGGTAGTTCGACTTTGTAAGGGGATCAGATTTATCATCAATTCAGATTGAGTGCACATATGTTTGCTAGCTCCAGTGTCAATAATCCAAGCATCCGTATGGTCTATGTCAACAGAAGATAAAGCAAACTGAGTAATAGAGGAAGTAGTACCTGCAAAATCCACGAATTGAGCGAAATGAACACCCTTAGCCTCTTTATTGTGTGTATCCATGAAGGCAACCATCTGCTTCATCAGAGATTGAAAATCTGCAGGTATAACTCCTTCATGACTTTCCTTAGCCATAGATGTGTCACCAGAACCAAGATAATGAGCAGAGTGTTTAGCATCTTTTTTTTTTTCTTTAAGCTCCTTATACCAAGATGGTATGCCATGAATCTTAAAGCAAGTGGTGATATCATGTCCGGGACCATCACAGTGAGCACATATGAGTTTTGCTTTATCTTCCTTGGATAAGCGAGAAGAAGAAGAAGAACCACGACCGGTAGTCCATCCCGGTGAGTGTGAGGTACTAGGTTTAGAAGAATGACCTCTGCCAAAAACAGAAGATTTGGCCGCCATAGCCAACGAATTGATATCAGGAGTTGTAATATGAATGGAACGTTGGCGCTCGGCAGCAAGAAGAGTGGAAAAAGCCTTGTCAACCGAGGGTAAAGGATCCATAAACATCAGTTGATTTATCACAGGAGTGTAGCTATCGTGGAGTCCCATCAAAAACTGCATGAGTTTTTCATTCTGAAATCGGCTAGCTAGAACCTTCCCGGCGGTACAAGTACAGATCACCTCTGGTTCCAGACTACATAACTCATCCCAAAGCTTGCATAACCTGTTGAAGTATTCAACAATGGTAGTATTACCCTGCACCACCATACTGAGATCTCGCTTTACTCTATATAATAAAGGACCATTGCTCTGTCCATAGCGCTGCTCTATAGCATCCCATAATTCCTTCGAAGATTTAGCAAAAACGAAGGTATCGCTCAATTCTTTCGTTAAAGTATTGAGAATCCATGAAATTACCGTCCAATCAACCCTGCACCATGAATCGTATAAGACGTCGCTCGTCGGCGGCGGTTTAAAAGTACCATTAACAAATTGAAGCTTCGACTTTGCTCCGAGAGCCACCTCCATAGCTCGCCGCCAAGAAAGGTAGTTAGAGCCTGTGAGTTGATGTGAAATCAGAATAAGTCCAGGATGGTCGGCGCCATGGAGGTAAAAAGCAGCATCGGTGGAAGAAATAGCAGCGGAGGAGCTCGAAGATAGCGTGGATGTCGTCGCAACCATCGTGGATACGGTAGAAGCCTGGGTAGATGCCGCCGTTAACAGTGGCCACTCAGTATTCCAAGCATTCCTAGATGCCATCAGAAAACCAAAAAAAATCTATGAATCTGCTCTGATACCATGATAAAGATGCAGGAAACGCAAGAGAGAAACATGGAAAAGTAATCTGTTATTCATCACAAAATGAGATACAATCTGTGTTTATATACATGAACAAAGATATTTTCTAATCTAACGGAGTAGTTTGCCACGTAAGCAAGTAGTTATAACCGACTTCTAAGTGATCGGTGAGGGTATACTCTGTATGCAGGTGCATGCACCAGAAACTGTATATGATATGCCCCAATAAAAATGAAGCAACCGGGGGTCACCATGGAGGTTGGCCACGACGCCGTTGCCATCATTACCATCTCAAATCCTCCCGTCAATGCTCTCGCACTTACCAGTACGCCACTCTGAACTTGTCATCATGGAACTATCGTTTTTATGTTTTCATTCATCTTGTATTTGCTCCTTTGTAGTTTTTGATGGTTTGAAGGAGAAGTTCAGGGAAGCCATGAGCAGAAATGATGTCAAAGCTATAGTTCTCACTGGTAATTCACTTTTTTTTCTTTTTTGCTTAAATATTTTGAACTCTCTTCCGTGTTGCATTTGTTTTTGGAAAGTTAGTGTAATTTTGCTGCTCAAGTATTTCTCCAGATGCACAGTGGGGCGCGAGAAAGTATTCCTAATGATCCGATTGATTTTTAAGGTTCTAATTCTATGAGATTTAGGAATTTGATCGGAGGTTTCAAATTTCTACTGTTACTCACTTTTATCTATGTTGTTAGCATCGGTCAACTTAGAATCAAGTAAATTCTGCTGAGTTCTGATGTTCGCTGACGCTGTACTAAAGTCTGTTCAGCTCAAAATCTGCTATCATCTTCATAATCTCTTTTTTATTTTAATTTTACACGAGAGATAATATGTGACATTCATGAACTATAACTTGATAGAATGTTGGTCTCCATGTTATAATTGCCTTGTCTTCTATTTGGAGAGTATTTTGTAGCCTGCATTGAATTGATTATTGATTTTTTTAAGTTCAATCAACTTGAAGGTAGCGGGGGCAGATTCTCTGGGGGATTTGACATAAATGTGTTTGAGAGGGTGCATAAAACAGGTACATATGCACAATAATATTTGTTTCACTTTATTACTGTGCTAAATCTTATGCTTGGGAATTGATTCGGTCTTGTAATGTGCAGGAGATATTTCTATCTTACCTGAAGCATCTCTTGATTTCATGGTGAATGTTGTAGAAGGTCTTCGTCTAATTTAGCAATTTATGAATTTTCCAATTCAATTTTCAGCCTCCCGTGCTGATGAAGCAGATCATAAATGTATCTGATGCTTAAAAATGTCCTCATCAGATGGAAAGAAGCCCACTGTTGCTGCCTTGGAGGGACTTGCACTTGGTGGTGGCCTGGAATTAGCTTTGGTTTGTGATCTTCCCTAAATATGCTTAAAATGCCCAAAAGATACTCTCTTTTCTTGATATCTAGTCAAAGTTTACATCTGGAATCACATTGGTAAACATTGTGCAGGTATGCCATGGACGCATTGCTGCACCAAAAACACTAATTGGTCTGCCAGAACTCACTCTTGGGGTTATTCCTGGCTCAGGAGGTACAATCACGAATTCATTCTATTTAATTTTTTATCAATTTTTCAGTAGCGTAAAGCAGATTAAAATAAATGTTTTCACCAATTGATTGATATTCTGATCATGGCTATTATTCAAGGCACACAACGTCTACCTAGGCTTATTGGGCTGCCGAAAGCCCTTGAGATTATGCTGGTAGGTCTCCTGCCCTGTAAGTTGTATAAAACTATGTGTAGTGTTATTGGGGATGAATTTTACTGTGTTAAACTGTATGTTGCCTATTATCTTCTTGTGATTTGATGACACTAAGTGTGTCGTATAGTTATGGAAAAGTGAGAAGTTCAGTTCATTTTACATCTATGTGATGTTATTCAAATATCTTAATTCAAACATTGTGCATTTCTAAGCCTGATCTGCCATGAAATCATTTGTCAATCTAAGTTCTATGTTCTATGTTAATGATTATGCGACACATTGGTCCTAATCCAACTCTGCATCATTTTGAGGTTGTTTGCAACTGATTAAAGTTGCTTTTTGCACAGCTTTTGGCTGATTAAATAATCACTATTAAGTTGGTTTAAAAGTTGTCTTGGACCAGCTTTTGACTATATTTAAATCACTCCGTTAAACTCTAACTAGTCATTTGGCTTTTCTATTTTTTTATTTTTATTTTTGGGTGGAGAGGGGGGGTGGGGTGGGGGGAGGTGTTTTAGCACATGTCAACTGAATTTCTTTCTCATAAATCCCAAGTATAATGGCCTTTGAAGTGCTTATGCTGCCTGTCAGATGATCATTGATGTGTATGAAATGAATAATGTATCTGTATTTGTGTAATCTACTTCACATTATTGCATATCTATTTAACTGAATTTATACCACATAAGGATATTGGATATTAAGGTTCTGCTTTATTAGGTACTATAATTTGGCTGAAGCTGATGTTGCAGGCGTGTGAAGTTAGAAAAGAGTGCCAACTTGCTTAGAGTTCTATTTAATCATTGATCATTTGAGTGATGATATCATAATTGATTTTATTTGTGGTTTATGGAAACTTTTCAATGGTTGGTTGACTGCATTTTTTCCTCCCTGTCAGTACCTACAATAATAATGCAAACTTCATATCACTATATCTCTTTGATCAGATTATATATGGCATAGTAAGCTCACTTTCTATTTATCATTCTCAGCACTTGATAATGCCTTTTATTTGCCACCTTTCTTGAGAGTATTCTGCATGTCTTACTTCATTATTATCAGAAAAGTAATTTTTCCATTACTTATTTATTGCTGGTTATAGTTTTCTAAATCGATTACATCAGAAGAAGGAAAGAAGCTTGGCCTCGTAGATGCTGTTGTGCCTTCTGCAGAATTGCTGAAAGTATCTCGACAGTGGGCATTAGACATCACAGAGAGGCGCAAACCATGGATACGCTCTCTTCACCAGATAGACAAACTTGGTACCTTGCCAGAAATACATCATATAATAAAAACAGCCAGACAACAGGCTAAACAAACTTTTAAAAATATGCCCCAGCACCAGGCATGTCTTGATGTAATTGAAGAAGGAATTGTTCATGGAGGATATCATGGACTTCTAAAGGTACTTTATTTTATCGGCAGTAGCATATTTAAATAGCTCCGTTTGGATCTTGTGAATACTGAAATTCAAGATTTATTATGTCAAGATTCTGAAGGGAGGGGTTGGGATGGAACTTTCAGACCAGTTAAAAAAATAAAAAAAAATTTCAAGGAAAAGTTTACCTAAAGCATTGATTCTAATCTTATTATAGTAACTATTATAGCTTGGCAAGTTACCAACATAACATGTTTTTTGCAGGAGGACAGGGTTTTTAAAGAGTTAGTCTCAACACCAACATCAAAAGGTTTAGTGCATGCATTTTTTGCTCAAAGGGCAACAACTAAGGTACAAGTTAGGGTTATTTTAGTCCGTCTTTTGCATTTGCTTTTATCAAGTGTCAGAGAGAGAGAGAGAGAGAGTATTATTTTTATAGAACAGAAAGCTTACTCAAAGTAATTTAGGTACCAAATGTTTCTGATATTGGGCTCAAACCAAGACAAATTAAGCAAGTTGCTGTTATTGGTGGAGGACTAATGGGTGCGGGTATAGCTTCGGCCTTAATTTTGAGTGGTATTTACGTCATTATCAAAGAAATCAATTCTGAGTATCTCCTCAAAGGGATAAAAGCAGTTGAAGGTCAGTTGCAATTTTCTTAAAATAAAATCAATATATTGTATGATTTACCAACCTAGCTCTAGTAGTACTGAATGTTGATCTATCTACAAATATGATAACTTATGGGTCAGTGGAGATTTAGACATTTTTCTGCTTTCTGAACTCTGTGAAATTTGACTTTTATGTGCTTGTTTGAAAGCGAATGTGCAAGGCCTGGTGTCGAGAAAAAGGCTAACAAAGGATAAAGCAGACAAAGCCCTTTCAATGCTTAAAGGTGTTTTGGATTACTCTGAATTCAAGGATGTGGATATGGTCATTGAGGTAATATATAAAGGGATTTTTTCAATTTATGTTTCATATATTATGGGCCCATGAGTTCTCAAACCTGATATCCATTTATAAGTTCTGTCTAGTTTGGCTTTTACTGAAGAACCCAATCATAACCATAGTTATTAAGGGCGCAAGGCGCACCAAGGCGCACCGAGGTATATCTGTGGCTGAGGCGCAAGGCGCACGCCTGAGGCGCACCTCGGAATTAATGTATAATATAACACCATTATTTATTCTACACTAAATATAACCCATTTACAACATATTTACCTAATAAAATAAGTTTAAAAGGCATATAATATAACAATTTATATGAGTATGACTTATGAACTAAGCCATTTAAGCCAAAATTAAACATGCACATACGAAAATTCATAATATTTGAAATAAAATAAGTCAATCAAAGCATCACACAAAAATCTACCAGCAAATATATTTTAATTATCATCTCTTCATCATCAAACTCCAAGTCCTCATCATCAATTTGTTCTTCCTCATTAAAATCTTTTTACTCTTCAAATCCAACGTTATCTTCTTCTTCTTCTTCATCCTCTTCATCTAATAATCTTAAAGTAGTTCCCTTTTCCTTCGTTATTCTTTCCCTTTCCTTTTGGAACTAGTGGCAGTTGCCCCCGATGATTTCCCTCTAATTTTAAGGTAATACTAGTTTTCTCCGTTAAGCCGGACAGACCGGCAGGGGTCGGAGGCGCGGCGGACGTGGCGGCAGTTGAAGGCTTGGAGGCTGGAGCAGTTGGTATGTGTATGTCGCGTAGGTGGAGTGAAGAGTGCAACCCTAACTTCTAAATCTCAAATCCCTAATTTAATATTTGGGATATTGTACCAAGGGCATCTTGATGGGTCTTAACTTAGGAGGATGAACTGGTAAACCCTAATTAAAAGTGCTATTTAGTGTTACTTAAACTATCAAAAATGAAAATCAACACAAAAACATGGTCATTCTCAAGGCGCGCCCAAGGCGCACACGTTGAGGCGCAAAAAGGCGCTCAAAGGCGCGCGCCTTGAAACTTCGTGCCTTGAAAACCTATATCGAGGCGCCAGGGGTATAGCCTTGGGGGAGGCGCGCCTTAAATAACTATGATCATAACCCTTCATTTGTGAGCTTAGTCAAATTAATCTGGTTTCACTCGTATGGTATATCTTCGAGTTTGAGTAAGTTTGAGATGACCTTAGAACTATATGAAGTATTTGAAAAACCACTCCAACCCTTCAATGCAAGAACCCCTACTCAATCTGAAAGAATTTCCGTAATGAGTCCTTTCTTTCAGTTGCTGCAGATTGTAAATCCTAGGTGCTTTTGTTCCTGTGTATTTGTTGTTCTTTAACATTTGGTAGCTTACGAGCTACAGCTTTGCCAGGACTATCCAGTTATTACCTTTTTTTTTTTTTTTAAGTTCACTTAAGTATTCTCTTCAAACCTATCTATCTCCATGTCCAGTAGTTTTAGAACAAATCTCTCCATCTCTCTACAGTGTAACTGTTTTCTCACTGACCATCAATCTTGATTAATCCATTAGATCAAGTGTTCTCTACCTATCAAAATGGACCAACAATTTAGCTTCTTGGCTAAATGAGCCTCAAAGTTAGCATCTTACCATTTTTGGGATGTGATTTATTAATGTACCTGTGCTATCTAGTTTGTAATTTCCTAATACATTTCTCTCATTTTTCAGGCTGTTATTGAAAGTATTCCTTTGAAGCAGAAAATTTTCGTTGACATTGAGAAGGCATGTCCACCTCACTGTATTTTGGCCTCAAATACCTCTACAATTGACCTCAACGTAATTGGAGAAAAGATAAAATCACATGATCGGATCGTGGGTGCACATTTTTTCAGGTTTACTTCTCCTTGAAATAATTTGGGCTGGTTTTTTAACTTTGGTAAGATGCAGAGGGTAAAAGTGACAAGAATAAGAGGTGTTTGGATAAAGATTTTTGAGGCAATGAATGGTGTTGGAATATGGAAATTAATGATTTGGGTAATGGTTTGAATCCTATCCACAATGATTTCTCAAAAGTTGGGAATCTCCATTCCTTGAGATTTTGGGTGGAATAACTTCATTCCACCCTAAAAGCATTGTTGTTTTCCCTTCTTTTTTTTTAACCTCTTAAAGTTTATATAAAAAAATTTAAAACAATAAATTAATTTTTTCCTCCAAAAATAACAAACACTCCATTCCCAAGGAATTCGAACAAATCAAGCAAAATTAATAGTAGTGATAGTTTAATAGTAATGATCATCATTCTCTTTATCAATCTAAAAAGGCAATTTTAAAGAACACATCCTTTGGTTTGGTATTCCTCACTACATTACTATATTACCCATTCCTATTCTCGTTCTTTATAACCAACAAAACAACCCCCCCCCCCCCCCCAACTATTCATCTTCATGTCAAAGTAAATAGGAGGTAGATAAGCATTGACCACTGCTTAGTTTAACACTGATGAGGACAAAAGAATAAAATTTTTATGAAGTTTATTTCCTCATAAATTATAAATGCATTATCCCAAATATTTACATGAGGCCACACACTCTTTAACATCTGAAGATGCATAAATCATCCAGCTGAAATTGGTGATCTTACATTGAATTATGTAGTAACATTACTCTTTACTATGGGTACGTTAATGAATTATACAATTTGGAACCGAGTTGTTTCTGTTTTGCAGTTATTATATGATTGTGATTGCTGGTTGAATAATTTATTCTATGTTATGTTAAAAATTCATTAAAATTGCTCTCATTGCTTATTGAGATGCATTTGTTGACAGTCCTGCTCATGTGATGCCTCTACTGGAAATTGTAAGGACAGAAAAGACTTCTCCACAAGTTATTCTTGATCTAATGACTGTCGGAAAGACGATAAAGAAAGTTCCTGTTGTTGTTGGAAACTGCACTGGCTTTGCAGTCAATAGAACCTTTTTCCCATATTCGCAAAGTGCACACCTTTTAGTACACTTGGGGGTGGATCCTTTCAGAATTGATCAGCTTATCAGCAACTTTGGCCTTCCCATGGGTCCATTCCAGTAATTGTCTTTCTTTAACATATAGTTATCCTTTCCTATCCTTTAAATTTATTCCTTCGATCAAGTTTGGAATTTATTCTGGTCATAAAGATCATTAATTGGTATCAAGTATTATTATTTAAGCTTTGAGGTATTGTCAAATGTTCTCGTTCCTACTTAGATTTTTGTACAGCGAATTGCTTATGATTGCGATTGCTCCTTCGTCAGGCTACAGGATGTTGCAGGATATGGAGTAGCTGTTGCCACAACAAAAGAATTTTCTTTGTCATTTCCTGATCGCACCTTTAAAACTCCATTAGTTGAGCTTCTCATAAGGAATGGGAGAAATGGTATTCTTCTTTTGCGTATTTTCAGAGGTTTTGATTTCATCTTCAAGGCTTGTATTGCCTTATGCAGGTAAAAATAATGGAAAGGGGTATTATATCTATGAAAGAGGAAGCAAACCCAAACCTGATCCTTCTGTGCTCCAGATAATAGAGGAATCCAGGAGGCTTGCCAATATTATGCCTGGGGGGAAGGTATGTGGCTGATTTGATTATTTAATACTTAAGCAACACTAACAAAGACAATGCATATGTGCATATCAAATGTGTTGAATGTTTAAACTGACCTTTTGTCCATACGCAAATCTGTTATCGCTGATAATATCTTCTGGGAACCTCCTCAGCCTATATCTGTTACTGATGAAGAAATTGTGGAGATGATACTTTTTCCAGTGGTGAATGAAGCGTGTCGAGTTTTAGATGATGGTGTCGTTGTCAGAGCATCAGATCTTGATGCTGCATCTGTTCTTGGCATGAGTTTTCCATCTTATCGGTCAGTTTTACACGCTTATCTTTACCTTGTAGATTAAAGATGGGATTATCATTTCTTGGCTTTCTTCCATATCTGATTCCCTCGTTTTGTTTCGTTAAAATCTGCAAATTCTCTCTATAGCTTTGAGATTTAGTGGGTATTTGAGTAACATCTTGCAAGAAATAAATTATTGGAAATTGGATTCTGAAATGTGTTACTAATGTTAGTGGAAAATTTGGCAACTTAAGTTTGGCAGGTAAGAGTGAATTTTTAGTAGTTATTCACTAGGCGTATTGATAAAATTGAGATGATTCTAAGTATAGTGTGGGAATATAATCATCCAATTCTATGTTACACAAAATAAAGGTTCTTCAACCGCTACAGAGTACAATTAGCTTTTTGTGATAGTATCATTGAAGAAAGTTTGTCTTCTGTGGCAGCGGTGGTATTGTTTTCTGGGCAGACACCATCGGGGCAGACCGCATTTGCAGAAGTCTCCAAAATTGGTCTGAAGCATATGGGTATTTCTTCACACCATCAAGGTTCTTGCAAGAAAGAGCAACCAGAGGCATCCCGTTGGTAAATAGCATTTTAAGCTTATATACATCTTTCAACTGCCCTTTCAGTGATTAAATAAGTTCATGATCCTTCATTTTCTTAGCTGGTTCTGACAATACGGTTTAATATCAGAGTTGACCACTAGACATCACGAGAACTGCTATAATTAAGGATCTAAAGTTAAAACAACTTCATAAAGGGAATTTCCATTTTGCGAGGCCTTTAGCTTTGTTGAATTTCCATAATTTTTGCATTCAAAATTGAACAAACTGGAATTAGAAGAATAGGGAAGATGTGGCAATGTGTGCAGTTGCAGAAGATGAAAGCTGATGAAGTCATTTTTTTCAATGAAATACCTATATGCAAAGATTAATTAGGAAATGAGGAATGTTAGCATCTCATAGTTTAAATCAGAAGATTATACTCTGTTATCCATATCATAAGTTATTATTGTCATCCTATGCTAAAATCAAGTAAAAAATAGTAAATACTACTAGTTAAACACCTTGTTGGCGTAAAAGGTTAGAAACATTATAAAAGATTGTAAACGACTAACATCATTTTCCAAACAATGATCTTAGCGTTTGGATTATAATATTTGAAATTATAATAGCCTATCCGTATGATGGTTTGGATTGACACAAATCTGGAATCCATCATCTTACTTTGAAATTTAGGGGTTTGAAAACCTGCTCTTTTCGAATGATTAATTTTAAAAAAGTTCAATAGTAAACACAAGCTTGTATTATACTTGTACCAGTAACTTTCTATGTCTGATTCTTTAATCAGTAAATTGAGAAGTGTTCTTGAAATTTTTTATGCCCCTTTGAGTGAAACAGGATGAGACCCTCCCAAATGGGATCACCTATTCCACTTTCATATTTCATCTACTATTCCATATTTTAAATGTCACGTGTCACAATCACTGCCTAAATTATCGCCAAGTGTGCTAGGGTTTAATATTCATTTGTTAGGGTATAGTGTTCTAGTGAAAAACAAGTTATGAAACACGAAGGGGAACATCTTTAGCCTTGTTTGATGAGAAGTGATAACCGTCCAAGAAGCTATTTTATGAACGATTTGTAGAACAAACAAAAAGTGATAATATCTTTAACAAAAAATGATAATATCTTTATTAAAAGTGATAACTAATTAATAAAACGTAAACGCTTTCACAGTAAGATGGTCAAGTGTTAGCTCTTAATATATTTATTTTTATTTCTGTCATCCAAAACAAAATAGGTTCATGGATCTCAGTTCATACAGTTTAGGACCCTTTTTCCTGTTCTTATTGATGAGTGCACTCTTGTTTTTTGCCCTATGTGCTACATTTCACTACAATTCACACACGCTCAAGCCCAGTATCAACATGGTAGTATTTTAACTTTCAATGGGATAGGCCTACCTTTGGTGACTAGTTATTATATATAGTATGATCCATTGCCATTGTGCATTGCATTAATGAATTTGCATCTGATGCTTGAAAAACCTTCTGTTTCTTTGCAGAGTGCACCCGTGTCGGCATCCTCAGTAGCAAAACCGCGCCTGTGATGCTTATGTTCAATTGTCACTATTCCGGGTTAGACGAAAATAATAGCTTAGTTTGATATGAATATAGTGAAATTGTAGTGTTACACTTGTGGATGTCTGCATGTGGTTGTAATAATGACGTGAAAAACGTCAGAGCTCTCTTTGTTTTCTTTTGCCATTGAAACTTGTTTAGTCCATCCCATGATCAACAATGTTACTTAATGAATGTATTTTCCTTAAATGAATGCATTTAGCTATTCCTTTTTATTTTGTTTTATCTATAAATTTACTTGATAATCCATTGATCACGTTTTTCATTTCCATCAATTCTATATTAAGTTGTACCACCAAAATAGAAGACAAATACTTGTATGCTCTCGGGCCACGATAAGATGTGTTTCCGTTTACAGTTTTGTATAATGGAGTACTCCTTCCATCTCAAATTCATCATTCTTTGTACAATGGAGTACTCATTCCGTCCCAATTTCATTTTTACGTTTATTGTTTGCATGGATATTATTAATAGTCATTTTTTTTACTTACTTTTGGGAGTGATTTTGTATTTTTGAATAATAAATGATAAAGTATGTTATGTGTGTTAAAAATGTGATCACAAATTTGAAATTAAAATGTGTTAGAAGGATATTAATTAATTTTTTTTTCTTTTATGAAGTGTGAAGTTCAAAGTTGGGGGGGGGGGGGGGGGGGTATTACTTTTTTGTATGACAGATCGTTACTCTTCAAAACGAAGAGTAATACTATTACTTTTGTGTTTGACATACTATAGGTCTTCCAAGAGGAGTAACACTCGATTTTGAAAAGTTACGTTTCACAATCTAAAGAGTGACACTTTCATCTACACTTAATTGTATAGAAGTATTTCTAGATTATAAAATATCTTCAATTAAATAACCTCACAATATATTTTAATTTAGAAAATATTACTCTCACGTTGCTATATGATATATTCATATTTTATTTACTATTTATAAAACTGTGTTATTCTAAAACTAAGTAAATAAAAATAGTAAGAGAAAAAGACACTCAAAATTCGTGTCTATATATCGATTTAGATAATATCTGTGAGTGTTACCTCATTTTAGTCATCTTCTTATGGGCAAGCAGTGGGGTAAGTCCAGTGCTTCAATTTATTTTCATTCAAATGCTGAAAGAACTTTTCTCTTATCAATAACACTAGAGTAATTAATGTGTTTAGGGATCTAGGATTAAATAAGATAAAGAGAAATTAAAAAAAATAAAAATTATGTTGGGTATGAAATTTAAAAAAATACCCCCTCCGTCCATCCTCAATGTATCAATTTGCTTTTTGCACGTAAATTAAGGTGTATTATTATTTTATGTGTAGTAGATAGTTGTATTAGTGGAGGGTGTGAGTCTCATATTTTATTTGTATTAGTAGAGGGTGCGAGTCTCAGTCCAAAAAGGGAAATTGATAGATTAAGGATGAACAATTCAAAATGATAAAATGGATAGATTAAGGAGTAATATAATTAGGCTATTATTAGATTTGCATAAATTTGTATAAGTGAATAGCGATGCATATAGGATTCTAATGATTTTATCACAACTCACACATACTGCAGCCTTGTTTTAGTTTCGCCAATAGAAACAATAAAGCTGATTATATCAGCATCAAATATGCTTTCGTCTATATTTATTTATATTCATATTAATGAAACTAACATATGATAACAATTCCAGATAAGTGGGGGGCAAAAATTGAAAACACAAAAAAGGAATTTATATCTGTAACTAAAATATTCAATGGATGCATGAAGAAATGCATCATAGTTAGATCAGTTCTAAGAATGGCATCTATATGCAGCATTTACTGCAATACAGAAGAAAAGCTACCTCAACAATGGCTTAATAATACAAAGGGTGAAGCAACATTTTTGTGCTATACTCAGATTACAAATCTCCTTCGGGTTTCGATTTTGCATCCCCATTTTCAGATGATGATGTATTCAGATGGGCAACGTTATTCGCTGCGCCATGCGCCAGAGTTACCACCGGGGAAGTCCTTTGTTGAGGAGCAGCAAATTTGGCAACACCATTGCTTATGGGCAGTTGATTCCCGGCTTCCATTTTCACATTTGCAATGCCGCTGCTGCTTGTTTCTGAAACTGATTGCCGCGACAACAATGAATACTTCGTTTCTGTATGGTGTGAACAGATGAGTTAGAAGCTCACAGAATATAAAAAGAGCAAATATTCGGTTTCATCATGAATTGAGAAAAGAAAGTTTTATATGTAATAGTATAACAATGGGATATTTACTGCTAACTACTATTATATAGATGATGTGAAGAATGGTTACTGCCCATAATGATTTCAACAGATGGATCCATTTATCCATAGAGTTCAAACAGTAACCACGCAATCCTTCGTGTTCATAATTTATTTACATAGCATATAAAGCTTCAGAAAGATTTGAAGACAATTGCTTACTAGATGAAGGCATTCAAAACTTTATCGTCATTGGCAAACTATCCTCAATAATGAAAATGTAAACAATATCCTAAAATAAGGAAGAAGTTATTTCCGATGATAGGTTTATCTTTATGTATGCAGTCTATTGATTCTCATGTCATGTAACAAGGTCTCATATATAACAAAATAGAAAATAAATGTCTTCATAAATTCAGCACAAGCCACATATGATGCATAGCAGAAAGATTTTATCTTACCTTTTATTTCGCCTAAAGTGATGAGCCTATTAAGACATTCTCGGAACTTTGTTAAAACGATTCTTTCTTGCTCAGCATAAATTTCAGTTTCTCCTTGTTCATATGGCAACTGGGAGGATGTATTATGGACCACTAAACCATTGGCGGAAGTAGTGGAAGCGAACATTGCATCTTCTTCATCACACATTAGAGCTAATGTACTGGGAGACATAGCCCTTCCTTTCGATATATCTGCTCCATCTGAACCAGATTCCTCCGCATTGGACCTCTCGCTCTGGCTTTCACGTGCAGGATCATCAGTGGGAGCTCTCTCTGCAGATAAATGTCTCTGGCTTTGAGACTGATCCTTAGCTGATGGAACCAGCGAGGATTCTTTGGAGTTTTCTGCTCGATTCTCTGTTCATCAAGTTAAGAGATTCAGTTCATTAACTGAGGGAGGCAAAATGATGGTTATCATTAACCAGTAAAGTCATCCAAATAATAGTGTTGATAGCAATCACTTCATATTGACCTAGTTCACAGTGCTTTGAATGTCAAAACTTAATCTGTTTTGGCATTTATAGATATGGTCCACTGTCCCGGAACATACTTCCATTAAGATAACAACCTAAGAGCTCTTGTCAGCCAAAAAATGGCTCGATGAAATGTTTAACATACAACAGATTCCACAATTGGACAAGGATATTACACTCATAAGTGATGCCAGACAAGACAAAAGAGTTTCGACGCTACAATCATAAATTATACAGTGAGCCCAAGTCTCACATTCTGAGGAATGAAATTCCTGATTATTGGCTGATAAAAGATCGCGCATTCTTATGTCCAGGTGATTCTCTTACATTCAAATATAAGCATCTTTCAGCCTTTATTTTGATTTTCTTACTTTATAATATGGTAATATGGTGGAAGGAATAAAGACTTATGAATTCTGACTTTATAGCAAACCAAATATCCAGATTTGCTAATTCTTCTCCTCAGGTTGGGTCTGCTCATTCAGGGGGATGTTTGATTTTGGGTTTTTAAACCAGTCATGAGATTTGAAAATTTTAAGACATTTATGTCGGGGTTTTAAAATCCAACTTTATACATCTACCCATACCTACAAATACCTAAAATACCTACTGATACAACTCACTCATGACTCACCCTCTCTTCCCTTATTAATGCTAATTACTCCACTCTCTTTACTATCACCTCTATTCCTCTCACCAACTCCCCCCCACTCTCACACATTGATGCTGATGTAAAATTAGACTCAACCTACAAAAATCCCAAAAATAAACCCACACTAATCATCACTAGGTTTTCAAAATCTACTGATTTGTAAGCTAGTTCTCGAAATCTACCCAAGCTGTAGCCTGTAGTTAGGGCAGAAAATTCGGTAGTATAAAATATGACAAACAAGTTTTTGGATTTTCAAATGAAGGTTTTGGGAGAATAACTTTTCAACATTCACCTAATAAATAGAAAACACACACATATACTGTAACAATGGCAAATTATTTCGTTGGACATTAACAAAAGAATATTTTGGTTGTTAGGCATCCACCAATTTTATAATAATAGGGCATAGAAGAATAATCATTGTGCATACAGACCAGTATATCCAGTATAAACATGCATGTATCTATGGAAACTGGCAATGCAGCCTTTTCTCTTCCCAACTATTACTAATTGTGAATATAAATCCAGAACTTGTCTAGAAGTTAAAGAGTTCAAATGATAATTTTCCATTAAAACAAGTATTGAGGTTAAATATTCTAAGTTTCATGAAATGGCAAAGCAAATCCTACAGAGACCCATGTAGCTCCACTTCAGTAACATAACAAAGCACTAAAACATACATCAACCAAAGTTACAACTCTCCAAGTCAGTAGAATGTTAATGTGCAAATTTTTTATTTTCTAAATTAGTTTAACAACTGATGCAGATTTATTCAAAAACTTCCCTTCTTTGATATTCACAGGGTTTTGGATTATAAATAAGTGAAGTACATCATGAGGACAGAGGCAGGTTCACTCAAAATATCAGTTCTTCATTCATGAAGTTATGGATTATAAATAGGTGAAGAGCATCAAAAGGACCGAGGCAGGTTCAGTCAAAATTTTCTGTTCATGATATTTATGGTTCCATGGATCCTAAATAAGTGAAGAGCATTCAATTCTCTATTCTTGATTGAACGGAGTCTCGGAGTATAAATAAGTGAAGAGCACTGAGGAAGGTTTGTTCAGAACTTCTTTTCTTGATGTTTACTGATCATGGATTTTTTTCTTGGAATATAAACTACTTCAGAAATAAATAGTTTTTTGGTGTGTACAAATAAAGTCATGTTTGAAAGAACAACAGATCATTGCTTTCAGATAAGAAAGATCATGAAATCTTTCAAGTCAATGCATACCTTCAAGCATCTTTGCAGCTTCCCCTGAGTATACAACTAGCACTGAGCAGAGCTCTTTCAGATCAAGAGGCTGAATGATGTCAGCTAACAGAGACCTTCAATGCAATGCAAATATTTAGTTGCCTGCAGAACTGCTGGAGAAATAAATAAAAATAAAAATATATTAAAAGGAAAAAATGCATACCTATACGTAAACTTTGATGGGTTCAGAACTGATGCATTACCAGGGACAGCACCAGGTATTGACGACACTGAAGAGGACGGTACAGAAGCCTTAGTGTGGTTCACCTGTTATACAATATACTCAAGGTTATAAAAAAAATAAATACTGAGAAAAGGGATGATGCACTGAGTAAAAAGATCCAGTTGATCCGGAAATAAATACGTTTTCAGCACTTCATTTATATTCCAATTGCTAACAAGTCAACATTCAAGCTTTTGGAAAATTATAGATAGAGACTGTACAAGTTATTACTCAATACTGATTTTCCGATGCGCCCATGTGCTACGTACAAGAATTATAATAAAGCATTATGATGATAACATGTATGCTTACAAATAAATCTATAGTTTATTAGTAAACTACCATTGGGCCTTTCTCTCTTGCCTAGGAAGCTAACGTTCTTCAGTTTTTAGTACTCCCTCCATCCATCCGTAAGGTACCCATTTGCTTTTTGCACGTGGATTAAGGAGTATTATTATTTTATATAAAGTGGGTAGTTGTATTAGTAGTGAGTGGTTGGTATGTGTGGGGCCCTTTTACTAAAAAGGGAAAATGGATACCTTAAGAGTGGACGACCAAAATGGGAAAATTGATATCTTATCAGCAAACGAAGGGAGTATTATTTATATGCTTGTTCATCATTGAATTCGGTACCCTGGACAGACTGTTGGTATAAAATCTGATGGAGTAGCCACCATCAAAATTAAGTGTAACTTACAGCAATTATTGTTGGCCATTTCCCATCCTAAATTATTCAAGAATATTCTTTTTCTTCATACGCCTCAAGTATACCCCAAAGCAGCTATGTGAGCATTGCTTCAATATTTTCATGCAGACAGAAACCTACCCAGTAATAATTGCTGTAACTTACAAGTAATTTTGATGATGACTACTAAGGATAAACAAGCATACAAATAGATGCCTAAGCTAAACATCCTTTAAAAGTTCCACCAAAAGTTTCTTAGTAGAACATGACGAAACAAATAAACATGTAGATTATCATCATATGGTAATGGCACATAGGAAGGATTTATACACAAGGATTTGTTCTTTATCCTTAGCCAACCCACTTAAACTGAGTAATAAATAACTTTAACTACCATACACAAAAATGCTTAGTTGCACGAGACCAAGCCAAGTTTCACCCATGGATTTATATCTTAAGTTTCCTTAAGCATAAAAATATAATTAAAATAATAATGCAGAAAATTAATTAAATTAGTCTCTTTTTCATGAGGAGTAAGGACAAATATAGTAAACAGTTCTCACTTAAAACATTAAGTAAAGAGGATCAAGCAGGGATATTATCATCAAGACAGCTCATTGGACTGTGCATATTTATCATTTTTTTAGGAAAATAACTAAGTGTACCTGTTGCAATTGACTAAGCCGGTGCACAGGATCTTTCACAGTTTGTCCAAATTGAAGCTCTTGACCTTTCCGTTTCTTTGTCAATGGAGGAGACCCATAACCAGAAGATCCTATAGCACCTGTAATGGCAGCATTTGCTGCCTGCTGGATATACATCATATTATTGGCATTATCTCCATGAAAGAGAGCCTGTCGCTCTTCACTTCCTTCATAATTTTTGCAGTCCATGCATTTACAATTTTCAGAACAAAGAATATTTGCTTGAAAGCATTCACAGTACTTCTTAAGACATCCTGATTTCTTACAGTGACATCCTTTGTTATGTTTTCCTGAAACTAAAGGTTCACCAGCTTCTTCCTGTATACATATAGAATCAAGAAATCATGTTGCCATAAGTGTGAAAAAGTGACTAAAACATTACACGTTTGTTATGGTTCATACCGAACTTAAACTTATGTTCAATTACAGGTCAAGATGCTGTTCAAAAATAGAGGTAAATGATGTCTGATTCAAGAACTACATAATTATCCAGAAGCAAAGTTATTGAGAAGCTTGTGAACAAATCACGTCGAAAGGTGTCACAAATACATGAAACTCAGCTAGCACATAAGTGGGCAAAAAAAATTGGTAAATGAATTGATCAAATTATGAAGAATATAAGAAACCAAATAAAGCTAACAACCTAAGTACACATCTCTTAATTTTCTTCAGTGATTCACGACAACATCTCTGTGAAGAATCTCAACCAAAGAAATAAATTTCTGGTGTTGTAAATTTTAAGGAATCACAGCACTCAAACCAACACTGATCATGAATATTACAACATCACTGTCAAGTTAGCTTTATAGCAATTTAAATGATGCATTCAAATGAATCAAAGCGAACTCCTAGAGTCCTATGGTTTCTTTTTGCTAATCCAATGAGGCTTTTCATGGACTCTGCAACATAACACACTTAACAGACCAATGAGGAAAAAGTAACAGTCCAGGTTATAGCACAAGACAGATGAATACTTCAGCAAAATTATTAATTACTAAATAATTCAGATTACATAAGGTCAGACACAATGGATAGGTTCAAAGATAATTTCCTCACTAACACTCTTACAAAATACAACTAAACACAATCAACTTTTCCAATTTATTTTCCTAATACATCAAATTTTTTCATGATACTCACGGTCTCACTCTCATCTCCAAACTTCCAATAGTATTAAGTCAAAACTTAAGTAGCTTTTAGCATTCAAGTCTGTGAAAGCCACACACATTGAGCATTGAAAACCACATGACTTCAACCTGCATGATTGATGATTCGCAGCCTCTAAAAAGAAAATGTGAGCAAACCTCATTCATGTAAATTTTCTGGCAAACCATGCTACCCTATGGCAGCAAAGAAGTTCAAGCATGCACTTCTATATAATACAATGGCCAATTAGATGTATCAGCAGCAGCACAAAACTGATATTTGATGTCAAGTACCAAGAAAATATAAATCAACATTATTTAGACAGACAAGATGTGCATTTGCTGAAGAAATAATCCGAACGTGCTGTCTTCTAAGATGGTAAATTGAGTTCGGACAGTACCCTGATATCCCGAGCTCCATGTGGACTATTATTAATTTTTGGCCTGAAAGCATTTGGATTGCGCTCCAATGTAGCCTCAACCGCTTCTCGTCTGGCAGCTTCATTTTCGGCATTGTTATGACAATTCACACAGTTGCAACCATCACAAAATACTCCAGAAGCAAAACATTCACAATACCTGACCAAAAATATAGGTAAAATTAACTTTGTAAACCATTCCAAAAAATTGAACCAAAGTAAAGAGATACAAGATTCATTCAACTATCGACCAGCCAGATAAATAAAATTATAAAACTGACACAAAACCCAAGTGATTTGAACAGATAAAATGAAATAATGAGGTACTTCAGAACATTGAATTTCTAGCTTAATAGAGCATATGTTAAGGCTTTGTTTATGATCTCCTGAAAGTATTTTTTCCCCCAGTCCTTTCTTTGAAAACATTACAAAACACATTTGCGTTGTTGAATGCACTTTCCAAGTAAAACACAATAAAGAAACTTTGTTCCCAAAAAGTTTGCACCAGTAACTGTCGTGAACATAACCAAAAATGAGCACAGCAGATGACTATACTCGAGCAAAGAAACCAAAGCTTGATTTTTGACAATTGACCTCTGGAACATAGCGTACTGTGATATAACAGCTTGTAATAGAAAATACAAGAATGCCCAGTGAAGCCCAAGAACCCTGGAACTGCAAGGGCGAGAAGAAAATAAAATGTGGCAGGGATCGGAAGGAAAATAAATACTTGTAAAAGATGTTGACATATTTTATAAAACTGAAAGCAAAAACATGGTTAATCCTTCAAGCTCCTGATTTCAAAAGACCTATGTTTGCTCAATGCCTTTGAAAACACTTCGCACAAAATTTACAGCAAAACTCAACATTATGAAATTAAACTGGTTCAGTCATTTTCCATGCAACCAAAAATGAAGTGCAACAGAAGCTTACAACTTCAAACATCGCGAATGTTTGCAGTTACACTGTTTTTGCTTCTTTGGAGTACCATCTTTTACTTCATTCACATTTTGTCTCGGTCGTGTTCTGGGTGATTCAGGTTTCCTGTGAATGCAATTGTATTAAATGCAATGCTAAAGCATCACTAATTCACTATTACTATAGATAACATTAAAATCAGCAGAAAGCACTTGACAGAAAATATATTTAAGAAAATGAACACTTAAGAACCATTGAAACAAATTTTCACAGGCTAAATGGAACATTTTTCACTATTGAAAAAGAAATAAATTATCTAAGATGTATCACGGAATGAGGTGATCCAACGGGTAATCATAGAGTATACAGGCTTAAGAAATGAGCCACATTGTAACATCAAAGAAATGTTGGAACAATTATTCAGAAAGAATATACCAGGGCAGGAATTTGACAGGGAAAAATCACACAACATCGGGTATTTTTTTTCCAAGCAAATTAAGTAACCAACAAGAAACAAATGAAAACATTCTCACTACTGTAGATAATTCATAATTGTATTTTCCAAATAGGCCATTAGATTCAAGAAATACAAAGCAGCTTTCGTATCTCATGTTTTTTTTTGCTAAGTCGCATGTAATTATTTATGGCACCAAGGAAATAAAGCACCCAGCATACAAAAACGTGAGACAAACAACAGAGCAGTTATCATGATAAAATTCCTTGTGTTGTGTGTGAAATGTGTATCAAATTTCAGACATAAATGAACTAATAAATAGACTGTCCATGTAGAGCACTCAACAGCCCCAACTCCCCATTTAAATGTTTCCATAATTGAATTCAAAAACAAACAAATTATACATATAAAGATCAAAACTTAAAATTAAAAATTGAATTAGTAATCCGTAAACCTAATCCTGACAAGATCACGAAAAAAGAAAGAACAAGAAACATGTCGAAATTTGCAACAAAAAGAACTCACGATAGAGTGCGTATGGGATGTTGAGCAGATGGCACCGCTTGCTGCGTAGGCTGTTGCATCGTCATGAATATCGCCGGCTGCTGCTGAAGCTGAGCCGGATTTTGTGACGGGCTCGGCTTCGGAAGCTGTGTCTGCGGCGGCGCCGGCTGCCTTGGCTTCACCAACTGTGGGTTTTCCACACTAGATGCGCCGGCTCCATCACTAAAACCAGTAAAATCCAGCTGCCTCACAAGCTTCTTCCCCGCTTCCGATTTCATAACCAGTGGGTTTTTTGGAGGGAAATCACCTCCATCTCGTTGCTCCATTCAAAATTTCAAATTGACGCCAAAACAATCCCAAGAACCGAAGGAACAAACCATTCAACAAACACCTCCACCGATTAAACAAGAATCAAACACACAAAAAGTCGAATTCCACTAATTACCTCCAAAATAACCCCAGATTTCTACGAATTTGAAATTCTAAAACCCCAGAAGGGTAGAAAAAGAATAATTTTTAAAAAAATTCAGTATTCTGAATAATTACTTAGACGAACTCAGATTCAAGAAAAGAAGAATCCAATGAAGTGGCCGTTATCAGGCGGAATTAGAGAGATTAATTATTTGTTCACAAGTGCAGATATTCAAAATCACGAATACATATATGATGAATGTGTAAATATATGCAAGGGAACAGGAATGGATTTTTCCGAAAAAGAGAGGGTTGGGGACTTCGATTGAAGTCCTTCCTCCCTCTCTAGCTTAGCTTTTGAAATTCAATTTTCTAAAGGGGTAATTCCAATTTACCCCAATATTTCTATTAAATATCTTTGTGCCCCCTAAACTATGCATTATATCACATTACGGCTGTATACTTCTCTTAGTATGTCAACATACTACCTATCAAATTTCCTCCTATTCACTTTATAGAGGAGTATTTTTTTAATCTCTTTTTTTTTTACCCTTAGTTTCGAATTTTATCTAACAATTTAAACTTATTTTCTTCTTTCTATTTTCCTATTTTATAGTTATAACAATTTATACATTTGTTTTTTCAATTTTCCTTCTATTTAAAATGTATCCACAACATGCCACATTAATATTTTCATTGTAAAATATAAAATTATAAATTAAGACGAACTCTCTTGTAAGACGTTACATATGTGAGACGGTTTGTGAGATGTGTTAAAATATATTTATTATTTAGATAAAGTAAGTTTAATGGTTGTTAAAGTATGTTTTATAAAATATGATAAATGATGAATTAAAGTATGATTTTAAGGTATTATAATAGTATGATTTATTATTGACATAATTTAACTACAAATAAGCATACTTTAGTAATGGATCGGCCTGTTTCACAATCGTCTCACAAAAAATCCGTCTCACAAGAGAATATCTCATAAATTAATTTTTATACTCAACCCAATAACTCATTGCTGGTTTCACATTATAGAGGGATTAATACTGATTTAGTCCCGTATCTTTAGCCATGGTCCTTTTTGGCCCCTTATCTTTTGAAATTTCCTGATTTAGTCCCATAATTTAATTTGGAGCCGATATAGTCCCGTATCTTGCTGATATGTTCTGATTTAGTCTTAAATTTTGAGAAATGCTCGTAAACAGTCCCAAATTTTAGAAGTTTCGAAAATTTTTACTAAGAAGTCACCTCACCTTTTGCTATTTTCAGATTTTTGAAAATAAAATCATTTTAAGCTTCTATATACTCAATTTTACCCCAAACTTTCATTATTCTTACAGTTTTCAAAAAAGACCTAGTTCATTACGACCATATCAGGCCCAACATGCTTCCGTACCTTAATTAAACAACATTAATCTTGTAATTAACCAACTTAAAAAAGTAATAATATCTTTTTTGACCGTTAATCCACCGGGTATCCGGGAGGATTTTATAGCTGCTCCTCACAGCCAACCACACACCCCGCAGTGTGATGGTTCGATCCCATTTCTTCAGCGGACCTCAGCACAATACTGATTCGTTTCCTACACCGGTGTACAGGATGCTGCTACAGTTTTTCGTCGGAAAGTATGAAGATTTAAGGTTGCATAAAATGGAAGATTACATGTGGGCAGAAGCCCAAGATTATTTATTTATTGAATAGAAATATTATTACACACTCATACTACTTGAACAAGAGGAGAAGACTCCTCTAGCTACCTATGGTAGCTGAAATAGAAATACTCATACAAGAAAATAAAGGAATACAATGTTTATTTAGAGAGAAAACATAGGGGAATGGTCGATGCCTTCTACTTTCTCAAAACTCTTATTTATAGAGGCCTTCGGACTTGAAATCCGAATTTCAAAGCCTTTTAATCCTTTGTGACGTCACTGCTTACGTCACCATACTTGCGTCAGCACTTGCGTCATCTGCATTGGATGCCAACTTTAGCAGTTGGATGATTCCTATTAAATATCTTTCACTGCTTACTCTTTCTGAAAGGTCATCTGGCTCTTGCTTTTTTGAAGAGTCATTTGTCTTCCTTGGTGCCTGAAGATTCTCTTGACTCTTGGGAGGAGCAGCTCGAGCATATCTTGTTTGTCCATTGCCCAAAGTCATGTTACAGTATTTTGATGGGTTTGTTTACTCACCGGTATCTTGTTTTTCCAAAGAAGCTCCCGTTTGTCTTCGAATCCTCTTTTCGCAAATCCTGTCTTCTTTCATGTTAAGGTGTTTAATAGAAAAGACCCATTTTATGGACTTGTGTTCAAACTTGAAGGGGAACTTCACCTGAACCATTGTCTGAATGCAGGCATACAAACCCCTCGCTCTTCGAGTAGAGATTTGTTCTTCAGAAAATGTAGAAACCAAGACTAGTTCATTTTCGGAAGACTCCTTGACTTTGTTTGATGCTGAAATATCAGGTCTTCTTAGCTTGATGAAATGAAAGGCCTCATGGTTGCCTTTTCTGACTGGTTCTGGAGCCGCACTAGTGAAGTAAAGCTCCAATACATCTCCTCTAGATAGAGTTGTGTTGTTTTCCCATGCCTTAAAAACTATTTTTCCTAGCCATTCTGGCAATTTTGAAAGCTCTGGGAAGCTTGGTGCAATAATATATATTGAAGCTAGCGCCACAAAATCATATCATTGCTTCACATCATTTGGATTTGAACCTTCTCGTATTCAAATTCGGGGATATTCCCCAGATATATCAACCCGGTATTTCTCTGGTCAGATTCCTTGTCTGGGATTTGATTTTTCCCAGCTGGTCTGGTACTCCTGCCAATAAGAGAAATCAACTAAGTTAATACCAACCTTAGCAGTGCTCGTTATAGGCCTAAGGTTGATCTCTCCCTCTTTGACCCCAGAGGTGCTGGGTTGACTTGTCGACTCTAGATGTGACTCCAAAGCCTCAATTTTTTCTTGGACCGATTCTTCCTTTGAAAGTTTCAATCTAAGACTCGTGCTAAGGGTACTTAAATCCCTTGCTTTGGGTTTAGAGCCTTGTTCTCGACTACTCTCTTTTTGTCGATTGTTATTGCTATCAATAGCCTGGAGGAGTAGCTCTCGTAATGACTCGAATAGACTCGCATTATTGCGAATACAATCTCGTATGCGATTGGACACTTTGGTATAATCAACTTCTTGTATTCTTCCAGTACGTTTTGCATTGAGTGCTAGATTCTCGAATTCTCTTTGGAGCAACTCAAGGTTGTCCATCAGGTGCCTTGAAACAGTCAGGATGGAGTCTATTTCAGCTCTCTCCATCTCTTGTCAGGAAATCTACCAAAACATTATTAACAGATTTAATAATGATAATATTAAAATCATAATATCGACATTCTGCTTGCCATCTTAAAAGTCTAGCCTTTTTTGGTTTAGATTCAATTTTATTTTTCAAAAAGGCTTTGACGCTCGTGTTATCAATTTTAAGGGTAAATTTCTTCGCGAGAAGGAATAGCGATCACTTTTTGAATCCCTTTCGAACTGCAAATAACTCATTTTCATTGATATGCCACATCTTTGTAGGGATGAGCAATCAGTTATTTGGTTACCAAACCGAACCAAATTAGGGAAAACTGAAATAATTGATTTTTTATATAAATTAACCGAAATCGCCCTAACATATAATAAAACCGAACAGTTATCGAATTGAAACTATCAGTTCGGTATCGGTATTTAACTGAAATACCGAATTAATTTAATTATTTTTTCTTTTCTATTTTGCTTTTTCAAACATGTCTCATCCAAACATTGCAACCTGGAAACGCGAATCTAAATTGGTCAGTACTGTAAAAAAAAATTAAAAAAATGATGTATCCAAATTGAAATTGAAGACTTGAGGAGAAACCATATCTCACTCCACTTTTAACACCCACTGCCCCCAAATCCATCCCCACCACTCACGCCAAACACCCACCTCTCTCCATATGGCAAAAAGTGGAGTCGTCTACAGCAATGGCATCATTATCAACACCTCTAACAAATTCCCCTACTTCATCATGGTCGGCCTCTATCAGATGCTCTGCGGTGGTATTATCATGGATGTCGTCTCTACCGACCAAGCTCGTCTCGTGCCGAGGTAGCATATTCATGTGCCGTCATGCCATTGGAATGAATCCCCACTGAATTCGGGCTCAAGACGGCGGCGCCACTCACCAAGATGTCTGATCCCCAACTTATTAAGGAAATTAAACATATGAGGTGAGAGGAGTGAGTGAGAAAGTGAGATGAAATGAGGTGTGAGTGCGGGGATGTAAGAAAACAGATTTGAAATGAAGATAAATATCGGGGGGCTAGGGTTTATTACTTTAGTATTAGATATTTCAGTTCGGTTATCGGTTAACCAATTTTAAAACCTCTAATCCATAACCAGACCAAAATATCAATTTTTTCATTTTTGAAAATCGATTACCGAACTATATGTGCAGTCACCGAATTGATTTGAGAGGTTTGGTTCGGTTTCGGTCAGTTTTCAGTTTTCACCAAATAGTGCTCACCCCTACCTCTTTGCTTTATTCTCTGAAAGAGTCCGCTACAGTTTCTGCATGGCACTTCCCCTTCTAATGTGGACTTAGTTAGTACTACTGCCCACCAATGGTCACTGACATCTGTGTAAAGTACCAGTTCATCCTCATCATTTGGTATAACTAACTTTGGGAGCTTCTTGCAAACCTCCTTTAGTTGCTTAACCATTTCTCGGTGTGTTTCCTCCCATTTAAACTCAGCATCTTTCTTCAATAGAGGACTAAACACCTTTCTGTATTGTGCTAGATTGTTGATGAACATTCCAGCAAAATAGACAACTTCTAAGAAGCTCTGGAGTTGCTTTTTGTTCTTGAAATCATCAGGAAATCCTTGAACTTTTTCTAAAATGTGTGGTTGTAGAATAACTCTGGATTCATCGATCTCGACTCCAAGAAACTCGATATGTCTTGTTACAATTACTGCCTTCTTTTCAAAAAGCAGCAATCCTTCCTTGTGGCATACCTCTGAAAAGATTTTCGGATGCTCCAAATGTTCCTTCATATTTTTTAAGGCTATGAGGATATCATCCACATAGACAAACATGAATGAGAAATAATATTTGAAAAGATTATCCATCTTTCTCTGGTATATCTGGGTACATTTGCCAAACCCATAGGCATGACATTCCAGATATATATAGTGTCCCTGTGGTGTAGAGAAGGCTGTGAACTTCTTGCTACCTTCTTCCATCATAATATGATAGAATCCTGATTTGCAATCAAACTTCGAGAATACCTTGACATTCTTGATACAATTGACCAAATGTTTACTACTTGGTTATGTAGTATCCGTCGAACTCTAAGATGTTGTTGATTCCTTTGTAATTGATTACAAGTCTCGGCTTTTCACGCTTGACTTTCCCATAATTTCTGACTAGAATTCATGGACTACTGTATGGAGACACTCCTGGTGCTATCAGCTTAAGGTCCAGATGTTTCTTAAGTATTTGTTGAATATCCTTCCGATCTTCTTGGTTCACCAGAATAGGCTTGTATCTTACGAACTCATGCTCCTTTTCTTCTTTTACTTTGAGCGAGGCTTTGAGCTCGTTTTTGTTCCCATTCTAAAGGATCCTCGTTGAAGTTCCTCTGTATCTTCTTTTTTACGTCCTCCAAAGATGTTTGTTCTTCGATTGTGACGTCTCTCTGTAGATTTTCTCCCAAGCTTGCTTTGAGAATGTGGATTGTATTTTCTTTTAGGTTCTCCATCTTCCATCCTCCTCTGGTCTCGATTCCTATTTGAAGGACCGCTTTGCCCTATCTTCTTCGATCATTCATTTTTGGATGGCTAAGTTTTCCTTCATTATCACCATACTTGCTGCGAAATCTGATTGACATTTTTTTTAAATGCATTACGCAGTCTTGGTGCGATTATCTTATGTTTACAGGGTTGTGAAAATAAGCCTCCTTGTTGCGTTTTCTTGGATAAAATGCTTGAATGTCTGCAGAAAATTATTTCCTAATAGAATATCCGTTCTGGTGTCGTGAAAATATATTAGTGGAGTTTTCACCTCGTACCATGGGGTACGATCCGCTCCTCCGATCATGATTTCCTCTTACTTGATTCTTCTGTTAAGGATTAGCACCCTCTGAGAGAAATCTTTTCCTAGTACTGTTGGTAATTCTTCGTCGGAGCCTTTAGGAAAGACTTATTCTTTTGCTGTGCAAATGCCGGTTCCTAAATCGATGTATGCCGTAAAATACTCTGCACGATACTCCTTATATATCATCCCCAAGGTGATATATATTGAGAATGGACTTGTGGTCATGGGTAGATCAGAGCTCGTAAGCCCGAGCCTTTAGTAAACCTTGTATCTTTTTCCTTTGACCGTGAATTCCATTCCATCTTGTAAACGTTCCCAAGGTTTGTGATCCTCAAGAAACTCTAATCCTAGCACTAGTTGTTCTAGGATTCTTCCTGCTGTCCCTTCTATTACCAGCTCAAGTTCTCTGAGTTTGAGTTGTTCTTGATATATCCCAGTTGTTGTCTGTTGTAGCTAATATAAGACATCACAAGGGATAGAGTTTTCCTTTTTAGTAATGTCGAATATTACTTCGACTCCTCTCCATCCTTCTGGGCATTTCAGTTCACCTTTAGTTGTGAATTTTTTTGGCTCCTGGATCACCTCCACGACCGACTTCTTTCCCCATTTTTCACTAATAATTCTATCTTCTTGGAAAGAAATCCTCATCTGATCGAATCTGAGGCTATATTGCCTGCTCTAGACCAGATTATATCTGATTCGCAAATTCATACCGTGGATTGGCGGTAAATCCATTATTTCTGGCCTAGTTGTACATACAACCCTTTCGAATACTTCTAGTATCTCAATATACTCCTTCATTTGGAATAGATCCGAATGATGGGTGTTGGATAGAGCATATGAGATATTGTATGTGATCGAGTAAGGCCTATTTCCTTCTTTAATCAAGTCTTTGTTTTTGAAATCTTGATGAAGGGTGAGTGCCCTACTGAAGACTTTATCTGCCAGATTGTAGGCAATCCTTGGGTATAAGTAGGATGCTACCTTACCTGCGTATAGGTTCCCTGAGATTCCTCCCAGGAATGCTTCTCTCGTATTCTTGATCCTCTTATCAAAGATTACAATATCGATTGGTGTATCGATACCTTCTTTGAAAGGTGCTTTGATGAGGATCTAAATTGGTCCGATATGGATCCAAGACATAGTCTTAGCCATTTCTTCCTTAAGTTTACTAAGCTCCCTCTTGATTTCATCAATAGGGACTAGTTGCATTTCCATCACATTATTCGTGAGCTCCATTTGGATGACAATTTCCCCTTCGGTCACCTTATATATGATGTTATGATTTCTCTTTTTGAAGCTGATGAACCGCTCTAGTTGTCCCATGATAAATCCGTCGTATAGATTAAGTATTGGATCCTCCTTCATGATTCTCATGAGGGTCCTATGAGAAATGGATGTCTGGGAAAAGAATCCCAACATGTCCTCTTGCATCTCCTGTCTGAAGTTTTCTTCTTCACTCCGACTCATCTTCAGAAGATTCGTTTAGACTGAGGTATTCTTCTTCGTAGATGCTCTTGTCTGAAGGTATATCTTCAAACTGATATACATGTACCAGGCCTTGGAAGTAAACAACTTTCTCCATTTCTGGAGTTGTTTCGAACTACCGTACTCCCCGTCTCTGGTTTTTTGGGCAATCTAGTGAGATATGCCCTTTTGTTCGTTGACTCGTGTGGCTGCTCTTTGGAATGTCTTCCTTGTGGGAGTTCTTCCTGTACTCCTCTGATTTGACCCTGAGGGTGATGCTTGACTTCTTGAACTCCATCTTGATGGTCCAGATCTCTGCCCTGATTTATAGCTGCTGGCCTTCTGTTTAGACCAAAAGGATCTTGGCCTTTTGGACCTTCATCATTCACTCATTTGGGTGTAATGATGATGTTTCTTTATCATTTTTTGCTTTCCTGGACTTCTTCCAATGATAGTTGGAAGATCATTACTTTTGCAGCATAGAGGTACCGTCTTATTAATTCCCCTTAATCTCTTGTAGTTTTTATGTAGTGATTCTTGATGACACCATTCCTCAATCTTGGCTTTGATGAAGGACATTCTCCTTGCTATCGAATCCAACTCACATGGTTCATACTCTTTGATCAGCATCTCTCTCCATGGGCTCGGGGGTTTTAGCAAAGAATAGGTGGAATACTTCATCCTCTTTGATCATTGATTTCCATCTATACTCTGTGAAGAGTTTGATATACTCGTCTACGTGGTGGATGTCAAGTAGTTCCAAGCTGTATAGGGCATTCCAATATTTCTTCTTTTCTTCTTCAATTCCTTTACTCCGATGAAGTGGATCTTGAAGATCTTGGCAATACGGTCAACAATATTGCTGATATCTTTGCCTTTCATGGCTTCCTTCTTGACTTCATCTGAGAGCACCTCCCAGGCGCACTTTAATGATCCTTACAGGCTCATAGTTAGGAATCTTATGAACCCTTCTTTATCCAGCTCTAGTGCACCTCCTGCAATCTTCATTGCATTCGTCCATTCGTCGATCAAGGTCTCTCTGTTCTTGAAGTCTAGAGTGTCAAGATTTAGGATCAACCCGTATGGATTTATCGGTTCAAGGTGAGGCCGACCATATGGGGTATTGCGTAGACAAGATCCTCGAACTCGACTTGCTCCTGTTGACATTCCCATCGCCTTCATCCTGAAGTTTCCTTGTTGTTGGGTTATCTCTTCTTGTCTTATTCTCTGGACTCTATGTAGTCCAGATGTTCCTTTATTTTGACCCGGATCACGTTGTGTCTGTGGAGCCTACGATTGTTGTTGTGAACTTGATGTTTCTCCAACATTCATCTTTAGATCTACAATTGATAGTCCTTGGAATGACTCATATAGATCTTGTAAATCTTCAAGATTTGCTCTTTCCATCAGGGGATGTAAATTCTCCTCGAAGGATAGCTATCAACTTCTCACTTTCTGACTTGGGCCTTGTGACCTCCGTCGTTTTCCCCTTTTGGTGTAAAAAAGGTTCTATTTCGAAGGTTGGTGGTAACTTTCTGCCTGACCTTCTCCCCGTAACCTTAGTTTCAAGGAACTCTCTTGCTTTATCAGCTTTGTGATAAGGTCAAGTTGTTTGCTCTGCAACGTTTCCACCTTATCCATCTTGATGTTGATCTCGAAGACTGTTTTGGAGATATTTTGGCAGTATTCTCCAAAAAATTTCACCGTCTTCTGTAAATCTCTAAGATCTTGGTTTATCTTAGAGTTATCTGCCTCGATCTCTTTCCACTCCGTCATCTGGTCCAGTATAAAAAGTGATAGGGCTTGCAGATCTCTCTTGGACCCTGATTCGATCGTCTTCTCCATTGTTCGTGCCTGGGTACACGTCCATGGATCTCGATAAAACTTCAGAGTTTCACTATGTTTCTTGATACTTCTTGGGAGTATCGTATCTCCATATGGCGACCTTCCTCTAGATGTTCTTTCTTGGTGTGGTTAGCACAGGCATTCACCAGTTTTCACCTTCGATCGAGACTATCCCAAAATCGATCGGTGTCCTCGTATTCCTTTTCAGTATATTGTCTATACAGAATATTATAATATTGTTATATATAGCTACTTGTTTCATCATATCCAACAGGTCAGAAATCCCTGTTGCTCTAGCTTTGAACAACGCTTATAGTCCTGTCACTCACGGATGTCGAACATTTGTTCGGATCCATATATCTTTGAAACTTTTCTTTCGTTAAGTGATATAAGTTAATAATAATTTTTTCATTCATAAATAAATAAACATAAGGCTCTGATACCATTTTGAAGCGTAAAATATAATGAAACTTGAAAGAAAATTGAAGTATAGAGGTTGTGTTGTGAAAGGTGTGTTGTTAAAAGGGGTCTTGGATATAGCAAATTCTACCTTTTTCCAGCAAAAATGACCATTTCGGCGTAAATTTATAGAGTTACGAGACTATTTTGGCAACTTTAATTTTTTTGGGACTAAAAGGGACCATGGACGAAGTTGTGTGATGAAATCGGTTTTTATCCCCATTATTAGACAAAATCTCTTTTAAGATGGTATTTATGTGAGACTTGTTATAATATAATTGTTATATAGATAGAGTATGCTTGTTAGTCGTTAAAGTATACTCAATTTTTTTACAGTTTGATGAGTAATGCATTAAAGTACTCCCTCCGTCCCACCCAAAGAGGGGCTTTTGCTTTTTGTACGTGAATTAAAGAGTATTATTATTTAATGTATAGTTAATAGTTGTATTAGTGAGAGTGTGGATATCATATTTTAATTTTATTAGTGTGTGTGAGTCCCATGTGTATAAAAAATAAAAATTAGCTCGTTGAGTGGACGCCCAGAATAGAAAAAAATAAGATGAGATTATAATATGATTACTAGCAACATACCCTAAGTATCAATATATATACTTACCTCATAGTATAAAACACAACTTATCTTACATATATTTATCTCACGAGAGAATGACCCTATTATATTATTCAAAATAAACATCTTTTATTTTATTATTATACATTTAAAAAATAAATTTTCTTAACCATCATGCGTAAAAATATACGACAGATGAGTATATAAATGTACAAAATATACGCTAATATTATTAGTAGATATATAGTGTATTATTTTATTACTATTAGGTATAAAAATATGTAATGAAAAGTCACAAGTACCCTTTATGAATATGTCTTTGAATACAAATGTATTAAACACATTATTTTACTGAATATCCAAACATGATTTTCTAATATATGAATTTTGAATACTTAGCATATGGATTTTGAATACGTGCGTAACATCTAAATACAAGTGAAATTAAATCAATAATTTGAAATCACGACATCCAAATTCATGAATTTTGAATACTTAGCATCTGAATATGGAATATCAAGTAATCTTGAATACCAATGCACAAATTATAGAGAAAAAAATTAAATGTACAAATTTCTTTCACATATTAGATTATCTTTTAATCAAATTCATTATTTGATTTCAAAATTAAGTAAGATAAATATTTTTAGGAGTAATGTTTTATTCAAATTCTAATATTTTTATTTATTTTAATTAGATCTCAAATTCATATTACCTTTCTATCACATACCTATCAGCCAGATTTTAAGGAGAAAAAAGTGAGAATTAAATTTATTTCCGTTTTTAATACTCCATATTATTGAACACAATCACATTAAGAATAAGAATGATATTTCACTCATTCAAAATTTATTGATTATATATATATATATATATATATATATATATATATATATATATATATATATAATTAATACTATTAATTTACAAGTGCTTGCAATTTTTTTTTTAAATTGTGAGGTGGCGGCTCCATGTTGCTCCTTGAAAAATTCGGTATATATGGCGCTCCCACGTTAATCCCGCAATTAATGTATATTTAATTTAATTTAATTTAAAATAATTAATATTTTGTAATCCTACCATTAATACATCTTAATTTAAATATTTTTTAGTATCCTACCATTAATACATAATAATATTATTTTAAGTTTATATAAGTAATTTAATTTAATATTTTAAATATTTTTTATTTAATTCATTAATTTTGTGTGAATTTTAAATTATTTATTTTCATTGAATTTTAAATTATTTATTTTCATATTTAGCATATACATTTTAATTAAGGTATGATACAATCGTTATAAAGTTTTGGTAAATTTATAGTATTATGTAATAATATTATTTTAAGTAATTTTCTTAACATTATTTTAAGTAATTTTCTTATAAAAGTTTATGTAAGTAGTTAAATTTAATACTTTAAATATTTTTGATTTACTCTGTAAATTTGTTGTGTATTTTAAATTATTTATTTTCATATTTAGCATATAAATTTTAATTAAGGCATAGTACAATCGAATCAATTAGTTATAAAGTTTTGGTAAATTTATAGTATTATGTAATAATATTATTTTAAATAATTTTTTAAATATTATTTTAAGTAATTTTCTTATAAAAGTTTATGTAAGTAATTAAATTTAATACTTTAAATATTTTTGATTTAATCTGTAAATTTTATGTGTATTTTAAATTATTTATTTTCATATTTAGCATATAAATTTTAATTAAGGCATAGTATTAGTTATAAATTTTTGGTAAATTTATGAAGAAACAAAAAACTTTTGTTGTTATTTGATTATTTAAATTAAGTTTTAATAATTTTAGGAAAGATAGAGTATATTATTAAAATTTAATATTTTTAAAGTAATTTTGGTGTTGAGTTTAAATTATTTATTACCATATTTATCATATAAATTCATTGTATATAAGTATATGACATAATACAATCGATCAATATTCATCTATAGTGAAATTTTTTTTACATCCATTGCAATCTTTATACGGTTTCTTTTTTTTATTAAATCGTGTCATCAATTTATGGTCATGTGTCTGAAATTACTATGCAAAAAGAGACTTGACGAATTAAAGTTAAATGCTTGAGGCTTTGGATATCATACCTTGATAATACAGATAAAAAACATACCTGGATATGATTATGATGGATAAAAAGGTAAATTTTAGTTGATTATAATGATTAAATATTTTTTAAGTATACATTATATTTTATATTTCCACAACTTTTAAATTATTAATATGATAAGATTTTTATTTAATTATTGTTATATTATATGTGTAGGGTTCGAAGATTCAAGTAACAATTCGCCATAATCACATCTCAAAATTCGAGAAATTGTTAAGTGAGGGGCAACATATATTATATCAAATTTTCGTGTTGCTGAAAATATTGGATCGGTCCTTATTACAAATATGAATTCAAGTTGGAACATCCAAAATTACACGTTGGTGCATTTGACTTCGCCATTAGAAACCAACAAAATTGGCTTGAATTTTATTAATTTTGATACAATCAATTCTCAAGACAACACTAGAGATACAGTATTCATAGGTATGTTTTAAAATTTTATTATTATTTTTTTAATAGAAACTAATTATACTTTTAAAAAAAATTGGTTCTAATACAATGACAATATCCACAGACATAATTGTTTTGGTGGTAAAAATAGGAGATATAATTTGTGTTAGTGCAAGGGGCAAGCCTACAGATAAAATTGATATTGAGCTTGAAGATGAACGGTAACTTTCTTTTAAAATATTTATTCATATTTTTTTAACTCAATTTTTATGTTTAATGTTTTTTTAATTAAAATTTTAACATCAATTTAAGACACACAATCATGAATGTACATTGTGGGGAGAATATGCAAGACAATTGATGCAATACACGAGAAACAATCCAAACCAAACACTTATTATTGTTCTTGAGTATGCCAAAATCAACAATAAATATAGACTTACATTTTTTTTAAACTCATTTTATTTATATATAATTCTGTATGTATTTAGATGTCATTAGATGTTTATTCTAATATATTTAGCCATTAATCATATATTATTTGTCCTCTAATTTCTTAGATATGTTTTAACAATAATAATAATAATTATTATATAAAAATTTAAATCATACTTTCTTTGAAATATGCTATAAGAAAAAACATATCAAATTCTTAGAATGCAGCAAGGATAACAATTAATGAAGATATAAAAGAAGTTTATGTTTACCGAAAGAGGTAAGCGTTCAATCTATACATTACATTTAGTGATTTTTTCTTTTAAAAAAATATATATCTATAAATTTTAATATTTATGCATTTGGAAATGTAACATGGATTTAATAGGTCATGATAGATTGTCTTGACAGTCTCATATATATCATATTGGTAGAAGCTTCGTCTTTGAAGAATTTACACCAGATGTAGAAGTGATCTATCTTGCAGAAATTCAAGACATCAAGGATGTAACTATTCAATTATAATTTTTTTGTTTTAATTTTTTTTACAAAGGTTAAAATGCATTACAATTATCGTATAACTTATGTAAATTTATATTTTCATCATGAATTTTTAGAAAATCTATTGCATTGTTGTTGCAAATGCTTAAATGATCCAAACTCAATATGGATGGTACTATAATGGATGTAACAAATGCACAAAGAAAGTTATTGATAAATCTGGAGTCCCTTATTGTGAGAAGTGTAAGCATGACATACCAGTAACTGTGCCACAGTAAGTTTTATTTTTTTCTTTGAAAGTTTAACATATTTTTTTTAATTTACTATTTTCTTTTGAAAATGACAAATAAAATTTTATTAAGTTACTTTGAATTTCAACAGATATAAAATTCATCTCAAGGTTGCCGATGAAATTGGGAGTACTTCCTTTATAGTATTTGATAGAAAAATTAGGCCAATCATTGGAAAAACAGCAGCCGAACTCATTGAAAATCTTGAGAAGATATTTTATAATTTTCATATACTGACATCTATAAAGAATAGAATTGCATTAATCAAATTTCACATATTACAAATTTTCACATGACTGAAAGATATGACATAAATTAGAATTTAGTTTGCAAAGTACAACATACCTGTTATACCTATCATATGTTTTATTATAATTCTTGTTTTTTATTAGCTGGACTTGGTTGGATCATTTCCTAAAGAGCTTGACACTCTTATTGGTTCGAAGTTCATCTTTAGATTCCATATCTCTGAAAGAAATATAAGTAGTCAATGGAATGTATACACTGCGATGAAAGTATCTTCAGATCCTACTATGATCAAGGCTATAACGAATAGTTCAAAAATGAATGATCTTTTTTAACTGTTATATTATACTGTTATTTTTATGTTCACATACAGCCTTTAGGATCCTCCATGAATGATGTTTTTTTAAATAACATGAGTACTCCAAAAGGGAAGCGTAAATTGGTTGACTTTGAGATTATTGATGATGATGAAGATAATACTCTGGATCAAACTCAAATGTCGGCCACGAATAAAAGGGTGATTCAAGTAAAAGTTGAAGATGATCAATCTTAAGAAACAAAACCTTTTACTTCATGAAATACTTAGGATTTATCCATAAATTTAATTATAGCTGTAGATTTAGATTATCATAATTTTTATGAAACTATGAATGATTATTTTAATTCTATTATCAATTCTATCCTTCAAACTTTTCTAGAATCAAGAATTAATGTTTATTTCAATGCCACTACAACTCTATTTTCCATATCAAGTAGACATGCACCACCACATGAATAAGAACTCAGAATCTAAATTGTCTCATACAAAATTAATTTATTCAAAATAGTCTCAAAAAATTTAATTTTACTTACAAATAAACCATAACTTTTAACTTTTCTCTAAAAGGGTCATTTAAACTTAAAAATGATCAATTTTATTTATGAGTTTAAAATATTAATTACTTTAAATATTAAAATACTTAAAATAAAATATTAATTATATTATTAAAAATATATTAAAAAGGAGGGGGCCTAAAAATACTTTGTCTGGATGAAGAAGGGAAAGCAATCAACAGTACAGTTAATGTTGTATTTGGTGAGGTTTTTAGAAATTTACTGTAATTAATATTACAGATAATATAAATATGATTATATTTCACTTTTTATTTATTTCAATTCAATTACATAATATACCATTTAAAGGTAAACATCATAATTACAACAAATAAAGATAAATATATACGACCATGAAAAACAGAACGAAAATAACATTACATCAAAACATATCGAAATTAACATAATAAAGTAAAGATCATTTAAAAAAGTTATATTATAAAAAATATAACTCGTGTAATACACGGGGAAACATAATAGTGTATATATATATATATATATATATATATATTACTTATTTATTTTAAATCTATAGCATATCTCTGTAATAATCTATATTATTTTATTACATTACCTTTATCCGAAAAATATTCTATATTTATAATTCATGATACATTAAAAGAAAAAATCTTATTATTTTAAGTTCTCTTTTTCTTTTTCACTTGCATATTTTAATTTTGGGAAAGTTTACAGAAAATTGGTCACTTTTTCCTTAACTAGTTTTATAGACGTGCGATGCACGTCACATGCACATCATACTTTGTAGTGGGATATTTTTTTTAATTTTTTTAATGTAGTTTTCTTATTAAAAAATATTAATTTTCAACACAATCTTCTATAATCTATATCATTAAATTTTAAAGGTACGTATTTTTAAAGGGAATTCTAAAATGTGGAGTGTCATGGTTAATTTGACATTTTTAAAATATTGAAAAATGTAAGGTGTTAACATTTGGTTGATACTTAATTGGACATTCATGAAGATTCGAAAGTGAGGTGGTGTGGTTGATTTTTTAAGGTTTTGATTTTGAATTTCCAAGGGCACTTTATTTTTTTTATTTCCCAATCTATTTCTAATATGAGTTAGTCTCTCAACTCAAGGCAGCATAAGAATCCAAATAGTTTCTCCACAGCACAAACAAATATGGGACATGTACATAACATGACATTTATAGACATCAACAACATGGATTTTGTGAAAATATTACATGAGGTACAAATGAAGTGATCATGTGGATCAGTACCTCTTTGATTTTCATTTCTTAATAAATTAGAGGAAATAAAATACTACCGACCATATCATGAACATTAAGAGCTTTTTATACTCTCCTAGCTCAACATAGAGCGATGAACATTAAACCGAAAATTAAGTATTTATCAATCAAATAATAGGAATTTCTTGTCAAGATTGTTTATGGTAATTTAATTGAAACTCCAATTGCAACTGTTCCACCATATTATGCTCGCGAAAACCCATTCTCCATCGCTGATTCCTCGATAAAACACCTTCTCACTTCCACTTTCCTTAATGCTTCATTACCCTAAATAAAATGTGCACTCAAAGGATTTTGAGCAGGGTAAATAATTTATAATGAAAGAGAGGGTGCATACCATCAATCTGAAAGAAATATGCTAATAATTGATGTTATAATAAAATGCAAAGAGAGTTTATACTTGAAGAAACAATGTCTTAAAACAAAATTTCCATATAGAGATATGGGATTTTCATGAGCAATTAATTAAGTAAAAGAAATAAAGAAATATCTTACTATACACGCTCTTGTTTCTTGCTTCCCTTTCAGCTTTCGGACAACATATGCAAATTAAATATTGACATCAGTAAGCTTATCAGATTATCAATTTTGAGAAAATCATATAATGAGTTCTAAAAACCAAAACATTATAATTAATTATTGAGTCATGCAAATAAGTCTTTATCATGTTTTCAATAGATACTCCACATTTTATAAGTAAAATTTATAGTAGCAACGAACAAAGTAAAGGGGAGGAAAATTCCTCATCAAAAATATGTTGCTAGGCATGCGTCAATCCACAAACAAATGGATAGGTGTCGCACAGAAAATGAGAAGTCACGCAATTCTCTAAAAGAAAACTTAAATAGTTTGACATTTTAATTATTTAATTACTTTTGACGTTAAATCTTTTTAAATAATAGTTATCGAGAATATTTACAATTTTTTTTCAAGGTAAGGAAATTTTAATTTAAAGTGAATTTTAATTGTGATTTTAACTTTTTGTTCATAACTTATTTATTAAACTTCTATAATACTATTTCTAAACATACATACAATTGAAAAAATTTATGAATCACTCTAACTTCCTGCAATTATTATTTCTAAACTCTTAGAATTTCAAGATTAATACGAGTGATATTCCTAATTATTACTTGCCCTATAACTTCTTCCCTCATGTCTCATTCGCGTTGTAACCTTTTCATTTTGCATACCACAGTTTAATAGAAGTCTAGAAATAATATTCCTAATCGTTTATAATTATTCTCCGTGGCGCATTCTTAAGAATTTAATGAAGTTATAATCAGTTAAATTAATTGATTAGGATGAAAGATGTACATATTTTTTGTTAGGGTGTTTCTAAATATTAATATTTTGATTTTTTTATCGTGATAAAAATAGGGGACCTTCTATATGGTCTTATGTATATATATTATTGTCTGATAGTTAAACATTTGCAATATGAATTACAAATATATTATATTATGTGATGATTATACTTTATTAATGCAGTGTGATTTTTTATTTATTTAAAGAACTAACCTCAGTCCTCATGAATTGAGATGGATTTTTTAATTTCAGTTTTTCGTTTTATAACATATTTCTTTTGAACTCTTGCGAATAATCTTTCTTTTATACATCATTATTTTTCTAGAGAAACAATGGGCTAACAAAGTTGTCCCATATATGAATCTATTGGTAATTTAAAATAATAATAATAATAATAATAATAATCAAATAATGCATAGAGGAGTGAAATAACTTAAATATAGTTATGTTCAAATATATTGAGCAATACATGTACACTATTTATTAAACTTCTATAATACTATTTCTAAACATATATACAATTGAAAATTTTAATACTCCACATATCAAAGCAACTGGAGGACTTAATAAATTTATTGATTACAAACTACTTTATCTAAACTATCAAGAACTAAGAATCCATGACGACAAATGTGTGTGAGATGTGAGTCGAAGTAACGTACACAATCTGTTGAATATGCACTTGAGAGTAGATCACAATCACCTCAATACATCAAATTAGCATCCACATGTCTTCAAGGAATTTTAGTGTCTAATTGAAAATGAACAATATTTTTCAAATGAAGATATCACAAAAGGCTATCCAACATTTTATAATAATTGATTAGTCTTTTGAGTTCATTCACATATTAAATAACTTTATAAAATTTATTGCTTTGAAGTTAAAAAGTTGTGTTAATAAAGTTTATTAATTAACTAAAAATTATGATAAATATTTTATAATAATTGATTAGTCTCTTCAGTTCATTAGCATATTATGATGTAATTAATTATGTCATTTTTAATATATTATTAAATATAATATGATAAATAAAGGATAAAAGTGTAGTAAAGGAAAATAGGTGAGGATAAAATGGGAAAAAAATGTTAACATTTGTTAAGTCACTTTTAATATATTATGATATGAAGTACTCCTATTTTTTTATTTTTAAGAATAAATAACAACATATTATTTTCTATTAAAAAAAGACATCACTTTAATAGTCTACACGAATTTGATTTTAAATTGAGTTGATCTACGGTGCAATAGTTGCACACTAATAATGGATCCATATCTGTAAAATGGGTCAAGTATATAAGGAAAAAAACTCGATTACCCTCACAATTCTCACACTCTCTCTCTCGACTTCTCTCCCATCCTTTGCTTCCGTTTTCTTCCTCTCTCACTCCACCACCCACCGCCCTCACTCCCCTGTCCATCGTCGCCTCCTCCCTAACTCCGTCACATATATAATTATCGTCTCTCTCACCTCCCTCATTCTGCCATCCATCCATCCGTCACCGCTTCCTTCGTCACTCTATCGTCCTCTCACATAGATCTTAGATTTAGAATCTGAAAATTTGATAAACTCAGAGTGAAACAATTCATGAGAAAGTGATTGGAATCGTGAAATTATTCTTGATGAATTCTATACAAAATTTGGTGAATTAAATGATTCATACAAATATGGAATTGAGAAATCGGTAAGCATGTGCCGATGACAATGGAGAAAGTGATTTGTAAATAGATTGATTGGGATGGGGCTGGGATGCTATGCTTCTGGAATTAAGAATGGGAAAGATGCAAAAAATTGGAAAGATGTTCTGGTGATGTGCTTCTGCTTTAAAATAATTGAGAATTGGAAGAATGGTGGGGTGTTTGTGGAAGGATTTTCGAGTTCTAGGTGTTTCTTCTTCAATACAATTGAGAATCTGCTTTATTAGCAGCATGGATAATTGAGATCTGATTGAGAACTGATGTGTGGAATTGGCAGAATGATTATTGTAATAATCGTGGAAAGTATTCTGTATTTATTTTAATTCATTAGCGTATATGGATTTCTTAATAAATGTATTATTTTTTATATTAAAATGTAATATACATATAAATGAATATATAACTATGTAAATATTGATTTACAACATAATTATCAATAAATAAGACTAAAAAAGTAATTTACATAATCTGATAGTTTGTTAATTTACACATTAAACTAATTGTGTTATAATCTAATAAATTGTATTTATTTTAATTTATTAAGGTATATGTTTATATACATAAATATACTATTTTGATAACTTTTTAAAAAAGTAATACGTTTAATAAGAAAAAATATACATTACTGAAATACAACTAATACAGTTAGTTGTGCATCGTTTTTATATATTAATAGTGTTACTTTTTATCCTAAAATGTACTATTGATATGTAAAATCTATATTGTATACGTTAATTAAGGAAAACTTATACATTATAAAATTATAACTATAATATAATACAATGTTATACATTATAAAATTATAACTATAATACAATTGTTTATAAAGATGTTTATTACAACATCAACAATAAAAGTATTAAAATTGTTCAATTCTTATCATTCTCTCCAAATTAGCTCCACGTATAACATGAGGCCCACAAAAAAAAACTACAACATAAACAAATTTAGAATTGTATACAGTAACTAAGAAAAACTTATACATTATAATGCTACAATTATTACAGTTGCTTAATAAGATGTTTATTACAACTTACAAAATAAAATTATTAGAATAGTTTAGTTCCTATTCTTCTCTCCAGATCAATTTTAGAAATCATAGCAAATCATTCCATCAAAAAATTTCAACGCATTCGCCACCAGATCTAGAATTTTTATGTTCTTATCATTCTCTCCCATAGGATCAAGACTACCATATTATGAAGAGGTGGAGATCGAAGAAAACGAGTGGAGAAAAGAGACAAGACAAAGAGAACGAAGAGGAAAGGGAGGCGGCGCCACATAGAGGAAAGTAGGTGACGAGAATGGATATGAGAGGGAGAGAGGAGAAGAGTAGCAACCACAAGAGGGAAGAGGTGAAAAGGCGGACGGAGAGGAGAGGGGAAAGAGTAGGCAGTAGTTGGGTGAAGAGACGGACGGAGAGGAGAGGAGAAAGATAGGGAATGAAATGAAAATTAGGGTTCTAAATGTTTTATATATAGCGGGTCAAAAATTAAATTAGGCAGGGTTGACTCAATTGCACCTTAAAAATCATTGCACAATAGTATTTGCCTTTTAAGTTTAGTTTAGATTAGTCTCTCTTTAGATTTTATGTTTTGTCTTAGGTTTAATACTATTTTTTAAAGTATTATATTGTCCAATTACTGTTTTTTATAAAATTTATGTTTATGTATTGCTTATGAGTTTTTTGCACTAAGCGGTATGTTTAGGTGTCCAAAATTACTCGTTGTTTATTACATGCAAAAATTTTATTAAATCACACATTAAATTTATAAACCAATCTCATGAATAAAATATCATTTATTTTAATTAATAAGAGTATTGTTTTGTACTAGAAGTATTGTAATTGGTTTATATATATATGTAATAATTTTTTTACTAATTTTTTTATATTAAAGAATATTTAATTTAAATAATAAAAATAGTACTTTATGGCTCAAGTCGTATTTGAGGTTATGGATTTAAATCCATACACTCAGTTGTAAAGAAGATGTGTTGATTCATAATTTCATATTATGAAAAATATTTATATGAATTGGGTTCGTAATTAATTATGTGAATCAGGATTTGTGTTCTATTTATACTTATATATACTGGTGAATATAAGTTTAACTTTATTTTTAGACGTAGAATATTTAAAGCTATATATAATTGTATTTACAATTTTAAGTAAAGAAGGGTTAAATGAAACATGTTCACACAATCTCACTCTAGTGATTTACTTTATTTATCAAATTAAAAATATTACACATTAATTTCAAGATTATTTAATTCACTTTTCATTATAGTAGATTAGTATAATCTCCTTAATAGTAATAGTTTGACCTGGGGCGGGCCAAAGTTACTGACATTTTATTAATTCATGGCTAAAGTGTCTCATCCATCATAATGAACCATTTTTTAATAATCGAGCAGAAATAGGGTACTTTGTAATTCTTATTATACAATTTTTTACACAAGTTATGAAAATATATTAAATATGATTGATTTGACTGTCACTCGTCTTTTTCTCTAGCTAGAAGAATATATATATATATATATATATATATATATATATATATATATATATATATATATATATATATATATATATATATATATATATATATACCAAATATTTAATGTAACTATACATGATTTTAATGTGTTAAAAGTTAATTAATAGAGAAAGTTTGTTAAGAAATGTTACTTATTTGATACGGTTTATGAGCTGAGTTAAAATTTGTTTATAATATAGATAAAATATGTTTAGTGGCGGTTAAGTATTCCATCCGTCCTTCCATCCATTCAAATGGGTGTTTTTGCATTTTGCATGTGGAAGAAATATTATTATTTAATATGTAGTGAGTAATTGTATTAATGAGCGTGTGAGCCCATATTTTAATTGTATTAGTGGATGTGTGTGAATCACATTGTGTAAAAAAATGAAAGGAGACTCTTTGGATGAGACGTCCAAAATGAAAAAACGAATTTTTTTGAGTGGGACAGAGGGAGTATGTTTTTTTAAAATATGATGAACGATGCATTAAAATTATAATTTTAGGATGTTATAATATGATTTATTATTGTCATTCTTTAATTATAAATAAATATATTTTTTATTTTTCTAAAACATGATGAACGATGCATTAAAATTATAATTTTAGAATGTTATAATATTATTTATTATTGACATTCTTTAATTATAAATAAATATATTTTATTTATATAATAAGTATATTTTAATAATGAATCGACTCGTCTCATAATCCGATTGATAAAAACTCGTGTGACAAGAGATTGGACCTCAATAATATCTTAAATAAAGAGATAAATAAATTTAATAAAAACACTATAATAAGAGCAAGTGCTAGAATCTGGAAATCAATTGTTTACTTAAATCGATAGTTTTATTAATTAATGGTTGTTAAAATAAATGTGAAGTCGTTAAACCACACGTGACAACTCAATCTTTCAATTGTTTTCTTTTTGGGATGGACACTTCCTCGTGGACGTATTATATTTTTCTCTTATTTTATTTTGGAATTTTGATACTTCAAATTTAAAAATTCAACAATCCTATGCATTGCATAATTTTACCATGGATGATTTATTGGCGATAATATTGAGGATAATGAGAAGGATGTATAATGATTCTTATTGTTGATACTTATTTAATTTAATGGGAATTAAAATTCTTTAATTAATATCATTGATTCAATAATTATTTTTCACTCTTCATTTACTTCAATTCTATTGTAATTGATCTTTTTAATACTCCCTCCGTCCGCCCAATAGATATATATTAGCTTTTTGTACGTGGATTAAGAAATATTATTATTTAATGTATAGTAGGTAGTTGTATTAGTGGGATGTGTGAATCCCATATATTAAATGTATTAGTGATGTGTGGGTCACATCTGTTTAAAAAAGAAAATGTATACTTTTGGTGCGGACGCCCCCAAAATAGCAAAATGTATATTTACCTGTGTACGAAGGGAGTAATATTTATTATCATTCTAATCGAATCAGGCAGCCCCTAAATTATATCTATGTAAACAAAACATAAATTTTATTATTCTCCCCTTAATTAATAGAGAAATAGTGAAAAATATCTCAAATAATAACTGATTTTAAAAAATGCTACTTATTTACTATTGTCTCTCTTTATTATATAATAATGGGGTATCAGCAAAAATGTCATTTTTAATAGTTTATTTTGAGAATATGCTATCCATTATAATTTTTTTTTGAAAATGTCACTATTTTTTTATAAAATATTTGGACAATAATTAATCTAATTTGCGATCTTTTCTGCAATTACGTCTGCAACCCTACACGCGACTATATGTGCGACCATATGATGAGAGTGAAAATTCATGTAATATTAAGTTCAATTTAATATTTCTTTGAGCTATTTAATTGTCATATTTAGCACTAAATGATTATTTTTCATATATTTAAAATATTGGTGCATTTGAGGTGTTATTTTGTATTTTTAGAGGTGCTATTTTGTATTTTTAGGTGAAAAATGATCAAAAGTGCAAAGTTGAAATGAAGAGTGAAATCGTGAAAGAATACTGAAAAACGCATGCCCACCTTGCATAATTTTTATGTGTTTTTAGGAATTCAAAATATGATCGTGTGATTTATGGGTGGAAAGCCATTGAAGAGTGAGTTATTTTAACACGTGAATCACTTAAAATCGGAGTTCAAATAAAGAAGTTATTCCCAAAACCGTGAGGTCGCGTGTCTGCCAGCTAGAATTCTGAAAAATACATAACCCTCTATTTCCTGTTCTTTTGGAGGCTAAGTTATTTCCCAATCTTCAAAAATTATATTTTTCCTTATTTTTCAAGATCTCATACATCATACTCTTATCTTATTCAATTCTTACACCCATATATTTTTCACTCTCATCACCACACAAAAATGTGGAAAAATCACCCCCAATCTACCAACATCACATCACTGTTGTGAGTTTTCCTACACATTAATTAAATCTCCAAATATCAAGGATATTCGTTATAATAGCAAGCGACTAATTGTTAATATTGAACCCACATGACAATCAATTATCAACTTCTAAAATTACTAAATTAATTATGACAAGTAACCAATTTTCAATTGTTTTCGAACTTAAGTATCTAAGAGACTGAAATATTAAATAACTAATAAAATAAATACAAAAGAAGGATTGAAGTTTAATTCAGGAGAAATCAACAGTTCTAAGACAATCCTATATAAACTAATTAATATGAATCCCTAGACCTCCAATTGTTCATTCATGCAGACTTTATGGATGCGTCACACATATACTCAAATCTACTTAATAAGGGCCAAGATAAATTTACACATTAATCTGGTTTATTATCTAAGTCGCATAAGCAATAATTTATGAACGCGTCATACATATATGCAAATCCACTTGATAAGGGCCAAGATAAATTTACACATAAATCTTATTTATTTTCTAAAAAGCGTAAGTGATAATTCCACCCCCTACCTCGAATTGCTATATAATTGGAATCATGAATGTGTGCATGATTATTTTTGTTTTTTGGTGATAATTGAAGGGGATTAATCCATATAGCCTTTAATTATTAGACAATCAATATATGATGTCTTATTATCCTTTGCATGATCATTGTTAAGAGACATATGATAAGGAAGCTTGTATACAATTCTTTTAGTATCTAAAAAGTGTAGATAATGCACTAGTCTTTTAAGAAATTTTAAATGAGTCAACCTAGAAAGGGAATAAAGGGTTGTTGGTATTTAATTTCTTTAGTACCTTCTAAGGGAATAAAGAATTATATTATTAGTCGATCTTAGGATTTTCTGTTCTTTAAGTTTGTTAAATATTCTCACTTGATTATAGTGGTTTAGCATGCTTATTAAATGATCATCCTATAAATGTCTGCAAGAATATAATTTTAGGTTTAGGAAATAAATTGACATGTTTAAACGGATTGCCTTAGTATTACCATTATCAGTATCTTATCTTGGAATACTAAATTATTTTCTGGTCATCGTATTTTATTTATTTTATTATTTTATTATTTTCAGTTTCTTAATTAATTATTAATTTTCATAAACTTGAGTTTGTCTTAAATGGTTAATCATAATTAGATTTATTTGACACTCTGACTATTCCGTAGATTCGATATAATTTGGCCACACGCATACTACAATTGATCTGAACATAAGACAGTCTGAATATCAAGCTTTGCAAAGCAATTCATTCATATTTAGAAAGAAATGTAGAATTAAAAAAAGAGAAGCTTCTCAATTTCTTCAACGTTACAATAAAAAGCACAACTTATATTATCACTAGATCTGATAATTCCACGTTTTTTCTTATTATTTACTTATTTAAATCAAATTGTTATTACATTTTCAATAATGCTCATAATCATTTCAATTTCGGAATTAGAACCAAAAGGTTATTTGTGATTTTGGCGACGCACTTAAAATTATCCTAGTATATATATTTGTGTTTTATGGAAAAAAAAATTAAAATAAAATTTGAATCTTTTATGTGTTGATCACGTTTCAAATACTAGTTATGATAGACGAGCTTAGCACGTCACATGCATGTCATATCTTTTAATGTTATTTTAATATTTTTAAATCTTAATTTTCAATATAATAATAAATTAATTTAAGTAGATAATTTATTTATTAAATACTCCTACTAAAACTTCTTTATATATAGTGATGTTTAGCGTTTATGAACCTCTATCTAATTTTAAAATAGTTTCATATAAACTCTTACAATAACAAATAGTTGCATAATGTAATATTACTACTCATCTCTGAGCAATAATATTTAGGTCAATTAAAATTGTTAAAATTAAATACTCAAGGATGTCGGAATTCACATTTGAGTCTATTCTACACTCAAATTCACATTTATTATTTTTAATAGATGCTAATAAAATTCTTTTTGATTTATTTTATGATAATAAAATACTAAATTATAAAATATACCATGTGCACCATATGTTACAAATTAATAACCATTCATTAAAAAAAATTAACATAGTAAGTTGTGAAAAGAGATGATGATGAGGGGCATCCTAACATATTCTAATATATGTATTATAATGATAATAATATAGAAATATAATGACAATATAAAAGCATAAATACATAAAGTTGTAATGATAATAATATTTTGTGAAATTCTCAAATATTTTGCAACTAATCTTAGAAAATAAATCCCTTTCGCAATGAAATGGTACACTCTCTCTTCACTTCAATTTGTTTGCCCAGCTTATTTCCATTAAAATTGTGAGATTCTCCTTCTCATTGGATACACTTGTAGATGTCGTTGTCTTCTCTTCTGATGCTGCATCCATCTCCATCTCAGTGCCCTTCTAATCATCTATTCGATTAGCTGAGAAGCTCTTCATTTATGTCGAGGATTCATTTTGGGACTCCACCTCCGGTATCCCATTACTACCACAAACCACTCTACAATTATTATGTTTGAAAACTAAAATTGAATCACAAAATTAAGGGGATTAAACAAAACTGTAATATATGATACAATTATTATGTAATATATGATACAAATTTTTGATGTATTTCTTCGAGTATTAAAACAAAATGCTCCGAAAATGACAAACTTGGACCTAGGACACTGGTTACATCATAAGCATTTCCCCAAATTTTCATAAAAAATAATCCTACTACATGAATGAATCTGCACTGCACTATACCACCAACGTAAGAATAGTGATATTTTTTTTCCACCAAGCTTATCATAGAAGGTAAATAATTCAATTTTGACTTGTAAATGTTCGTATATGCTCAGAGTCCTTTTTTTTTCTAGTGAATGCAACGATTATTTTATTCAAATTTGAAATTTCTATACATGATCTAGTTGTTCCTATGAATCATAAACTATAAAAACACACTAAATTACAATATTAAAATAATAATAATATTGATATTGTAATTTATGGTTCTTTTTAGTTTATCATATTTTTTCTATTAATTTTTTTCTCATTATTTCAATTAAATTTAAATAGAAAACTTAAGATGTACAAAGATGTATTAAACGTGCATTTACCTGCAAAATAGAGTATTTCTAGTCATATGTCCCTAATTGAAATCCAATCACATAATCATAAATATTTCATCATCTTAATTCATGAGTAGATATATTTCATAGGAAAAAAGATATTGCTTACCAGAATCTATTGACTGACAAAGCAAGCATCATGAACATGAAGCCGCTCCAATAGATTTAGCTAATCAACGATGAGTGATCACTCACAAGTGAGATATATATTAAGGATGAAAGTTCAAATGTCTCTCAAAATCTTAAGAGTTGCAAATAAATTACTTGAAATGAATTTTAAGGGTCTAAAGAAAATTTATTGATATTTAATAAAAATTAAATTTATAATAATTGATTGATTAAAATAAGTAATAAGGTTATAGAAGTAAATAGAGTATTAATAAAAGGACAATATGGGAAGAAAATGTTTCTAAAACTCTTTGTACTTTTAATATATATATTATGATAAATATAAAAAACCAGCTCGCAAGATATCATACTTAATTTAAAAAATAAATTAAAATAAATTGAATTGAATCAAGTCAAACACAAGTTATTTGAATAAGAATCGATCTCAAAATAAAGTATAATAATAAATATGACTCAACCTTCCTATCAAGAACGAATTAGAGGGAATTATAAGGAGGTTTGAAGAAGTGAACGTATGGATGCTTGATGAACTAGCTAATGACTATACTAATAATTAACATTTATTATTTAAAAAAAAATAATAAATATGACTCGAATGACTTGCAAGTTCAAGGCTATTTTTGGTTGGAACTTTAACCACAAGGGATGTGAATGAAATTAATTATAAGTGTTTGATATATTTTAAGGGAGTGTTTGACCTTGAGTTAATATATTCAAATGAATCTTAAAAATTATTAGTATTAAGTGAATTTGCATACTAATTATATTTATATGGGTCTAAGCCCGTTAATAAAATGTAAGAGATCTATGAGATGAAATCTAAAAGTTGGTGAGTTGGTACATTCCATAAAATTAATTAAGAAGCGGCTATTTGCACTCAAAATTATTATACGTACAAAAAATATATAAATTAAATTATTCTTAATTAATAAAATATAATTATCCTTATAAATTTTATATTTGTTCGGTTGCAACAACAGAACATAATAGAATTAGAATTAAGAATTGTAATTAATTTCATCTATCTAAGCCTGATTCTGACGAAAAAGAACGGATCAGTTCCACCCAGAAGAGCAGCAAATGGAGCGACGAAGCTGTGATTATAGCTTCCGGTTCGTCTTCGGAGAAGAAAGGAATCTGGAACTGGAAACCCATCCGAGCGCTGAGTCACATCACCATGCAGAAGCTCTTGTCTGTTTTCCATTGAAGTGGTTGCAGTCCAGAACCTCCCAACTTTGATAAACGGGCTTCGTCTCTCCGTGTGTGTACGAAAGAAAGAGAACAAGGACGGAGCTGTTCAGACAATGCCTTCGCGAGTGTCGCAGATGGCGGCTGATTTCGAGGAGAGCCTATTCGTCAAGTGCCACGAGTACTTCACCCCGGGCAGTGGCATCGAGCCCAGACCCTACCTGGTCTACGTGATCGCAGCCAACGTCGAAGAGCTGGATTTCGGGAAGAGCTCCGTCGATTTAAGCCGTTAGATTCAAGAATCCATGGAGAAGAACTTCCCAGGTACGAGGATTAGGCAATGAGATACGACTTTTAAACTCTCAGGCAAGGCCAAGGGAGGCAAGCTTCTTTTTGAAGGTCAAGGAATCACAATTCTTATTCTGTTTGATCCGAACAAATAAAAGAGGGCAATTATGCCTTAATTATTAAGGATGATTTAAATTATATATTTTTTACAACCAAACAAATATAATATTTATAAGGACAATTATAACTTAATTATTAAAGATGATTTAAATTATATATTTTTTGGATACATATAGTAATTTCGAGGTGTAAATAACCGACTCCAATTAAAAATTAGAGAATTTTTTTTACTGATACATTGCTAATCATATGTACAACCTTCCTTAACCCATATGTTACCTCAATTGAATTAAACATTCCATAGGATAAGATATTAAATCTCATTTTTAGGAATCAACAATTCCTCTAAAAATGAATGAGTTTTTTCAAATCATATTCAAGGCAATACCCCTCCACACCCATGTCTATTCAGCGATTCCCTTCCAAATATTATACCAAACACAATAAAACTATGTCAAGTTTCGAGTTAGACAATGACTACATGTTATGAACCTTTATTTATTGAACTCCCTATCAAATCGTGTAGTTGTTTTTTTTTTTGTTTTATTTATTTATTTATTTATTTAAATTTAATAAAATAAAATAATACCTACCCCACCCTCAGCAAGGATCTCATCGTTTCGTTTTGAAAGTACGCTCCAAAGGATTTTATTAATATTTTACCTATACTCAAACTCACACAAATCACTAATACAACTAAAATATGGAACTCACACACTCCACTATTACAACTAACTGCTAGTACTACTCTTTAATCAACATATATAAAGTAAATGAGTCTATTGTTAGAGGACGGAGTGAGTAATAAAACAATAAAAAATCGAGTTCTAATCAAAGCTAAATTGAGTTTAAAAAAAAAAAAAACCTTAACTCGAGTTGAAGTTCAAAAGTTGAGCTCAAGTCTACCAAATTTCCCATCAAACCAAGTTAAAAGTTGAAAAGACAGAAATTTGAACTCATTCTACTTAAACTTGGGTTTAAATTTTTGTCCACTCAAATATGAGTAGCATTTTGCAATTACAATCACATGGCCACGCAGCATAGTATTCCTTCATTTGAAATAAAAAGAAAGACAACTCTACATCACTCTTGAATATCCATGGACTGATATTTTTCATTTATACAGAGTCCAATTCATTTCAGCATAATATTACACTGAGAAAATAAATTAAATAAAAGCATGTAATCTTTTCTTTACTGAGGAAAAGTATAGCACTGTAGAGAGAGAGAGTGATAATAACATAGTATAAACCAAATATAGAGTAATAAATACGCTTACATATACTTGGAAGACTTTCTAATTCCACATGCTCCAACCTCCCTCCCGTTTCTGTCACTCGTGATCGTCGTTATTACGATAGCGTCTCCTCACGTAACGCAGAGTAGTCTGCCCACTATCAGAATCCTGGTTGTCTCCATCCCTGGAATTGGCTTCTCTATCATATTCTTCACCCCAGAGCCGCCTTCTCAGAGATCGGTTCACTGCCACCTGAGCACGGGCTCTGGATGTGCTTGATCTAGATGATGTATTCCCTGGACGAATAAACCGGACAAGGAAAAAGACGGTCAACCAACCACCATCGTCCATAGTCAGCGTGCTGTCCCCTGTCCTCTCATCCCCAAAAGAGGACTGCAGCGTACTAAGTAAATCTCCGAGATCTCTTTGCCTCTCCAACCTGCTCCAGTTCGTCTGCCTCTCAGGATCAGCCTCTGTGGGCCGTACTAGAGGATGCACCAATCTTGCATGCTTCCTAAGATCTTTGTACACTCCTGTGAAATCACAGGTCTCGCATGCACAACTTCTTGATTTTCCATTCATGAAATCACGAGCTGATTTAACTACAGTCCAACCATTTATTTGGCCTCTACAAAGGGGGCACACCAGATCTGGCTTCACAGTTTTCTCAGAATGGTCAGAAAGGACGGACATCGATCCTTCCAAATCCCCTCCACCTTCCTGATTGGATACTACAGTTTCTGTAACAGCTGTTGCAGAAAACAGAGGCAATGAAAGGTTCTGTGTATCTTCACCACTCACTACCTCAGCTGAGGCATCACTAAATGACTTTCTAAACTGGTCGAAACAGTTTGAGTGACGGTAACTTGTGTCACACATGAAAGGACGACAGCCTTTCTCATGCGAGGAACATAAAAGTAGAATGGCGTTGTGAGGATGTTCCATACAAACTGGACATCGAGCTTCTTCCCATTGTTCTATATTGTTGTCATCATCTGGAGGGTTTTTTGGCAAGGATTGTCTAGAACAACCAGAGCTGCAGGGGTACGGCGACAGCCTTGACCTATCATGAGACAAAGAACGCTCTCTTCTATCTTTAGGCATGTTAAATGATGGCAGCAGCAAGCAACTTATTCTTGTTAACTTTGTAAATTCAGACCTAGAGAGGAGAAAAAAACATTGTAGAATAAGCACTATACATATAGAAATTAGTGACTCCCAACATCTGGCATCTAGCAAGTGCACATAAGCTGATGGATTGAAAAAATATATAAGCACACACATCTAAATTTTAAAAGAGTATAGCATTGCTCCATTCTGAGATATTATTGAAACATTTTCGATTTGATACTTGAAGAAATTTGTAAATTTATCCCTGAACATTGCAATGGTTTTTACAGTTTGCGCCTAAAGTACATATACCACAAGCAGAATGCCTCCAGCCTCAAGCTTAATAAACACGTCGAAGACAACTATAGAAACAATTATTTATCAGCTTTACTCTAAAATCAAAATTCAAACATGGACTAATTAAGACACACATGACTGACAACATCCAAAACAATAATCATTACATCCTTAAGCTAGTAAATAAAGAAAGATGGAAACAATCAAACATACTGTAAAAGATAACAATAAATGCATGTTTATAGTTGATAATGGCACGTCTTGCTTGTTGTGTTTAGTTTAGGTTTTAAATTATAATTTATAAATTGTTGTGGGCTTATCACCTTTGGTGTGCATACAGTAAGCCTCATATTTATGTTGCTTTGCTTTTCTTTGTTGGTGTGAGATCAATAAAGTTGTCATTAGCTTGCATTTTCAATCCTTATGATTTTTATTCCGTTATCTTTCTAATTACCATTTCACTATTATCAATTTTCATTCCATTATTATAGATGAAATATTGGTAACTATTCAATGATAATACCGGGTAATGAATCCTGCCAAGCAAACTGCTAATTACAAAGTTAATGATCAACTGCCAAGATACCCAACATGTAAATGCAAAGCAATATAAATGAGACACATTAAATCAACCCTAACGTAAGTCCACCAGAAAAGATACAAAGACAGTTTATTAAAGAATATTCAAAATCTAAACCCAGTAAAAGAGAAGGCTAACTTGGAAACTTTTAATACAAATTTATGCATGAATGAATTTTATCAAATGAGCAGGGTAACCCCAATTCTGTCAATATAACAAAACTGAATCTATTGCAATAACCACCATCTCAAATCTAGTGTAAACCACCCAAGGCAGCCCCTTGTGGCCACAAGCATCTTTTCCAATTCAAAAATCCTCCAAAAAGATGCCTCTATTAACAAACCAAAAATTCTGTTAATGAGGGAACTATTACATGATTTCCATCTTATATCAAGACCTTCAAATGAAAATAACCATAATAAAAAAGGTGTGTTTCAAATGCATAATTTGAGGCTTGTGTCTACAAAAACTCATCAATCATTATGTCAACTAAGTAAATATATATATCAATAATCTGCGCTAACTAAAACAAGATAGAAAAATTATACATAGATGAAAATCTCACCAACTGGCATCTCCAAGCTTGCACGTACAATTGAGAATGTCAGTCTCCCCACATACACATAAATTTTGACACATCAGAAATTTTACTCATTCACTACACTTCCCATGTCAGACAAAAACTAAATTCTCCTAGAGAGTCATCACAAAGCAACAAGGCTAAAACCATTAAAGCCACAAGTGATCATAAGAAAATCTAAGTGCCGCACCAGTGGCAAATGTTTTGAGCGCCACAAAGCCTTATCAAAAAGTGTACTTTGACATGAACACTGAAACAAACATTAAGCAACAAGCAGACAAAACTAATATGAATTCAGATAGATCACCCTCACGGGGACTTAAAGTCGAAAAACCCATCATAGATCGAGGATTTGCTCAGAGAAAACCCAATCATAGACCAAAAGATTAAAAAAAAAAAAAAACATACATACCTACATAAGTCTAAAACAGCAAACTAAGCCTTTATACAAGTAAATATATATGCAACCTTGAATCCCACCAACATAAGCAACTTCCACCAGAACATACGAGAATTTACAGGCACAATCATTAAGACAAAAACTCCAAACAATTCCCGACCTCAGTTCAAATTCTAACCTCCAAAATCTCAAAAACTTGAAACAAAAAACAAATCACGGTACCTTCCAGGTTGACTAATCTGAAAGCTCGAGCAATAGTGAGGAAAAAGCCAGCTCAGGTAAACTTTAGATGAGCGTTTCAATCGGATCGTTGAAATAAACTCGACTGGATATTGTCGGTTCCAGCGGATAAAGGCGGTGGCCAGCGGCCCGACGGCGATCCGGGCCGGGAAGGGGGCTAGGGTTTGCAAAGACCAAAGAAGTTCGAAGGAAGGTGATGTTCGCGTGTATATATATACACCTATAGAAATATGACGTGGCGACGAATATTTTCAGAGAGAATTTAACCCCATGTTTCAGGTTTGAATTTTTTACTTCTATTAGGTTAAAAATGCAAAATTATGAGCAGTCAATATTCAAGCCGACATTAATTATTATTAATAGTAATTAATTACTTTAATTAATCAAATTTTGACTAAAATAACTCAATTCTCTCTCTTCTTCTTGACCACTGCTCCCCCTCTCTCTCTTCCTCCCCATTTTTCCTCCGTCTTCTTCCTCAATATCTCGCACATCTTCCTTCTCTAATTCGTAGATACACACTGTTTTGCCAACAATTCCAGTCGGACGTCGCTAGGCAGTGGCGGAATTAGGCTACAACAGGTTTTGGCATCGGATTAACCGCCGTAGATTACCAACTCTGCAGTGCTTGTGGTAGTACTTTCTTGATTCAGCAACTCATACATTGGATATGCTGCAATATCATTAACACTTTTCAACCTTATTTCCTCAATTTTCTTAGATTCTCCATCGTGTACTTTTGAATTGCAGTAGAACTCATCTTCAACCACCAGGCTCTACAGATGAAGATTTTAAAAACCCTACTGACTTGTAAATATAAAAAACACACACCATCTTTTTGGGCATCTAAATTATTAAGGTGTTCATTTCCATTGTTTAGCACATGACACATGCATCCAAAGATATGAAAATATGAGATGTTTGGTGATTTTCTGTCTAAAGCTCATTTGGTATCTTCTCTAACTCTTTGGTGATGAGACATCTATTCCGAGTTTAGCATGCTATGTTCGTTGCTTCAACCCAAATTTTTTTATACAGGTGAGCGTCAGCAATCATAGTCCTTACAGCTTCCCTTGAGTGTTTTGTTCCTTCTCTTTACTACTTCATTCTGTTGAGGGATTCTAGCTGCAGAGTACTCATGTCTGATTTTCCCTCTCATTACAAAATTTTTCAATAAACTAATTAGTGAATCCGGTGTCTCTTATCATATTTGATCTTAATGATAGATAGGTATATTTCAGTCTGAATTCTTCTTAGAAATCAAGTAATCTAAATTGAGTTTCACTTTTCTTGGTTATAAACATATCCCAAGTGTATCTTGGTAATCATCAGCTTCTACTAAGGAGTATTTCTATCCACTCAAGCTCACTAGTTCAAATAAGCCAAATAAATCCATGTATCTCTTTTTGACAAGCTTCGTAGATATGTTCTCTCTTGAAATTCATTTTTGAAAGACCTCTCACTAGGTCCTTTTTGAATAGTTTATTTATAGTCTTGAAGTTGAGATGACTCATCTTCTTGCGCCATAACTACCTGGTTTCAGGAGTGCTTTTAGTAACAAAATATTTTTATTTTTTAATCTGCTACAGAATTCCATATAGCAATATAAATATAGTTTTTCAAGATTTCAGTAAGTCTTACTTCATTGGATATGGAGTCCTTAATTAAAAATATATTTAGATTAAACTCAATAGAAAAATTTTATCACAGAATTGACTGATGCTGAGAAGATTGTATTTGAGACCTTTAGCATTGTAGATGTCATTAATCTTAACATTGCCTCTTGTAACTCCACATACACTTTTGATTTTTCCACTTAAGTTGTCTCTAAAGACTACATTTGGACCTTTGAGCCCCTTAAAATTAGAGTAATGGGCAACAGTGCCCATTATATGATAGGAGATTTTTTTTTACCCCATTTTAAGAAGTGTAAATGCCCTAAATTACGGAAATATCATTGACTCAGTTAAAATAAATGACTCGATTGTACATATTTATGACTCAGTTGTATATATTTATGACTCAGTTGTAGATTTTTATGACTCGGTTGTACTTATTTATGACTCGATTAAAGCTTTTAAATGGAATCACTAATAGAGTCAGGGATATTTTATTTATTTTGGACATTAAAACATTTATGACTGAGAATTTGGCATTAAAAAATATTTTTTCCAATCTCTTAGTGTAGCTGTAATGTCCCTTGTCAGTTATATGTATTACACATCCACTATCGTTATACCACAACTCTTTTGTAGTTGGAAACTTAACTTCTGAAAATGGTAAATTGATTCAGAATGTAACTGTACAAAGTACAATGGATCATAAGCACAACTGTGCAAGTTTCCCAAATGCTAATACCATCTCCTACACTTGGAGCTAATACTAGCTAAACAAAAACAAGAAACCAGAAACTACACCAAGAGAAACACAGGGGTAGAAAAGCAAAATGCAGCAAGTCCTAAAGGGCTGCTGCTGCAAAATCAAGTTGCAGAGCTGCTGGGCTCTCTACTGAATGGAGTCTTTGTGGTTAATAATTTAGTGGCATGCGAAATAATATATGCCTGTTGTTACTTGGTGAGATCTTTGAAAACAACTTCATTGCAGTGAAATTGTTCAATGGGAAATTTCATGCAGTTTTAGTTATAGATTTTGTACTGGTTTTCAAGCTTCTGTTTGCTTCTCTTGAGTAGTTTGTTTCCGTATCCTTGTAAGGTTTCCTCATTCTTTTATGCATGCAATATTCATGAGATAAGCCAAAAGTGAGAATTTCCTTCACCGGTAATCTCACTCAAATCATCAAAAAACGAGGCGCGTGAACTACACAAAGAACTCACACCTACTGCACTCAGAATCACCTGATAAATCCTCCTTCAAAAGGCTTAAATTTACAGTCTCACAACCTTTTTATACCATGCAAACAAATTCTCAAGAATTAAACCAAGATTTTTCACAACTTATTTAGCACACTTCTTTGAACCCATCTCGTCAATGAAAAGAACCTAAAACCCCCAAAAATTTCCTACTCTGCCAGAATGCAGACATAAATTCCCATGAAAACCTGGCAGGGTAGCCGATGATGAACAATGGTTTCTTTGGGAATTCTATAGCAGTGAAGATGTAGGATTTTTTATTACTTGATTAATAAATTATACTCTCTTAAAGTAATGCAGTATGGGCTGCTAAGCTACCTTGACTAGAGTACCAAAATGAGTTGTACCCTCTCGTTAATTCCGTCAACGCACAACATTCCCTCAAAATTGAAGATCAAGAGACCATCTCTGCGCCTTAAAATTTACTGCTCACACAACTCCTCTCCCCAGCAACAGCTTGATCTCTCAGTTCTTCGCTTCACGCTAGGTATGATACTTCACTTCCTTACTCATACTTTCTGAAGTCAATTCATAAAACTAAAAGAATCTCCTACTCGTAGGAATACCTGGGTTGGATGAATCCTACTTGCCCAGATACATTGGATATGGATTTGGGGCGCTATTAGTGTTGAATAATTTTGTGGGCTCTGATAATTCATCCATCACCCTTGCTCAGCTTGTAATTTTACTTTCTTTATTTCTCTTATATGATTACTCTAATGACATGTAGTCCTTTTAATTGCTTTTCATTTTGTGAGCCTCTTTTTTAAGCAAGACAATTTGTTTAATCCTGCAATTGTTTTACTTTCTTGGTGTTTTGTAGAGATCGGAGGCTTTAGGTCTTTCTTTGGCTGCATTTTCTGCTGTGGTTCCATATCTGGGAAGATTTTTGAAGGTAATTATTTGAGTTTTTGGAATTAAATGATTTGGAGTTTGGTTTGGATTTTTGAAGTTTGCAAGTAAATACTAATCTGCAATGCCATTCAAAAGTTTGAGAATGCCTTTGAGATGTTCTCATAAAAGGAAAAGTTTTATGTGCCTCGAGTATATGTATACCGGGGTGCTTTATTTGCACCTTTAATTTTTCCCTTTGGGAATGTCTGTTTCGGCATTCAGTGTTTTTTTTTTTAATCTAGATTCTAAAATTAAAGGGTATATGGAAATCTTGTAAAGAGAGTAATTTGTTTTGGGATTTTGAGTTGGTTGATATTTAATTTTGATATATTCTAAATTAAAGGGTATATGGAAATCTTGTGAATCGTGAGAGTAGATTTGTTTTGGGATTTTAAGTTGGTTGATATTTAATTTTATGCCATATCAATGTAAAATGAAAAATATATATTTTATAGATAAGGTATTTGATTAGATGCATTGGGATTTTGAAATTCAGCATTAAATAACCCAAATCTGGATTTTTTTGGGTTTATGAAATCCAACTCCAATATTTCAAAACCCAAAACAAAAACAGCCTTAGTGGCCGTTTTGTTGGGGGGTAGTAGAGGAGGTTAATAAAACATGATCTCCAACTAGTCAATCATTCTCTTACTTTCATTAACTACTCCCCCCTCATCAATCAAAGCCATTAATTATTCAAATCTATTGCCATTATCATTGTAGAATTTATACAAAGCACCCTTAGAGTATTATGTTTATTCTTAAAAAATTATTCACATTTATTTCTTTCAAGTTGATTTTAAATTGAGCCGTATATATGCCCGAAGAGAGGTGCCATCGAATTGTTATAAGCTACTTTGAATATCCACGCTTGATATCAAGATAAGTTATCATGAGTTTTATTTTAGTTGTATGATGGATTTTGAAAAGATTTAACATTTGAAGTTCATGTATAAACACCAAAATTTTCAGTTTGATTTTGATTCTCCATGCGAGTACTAAAGTGATGAATGGGTTTCTGGATGCAATAGCAACCTGTTTAATGTTATGATTAAGCTATGCAGGGGGCTACTCCGACTGATCAAAAAGGTATCACAGAAAGTGCTGAGCAAGTCTTTGCCATGTCACAAAATGTTTCTGAAAACCTGAAAGAAGATTTGGCTTGGGGAACATATGTATTGTTGCGCAACACAAACTCAATATCAGTGGTATGCTCCTAAGTCCTTTAATGTGACATTATTGCATATTGAGAATAAAGAAGATGAAATGTGCCTAATGAAATATTACAGTTCACTTAATATACATTTAGATACATGATTACCTTTTCTCTTAAGAGTCCTATCTCTTTAATGTAGTAGATCATCTCAGTTGAAGATGCATTGTGCGTGCGTGGCTATTGGAATATACCCAAAAATTTATCTAAAGAAAAAGTTTTGAATTGGTTCTCAGAGCAAACACGAAGGGTTGGTTTTTCCAACTTGAAGGAATCCTTGTATTTTCAACAGATTGCAGGTATAGTTTTACTTTCTTACTGCAGCATACATGAAAAGTGCCCCAATCATTACATTTGTTTGTTCCAGAAACTATTTGATCATTTCATATTCATATGAAACTAGAAAGGAGTTTAAAGGATGTTGGAGGTTATTGACTTACGAGTCTCGAAATGAATATGTTACCATGATAATATACTCAATAACCTCATTGCTTGGTTCCAATAATAAATTTAGAAGATGGAATCTTATTCTTAAGGAAAAACTGGGATGTAAACGAACCAAACCGTTCGTGAGCTATTCGAGTCTCGGTTAAAAAAAAAATTCGTTCGAGTTCGTTCGCGAAACTAAACGAGCCGAGCCGAGCCGAGCTCGATTATTTTTTCGAGCCGAACTCGAGCCTGTGTGTTTGGCTCGAAAGCTCGCGAATGTGTTCGTTTATAGGCTCGCAAACGTGTTCGTTTATATGCTCGCGAACATGTTCGGTAGTAGGCTCGCGAACATGTTCGGTATTAGGCTCGCGAACGTGTTCGACAGTATGCTCGAATAGTTCTCGTTAATAGGCTCGAACACTATAGTCAATAGGCTCATTCTTATTATTATTATTATTATTTAATATAACTTATTTTAAATATGGTAATTTTAGAGTTTAAGAAACTTTATATAAAAAAATTTAAATTATATATATATATATATATATATATATATATATATATATACTTGTATCAATATAATTTATATGGGATATAAATTTATAATTGTAAAAGGGTTAAGTGCAAAAAAAAGCTTGAACTTAACTTCTATTGCAAATTAATTCTTACTTTTGAGAAAATGCAAAAAAAAAATCACAACATTTAAGTATTATTGTAAAAAAAAAAACCTAATTTTCGACTAATAGTAGGATTTTTTTGGGTTTTTCCTTAAAGATTGTGATTTTTTTTTGCAATTTCTCAAAAGTGAGGATTAATTTGCAATAGAAGTAAAGTTCGTAATTTTTTTTTTCAATGAACCCATTATAAAATATGGTATGTGTACGAGGTGAAAATAATAGATTTGTAAATAAGATTTACTTTTAAGAGTAAAAATTAATGTAATGTTTCTTTTCTTGATTGGGAAATAAAATTGATGTAATGTTAAAGTGTGACATATAAAAAAAATCATTATCATAAAAAATTAGAATGATAATTATTAAAAAATTGTCATACTTTAAATTTGTTCTATTTTATTTGTTTGTATAATTAATACTCTCTCGACTTGAGAGATCGATTGTTTATTTTTGACATAGGCTGGAATAAGAAATCTAGATTTAGAATTTGATGAATTTATAAATCAAATAAATAATTGCGTAAGAGGATTTTAAAAATATAGGAAAAATTTGAAAGTATGACAACGAAAATAATGAAATTATTATATTGTAATTAATAAAAATAAAATTAAAATAAGAACGAATGTTATTATTTCTAAATAATGAATTGAGAGTTATATTTATAATAGGTTTAAAGATGTAAATTTTTTATTTTCTATCTCTATATAGGATTTAATTTTGATTTATTTATATTTAAATTTTAAATAAATATATGTATTTATTTACATTAAATTTAAACTAATAGTAATTAAAATTATAAATAATTTTAAAGTCGACACCTTATTATATATATATATATATATAATTTAAAAATAAATTAATTTAATATAATTATTTATTTATATATTATTATAATTTTATTATAGTGAAATTTTCGAATTTATATACACCCGTATTTGCCTTTTATTATTTTTATTAGTATAATTAATGAGATAACATAAAGATACATTCAAATTTTAGGCAAAGACTTGTGTGAGACCGTCTCACGTAACTCCTTACGTGAGACAGATAAAAAGTTCATGAAATGTTATCACTATCGCTATAAAATGTTATCACTTTACCTATAAAATGTTATCAGTTTTTGTTTTTACTATAAATTATTTATAAAATAGTTCATTGCATCATAATTACTTTTTATCGATTGAATATCATTTTTCATTAATAATATTATCACTTTTATTCGTCTCATGTAAGGATTTACGTGAGACGGTTTCACATAAGACCTATCCCAAATTTTAAAGTAAATATATACTCCATATACTTATGAATGTTAAATAAAACAAATCTTTTGTTATATTATTAAAATATATTTTAATTAATAATCGGTAATTCTAATAATTAATAAAAAATTGATAATAACTCTAGATACAACTTTTTATCAAAAATTTATTATAATAAAATTTTATTATTCGTGAGACAGTCTCACTCAAGTCCTTACACATTAAAAAAAATAAAAAAATGAATAATTTTCAGCTTAACGAGCCCGAGCTCGAACTAATGACTAGTTTTTATCGAGCCGAATTCGAGCAGCTCGAGTTTAATTTTTTTATTCAGTAAAATGTTTCGAGCCGAGCTTGCGAACTGTTCGCGAGCTATATATTTTACACATGAGCCGAGCTCGAGCCTAAAAAACAAAATTCAAATGATGGATGAGGTAACCACTTGAGTAAATTATTAGTCCGTGGCCTAGTTCATATATTGAGAATATTGCGGCGTTAAGTTTTGATCCTTGTTTATATTTAAGTCAAAAGAAACTGTAAGTGTAAGCACCTGAAATTTTAATTCGAGGTGAAAGAAAGTTTTCTTACATCATAAAAGAATTGCTTGTCCATGATCTGTTTGGTGGTTTTTTTTGGTTGCAGCTTGTCATGCATTTTGGATTTTGTAGTTTCTCAAACCATGCAATGAATTCGTTAATACATTACTTATTACTAACAATAAATATTTTTGTGCCTATGATTAATTTTAAGCTTTAATATTAGGTTTTCACCGATTCACTTTCAGATTACACAAAAAATAATCATTTGGACACGTTGAAAATTATAAGCTCCAACTTGTTATAATAATTTAAACAAGTTTTATTTACTCTCCAATCATATTGTTGAATAGAAAACTCTGCATTCAAGATTTATTTGCCCATTGAGAAAATTGCTATTAAATAAATTCTCATTCAAAGAAGGATTAGTTTGCAATTTGGAATGAAGTTTTGAGAAATAACTGTTTTGACTTGTTCTTGTTAGAGTTAAATGCTTTGGGTTCTCAAACCCTTCAAAGATGCTGATAAACTAAAATATCATTGAAAGCACTTTCTGCTGTAGTTCTCTGAACTTGATATGTTGTTGCCAAGTTATTAAAAAAACCACAACAACAGACTGTTTTCTTTATTTCAGGCTGTCAATCCAGTTAACTTTGAACTTCTCCATCCCTACATTTCTTCTTAATAAAACATAGCAGCTTTACATTTCTTCTTAATAAAACATAGCAGCTTGAGTATTTTGGGTCTTGAAATCTCTTAGGAGGTGCTTATATCAGGGTGATGACTGGAATAAAAGGATTTTGATTTCCATTTGTCATGCTCGGTATAGTCAAAGAGGTATATAGATCAAAATCCTTGAATCATTCTGTTAGGAAGCGGGCCCTTGACCAAGCCTACCTAGCCCACCTAGCCTGGGCGGCCCCCATGGCGGCCCAGGACGCTGCGGGTCGCTGCAGGTCGCTGCCCCGGCCCGCCCCTAACAAGGCCTGCAGGCCATGCACCCCCAACCCTCAGGCAAAGGGGTTGTAAATCCATCTGCCTGCAGGATGTTGCCAGGGGGAATCGAACCCCTGACCTTTAGGTATAAAGGAGTACTTATGTCTCCCCTGCCTAGCCCACCTAGCCTGGGCGGCCCCCATGGCGGCCCAGGACGCTGCGGGTCGCTGCAGATCGCTGCCCCGGCCCGCCCCTAACAAGGCCTGCAGGCCATGCACCCCCAACCCTCAGGCAAAGGGGTTGTAAATCCATCTGCCTGCAGGATGTTGCCAGGGGGAATCGAACCCCTGACCTTTAGGTATAAAGGAGTACTTATGTCTCCTTATACCACCAGTTGAGCTTCGCTGCAGGTCGCTGCCCCGGCCCGCCCCTAACAAGGCCTGCAGGCCATGCACCCCCAACCCTCAGGCAAAGGGGTTGTAAATCCGCCTGCAGGATGTTGCCAGGGGGAATCGAACCCCTGACCTTTAGGTATAAAGGAGTACTTATGTCTCCTTATACCACCAGTTGAAGCGACCCGCAGCGTCCTGGGCCGCCATGGGGGCCGCCCAGGCTAGGTGGGCTAGGCAGGCTTGGTCAAGGGCCCGCTTCCTATTGTTAGAGAGTCGCGTGCGGCAGAGGCGGCGCCGGTGCCGGGACCGCTGCTGGTCTACCGACGGCGGGGTAGGACCGACTAGTGGTGGTCCAATATCTATTTGTGTTAAGTACTTTATTCTTAATATTGTTAGTATCGTTTGGCGGGCCTTGGGCCTAAGGTCTGTGTTATTATTATAAATTAGGGATTGTAATCTGTTCTAGGGCTGACATTGGGCCTAAGGTCTGTGTTATTATTATAAATTAGTGGTCCAATATCTATTTGTGTTAAGTACTTTATTCTTAATATTGTTAGTATCGTTTGGCGGGCCTTGGGCCTAAGGTCTGTGTTATTATTATAAATTAGGGATTGTAATCTGTTCTAGGGCTGACATTGGGCCTAAGGTCTGTGTTATTATTATAAATTAGGGATTGTAATCTGTTCTAGGGCTGACAAGAATTATATTGGAATAAGGAGCCACGTTTGGCTATTGGGCAAACGATTCTTCGTTTGATTTATTTCCTTGAGTGTTAACAAATTGGTCCGGCCTGCCGGATTCGAACCAGCGGGCCCTTGACCAAGCCTGCCTATCCCACCTAGCCTGGGCGGCCCCCATGGCGGGCCGGGGCGGGTCGCTGCAGGTCGCTGCCCCGGCCCGCCCCTAGCAAGGCCTGCAGGCCATGCACCCCCAACCCTCAGGCAAAGGGGTTGTAAATCCATCTGCCTGCAGGATGTTGCCAGGGGGAATCGAACCCCTGATCTTTAGGTATAAAGGAGTACTTATGTCTCCTTATACCACCAGTTGAGCTGCAGATCAACTGGTGGTATAAGGAGACATAAGTACTCCTTTATACCTAAAGGTCAGCTCAACTGGTGGTATAAGGAGACGTAAGTACTCCTTTATACCTAAAGATCAGGGGTTCGATTCCCCCTGGCAACATCCTGCAGGCAGATGGATTTACAACCCCTTTGCCTGAGGGTTGGGGGTGCATGGCCTGCAGGCCTTGCTAGGGGCGGGCCGGGGCAGCGACCTGCAGCGACCCGCAGCGTCCTGGGCCGCCATGAGGGCCGCCCAGGCGCACTTTTATTGTTAGGAAGCGGGCCCTTGACCAAGCCAGCGACCCGCAGCGTCCTGGGCCGCCATGGGGGCCGCCCAGGCTAGGTGGGCTAGGCAGGCTTGGTCAAGGGCCCGCTTCCTAACAATAAAAGTGCGCCTGGGCGGCCCCCATGGCGGCCCAGGACGCTGCGGGTCGCTGCAGGGCCCGCCCCTAGCAAGGCCTGCAGGCCATGCACCCCCAACCCTCAGGTAAAGGGGTTGTAAATCCATCTGCCTGCAGGATGTTGCCAGGGGGAATCGAACCCCTGATCTTTAGGTATAAAGGAGTACTTATGTCTCCTTATACCACCAGTTGAGCTGACCTTTAGGTATAAAGGAGTACTTATGTCTCCTTATACCACCAGTTGAGCTGACCTTTAGGTATAAAGGAGTACTTATGTCTCCTTATACCACCAGTTGATCTGCAGCTCAACTGGTGGTATAAGGAGACATAATAAGTATTTCATATTTAAGTATATGCAATAACGTCTATCACGAGTAATGCTTTTCAATTTCAATAACATTCATTCCTACTTTACTGCATTACAAAATTGTAATCATATATGACCACAGCATGTTCATTGATCTGTTTGAATTTGAGTCTATTGCTTTCGTGCACTCGTCAACCTTGGGATATTTTAGATTATATGTTCTATTGATCTATCAACTTTTTCTTCCTTGGGCACCTGTTTGCATTGGTAAAGTGGCATTGACTATAGCGTCAAATTTTAGTTCCTCAATAATCTTTTTCCAACGAGAAAGGGTCATTTGCCTTCTTATAACAATCAATAAAAGATGTAACTTCTTTTCTAGCCTGTTTCTTTTTTATTGACTCTTTCAGTTTAAATATTTTACATTTCTAATATGTTGCTTTATGAAATATTTGAAACTTTAGATTCGGAACTGAAGGAGATAGTTCCTGCGGGGATTAAGTCTCTCCTTGTGCAGCCTATTCCCGAAGCTCACGAAATATGTTCCAATGAAGCTGAGAAGAGCAGCAAGGGTTTCATCCTGTTGGCTTCTAGCATTGACTATGCATATACTGATAAAGACAAGTCATGGATAGCTGCCATTGCGGACAAATTTCGTTCTAGAAATTTGCTATGATGTGCGAACCTTCTGGTGATGTTGAACTCACTTAAGTCAATTTATGCTTTTACGTGTAAATTCCAAGTAAACCATGGTTAGTTTCCATTATGTTTATGTACAGTTCTCTCTGTATAAGTAGCTATATTATATTTGAGCATCACTTGTGTTAGACTGTCTCACGCTGAGACTAATTTATTTATTTTTAATTAGTTTCCCTTTTCATTCAAGATGTTATCAGTTTTCATTATACCACGAAGTATTCATGAAATAGTTCACTTGGATGGTTTTCATTTTTCATCAATCACATAATATTTATTATTATAATGTTATCATATTTTCTTCGTCTTATGGAACTTATATTGTGAGATGGTTTCACATAAGTATTTGTCTTTGTATTCTAGGCATTAGTTTGTGTGTCACGATTCCACATACAACGTAATGGATCATGTACTTCTTTATTAATGGGGTTTAATTTTTATTCTTTTGTTTTAATTAATTTTAAGGGTATAATAATTGTAGTTTTACTTTTATGGTTCATTGAAATAATTTACCTTGTTTTACCCTTGGTGTATAATGTTAATTTGTAGAGTATAATTGTATTTTCAATTCACAACTAAAGAGTTTATATTGTGCCATGGTTGCACACGATACATGATCTATATTTTTTTATTGTTAAACTTACTGTGTTAATTTTTATTTTTTTTAAGCATTCCACATTTTAGACCTAGATAAATTTTGTTGATCTCTTAAAAATGCGTTTTCTTGGAGACATTTTACAGGATGTTTGAAGATATTTGGGAGGTATTGTTCTGTCTGAATCAGTACATATTCAACTAAAAGTAGGAACACTAGCCATAGGTGGAGAAGATCACTAGGTTTTTGAGCTTTTTCTCCTTTGTCTAACACTTTTATATTTGTAGGGCAACCTACACATGATATCTTCAATGGTAACAGCTGTTCATTTGAAATATGAAGACACTGAGGTACTCTTGATAATTACAAGTCAATCTTGAACTTGGAGAAGTAGAGGTAGAGGTGTAAATCTTCTCTTTTCTACTAAATATTATGTATATTCTAATTAATGAATGTAGAAATAATTCCATTGTTATCATCATCAAAGAAATTGTTAAAAAAAAATTATTTTTTCTATCTTCTTCTCCATACCGTACACCAGATTATGCGGAGGACCCTAGTAGGAGAGATGAGGAAAAGCTAAAGGAAGAAACCATCAAACTTCTCAAAGCAAATCTAACAAAAATGCCATGGAGTGACGTCACAATCAAAGAGCATATATCTTTAGAGGATGTAAAGAAGATGATCCGGATAAATTTCAATGAATATCCCCTAATATGGTGGGACAAAAAGAGCTCAAAGCCTCGCATAACTAGAAGAAAAAAAAAATCGCATATAAGAGAATTTTCATCATATATTTATTTGAAAGGGTAAATATCTGGTCATGTAAGTATGACATATTCCAACTTTAGTCATTTTTCATTTGCAATTCTCAATTTTGATCAATTTTTGTCTACTTTTAGTCTTTTTTGTCCAAATTTAGTCCTTTTTGTCCAAGTTTAGTTCTTTATATTAAAAAATGTCCAAAAATGGTCCGAAAGTATATACGTTTGGATCAAAAGTGAACAAAAAAAGGACCAAATTTTAAAAAATGACTAAAATTGGACCAAAAGGACCAAAACTGGACAAAAAATAACCAAAATTTAGAATTGCAAATGAAAAGGGACTAAAGTTGAAAAATGACATACTTACGTGACTAATTTTGATATTTAATCTATTTGAAATTATATATTGTGTGAAACTATTTTATTTGTGTTAGTGATATTATTCTTAAATAAATTTATATCATTTCATCTATCATACAAATTGTTCATGAAATCAATTAATTAGATTATTATCACTTTTTATTGAGTATCATCTTTTATTATAAGTATTATCACTTATTATAAATTTATATGCTTTTGGAATGAGTCCTTTGAGATGATTTTACATTAATTTTTACAAACACTTTATTTATCCCATTTAAAGCTTCACACTTTTAACGTCCCACTAAATATTACAAGTTCTAAAAAAAAAATGATTCCCTCAAACTATTGGGGGAGAATCTCCTCTTCACTCTTAAATCCTCTTCTTTCACTTATGCTCATTCTTCATCGGATGATGGATGGGTGAATGAATGCAAATGTGAGGAGAGTTATGCTATGATCTTCTTATACTTAGAATCTTTGTGATAGAAAATAGGAAGATTAATGTAGTTGGATAATTGACCTAATAAAGAGAACCAAATGATCAATATTAGATCATAGTACATAGAAAGTGAACTTAAGGCTAGGAGAATACATTTTAAGGAAATTCTTAATTTATAAGTACCTCACACTCCATATATAGTAAAAGCTCCGAAACGTTAATTAATATCACTCAACAAATTTTTTTTACAAAAACGACATTTCATATTAACACACATTTTTTTTTTTATACAATATACTTTCAATAGCTTGTCTCTTATGAAAAAGTGTAGGTAAAATTTTCTTATTTAATGGATGAAAAGATTATTATATTTTTAATATGTCATGAATCACAATGTGAGATATACCATTGGAAATAAAATATTAATCCAAATACTTTAATCCCTAACATGATTCAACAAGATCAATAAAATAATTAAATAGAGGAATACCTGAATCCATTGATCTTTATGTGGAATTAAACGGAAGATCAGCAACAGGTTTAAGGCCTTCCTCAACTAAGCCTCTGAATTCCCTCAGGATCTTCGTAATCTCTTCAGATGGGAAAAGAGAGAACTGTGTGCAGCTTAGTGTCGGGGACCATAGGGTATCTATATATATTACTCAAAATAGGACATCCATAATCACCTGATTAGTAATATTGGGTATCTACTCATTGACCCATATCAAACAAGTGTAGTCCATGAGCTTTTACTTTAATCACTTAATTAAGCCCAACATAATATTTGAATAGCTAATATAATTTAATACTCCCTCCGTCCCGGGTATTTTTACCCGTTTGTACGGGCACGGAGATTAAGACGTTTTATTTTTTTAATATATAATGTAAGAGAAAATAGGGATAAATTAGTAATTTAAAAAGAAAAAGTAAATAAAGTTATTGGGAATGATGAATAAAGTGTAAAAAAGTAATTAAAGTTGTTGGGATTGTAAAAAGTAGGTAATAAAATATTATGTATTTTTGCCAAAAATGGAATGGGTAAAAATACGTGGGACACCCCAAAATGGAAAGTGAGTAAAAATACGTGGGACGGAGGGAGTATTAATATATTGCCCATAATTAAATAATATGGGAAATATAAATTTCCTAACACCATAAACCATAATAGTGAAATTATAATCACACTCTAAAAATTACTTCCTCTATCCCACCATAATATTTACGCATTTTCATTCTGGCATAATAAGGTTTATATTTTTCTTAATTTACAGTAAATGAGACACATACAAAACAATTAATATATCTTTATGGAGCTCACAAATAACATTAATACAATTACCTCATATACATTAAAATATTATTTCTCTCACCTTACTATACATTAAAATTTTATATTCTTTAATCTCCGTGTAAAAAGTAATAAAAAGGAAAAATATATTTTTTCGTCCGTTAACTTTCAGTCATTTTGAAATTAGTCCATTAATTTTTTCAATTTTGAAATTAGTCCGTTAATTTTATAACAATTTTGAAATTAGTCCATTAACTTCATAAAATTCAACATTTTGGTCCTTTGACCTGCAATGGTAGGTCATTTGAATATTTTCACTCCAATTAATTTATATCATATTTTTATTTAACCAATTTTATCTCACTTTTCATTTTTCACTTCCGTATACCAAACAAATAATATTAATCTCAATACTAAAGTGGAGCAAATTTAACTAAATATTGATACTTCCTCCATCCGCTCGAAAGAGGGTCTTTTTTTTATTTTGGTCGTCCGTTTCAAAAAGGGTCACTTCATTTTTTACACAGATGGGATCCACAAATTTTAACTAATACAATTAAAATATGGGGTCCACACTCCCACTAATACAACTACCCACTACATATTAAATAGCAATACTTCTTAATCAACGTGCACAAAAGCAAAATGCCCTTTTTCGGACGGACGGAGGGAGTATAATATAAATTCTTAGTGGGGGCTATTTTTTTGTAAAATAGTGTATATATATATTACATATTTTTTATTTTTATCTTTTAGAATAACCTGCTAATGACCTGTTGAAACGTACGATTTTGTTGAACTTGGTAAACATGATGGCCCATTTTCAAAATTTTCAAATATAATGGACGATTTTCAAAATTTTGCAAATATAATGGACGATTTTCAAAAAGTAAAAAACTTATGGACTAAATTCAAAATTAGACAAAATTAACGGACGAAAAAATCTATTTTCCCTAATAAAACCTTGGAACGGGATGTAGGGGCTAATATTCAACCCCATCAATAAACATTAAATTGTAAAGATATGATAAAACATAAATCACTAAAGTTTACATTATGTATGTAAAATATTAGAAATTGGTTAACAGACAATATTTCTTATAAAACTTCATATTTAATTGGTATATACTCCCTTCGTCCGCCGAAAATGTATACATTTTGCTACTTTGGACGTACGCACCAAAGATATATATTTTCTTTTTTAAACACATGAAACCCATGCATATACTAATACATTTAATGTATATGTCCTACACACTTCACTAATACAATTACTACATACTCCACATTAAATAATAATATTCTTTAATTTATATAAAAAAAATAAATGTATACCTGGAGGATCATTTCGTGCACAATAGATTTTCTTGGTCAATGAGATATTCACATAACAACTCGAAAGTGCAATAATCTAGCAACAAAATACTATTCACAATATCATATTAATTTATTTTAAATTAATAATGGAGGAAAAATCTGAGTAATATATAAGGTTTGCATGAATGAAAAAAATGCAGGAAAAGACAATGGTACGTATACATGAGCGGCGTCGGTGATATTTACCCCAACCCACCCCACCCCACACAACCCACCCCCTAATTGCAACGGTTAGTTATGAATGCATGGCTCTAAGGGCTGGGCGACAGAGTTGGGGCCTGTTTGGCAAAGATATCAGACCACTCCCCCTCCCTACACTGCCCACTGCTAACCACCATATCAACATTATTTTATTCCCAAACACTTATTCATTATTACATTCTTTAGATATTTTTATTACCACTGTTCAATAATATCTAATTATTTGATATTTCATCCTTATTGTGGACACATTAATAAATCACAAGGGCCTCACTGCTGTTGGCTGTTTTGTTATATCATTTTATAATATATAATTTAAAGATGCTTAAAAAAAACCCAATAAGGGGGTCTGAAAGCCTTTGGAGAAAACAGATGTTTGGTTTGGATTTTTTTTTAATGTAATATTTTGGAAACTAAAAAGGATTATAGTATTAAAGACACCATTTTTTATTAACCAAAAAACACGAGACCCATATTTTTGAGGGAGAAATATAAAAGGTGATTATATATATGCCAATAATTGCAATTACAATGAATTATGTAGTAATCTTTTTCAAATAAGAGAAATAACAAACTAATGTTTAATAAAATATATGATAGATAAATAATTATAATTATTTTGATTATGATTTTTAAATACTCTAGTCTCATTTCAATTTTTACGTTTGCTTTTTTGTGTGGAAATTAAAGAATATAATATTTTAATATATAATAAATTGAGATATATATATTAATATTGTGTGTTTCATAAAAATATATTAATTACTATATTTTGTATCACTCTCACCTAAAAAAATTGAAATGGAACTGAAAAAGTATATTCTACATTAATTAGAATTGATCATGTAACATTATAATAATTAATTAGTACTCTCTCCATCTTAAGCTTTTTTCATCTCTTTATTTTTTTGCCTCAATATCAAAAAGACACAAAAATCATTCCATATAAAATAATATTTTAATACATTTTATTTTTAATTAGAGTTGTTCTCTAATTTACCCAATTGAACAAGATATTCAATGGTATAATATTTTTTTAAAGGTTATTTATTTTAATTATTATAGGTATGATTTTTTTATTGAGAGATCGATTGAAATATGAATGGTATTAATATTTGATTTTAAAAAAAAAATTAAGAATATACATTTTTATACTAAAATCATAACTTCGAAGTGGGGTCGGACATTGATCCTTGAGCAATGCACCTAAATGTACAGACACATTGTGTATTACTAATATATAATCTCTTGTAAAAAAAAAAATCTAACCTACATAACTTACCTTACACGTAGACATGTACAAAAAAATCGGAACCGGCGGTTCGAACCGGGGAACCGCCGGTTTTAACCGGAACCGGAATCGCCGGTTCCGAAACCGGTAAAAAAAAAATAGAACCGGCTAAGGAAGGTTCGGTTCTGGTTCCTCATATTTGGGAAAAAATCGGCGGTTCCGGTTCCGAACCGGCGGTTCCGGTTCGAACCGCCGGTTTTTTTATTTTTTTTTAATTTTTTACGCTTAAAATTCAAAAAAAAAATAAAAAAAATAAAACCGGAACCGGAACCGTTGGTTCCGGAACCGAACCCTTCGTACCCCGATTCGGTTTCGATTCCCCCTATCTTGGAACCGGAACCGCCGATTCGGAACCGGAACCGGCAGTTCCGAACCGGGGTGCATGTCTACTTACACGTACTACCTGTCCGGCTCGATGAATCGGGAACGATTCCCTTTTAACGCAAGTAAAAAAAATTCATATCGACTAACTCTAATATTGACCTAGTTTAGTAATTATTTAAGTAATAAAAATAAAAAGTAGTATATATATTTATAATGCTATTTACAAATGATAATTTTAAAATTAAAGTGTTTTATGAAGTTATTATAATTTGGAATCTTTTTCCAATTTTATATCATTTACAATGTTCTAATAAACAATTTTTTTTAAAGATTACTAGCTTTTGAATCCGTGTGTTGCACGGGACTAAAGTGTTCTGATATTATATAAATCATAGGAGGAAAAACTTAAATTATGTATTTTAGATAAAACATTATATCTCTACATTTTATAAAATATAATTATATTTTCGCATAGAATTTATCAGAAGGACGGCTATTTGCACCTCCAAATCTACTAAACGAACCCCAATTATTAAACGTAGTCCACTAAAATTAAAAGTTACATATATTAATTACTAGATACACCCACACAAGACAACTTTACCCTTCTAATTAATATACCTAAATTAAAAAAATAAATTAATTAATTACAAAATTAAAAAGAAAAAACGTTGACTCTCCATCTGGTTTTCACGAAATGCCTTGTTCCCCATTTGCAAAATCATAGAGATCATAGAGATGGCTATATCTCTCCACTAAATTGATGATCCTTCACCATTCTGCAAAATCACGCAACACAATCCAATTATTTATATGCATATACACAAGTACAATTCAACTCCCTCACACACACACAAATAGACAGTGGTATATTCGTACCCATGAGAAATCCGAAATCTTGGACATTGCCAATTCCTTTCAAGCTATTTCCCGCAGCAGAAATAGTCGTCATTTTTGGAAAGGGGTGCAGGAAACAATTGAGGAAAAAAATAATATTCCCACAGAGTGCTACAAACTAATAATTAAATTCAGGATATGAAATAATTATTCTCTCATCCATTTCAACAAAGGAAGAAGACATATAACCATAATAAGAAATACGAATGAATTGGTGAGGGAGAAAGGAAACTGCGTCGATTTTGGTGAGAGTTGCAGCTTCGTGTTCCTCCAATCTTCCTTCAAGAAGAAGATCAGCATGGTTTAATTACTGCAGAACTTGGAGGAGTCTAGAAACGATATATTACTTGGGGTGTATTTAGAAATCTTATTGGGTGCATTTAGGAATTTAACTGTAATTAATTTTATTTTATTATTTATAAAAGGATATTTACATCTTCTCACATAATTATTTTTTAATAGTGGGGTTCATTTAGTTAATTCGGGGGTGCAAATAGTCACCCCCTTATCAGAATTGGAAATTTTATGTAATACAATCCCTCAATCCATGCTAGTATGTTCCTTTTTAGTAGTAAAAAGATTAAGAAAATTTTATTTTAAATATATAACTGAATGAAAGTAATGGTAAATATTAAGCATTTTTATAAAATAATTATATTTTTTTAACATAATAAATAATGATGTTTATTAATTATGTAAGATATATACTTGCTTATTTCGTAATACTCGTACTCATGTATAAATAAATAATTTCAAACCCGTTTATCAATACACGTTGATTACACATAACCATATAAAATTATTAAGATATTAGGACTAATAATATTAATTATTAATAATTTAATAATCAAGAAACATGCTATGTAGACTCTCACCATTAACTAGTGGTAAATATTGAGCGTTTTTGTAAAATTATTATATTTTTTTTAACATAATAAATAATTATGTTTATTAATTATGTAAGATAATTGCTTATTTCATAATACTCGTACCGTGTATAAATAAATATTATCTAAAAATTAATATTTTAAATCGTTTCATTAAAAAAATATATTATGATACTTATACCCGTCCCAAACCCGTTTATCAATACCCAACTACTCATATTCGTACCCGTTTCATTAAAAAATAATAAAATAATTGAATTCCGTTCCAAACTCCATTTATCAATACTCGTTGATTACACATACATACCCATTTAAAATTATTAAAACGTTAGGACCAATAATATTAATTCAAAATTATTAATAAAGAAGAAAATAATTTAATAATGAATTAATTTCGTTGAAATAAATAAGAGGAAAATTTAAAATTTTAAAATTAAAATTAATTAAATATGGTATCATTATGACAAAAATTAAATAAGGTATATTTTAAATAAGGTATCAAATCAATGGCCAAGATCTAATTTCATAATTGTAATGAATGGATGAGATTCAATAATGTGATGAATTTATGAGATTTAAAATGGCTTATAATAATCAAATTCAAGAGTGTAAATTAAAAATTGATCAATTTTGACTTTTTTACTTTGTTATTATATTACTTTATATGTGTTAGAACATAATGAGTACATACATTATTTAATACAAAAAAACTAAGTTCTCTCATATAGTCAATATATAACTTTTTTTTAAACAATATTCACTCTATAACATGAAAACAATAATACTTGGGACAAGAACAAATAATATATATAATATATATTATTTCGGCCTGCTGAAACCTCATGATACACGACGACTCTTTTATTTTTTTAATGAATGACCCATTCAAATAATAAGAAAGAAATTATATATATATATATATATATATATATATATATATATATATATATATATATATATATATATATATATATATATATATATATATATATATATATCGATGCCATTTATTCAAAAGTGTAAGAAAATACAAAAACAATTAAATAATAATAACGATTTCAAGTCTTGATATAACTCTAACCACTGATTGGGGATGAATTTGAGGTGGAATTTCATGGATCCAGATAGATGTAAATGGTCATAAAAATTAGTCTCCATGTATAGCGTCGGTTATTAAGGGCCAAACAAAAAAATTAGTGTTGGACATTTTTGTCAACCACAAATGTGAGGGGAGTATTATATTTGGTCTTATATTTTTGTTGCTAAATCTGATGAATGATATGGGAAAGAGAAGGTTAGGTTTAGATTTTTCCTCAAACGATATGTCACCCATGTCACCCATTTAAAGCGTTCAACAAAAGATACTCTTTTTTTGTCTTGTCCAAATTTTTTTATTTGATTTTTACATAAGAATTAAAGAATAATATAGTATTTTAATGTGTGTTGAGGTGAGAAATACAATATGAGCTGATCTCTTGTATTCCGGCCCTTCCGGGTGCATAAGATATGTAAGGGTATAACATTTTATTCTAAAGAGTATACACTTTAATTAATAAAATATAATTTTTTCATTGAAAAGACCAGCTGAAATACGAATAGTATAAATGTTTGATTAAAAAATTAATTTTTTTAAGGAAATAAATGATACACTTTCTTATACTAAAGGGTATACCATTTAATATTAAAGAGTATAACTTTCGAAAAATGCGGAATTTGGGGGCACGGTACCCCGGGCACGTAAGTTTTAGCCATATAATATTTTAATGTATAGCGAATATTTGTATTAGTATTGTGTGTGAGTTTGATAGATATATATTAATTATTTTGTATGAATCTCATTTATTATAAAAAAATATAAATATTATGATGCGACACCAAAATAAAAATACATAAACTAGGTGGGACGGAGGTAGTACGACACTAAAATGTAACAAGATATTTGGTACTACACTCGCCTACCTTTATTATTTTATATGTTACAAAATATTTCCTCCATATGTATATATTTTTCATTTTATTTGTCCCTACAACTTCACCCACTTATGAAAGAAGGCAAAATATTACTCCATATGAATTTGGAGTGCGCAAAATATTATACGCATTAGGAGTGCGCAAAATTTAACAATTGAATATAAAAAATATATATATACTTTCATTTGAAACACGAGTACACAATAATTAAAAAAACAATACAGATTGAGTGCACGAAAACTAACGTGTACCCAAATACACGATCGACTTAAAAAAAATAATAGTACTCAACTAATAACTACACAACACTCTTAAAATTATTATTTTTCTAAATATGCATACAACATACACCCTTCTGACCCATAAATATTACTCAATTATATTTGTTATTTGCACATAGATTAAATAATTTTATATTTTAGTATGTAATGGTTTAAGAGACTATGTTTGTTTCAATTTTTTTAGTTCAAATTTAAAATTATATTATTAATTCTTTATTTTAGTTAGGTTTTAGTAAAATTAAATAAAATAATTATTATATTATAATTCTTGTAACTTTAAACCACGAAGAATACCAATTACACAAACGTAATGCATCTGCGTGAAAAATTAATATATGCCCATCTTAGCAAAATATGATAAGATAATAAAAATAAATAAATAAAAGGGATATATACTTGAATTCCAGACCCACCCGGTTGTCCCACCACCTCGCGCAGGTCAAACTTCAATTTTCATGCCGCGCTGCAATGGCCCGAATTTTGTCCCACCTTCTCTCCAAGTTTACTAATTCTTATTTATAAATACAAATATTAAGAAAATTCATATTTAAACTTATTTTATTGGGTTTTTTAAATGAATAATTCAATCCTTTTTATGTGGTTGTAATATATTTGACAAAAAATTATGTGGAATCATTTTTCTTAAAAATTATTAAACGAATGATACATGGCGGATCATCTTAAGGGCAGTATTAAACGAATGATATATGGCGGATCATCTCAAGAGCAGCACCAGGCTCAAGTACATTGCTATCCATTAAGAGCACATTATAATATAAGTGTAATTTAATTTTTTAAATGAAGCCCAATCCAAAAAATTATTAAGCTCACCCCAAAGAAAGTTAATAATAAATTAAGCCTTCCCATTTATATATTTCTTAGCCCAATTATAATAAAAACTAATTTTTCCATCCCTACATTTATGCATATTTCTAAAAGTGAAAAAAATATACTGCATATATCAATAATATTCACTTCTTACATACATCCCAACAATTTTACAAACGTAATTTTTTTAAAATATCAACTTTTTATGCATATCCCAATAATTTTACATACCTTATACATAAAAAAATATTTTATTAAACTCCACACAGAAAAATACGTGCAATACTTCGTGGGACGAATAAAATATAATTTTTCATAAACTATTGAAGTACTTCCTTTTTAACAGTCCACCCCATTATATTGTCCTGCATCAAGGAATTATACAAATTTTGTACACCCAATGCGAATTTAGAATCCATGTACGTTGATCAATTAATTGATTTGAATACAATTTATTAATATTACACAATTAAAATGCAGTAGGTCAGCTTTGTTCATCGAGTAGAATTACACAAATTAATTATATGATAAAGATCGCAAATTTGAATTCAGACATGTTCACATGTTTAAATTTTTATCCTTCTAAACAAATTATATAGGTTTGAATTCAATAACACATAAATATATCTTAATACACATATTATGATTATATGACATATTATAAGCTATATATGTAAAGTAGTTTCAGGTACGCTTCAATTATTTTGTAAAATAAATGGAGATGACAAATAATGAAAAGAAAAATTAGTGCAATAAATTGCAATAATATAGGAGGGCTTACTGCTTAGTAGGGAGACATATTGGAGTTGGACTGTTCTAGCATTTTGCAGATTCTGTTTTAATCAGATTTGGGGTTTATTTGTTTTAAGTTTATTAATTAATATTATGGATCGCGTGTATTACACGGGTTCGGGTTGTAAAGTTGCAATTTTAAAAAATATAATTTAAGTTTAATATAACTATTTATTCAAAATTTTGAAAAAAATATAATTCAAATTTATTATAACTATTTATTCAATTATAATCTATTTTTCAAAATTTGTTATGATTATTGTTGCAAAAAAATATATGTAAATTTAATCATTGAAATTTTTTTTATAATAAGTTATATTAATAGAAATTAATTCTTTTAATATAAATCAATTTGAGAAAATAAAGAAAAAAAATTAAAAAAAAAAATTAAAAATATTAACCATGAAAAAATTTAATAACATAAAGAAATCAAAAGATTAAAATATAATAAAACTATTTAAAAGAAAATTAAAATTAAAACAATTTTAAAAAAATAATTAAAAGAAAATTTGAAAAATATAAAAGAATCTGTATGAAATTAATCAATAAAAAATTTAAATAATAATAACGTAAAAATAAAAAATAAAAAAATTACTAATAAAAAGAATAAGTAATCGAATTAAAACAAAAAAAATAAAAAATAGAAAAAAATCTAAAGAGAAATCATAAAAAATTTAATTAAAAAATAATAAAATTAACCATGAAAAATATATATTAATTTAAAAAAATAAAAGATCAAAAAATACATACTAATAAAAAATTAAACACAAAACTATAAAATTAAAACAAAAAAATTAATAAAATAAAAGTTAATCATAAGAGAAGTTAAAAAATATAAATAACAGCAAAAATTGATCAATAAAAATAAAAAAATATCACAGAGGTTTTTAAAAACAAAATTTTATTTATGAATCATTAAATTTTAGTATTGGTGAAAATATATTTTTAAAAAAAATAAAAAATAAAATTAAAAGAAAAATAACAAAAAAAAAAGTTATTACGATACAAAAATAAAGAAATATAAAATTTCACACTAACACTTAAAAAAAAACTAAAAATAAAAAATTTAAATTTATACAAAAAGCAAAAAATTAATAAATAATAATAAAAAAATGGATACTTTTTTAGAATTTGAATTTGATGAAGCTTTTATTCGTCGTGTTGAATAAATTATGTATAGAACGATTGAATAAAGAGTCTTATTTATAGGTAGAGAAGGAATAATTTTTTAATCTTAAAGTAAATATATGTATTTATCTATATTAATTTTTAATTAATAGTAGTAATTAATTTTTATTTGATAATATTATATTCTTATCTTAAAAGGGAGGATTACTACTAGATACACAAAAAAACCCTAAATTACTATGAGATACAAACATACAAAAGTATTACTACTATGTACAAAAATATATAGTGATATTTCAATATTACCCCTATTAATGTGCTGCACATAAATATTGTGTGCAGCAAAAGTTCATGTGCAGCAAAGTGTGTGCAGCAAAAAAAGTGTGTGCAGGAAAAAAAAAGTGTGTGCAGCAAAAAAATGTGGTGGTCCGGCGGCGGCGGTCCGGCAGCTTTTCCAGCGGCGGCAGTTTTTCCGGCGACCAGTTTTTTTTTTTTTTTTTTTGGACGAACAGTTTTTCCGGCGACCGGCTGCCGGAGCTCCGGCGGCGGCGGCGGCGGCAGCTTTCCGGCGACCGGCCGCCGGAGCTCCGCCGGCGGCGGCGGCGGCGGCGGTCCGGCAGCGGCAGCGGTGGTCCGGTGGTGGGTGGAGGTTGGGGTTAGTGTTTTAAAGGTATATGGGTTTAGGGGTATATTTGGTATTTTACTTTAATATTTTGTATTAAATAATAATTATTTTAAATCAATGTATCTAGTAGTAATTAGGGGTACAAAGTGTGTACCTATCAGTAATTATTTCATCTTAAAATAATATATGTATTTATCTACATTATATTTTAATTAAAAATTAAAATAATTGAGATTTTTAATTTTAATTAAAAATTAAAAATTAAAATAATTGAGATTAATTCTGGCGACGACACCTCATCAAAATTAAACTCTCCTTTAGTATATTAAAGATATGTTATGAGAAGAAAAAAATTTTGTTTTAATCCAATTATAAATTCATATTTCAATTTTATAAATTTATATTTACTTATTATTTTAAAAAAAAAATCTAAACATATTGTTCTTTCATACCTTTTCACTTCTATAGAACCTTATTAATTTTTAAGTATAAGAAATATCACCCAATTACTTATGCTTGTTGTTACCATTACATAATACTTATTACTCTTTTAAAATTAGTTAAATAAAGTATATAGTTAGTGAGTTTTAAAAGGGTGATAATTTTAAAATTAAAATGTGTTGTATAATTATTGGATTGTGTGTCTTTTTTTTTTTTTTTGAGTGTATAAATTTATTTATGAGATGAATAAAAATAAGTGTGTATTTATTTATCGAACATAGAGAATAATTCCTCTTATAAAAAGTAATAAAAAAAAATCTCATGTAATTACTGCTTGTAAATTTAATAAAAACCATTTTAAAATAACTTTTCTATATATCTTAAATTTCAATAACTTTTGAAAAAAGATTTCAATTAAAGTAACTAACAAGGAGTATTTATTTACTGAGGGGATACTTACAAATTAAAGTAGCAAAGCAATAGTGGTTCAAAAGAAGAAGCATTAGTTAATAAAGGTTCAATTATATAAAGGAATAAATTCCTTTACATTGCTATGATAACAAAGTGGCACTTTTACATGTAGCTAGTGAAAAGAATAAAAGAAAGTAATGTGGCTCTTTCGTCGAAATTAGTTATTTTATTGTATAGTACTCTTATTTACTAAAGTTAATTTGTATAAAAATAGTTTAGTCCACTGTGAGAATTTTTTTATGCGTTTATATAATTTTTTTAAAATATAGTTATTAGAAAAAGTAACTTTCTTATAATGGGCTATGATTATAGAGGTCGTCTTAGCCTCTTAGAGTGTGATATTTTTGTTTTTCTTAATTATCATTTTAGTAGATCCTAAAAAACCACTCTTTCGCCCAAGAATGCTTAAATTGTTGCACCGATTATTTGGGAGAGGCTAGACATTGCGAGGATGGTAGTTTATCTAGGGTGAATGCCTATGAAGGTATGCGAAGGTAGACTCAAGCTAAAATTCTACTCTTGAACGTAATGATATAAGCCTGTCTGATTGTGAGACCAGTTGGTCGAATAAAGACGAAAGTTGGCCATAGTGATTCGGGAGTTCTGCATGGAAGGCTCTTGATCATTTGTCATTAAAGATATTATTACTTTTTATTTATACTATGAATCGTTAATGAAATAATTTATTTTGACATCTATGATTACTTTCATCAATTAAATATCACTTTATTATATTAAAATGCTACATGTAACAATTCAATTTCGGATAGAAATTCCCATGACAAAAATTCTATAAAAGAAAATATAAATGTTCATAAACAAAAAGGTTTGTTGTAAACCATTCTATTAATAAACTTGTGTCCATTTTTTAAAATATATGAATGAAGTATCTAAATTTCTAAAATAGTTTTGTAAATATACTTCTCCCGTGACATATCCAAATTGCTACAATAATGAAATAACTTCTATGACTTACTTAGGAAATGAAATAATTTCTCCACTTGCCACAAGTATAAATAGGAGACTCAATTGTGTAGTTTAACACCGCTAAATAGCAAAGGAATTTATTTAAGTCAAAAGAAAATTATATATATGATAAATAAAATGATTGAATGATAAGCACACATTGTGGCATCAATTTTAAGAAGAATCAAATTAAGATTTAAAATTCATAAAAACATACTGACCTATTGTGAAAATTAACTAAAAGTTCAATATAAAATATCCATAAAAGTCTATGGGTTCAGGTCCATTACTAAAGATTTATAAAACAAAAATATCAATTCTTCGACCAATATTTTAAAAAAAATATCAAAAACTTTTACATAGCAGCCTTTAAAGAAATATCTAACTTTTATTAAAGATAAGCATTTAGTTTATGAGTTGATTTGTCGTACTACTATTGCACACTAATAATATGCCCGTATTTAGAAAGTGGTTCTGGTATAAAAGTCCTACAACCCGATTGATGACGTCATTTTATTTCTTCCTCTCTTCCTCATGCGTTTTCTCTCACATTCTTCCTCATGCCTTTCTGCAATCAGCCAACCACCACCGTTTCTCTCTCTTTTTCTCATCTCACCATCTCTCTCATCGATCTTTGCCTCTCCACCCCGCCGTTCCATCACTATCTCTTTTACTTTCTCACGTTTGCACCGCCATTTCACCACCGCTCTCAGATTCACCGGAGATCTCCTCCAATCGCTTTAGATCTACCTTCATATTTTATTGGCCTTTTCGATCTCTGTAGGTTATGATTATCATATTTTTCAGATCTCTATCGGTCACAAGGTTTGATCCAGACATCGACGACGTTCAGATCTCAGCACTATTCTGATTTTTATTGCTTGTGTTCAGATCTGTCATGATGTCCAAGTTTCAAGAATTTAATTATTGCTGGAATTTGAAATTATTCAATTATGTAAATTTTTATACTGTATTAGATGTGGCTTGATAATGTATAGATTTTTCTTAATAAATGTATTAGTTGGAATTCTATGAGAAGTTTTAATTGTTTATTCGATTTCAGAGTTTAATATCTTTTAAATGTGGACTTATCTTTGAAAGGAAGAATGATTATCATAATGAAGACTTAAATGAATTCTGGGTAAGAAAAATTGAGGAAGTGTAAATTATCTCAGTTAAATGACCAACTGTATAAGATTTAGTAATTAAGTGTATAAGTTTTATACTTATAATGTACTTTTTTCTTGAGTGTATGTTGTTTGTTGTACTTAATAAATTGAAAATATACATTCAATAAAATCTTATACACTTTCTACTTGAAAAGTATACACCAATCCTGTTCAACAAAGAATAAGGCAAGTCGTCCAACCACTCAAAGAGGATGCAAGATTTATAATAACCAAACAATGACTAAAAGAAAATATTCTGGACACTATGGAAATCAATACAATTAGTAATTAATCAATATACATTTAATAATAAAATGTTATACACTTGTTCAGTAAAACATATACATGTTAGCAGATAGATCTTAACAAGTCAGTGGCAACTAATGGTTCGCGGCGGTGATATTAGCTGGAGAAAATCCGACAACAATCAACAACCTTGGGCAAAGGACATATTTGTGAAGGACGGTGGTCGTTCACAATTCCTGCAGCAAGTCTACAACAACAACGTTGTGGCGTAGAGCGTCAGATCTGAAAGGCAGTCGAAAAATTAGATCCACGTCATCTATACAGCCATGAGTGCATCAGAAGAAAATCAAATCACCACCGTAAAAAATCTAATCACATGAAGATCTTGAAAGATCTAGGTACTACCATTGAATTAAAGAGAAATTTCGAAAAGAGATACAATTGTAAAATTGAAGAAGAAGGGGAAGAGAGATTGAAGAAGAATGAAAGAAGTTGAAGAAAAGAGATCTGATGGAAGTATACAGCTATAAATTCGATCCTACCAACAAAGAAGAGAGAGAATGCGTGAAAATTAAAATAAAATTTGGGTCAAAATTTATATATATATGATAGGTCAATTGAATTTGGATAATTTGGTGTGCCTTAAAAACTAGTGCACAATAGTATTTGTTTTACTTTATTTACTTAATTAAAGATATTATACTATATAACTAAGAAAGGAAACTTACGGGATCTATATTAGGCTGCATATTTCTTTACTCTACCAACAACAACCAAACTAATGTGATCTTCGAAAAATTATTAAAATAATAATTAAACATACTATAGGCAAATAAACCAAAATGAAACAAACTTTTGCCCTATCAGCAGCGATTCTAAGAAATTAAGCTATCCAACTGTAAATATCAAATACTTAAACGTGACAGTCATGAAGATATTCCAAATATTATCTCGCAAATACTCTTAAATAAAATGTTTTGGTTTATTTCATATGTAAAAATAAAATAACGAGCACTTGAACTCCATCGATCATACCTCGCCTTGCTTCTCAACCTGTGAAAATAAGGGTGAGTAAACAATGACTCAGTGGGAAAAATAATTTCGTCTACCATAATATGTACATATATTCACATAAACATAATCATACACCATGAAATATTTTGTAACTGTGATGATTGATCATGAAACTCGGCAGGCGTTACCCGAGGACCAATTAAAAATCTCGACACCTGAAAGTGCTCTGATTTACGTAAATGTGATAGTACTACGAGAGTACTCTATGACTGTGGGACTGTGAAATAATTCAGTAAATATAAATATGTCAGCACATATAGTAGACAAAAAGGTTTTAAAATTCTCCACCTTACATTTGCAGAAAAATGAGATTGATGAATGCACGCCCTTCTCTAATCCTCACCGTTTACATTCCCAAAATTAGTGGAGTATGAACTTGAACACACACACACACAGCGGAAGTGTAGATTTTCGTGACCAACAAAAGGAAAAGATTTTATTTAGTGAGTTTGAATCGTAAAGTTTAAAAACTGAAACATAATGTGTGCATATGTAGAGAGTTTTAGTTATTCCACCTTCTCGTTTTCTACTAAGTACGTGTAGGATGTGTGTCCACGAGAAAGAATGATTGTTGAGAAAATCGTGGCTCTTATTGGCAGAAGATGAGATAACATCAAGATTTGAATTTAAAAAATAATATCTAATGGATACATTTAACGTAGAAGACTCATACTCAAAATAATAGAATTTAATAGATAATACAAATAATTAAAAAGTAACGGCTGTGACACTACAACTTTTTATCCGTCTTACTTATTTCGTTCAACGAGACAATTTCACACAAATTTTATCATTATTATATGTACCGCAAAATATATAATTGAATTAAAAAAAGGTCATATTTCTTTTGCAAAATCAACAGCTCATGTTATTGAAATTAAAGAATAGATACATGATTTTACTTAAAATGGAAGCAATGAAGATTAGAGCACGACAAACAAAAAGGCGGATGAAAGAACAAATTGCATTATTTAAATCTAAAAAAATTAAAATAGAAAAAGAATAGTTTATTATGTAGCCAATTTTTGTGTAAAAGGTTGGCATCAAATCGAGTCACGGGATCCCAATATTGGTTAGTTATGGCGATGTTATTGCAACCCTAATTACTACAATTTCATAGGCCAATTAAGGATCAGATGGTCGGTCTCTTTCAACGCTCTAGATCAAAACCAATGCACCATTGGTTCACATTATTTCACTACAAATCTTTTTTTTTTCTTTTTTTTTTTACACATACTTGTTTGAATGGTTCACTTATACTCCCTCCGTCCGCTCGAAAGAGGGATTTTTTTTTTATTTTGGTCGTCCGCTTCAAAGAGGGTCATTTCCTTTTTTACACACATAAGACCCACACACACCCACTAATACAACTAAAATATGGGGTTCACACTCCCACTAATACAACTACCCACTACACATTAAATAATAATATTCCTTAATCAACATGCACAAAAGTAAATACTCCTCTTTCGGGCGGACAGAGGGAGTAGTACATTATTTCACTGCAAATCTTTTTTTTTTTACACATACTTGTTTGAATGGTTCACCTTATACTATAAATTTACGAAATATTATGTCAGTGAGCTTTAGAATTTAGTATTATGGATAAGAGTGCATTATTTTATTCTAAAGGGTATATATTTTAATTAATAAATGTACACCATCTTGTTCTAAAGGGTATAGAATTTTTATTAATATTTTTTATTTTTCTTCAGAAAATAAAGGATACAAATCTTTATACTAAAGGGTATACAATTTAACACAAAATTCTAAAGGCACACGGGGTGTACTTCCTTGCGCCCGGACGCACACAAGTTTTTGCCTTGTAAAATAAAGGGTACACATCTTTATACTACTACAAGAAACTGCAAGATTACCGACGAAAAAAATCCGTCGCTAACATATGAAAAATTCGTCGGTAAACAATTTACCGACGGATTACCGACGGAAATAGATTTATCGCGAAAACCTGCGTCGGTAATTTTTTAGCGATGAAATTTTAAATCCGTCGGTAATTACCGACGGATATTTTCGTCAGTAAAAAAAGATTTTCATCGGTAATCATTCAATGTCAATTCGTCGGAAGTTATAATATAGTGACATTTTTACTGATGGAAAAATGCATCGGTAAGTTTACCAACGAAAATTATCCGTCGGTAAGTTTACCGATGGAAATTATCCGTCGAAAAATTCAAATTCAAATTAGAATAAATAGTAACTTGCCGACGAATTTTTCCATCGGTAAAATGCAAAAGGAAAAATTAAAAAAAATTACCGACGGAAAAATCCATCGGTAAAATGCAAAAGGAAAAATAAAAAAAAATCAATTTAATAAATCTTCAAAAAACCACCTAATATAAATGCTTCACTCAATACAACATTGAAATTCAAAAAATTCTACATAATTTCAAATATCTAGAGCAAAAAGTTATCTCTAAATTTACATCAATTTTGGGTAAGTAAATTACAAGAATTTGGTCTACCTACTTCAATTCCTATTACATCAACAAATAGAGAAATTACTCTACCTGAATAATTGAATATGATCCCACAAAAATAAAAATTGGTATATCTTTATCATCACCTTTTTTCTCTGTTGTTTTGATTCCAAAAGCTTTCACCCAAAGTGAAGTGCTGACTGGACTCCTAACACAATAGAAACACTACTATGTTACAAAAAGAAGTGATCAAAAAAGTGGTATAAGAAAACATGTTAAAATTCTCAAGTAACTAAAAGAATCATACATTTGTAAGAAGCAGATAATGCTTTCAAGTCAATGAATTCACGGTCACCATTTTGATTGTCCCTAGTCAACAACTTCACAGCTACCTCAGTTCCATCTTGAATGATCCCATGATAAACACGACCAAATCCTCCTTCACCCAAAACCTTTTTTTGGCTAAACTTTTCTGTGGCTTTCTCCACCTCTATCAAGGAAAATGTTTTTACAGAAAGAACAGAAGTAGGCATTGCAGACACCATAGAGGCTGAAGTTGAGCTGGCTGTGCTACTCGACAGCATAGACCCTACTTCTGTATCATAAAATTTTAATGCATTATATTAGGAGAATATCATTAAGATATATCATCAAAAATTATTGAAATATGTGTATATATACATATATATATCAAAGAAAATCAAGAAGAATCCTTGATCACTAGCACAAGGTGACATGATTGGACAAATATACGAACAACAATGCGAGACAAACATGAGATGCGATCACCAGACCTGACAGGATAGTTAAACAAAACAAAGTTCAAAGCATCCAACATGATCAAGCACCCAAACTGACTTTCATTTTCAATGGCAATAAATAACTCTCTGCTTGCCATTTCAAATGCTTAACAAAAGTTATACTAGAATTGTTAGATGAAAGAATCAAACTGCTAATTCATATCATGAGAAGCATAGCATGGCACTAAGATAAAGGAATAATACTCTGAAGCATGTAGACAATAAGGAGAATGTGGTTGAAAGAATTGTCAGCACCTTTACTGATTAACTTCATCATACAGAGCATCATTATACATGTGTAATCAAGTATTTGCATCAAAAGATCATTTTATTGATAGATGCATGATTGTTTACTATTCTTTTATTTTTGTCTCACTTCTTATAGTTTCAATGGACCTTAAATGTCCACCCTAAGTTCAGTGCCAACACAATGAAATTAGGGGCAACAGAGTTTTCCAACTAGATCATTACCTGGATTGGTTGAAGATGAGGGTGAAACTGCATGACCTTTGAATTTTCGCCGATGGCGGTGATGCCTAGGTAAGGTCTTACCAGTTGAACTAGTTTGTGGACCTAAGATAGAAATCTTCATCACTCGAAAATATATTATTTTAATTATATTTTAATTTCGATAAGCATCTCCAATACCTTGTGGTACCGGAAGTGGAGCAGGTGCAGCTGGTTGGTATTTAAAATGGTGACCTTGGGCAGTCAGTAATGGTGCAAGTGATGCACTTATTGATGATAAGCTCACTGTAACAGGGAATCACACCACATTTCACATTAGTTAACTCCTATAAGACCATAGAGAACCAATATGGTATGGTATGATATAGAACACAAAGGGAATATATTGAGATAAATTCTTTAAATAGCAACTTGCAAACTTACCTTTTCAATGAAAATTCCTTTAATAAAACACTTCAATCCAGTCAAACATAATATATATGACAGGAAACAATATGAAAAATAGGAGTAGATAATGGAAAAGGATACATCATCAATTACCATCTTCTTTGGAACTCTTCCTTGAAAGCAATGGTAGGGGCAATTGAGAAGGAGATATATATATGGGCTGCAAAGGAGTCCCTAAAAAAGGAATTGCTTTGTATCTATATTAAGTTCAAAGAATATACAGGCACTATAACCAACGCAAAAAAATATGAAATAACTGCATGTTATCCTTGAATGCAGAAAAATGAATTGATTTTTTGCAGCAAAGAGTTGAAGTTAGCGTCAGATAAATGAGAATATCCATCAACACTTACATGAAGCTTGCATACAGATTATCTAGTCCACTTATAAAAGTCAGCAGTTACAGAACACATATAGAAACACATTTTCATGATAGCATGACGGCAATAGCTGGTAGAGATTAATTAGAGGGAAAGGGAGTGTGCAAATATAGTTCTATATTTATGGAAGTTTCAGAATAACTATGGGCTCACTGTATGATAGACAATACGTCCTTCTGAAAATCACATATGAATTTTTACCACAAAGTGTTTACTAGCTGGCTTCTTAAAAGAAAAAAAAAAGTTAATGCCTAGGTAAGGTCTTACCAGTTGAACTAGTTTGTGGACCTAAGATAGAAATCTTCATCACTCTGGAGATCCAGCTTGCTTTCCGCCATTCCAACAAATTGATATCTCGCAAGGTTCCAAGAAAAAAAATACAGAGCTCAAGGAAGAATCACACACAAGAAGAGAAAAATAATGAGTGACATTGAGAGAGAAGTGAATCGATGAGTACCTGTTGTAAGCAGTTAAAATTTACGGTCCAATTAAATGGCGACACGTGGATTTTATTTATTAAATGTTAATTTATTTTGGAATTTAAATAAATTAATTCCTAAAGTAAATTAATAAATAATTTGAGCCCAACAAATTAAATGGGGCTTAAATTAAGTAAGACATGGCCCAAGTCAAGCAAGCCCAAATTAAATGAGGTCTGACTTAAGTCAAACAAGCCCAGACAAATTAAATCAGACCCAAATAAAATAGGCCTGATTGCAGCCCAAACAAGTGGAGGCCCAAGCCCGCAAGTTGTGGCCCAAATAGAGTGGACCAATCAGAATGCAGGGCATTTATGAGGGGGTCTTCACTTCTCACCTATATAAAGGGGTCTCCTCCCTTCATTCAAGACACACTGAAGCTTCTGAAGACACAGACACTTTGAAGAGATTGAAACACGAGCAACGCTCCTCAAGATCTTCAAGGCGAAGAACGATATACGACCCGGGATAAAGGTGCTAAGCCCCCCAGATCGAGTGTTTTCCACACACTAAGTTCTTCAGTGTTCTTCGAGCTAAGAACGACGTACGACCCGGGATAAAGGTGCTAAGCCCCCCAGATCGAGTGTTTTCACATCAAACACGTTTAATCCAAACAAAGGCTCGACGCCTCTGGATAAACGTTACAAGTCCCTAATTCGAGTCCGGACAAGCTTCAGACGAAGATCCGACTCAACACACAAAGTCAGTGCAGTCAACAAAGTCAGCGCACACACAAGTCAAGTCAAAGACAAGACAAAGTCAAAGTCAAGTCAAGCCTCGTTGGTTCGAGAGAAGAATCAGAGGATTAATAGAGATCGTTTCCTTAATTATCAAGTTCAATCCACATCGGATTATCTTTGTAATTCAATTTGTATTTATTTTATTATAAATACAAAAAATTTGTTGTTACAAATTTTGGCACGCCCAGTGGGACCATCTCTACCTCTCATCTCTTCTCCCTACAAAGATACAACATGACTCCTGTCAAGATCACAGTAGGAAGGACTTCTGCCTCCAAGCTCTCCGCCTCATTGAGTGAACAAGTCGTTGTTGTTACAAGGAGTATGTCGATGAAAGCTCAGTCAGAGGCCTCCTCCGGCTCTAACTTTTCGGTTGAAATGGCTTCAAGAAAACAGCTGCCCATGAAAGAGGATAGTGATGAAGATTCTGCAAGCTCACACCCTCGTTCATCCTCAAGCTCTTCATCGGACTCAATTGCAGCCCCGGTAATGATGGCCGGCACTACAACTATTGAGGAGCAATTAGCAAATATGATGAAAGCTATCGAAGGGCTCACGAAACATATAGAAGCTCAGGACACCAAAATCTCCCAATTGATGGAAAAAAGAGATGTTGCGGAGACTAGCCGTGCAAACGGAAAAGGAGTTGTGGACGAGAGTGAGGTGGAAGAGTCCACAAAACGCCAAACTACTGAAAAAGAGCAAACTGAAAGAGGAGTGCAACTTTCAGCTGATGGAATGCTCCAAGTGGAGCAACTCAAAGATATTATACTTGGAACAATAAAAGAAAGGTTTGAAGAGAATGCCAAGCCTACCGTCACTTATGTTAAGCCTTACACAAAAAGAGTGAATAACTTAAGGTTGCCACTTGGTTATCAGCCTCCTAAATTCCAGCAATTTGATGGCAAAGGAAACCCCAGACAGCATGTGGCACATTTCATTGAGACGTGCAATGATGCTGGTACTTATGAAGACTATATGGTGAGGCAATTCGTTCGCTCTCTCAAAGGAAATGCCTTTGATTGGTATATCGACTTGCAGCCTGAGTCCATCGACAGTTGGGCACAAATGGAATATGAATTCCTCAATCGTTTCTACAGCACGAGGAGAACCGTTAGCATGACTGAGCTAACTAATACTCGCCAATTGAAGGACGAGCCTGTGATTGATTATATCAATCGATGGAGAAACTTGAGTTTAAATTGCAAAGACCGATTATCCGGAGAGTCTGCTATCGAAATGTGCATCCAAGGGATGGAGTGGAATTTACTCTACATACTTAAAGGGATTCAGCCTAAGACTTTCGAGGAGTTGGCTACGAGAGCTCATGATATGGAATTGAGCATGGCAGCCAGTGGAATCAAACACTCACCAGTGTCGGATTCTTACAAGTCCAGAGAAAGACAAGAAGCCAAGAAAGGGGGCAGACCTTATGCAAGAAACTCCAATAAAGAATCAATGGCCATAAACACTGCTACAGTTAAGATTCGAAAGAATGGAGATGACAAAAAAGATAAAGGAAAACAAGTTACCCAAGAGTGGGGGCAAAGAAGGTTGACCCTGAAGGAGATGCAAGAAAAAGAGTATCCATTTCTGAACTCTGATGTTTCTGGCATATTTGATGATCTGATGAAAGATAAACTCATCGAACTCCCCGAAATGAAACGTCCAGATGAAGCAAGTCGAACCAATGACCCAAAATATTGCAAATACCATAGATTGGTGGGTCATCCCATTCATGATTGCTTCATCTTCAAGGAAAAGATCATGCAGTTGGCTAAGGAGGGAAAGATTGTGTTGGAGGATGAAGCGGCTGCAAACTTCGCTTCCATAAAAGAAGTTCACAATGAAGGCTCTTGTCATGCGGTGAGTGAGGAGGGCAATGAAGATGAACGAGTTGAGAACAAGGAAAAAGCTTATTCTATGAACGTGACCTTCACAGATGAAGACATGTTGTTGGGTTCACAGCCTCACAACCGACCTCTATTTGTAACTGGTTATACGCAAGGGCTGCAAGTAAAGCGTATACTTGTTGACGGAGGCTCAGCAGTAAACATTCTGTCTTTAAGAATGTTGAAAAAATTAGAGATACCGGTGGATGAACTCAATCATAGCCGATTGATGATCCAAGGGTTCAATCATGAAGGGCAAAGGACTCTCGGCACGATTGTTCTCGATTTGATGATTGATGAGATGAGATCAACGATACTCTTCCATGTCATAGACGCAAAAACTTCATACAATATGCTTTTGGGGCGTCCATGGCTGCACGAGAATGGTGTGGTCCCTTCTACATTACACCAGTGTTTCAAGTATAATGAAGGCAACAGTGTGAAAAGAGTATTTGGCGATGATAAGCCGTTTACTGAAGCTGAATCTTACTTTGCTGATGCTAAATACTTCTTCAAAAACACAAAGGAAGTGAACCGAGAAGAAGCCCCAGCACAAGATAATGGGGGCAGTAAACAAATAAAGGAGGAAGGTAGCACATCATCCACCACTCTCAAGAAGAGCAAAGGCAAAGAGCTTGAGGCCCTGGAAGAATTAACATTACCTTTAACAAAAATTGATGAAGGTAAGACTTCTTCTCCACCGCTCAAAGGATTCGTACGTCCTATTGAAGGAGCAAAAACTGAGCATGGTGAAGTATTTGAAGCAGAAATATCTAAGTCATATGGCCCGCAAGCTTTCAAACTCCTTAAGAAGGCTGGGTATGAACCAAAGGAGAAACCGGTGATGAGCAAGTTGCCTCAAGAGACTGTCATCTCATCTGAACATGGGTTCAATGCCACTCAAAAAATGTTGAAAAATAGTGGCCACACTGTCAAGAATGCTAAGCCAGGTTTGGGATATGTCCCTCAAAAGCCAGTCCGCATAGCAATCAGAAGAGCAAACACAAATTATATCATAGAGGGAGAAGTTTCGTCCACAGAAGATATTTTTGATGAAAGTGGAAGGAAAATCAAGAGGAGTTCTGTCTTCGAAAGGCTTGGAAGTGTCTTCGAAAGGCTCGGACCATGTGAAAGGAACAAGATTGGGAAGAAAAATAATTTCAAGTCTCCTAGCTTTCCAAAACTCCGAAGTCGAATCCCTTCTCGTATGAAGAGGCAAAATATCTTGACAGTCTCGTGTGGAAGAGAGTTGAAGGCTAAGATGCAGACGATTGTCTTTACTAAAGAAGACAATGATGATGATAAAGAAAGTATAGCTTCCACCAACCATATCACTGCTCTTGAGGATTCTCAAGTGGAGGAAGTGGATGCCGAGGATGCCCCTCCGCAATTTGAGGAGGGTGTGAAAGCCACTGTCGATGAGTTGAAAGAAATCAACTTAGGTGACGAAAGTGACTCACGTCCTACTTACATAAGTGCCCTGCTAAGTAATGAGGAAGAAGAGCAATATATCAGCCTTCTACGAGAATTTTGGGATGTTTTTGCATGGTCGCATAAAGAAATGCCAGGCTTGGATCCAAAGATCGCAGTGCATCATTTGTCCATAAAAAAGAGAACTCGGCCAATTAAGCAAATGCAGCGTCGATTTCGACCAGAGTTAATTCCATTAATTGAAGAGGAAATTAATAAGCTTCTTGAAGCAGGCAAGATCAGAGAAGTCAAGTATCCTACATGGATTTCTAACATCGTGCCAGTGAGAAAGAAAAATGGGCAAATCAGAGTATGTGTTGATTTTCGGGATTTGAACATGGCGTGTCCGAAAGATGACTTCCCACTGCCAATTGCTGAGCTCATGATAGATGCAACAACGGGACATGAGGTCCTTTCGTTTATGGATGGATCATCTGGCTACAACCAGATTGGTCTAGCTCCCGAAGACCAAGAGAAAACAGCCTTTCGTACTCCGAAAGGAATATATTGCTATAATGTGATGCCATTTGGCTTAAAGAATGCTGGTGCCACTTATCAACGAGCCATGCAGAAGATATTTGATGACATGCTTCATAAGATCGTCGAATGCTACGTTGATGATATTGTGGTGAAATCAAAGAAAAAGAAAAATCATCTCCATGATTTAAGGCGAGTGTTTGAGCGCTTAAGGGAGCATCAACTCAAGATGAATCCACTCAAGTGTGCATTTGGGGTTACATCCGGAAAATTTCTTGGATTTATTGTTCGCCGTCGAGGAATCGAGATTGAAAAGGCGAAGATCGATGCAATCATGAAGATGCATGTGCCTCGGAACATCCATGAACTCAAAAGTCTGCAAGGAAAATTGGCATACTTGAGAAGATTCATATCAAACTTGGCCGGTCGATGTCAACCGTTTAGTCATCTCATGAAGAAAGGCAGTATATTTGAATGGGATGAAGCTTGCAATAATGCTTTCAATAGCATTAAAGAGTACTTGATGAAGGCACCAGTGTTGTGTGCGCCAATACCTGGACGTCCGTTAATTCTCTACCTAGCTGCTCAAGAACGTTCTGTTGGAGCTTTACTCGCACAAGAGAATGGTGATGGAAAAGAAACTGCCCTTTACTATTTGAGTAGAACCATGACTCCAAATGAGTTGAAATATTCACCAATTGAGAAGATCTGCTTGGCCCTTATCTTCGTGATTCAGAAGTTGAAGCATTACTTCCAAGCTCATACAGTTCGGCTAGTTTCAAAAGCTAACCCACTAAAGTTCGTCATGTCAAAGCCAGTACTCTCAGATCGGCTTGCCAGGTGGTATCTCCAACTTCAACAGTTTGAGATTATATATGTCCCTCAGAAGGCCGTAAAAGGACAAGTGTTGGCAGATTTTCTAGCTGATCATCCAATGCCTGCAGAATGGGAACTGTCTGATGAACTCCCTGATGAAGATGCCTTCGCTGTGGAGATAGCTTCTCCTTGGAAAATGTATTTTGATGGAGCATCTCATAGGGAAGGGGCCGGTGCTGGAGTTGTATTCGTAACATCCAGTGGCGAAGTTTTGCCATTCTCATTTTCCTTAACAGAAAACTGCTCTAACAATGTAGCCGAGTATCAAGCACTCATACTTGGTTTAGAGATGGCCGTCGATATAAAGCAATTACACCTTAAAGTGTATGGTGATTCGTTACTTGTGATAAACCAACTACTTGGGGTGTATGAAGTAAGGAAGCTTGAGTTGTTCCCATACCACAAGTATGCTCAAAAGCTGATGAGTTGGCTTGGTGATGTTGATATCGAGCATTTACCCAGAAGAGAGAATAAGCAAGCTGACGCCCTCGCCAAGCTAGCGTCAAATATAGCTATGCAGGAGGCGCAAGTTCAAATTTCAGTGTGCAAAAGTTGGGTTGTACCACCAATCTTCGAAGATGATGATTATGAAGAAGTCGAAAATCATTTGGTGGAGGTCTTCGAAATTGAAGAAGAGGATTGGCGTCAAACACTCATCGATTATCTCAAGTATGATAAATTGCCAAATGAGCCACGTCAAAGGGTTGATATTCGGCGTCGGGCACCTCGATTTATTTACTTCAAAGGCACAATGTATAGAAGATCATTTGATGGAATTTTCTTGAGATGCCTAAGTAAAGAAGAGTCTGTTCAAGCAATGGAGGAAGCTCATTCCGGAATTTGCGGTGCTCATCAGTCTGGGCCAAAACTACACTTTAGAGTCAAAAGAATGGGCTATTATTGGCCAACAATGGTGAAAGATTGCATGGAGTATGCACAAAAGTGTCAGGCTTGCCAATTTCATGGGAACTTGATCCATCAACCTCCGGAGCCTTTACACCCAACAGTTGCTTCATGGCCTTTTGATGCTTGGGGATTAGATGTGGTGGGGCCTCTCACAAAATCTTCTGGTGGTCATCTCTACATCCTTGCTGCCACCGATTACTTTTCCAAATGGGCTGAAGCTGTGCCTTTGAGGGAAGTAAAGAAAGAAAATATTGCTGATTTCATTCGAATCAACATCATTTACAGATATGGTGTTCCCCGCTATATCATCACCGATAATGGAAAGCCATTCAGCAACAGCTGGATCGATAAGTTGTGTGAGAAGTTCGACTTCAAACAAAGGAAGTCGTCAATGTATAATGCAGCTGCCAATGGTCTAGCTGAAGCATTCAACAAAACCCTGTGCAGTCTGTTGAAGAAGGTGGTCTCCAAGTCTAAGAGAGATTGGCATGAAAGAATAAATGAAGCTTTATGGGCGTACCGCACCACCTATAGGACTCCTACTCAGGCTACTCCGTATTCTTTGGTTTATGGTGTTGAAGCAGTGGTACCTCTCGAGAAACAAATTCCTTCTTTAAGGATGGCCATACAGGAAGGCTTAACCGAAGAAGAAAATGCAAAGTTGCGCCTTCAAGAGTTAGAAGCTCTAGATGAGAAGAGGTTAGAGGCACAACAAAGACTTGAGTGTTATCAATCTCGCTTATCCAGAACATTCAACAAAAGGGTGAAGATACGTTCTTTTCAAGTTGGCGACTTGGTGCTTGCCGTGAGAAGACCTATTGTGGTTACACATCGTGTTGGAAATAAGTTTCTCCAAAAATGGGATGGCCCTCATGTTGTAAAGGAAGTATACACAAATGGCGCCTACAAGTTGATATCAGAAGATGGCGTAAACATTGGCCCCATAAATGGGAAATTCTTGAAACGCTATTATGCGTAAAACAACTACAAGATACAACGCTCCTTGATATGAGCTAAAACTGTCCACATGATACTCCTTGATATGAGTTTAAACTATCTGACACAAATAATACAAGGCTCCTTGACACGAGTATAAACTGTCTACAAGTTCAAATTCAAGACTCATTGACATGAGTATAAGTTGCCAGCAAATTCAAACACCACGCTCCATGACGCATGAGCCTAAACTGCATGTTACTCCTGGTCCGCACGAGTATAAACTGTGTACGACAAACTCCTGGTCCGCACGAGTATAAACTGTGTACGACAAACTCCTGGTCCGCACGAGTATAAACTGTGCACGACACACTCCTGGCCCGCACGAGTATAAACTGTGCACGGCACCCCCCCAATCAAAAAACCATGTCCCTTTGAACTACGTTATGACTTGATTCTCTTTAAAGAGATACGTAGGCAGCTTGACATTTGTTAAGTTCAGTCATGTTTTCGTTTGTTTGCATCAAATTTGTGAAGTAAAAAAGCAAATTAAGATATAAAGGCAGCAGGTAAACATCCTAAAAGCAGTAAAGCAAAGGCAAAGATGCAGTGATGAATAAGAAGAAAAAAAAAAGGATAAGAGAGAATATGGATTTTATTGATAATATCATTACAGTTCAAAAAAAAAATATTGAAATGAAATGGTTTCAATACAAATTAATGAAAAATATTCATACTGGATAACTCATCTCGAGCAGCCACCAAAGCTTGTGTAACAGTCCTTAATTCATCAGCAATGGAATCTTCTAGGATAGGTGTTTTCTTTAGTACACCAATGTCCCTGGTAGCAGTTTGGGCTCCAAGCTTTGCATTTTGAACGGATTCACGAAGACGTTCAACCTTTCGGGATACTGTTTCCTTCTCCTTCAACAGGGTCTCAATTTCTTCCGCAATCTGCTTCAACCTAGTCTCGGATTCTTGCAATTGCTTGATATCTACAGCTTCTTTGCCTTTGTGTTCGTCAGCACGCTTCCTTGCATCGGTCAGGCGCTTATTAACTTCTCTCCTGGATAGCCCATCAGCAAGTTTTATCTTCACGGCATCATACGCATCAGCTTTAGTAAATAAGAAGTCAAATGATGCTTCTAAAGCAGATCCGTCAATCTCTGGAGCACTCTTGAAATTATTCACCATTTTGAGTCCCTCATTCCGCATAGAAGATAAGGAGCCGACAGAAGTCCTCTTCAACTTATCTTGAAAGCTTTTCCACACTTTCAAATTAACTAGTTTCCTAGCATCCGTGATCTCGGCATCAAAGTTAAATATTGTAATTTCTGGAGCTTCCATTATAGTAATTGGAGGATGAGACTCGGGCACAATAGGAGAAATTTGATCTGGAAATACATCATCTACTAAGCCTTTAAGGGCTGCAGCGGAAGCTGATCCTTCTTCCTCAAGTTCGTCATAATCAGAGCCAAATACAACATCCAGATGCTACAAAAAAGGGGATATTAGAAAATAGTTATATATGGAAGTATGGAATTCATAATTAAAAAAGGGGATTGAAAACCTCGGTTTGAGTTATCAGGACGTGCATAGGAGATTCGCCTCTTTTGGTCCTCTTCAAGTTTCGGTCTGTGCTACTCTCATTTGAATAAGAGAGATCACTCTTTCTTTTTTTTGCTACACCTGACGTTCCAACAATCACCTTCTGAGGAGGTGGGGCTTCTAACGGTACAGTTGCTTCATCAATCTTGGCACTATCCGAATTGCCAATAATGTCAACTTCTTCCTCTACGGTGTGGCTCGGAACAATTCTGATTAGATCCGCCATATGATCTATAAAATAAGTCCCATGAAGTTGAGAGGACCACTCAGCATACTTTGGTGAGCAGAAGTTTTTGAACTCTGTGGGGACGCATGGAAAAGTCGCTTTAGTGCGAGAATTGCGTAAGATACATCGCCTCCAAAGCTGAAGCCCTTGCTCTAAAGTAGACTCTCGAAAGTCTGTTCTCAGTTTCCCTGGAGTATCTTCTTGATAAAAGCCAAATTGACGGCTGAATCGATGTGGGCTATAAGGTTCAACAAAAAATCTCCCATTCTGTCGTAGAGTAAGATAACTCATACGAATAGCAATGAAGAAACTCCAATCACGCCAAGATGCTTGGTCAATATCAATATACTCCCTTGGATTATTTATTCGGCGAACATTACAAAGCAATGAAGCATTACTTCCATTTTGAAGTCTTTTGCGAGCATTAGTTGGAGTAAAGAACTTTGCTCCATTCTCACCTGAATATGTTACCATTAAAGGGATCTTCAGTTCATGTGGATTTGGATAATGAGTATTGAAATAATGAGCCAACCAGGTGTACACAAAGTGTACGGGAAATGTTGATTTCAGCTCAGAGGGTCTAGGATCATTTGAAATTTTGTTCAAGCCTCTATAGATACTCGTCAAGACTGGGACGACAAGTCCAACTGACCTTCATGTAGCCATCAAACTCGCTACCTTAAAGGTTCCAGGACGTATTAAATCTACTTCATCGGTAGGGAGTACGAAAGAGCAAAGCCAGCAAGCCAGATAAGCAGCCAGATATGTCTCCTCTTGGTGCATAACATCAATACCGAGCATTTTGAAGGGTCCTGTTTCTGCAGAGGTCCATTTCTTATGATCACCAATAGACCCATTTGGGTTGTGTGTTTTCTTGCGGCGGTTCTTCCTACTCTTCTCTACACGTACAGGAGGTTTCTTGTATGTTATAGGTCGACAAAACCAAAATTTTACCCATCGAGTGAGTGAAACAGAGTCAGTACCATCAAGACTGCGAAGTCTATGGTAGGCGTGCAGCAAGTGCCGACAACTAGATGGAATACGTAAGCCATTGAGGTCACGATCATTGAAGAGTTCAGGTTTATCAGGCACAACCTCTTCATATAAATGACCGGCTAGTGGCAAGCCCGTCCAGTTGTACAAATCCCATAGAGAAATTGATATTTCTCCAAAAGAAGTGAGCAAAGTGTTAGTAACAGGGCACCACGCCTCACAGAAAGCTTTGATGATCTCTTGGTTGCAGTCATATGTGAATAAAGATGCAAAAATTGGGTCATAAATCTTTATTCTTGCAAGATCATCATGATATCTGCTTAGAACAACTTCAGTCCATTCCCAGTAGCCAGGAGTATAACGGAATTCTCCAGGAAAATTCACCGAATTGCCCCACGCTGCATGATCATCAATTATTCGGCGCCCTAATGTGGGCAAAGGGTCAAGGTTTTCATCTTCGGTATGGTTAATCGCCTTCAAAATTACAACTTTGGTTTCACCCAAGTTCAGATCTTCAGTCCAAGTCTTTAGATCAGGTTCGCTATTCTCGCAAGGAATTTTGTCTATAGGTGCACCCATCAAGGGTCTCTCAATCGGAAGATAAGTTGCTCCATCGGATGGTGAGTTCTTATTGTCAAGAATCACCAATTGGCGCTTATTGGAGTCTATGACCGTACCAGCGAAGTAAACCATCTTGAAGTTAAATTAACTGCAAGGAAATATATGGGAAAATATATCAGTAAAGGGGGTTCAAATTAATTTATATTTCTTTGATTTAATTAATTAAAAGACCCGGAATAAATTCATGGGGTCAATTAATTAATTCAAGATTATAAATTAAATACACATGACAAAGGGATTTAAGATGATGACAACAAGGGGTGACTAAAATAATTCATGTATAAGTTTAAATAATTTAAACTTAGCATATAACATGAATTATATTTAATTTAGGCCCTAGAAACTGAAGATAAAAGCCCAAAGCTTAAATTGGTTTAAGCCCGAATTATCTTTATGTCCTAATATCTAGGAAATGAGCCCAATCTATAATTTAAAAAATTTGACTCAAACTCAAGAATATGGGCCCGGATTAAATCAAAGTTAATGGGCCAAGTATAATCCAAAATTGAGCCCAATTGAAGGGTCAAAATTTAAAGGATTAGTCAAAATTGATGGCTTCCTTCTTCTGGAAGCAGAAGGCTCCCTTACGAAGATCATTTCCGCCGCCGCTCACGGATCATCGGTACCGTCGCCGCGCGCTTCAGCCACCCCGGAACTGGAGCCTCTTCCGCCACATTTCTCGCCGGAAACTGGATCTCACGTTGCCACACTCTCCGCCGTGAATTGTGCGCCGCTCCCCGCTGCGATGTCGCCCCGCTGCCGCTGCGCACAGCCGCCACTGGTCCGCCACGATTCCACCATCGACGCCTCCTCTCCACGCACACATCACGCCGGAATCAGAACTCCAAGTGCAACGCCGTCCGCTCCCAGAACCTGCAGCGCCGTGGCACGCACGCTGCCGCCACCCATCAACCGCCCCCTTCAATCGGCGATTGCCGCCGGGTCGTCACCCATCGTCAGCCGCGACTGCCGACAGATGCCCACTCGACCATCGACCACCAAGTTTCGCACCGGATTATCACCGAATCCCGTCGCCGCCTGCCACCATCGGATCCCATCATCATCAGTCCCGATCGATGCGCCGCCGCCGCTATCTCTCCGCCGCGACACCACGCAAGGCTGACTGGGTCTGTCGTCACTCAATAAACCATCACCGTTCGCTGGAGAAGCCCGTATGCCCATCATCATCTGCCGATGGAACGAGTCCCACACAAGTCCAGCCGCCAGCGCCACCAGAATCGCGAGGGCTGCCACATCTTGCCATCACCAAGAACACTACTTTGCACTACTCGTCGCGCTGCAAGCCGACACCATACCGGAGATCCACTGCACAAACTTGCCAAATGAGTCCATCACCAGATCCGCACCATCAGACCAAACGGATACCTCCGCCGAGCTCCCCTCGTGCCATTTTCTTGAAGGAAATTACACCGCTGCCCATCTCCACCTTTACGGAGCTGCTCATTGTCGATCGCCGAGAACACCCACCGGATCGTTGTACCTACCCACTGACAGATCACTACTAGCGACCACCGTTTCCATGCCACAGACAACTGCTGCAAAGGACAGCGATTAATTCCGTAAAGGAACAACCGAGGACAACCGAGGGACATTCCTTAACTCCATAAAGGGACAGCCGAGGGACTTTTGTTAACTCCGTAAATGGACAATCGAGGGACAATGGTTAATTCCATAAAGGAATAACCATAAAGGGCCAGCCGATAAGGGACAAGGTTCGTTCCTTCGAAAAGGAAGAGTAACCAGGTTGACAGGAAGAGCACGGCCATATAAAAATTATACAGTATGTGCGTTGAAGACAAAATAAGCAAAATAAAGAACACAGTAAAAAAAAAAAAAGTGTACAGAAATAAAGAAGCAGATTTAAAAAAAAAAAAATTGAGGCCTACATACTGATAATAAGCGCTTGATAAAGAAATCTGCAAGGCAAATGAGATCGGTGCTCTTCGAAAAAAAAAAGTTTGAAGAGAAGAAAAGAAATCAGAACTACAGGTGTCTTACGTTCTACGTTCTGTTGATAAAAAAAAAATCAAATACACTGGGTCCTTCTTATATAGTGGAGAGACTGCAGCAAATTATGGAAAATTTGCATGATTGAAATATCTCAGGATCTCAAGAGATTTCTTTTTTTGAGCAAAGATATGGAAGGTATCTTGAGGAGCAAGAAACAAATCTGTTTCTATTTCTTTTTGAGCAAAGATATGGAAGGTATTTTGATGAGCAAGTAACAAATTTGTTTCTATTTCTTGTCTCCCGTAAATCTTGAAATTAAACAGGGAAGGAAGTTGATTTGAATCTAAGAAGATGAATTGGGCCACTTAAAAAAAATTAGGGCCACTGAAAACAAATTTGGGCCAAGAAAAAAATAATTACTTGGAAAAAGTAATATCTCAATTATAAGAGCCCACATTACAAGGGTTGAAAAAAAAAGAAAAGAAATGAACTTTTGCGATTCCTTCACATCAAGACGTGGCGTCCATGAACAAATCGCAAGGGGGCATTTGTAAGCAGTTAAAATTTACGGTCCAATTAAATGGCGACACGTGGATTTTATTTATTAAATGTTAATTTATTTTGGAATTTAAATAAATTAATTCCTAAAGTAAATTAATAAATAATTTGAGCCCAACAAATTAAATGGGGCTTAAATTAAGTAAGACATGGCCCAAGTCAAGCAAGCCCAAATTAAATGAGGCCTGACTTAAGTCAAACAAGCCCAGACAAATTAAATCAGACCCAAATAAAATAGGCCTGATTGCAGCCCAAACAAGTGGAGGCCCAAGCCCGCAAGTTGTGGCCCAAATAGAGTGGACCAATCAGAATGCAGGGCATTTATGAGGGGGTCTTCACTTCTCACCTATATAAAGGGGTCTCCTCCCTTCATTCAAGACACACTGAAGCTTCTGAAGACACAGACACTTTGAAGAGATTGAAACACGAGCAACGCTCCTCAAGATCTTCAAGGCGAAGAACGATATACGACCCGGGATAAAGGTGCTAAGCCCCCCAGATCGAGTGTTTTCCACACACTAAGTTCTTCAGTGTTCTTCGAGCTAAGAACGACGTACGACCCGGGATAAAGGTGCTAAGCCCCCCAGATCGAGTGTTTTCACATCAAACACGTTTAATCCAAACAAAGGCTCGACGCCTCTGGATAAACGTTACAAGTCCCTAATTCGAGTCCGGACAAGCTTCAGACGAAGATCCGACTCAACACACAAAGTCAGTGCAGTCAACAAAGTCAGCGCACACACAAGTCAAGTCAAAGACAAGACAAAGTCAAAGTCAAGTCAAGCCTCGTTGGTTCGAGAGAAGAATCAGAGGATTAATAGAGATCGTTTCCTTAATTATCAAGTTCAATCCACATCGGATTATCTTTGTAATTCAATTTGTATTTATTTTATTATAAATACAAAAAATTTGTTGTTACACCTGTGTTTCGTTGAATTAGTGTAGAGGGGACAGATTTAACTTTGATTTTTGGTGACTGTCCCCTTCTCTCTCCTTGCTTCAAAAAATCAACGCTGCACTCTCTCCCTTCCAATACGACGTTCCGCCGCCGCTTTCGCACAACGAGCCACTGCCGGTGCGGATTTGGTTCCTGACGCGCCGCCAGCCAGTCGCCGTCTGAATACCGCTGCTGGAAGTTGCTGCCCATCGGAGAACAATATCAGTCCGGCGCCACATCCGCCATTATCATCCCTTGCCGGAGAGCCACCGCGTGCCGCCGTTCTCTGCAAATCTATCTGCTTTAAAAGAACGCCATTCCGGATTTGGTCTTCAGCCGCCAACCGTGAGCCATCGCTGCTTCCCGTCTGCCGCTGCCAATGCCACGAACGGCGAGCCCAGTGCTGTGCGACGTCTTGCCGCGTGATCTTGCCATCGTCACCCATCGGGCTGTTCCCGTTCCAACACTGCCGAAGCTAGAGACGAAGTCGGCAGAAAGAACCGAGACCGGACAAGCGGCGGAGGAAGAGCGGCCGTCAAAAGCAGATCTGGAGCGAAGGCCGTCAGATCGGTGCGGCCGACACAGAAAACCATGTGCTGCGAATCTGGAGCAGCCGACTCCAAGAAGACCATCGGAGGCATGGCCGAAAACCCCTTGAGCTATCGACAAGCAGCGAAGACCAGCCGCGGACGGGATAAACAGTGGGAAGGCCCATCGATGGTCGAAGCAGCTGAATCGCATGACAGATCCTCCAGCGGTTAAATCGCGAAGCCCAAAGGCTGAGGCGGCAGCGGAGGACTGCCCAAGGCAGATCTGAAAGAGGCCGCCGATGGAGGTGGCCGGCGGCTGGTTGAAAAGGGGCACACAGCCGATTGAGTAAAGGAGGCCCGTGAGAGATTGAAGGAGAAAATTTGATATATTTAAGACTAAAATTATTTTTTTAAAAAAATAAAATTTGATATATTTACCGACGGATTATATCCGTCGCTAAATTAAAGACTAAAATTATTTTTTTTAAAATAAAATTTGTATATTTCCCGACGGAATAATCCGTCGGTAAAGTAAATACTAAATTATTTTTTAAAAATAAATTTGATATATTTACCGACGGATTTAATCCGTCGGTAATTAAAATTAATCTTTTTAAAAATAAAATTTGATAAATTTACCGACGGAATAAATCCGTCACTAAATTAAAGACTAAAATTATGTTTTTAAAAAATAAAATTTGTATATTTCCCGACGGAATAATCCGTCGGTAAAGTAAATAATAAATTATTTTTTAAAAATTAATTTGATATATTTACCGACGGATTTAAATCCGTCGGTAATTAAAATTAATTTTTTTAAAATAAAATTTGATATATTTACCGACGGATTAAATCCGTCGCTAAATTAAAGACTAAAATTATTTTTTTTAAAAAAATAAAATTTGATATATTTACCGACGGATATAATGCGTCGGTAAATTAAAGACTAAAATTAATATTCTTTAAATAAAATTATACTTATTTACCGACGGAAAATTAGCGTCGGTAATCTTCCGGGATTTAATCCCTCCAAAATAACGACGAATATATCGACGAAAAAAAATCTGTCGGTAATTCCGTCGGTAAGCCGTCGCAAAAACTGTCGGTAATTTCTTTTAATGATTTTTTTAAAGATAAATCGTATTAAATCAATAAAATGTCGGTAATCCGTCGGTAATCCGTCGGTAATTACCGACGGATTTCTTCCGTCGGTAAATCTGTCGGTATTCCGACTGTTTCTTGTAGTGTACTAAAGGGTATACAATTTAAAACAAAATTCTAAAAATACACAAGTTTTTGCCAATAAGTACTCCCTCCGTCCCGCCCTAATGGTTAAAGAAAGCGTAACTATTAGGGGGATGGAGGAAGTAATATTTTTCATTTCAAAGTGTATATATATTTTATCTTTAAAAGAAAAAATTTATATTTAGTATAAAATCACCGTATATGATGAATTGGTTTAACATGAGAATCATTTTTTTCCTCTTAATATAACATTATTGCTTTATCCATTTTTTAAAAAAAAAAAAACTATTCTTTTATAAGTAAGAATTTTTATGAGAAATCCTTTTTCAAAAATATTACTCCTTCTAAAAAAAAATTAAGTCCAGTATTTTATCGAAAAAGTAATAATAACCAGGAAAATAACAGAAACATAATTGTCCGTCACATAAAAGAAAAAGATTGTGTTATACAGTCTCAAGAATAATTTTTATGAAACGAATAAAAAATTATAATATTATTTTTAATTAAAAATGTGATTAAATAATTAATAAAAATTGATAACAGACCAAATAAATAATTTTATAAATTATTATATAAAAATTGATAATATCTTTAATAAAAGAATAATCAATTAAAAAGACAAACACTCTCATTTATGATCTCGTACAAAACTTTCTCAGAATAAAATGAGGAACAGAAACATTTTCATAGGATTGTTCTATAAATTTTTTGACGTTTTCTTATTCATTTAAAAATATATTTTCTCGATGGATAGGATCCAAAATCACAAGTAATTACTTGGAAGTATATTAAAACTTGTTTTTATTGAATAATTGGTAGCACATGATTAGCTACATATGATTTAATTCTGTCACATTCTATCTTGGAAAAAGGCAGAAATATATATAAAATTTAAAATAAGTAGAACATAAATAGGAATAAATTAGAAGGGGTATTGATATGACATATGCCACCGAAGCTATTTAACCAAGAAATCAAAATTGGGCCAAAAAGGTTTAATAATCCATATGCCCTCCAACCACATAAATCCAAGCCGAAACAGACGGGAGATTATTCATTTCCAGTTGGCCGGCCTTCCTAAATACACCTCCCTTAATTTAATTTAATTTCACTTAAAATTTGTAGTAGTTATAGTTAGTTATTCGCCACGTATACTATACTCCTATTTAAAATTCGCTAAAATGAATAAATAAAAGGCAAAAGCTCCTGTGCGCCCGGGGACACGGAAAGATGCTCCGTGTCCCCATGTGAACACAACTCTCCCCTCCAATCCTATTTAAACCTATGTATTGCTAGGAGTTTAAATTGTAAAGGGGCATGAAAATTGTAAAGACGCACGGAATGTGGGGTGCACAGGAGCCTCACTCTAAATAAAATACCTAATGATATTAAATTATGGTTTCATGTGTCTTTAGGCTTTTTATTAGACGCGTTTCTTGCACCTTTTGTCCATAGACCACCGATATACTATTTTATTTTTGATATTAAATCTATAATTATGTTAGATATTTTATTTTGATATTGCATCTACTGTTATGTCAAGAGATGTCTGTGATATTTTGGTGTAATCCTTATGTCTAGTTTACTTATGTTCTCCTACATATAAGTGATCCAATAGACTGATAGAGGAGATATCACATGACATTCAAACCCTTCTTATTTTATGATCATAAATTTGCAACAAAAATATAACAACAAAATCACATCGAATTTCCACGTTATTTTTGTACATATTTTTTACGTCACGCATTATATAATTGATACATAAGAAGATAAAACAATTCAACCATTTAGAATTTAAGTTTTTATTTTAGAATCTCTCTCTACGATGTATCATCCATTCAATGATATAACACAGTATTTATCAAACTTACACCTAAAATCAAACAAAAATAAAATGTAATATATGATGATATCGAACGGCTTTCTAGAGGCATTATTCGAAACTTTATCTTAAGGAGCGCGTTGAACATTAATGTAATAGTTCAAAAGGGAATAAAGTCGCCTCTTGCTAGTGAGAGAAACAGGAGAGAGAATCTGGTGGCCTTTGAGCTGTGATTTAGCTGTAATACTCACCAATTCTAATAACCCTCTCTCTCTCATCACACGCTCTCAAACCCCCCTCTCTCTCTCTTCTCCAAGCACCACTACAGCCACCCAAATCCCTATACCTAAATCTCCATTCCTCCTCCTCCTCTCCCCATTTTCCTCCCAGATCTCAACCTGCATTCTGCAGACTATATTGAAGAACAAGGATTTCCAGCTGCACATAGATGTCTGGTGTGAGATGAAGCCAAGGAATTCTTCGTGCTGCATTCTGTGCTGTAAACTCGCTGCTGTTCTGCTCTTTGGTTTCTTCTTAGCTTCTTCTTCTCCAGCTGATGCTTCCAGCGTAAACTCAATCAGCAGCAATGGCGGCTCTCTCACCGACTCCGAAGCTCTCTACATCAAAAAGCGGCAGCTGCTGTACTACTTAGACGTATTCGGCGACAGAGGCGAGAATGTCTCCGTCGATCCATCTCTCGTCTTCGAAAACCCTAGGCTTCAAGCTGCCTACATTGCTCTGCAAGCGTGGAAGCACGCCATTCTCTCAGATCCCAACAATTGCACACTCGATTGGCACGGATCTGATGTTTGCAACTACACTGGAGTGTTCTGTGCGCAGGCCCTCGACGATCCTTCGGTCCGTACCGTCGCCGGAATTGATCTCAACCACTGCGACATTGCCGGTTATCTACCGGAAGAGCTCGGCCTTCTCACAGATCTCGGTATTTTTCACATTAATACCAACCGTTTCTGTGGTACTGTGCCGCAGAAATTCAAAAAATTGAAGATACTCTTCGAGCTGGATTTGAGCAACAACAGGTTCGCCGGAAAATTTCCTTATGTTGTGCTTAGTTTACCTAAGTTGATATTTCTGGATATTCGGTATAATGAGTTTGAAGGAACTGTTCCGCCGGAGCTATTTGACAAGCCATTGGATGCTATATTCATCAATCACAACAGATTCTCCTTTGAATTGCCTGAAAATTTTGGTAATTCACCGGTTTCTGTGATTGTGTTGGCGAATAACAAGTTCCACGGCTGTGTTCCGGCGAGCCTTGGAAATATGACCAGATTGAATGAGATTATATTGATGAACAATGTGCTGAGGTCGTGTTTGCCACCGGAGATTGGACTTCTGAAGAATTTGACGGTGTTGGATGTGAGCTCTAATGGATTGTTGGGGCCTTTGCCGGATAGTATTGGAGGAATGGAAAGTTTAGAGCAGTTGAATGTTGCGTTTAATTATTTCTCTGGAATTATTCCTCAGAGTATATGCAAGCTTCCAAGGCTTGAGAATTTTACAATCACCGGCAACTTCTTCACCGGTGAGCCGCCGGTGTGTACCGCCTTGCCGGAGTTTAATGATCGTCAGAATTGCTTGCCGAATAGGCCGGCGCAGAGACCGCCGTCGCAATGCAAGGTTTTCTCGGCTAAGAAAATTCATTGCGGTGCTTTTAGATGTCATCGGTTTATTCCGACTCTTCCTGCGCCGCCGCCCCCCTCGCCACCGATCGTGGTTCCGCCGCCGCCACCTCCGGTTGTGGTGCCAACCTATCCTCCACCGCATGTTTCATCATCCCCGCCGCCTCCACCGGTTTACTCCCCTCCCCCACCTCCTCCACCAGTTTATTCACCTCCACCACCGCCGCCTCCACCTCCACCACCGCCGTCTCCTCCACCTCCATCTCCTCCACCACCTTCACCTCCTCCTCCAGTATACTCTCCACCACCTCCTCCTCCATCTCCGCCGCCACCTTCCCCTCCACCCCCATCTCCCCCACCTCCGTCACCTCCTCCGCCTGTGTACTCTCCCCCACCGCCTCCTCCATCTCCCCCACCTCCGTCTCCGTCTCCACCACCTCCACCAGTATCTCCACAACCTTACCCTCCCTGTGTACGAACGCCGCCTCCACCACCGCCACCTCCAGGTTACCCACCGCCTCCTCCGCCTGTCCATTCACCTCCACCACCTATTCCATATCACTACTACTCACCTCCACCGCCAAACTCACCCCCTCCACCTCCACATTCGCCACCACCACCTCATTCACCACCTCCACCCCCGGTATACATATACGCATCCCCACCCCCACCCGTGCACTATCCACCTCCCCCAACCTTTTCTCCACCACCACCGCCGCCTTGTATAGAACCCCCTCCCCCTCCACCTCCCCCCTGTCAAGAATACTCCCCTCCTCCCCCCTCACTCCCTCCGCCATACGTCTACAAGCCTCCGCCATCACCATCACCCCCACCACCATACCACTACAACTCCCCCCCTCCCCCACCACCCCCACCTCCATACGTCTACAGTTCCCCTCCCCCACCACCCCCAACTCCAGTATACGAAGGGCCATTGCCTCCTGTGACTGGAGTGTCATACGCCTCCCCTCCCCCACCACCCTTCTATTGATTCTTTATGGAACAGAAAAGAAACAGGTATCTAAGCTGCCCAATTACTTGTATTGTTTAGTTATCAGTTACTTCTCAGAGCTTACATTTGTTGTGTGGCATTCTTGATTCTCATCACTGGGATGAGGGGAAAAGATATCCAAATCGATTAAAAGAAGGATGAGAGTGAGAGAGAGAATCCAACTTCCAAGTAGGGCTTGGATGAGAGCATTTGTGCCCGGAAATTGTAATGTATTATTGAGGATTCCTGATAAATTTATTTTAGTCAGATCCAAGATAAGTGGGTGTGAGTGACAAAGAAGAGACATGAATTAAGACAAGAAATTTCTATTACAATATATATATAATTATATCTTGAATTTGTTTATGGATGAACTTGAGTTGTGAAATAAGGTAGGTATTTCAGGTGTATGTATGGAGATGATCATGATATCATAATCAGGAGCTAGAACTGCTGCTGCTGCTGCTGTTCTTGGTCTAGTTTGTGGATTTTCATTGTTATTAATCTTTTATGTCATACTTTTCATTTCTTTTTTGTCCCAATTTATAGAATAATTATAATGATTTAACACTTGTATTAAATACTTCAGATTTTTTTGAAGATTTCCATCCTCTTTCAGTTTTCAGAGCTTAATGTTGTCATACTTGTGTTATAGTAATTTAAAAGTAATTTTATTGGTTTTAAAATCGAAATTGAATACAATTGGATGCCAGAAACACGGTTTCTAACTTGGAAATTAGCACTTGACATAAACATCTCCAAATGAAATTTGATTAAGCTAACTTCAAATCAATCAACCCAATGGATAGATTTTTATTGCAAAATCTAAATGGTTAACCCATCAAAATTCAAATAGAATGTTTATTAAAAAGAGTGTGGATCCTCTCCCGTAATTTACCTCAATTTTCTCTCACTGTAGCGTGCTACAGTGAGGGGTCAATTTCCTCCCGTGCGGGAGAGGATCTGGATCCTTATTAAAAATCCCTCTTAAACACACTCTTCTCTTATTAAATGCTACAATACAATTTCTCATTTTTAATTCTACAATACATTATTTCATTTTCAATTCGTTTTATTATAGAAATACTCACCCTTTTACATCCCAAATTATCTTTTAATAATATAACTAGAGAATACTGTTGTCAGAACAGGACCGGCCGGTTCGATCGGGTTGGATCGGGAATCGGTTCGGTGACCAGTCCGATCACCCGTTAAGAACTGTTTTTAGCTTAAAACCGGGAAGAATCAGTTTGGACCGATCAAAATCGGAAAAACCGGTTGGACCGGCCGAACCGGAAACCGCCGATTTTGATATATTTTTATTATTTCTTTTTTTTTTTGAGATTTTTTGTTTATTTCAAATTTTTTTGTTCCAAATTTATTTCAATTCAATATTCAATCAAATTTTCCTTCTAAATTTATTTCAATTTTTAATTAATAGAGATATTTAATATTGAAGTGGATTAAAAAAAGGGTCACTTACTAGGAGTTACATAAAATAATGCATAATTACTATAAACTACATGACTCTAAGTACTATTACTCATAACTACACAATTATGATTGTGATACCATAAATACCCCTATGTATTTGCACAATTTGGTTTTGCACAATTTGATTTTGCACAATTTTGTTTTTTCACATTTTGTTTTCACATTTTTAATTCCGGCAGCAGGCGGCGGCGGTCAACAGTCGGTCCGGCCGGCGGTCAACGCCGACCAACAGTCGGTCAACTCTGGTCAACGTCAGTTCGGCCGGCGGTCAACGCCGGTCCGGCAGGTGGGTGAGTGAGGGGTAGGGTTGGTGGTTTGAAAGTGTATGAGATTATAAGGTTATATTTGGTATTTTACTTTAATATTTTGTATGTGAGAGTAATTATTTAAATTTCTTGTATCTCATAGTAATTTAGGTTAAACGTTTGTATCTATTAGTGATTCTCCCTTAAAAGAATAATTATTAATATATTTCTTTTCAATTTATTTATTTGTGATCGAAGTACTCCCTCCCTCCCTCAAAGTATTTCACACTTTCTTTTTTCATCCGTCCCTCAAAGTATTTCACACTTTACTTCTACTAAATTTGGTAAAAAATACATTATAATAATACTCACTTTTTACACATATCCCAATATAATACTTACTTTTTCACATCTCCCAACAACTTTACACACCTTTTTCATTAAATCAACTAAAATATATATTATCTTTCTTACTTTATACATAAAAATACAAAATATTCTTAAACTCCGCACACACAAATACGTGAAATACTTTCCGGGTCGAAGAGAGTAGTTAACTATTACAAGAATTTAAAATTCAAAAATCATTTTTCTTCACATTAAACTTTCCTCTTTCATTTTATTATTATTATTATCATTATTTAATTAGGTATTTATTTAAATGTACACTAAGCATGTTAATATATAATCATATATAAAATATTATAAGATATTATAAAAAATATCTAATTTTAGTTTTTTCGGTTGAACCGCCGGTTCAATCGGTCCGACCGTAAACCGTTGAGGTCACCGGTTCGATCTCCGGACCGGTTATGAAAACACTGCAGTAGAGAATATATTTACTGGAAATGTATCATGAAGATGTGAAATTGGTTTTGGAAATATTATTGCCTTATGCATAATAACTATTACCCTCATACTCCCACTATTCTTGTGAATTTGTTGTAAATTAAATGACATCTATTTCGAGAAAAAAAAAACTATTTTTAGAATGATAACATGATACGATTCCAAGTAAATGGAGTATTATGTTTGTGCAAACCCTAGCTCAAATCCAAATTAATAGGTAGTTAAGTTATAAAGTAGAAAAATTAAGTTCTTCGTCAATGATGAACACAGAATGGTTGGAGTAATATATTTTGCATGAGTGTATATTAGGTGCACCCGGGTGCCTTGCACCCATATTTGTATAACTTTTTATTCTATTTTGTATACATGTTATTCTCTTTTGTATACGTGTTTTGTAATAATTGTATACTTTTTTCACACTAAGTTTTTCATTAAAAAATAAGCATTCATATGTGTATAACTTTTTATTCAATAGTGTATACATGTATTTTAATAATTGTATATTTTTTTACACTCAATTTTTTATTAAAAAAATTAACAATTAAATTGCATACATTTTTACTCATAATTGTATATGTTTTTGCTTATATTTGTACGTGGGTGCACACGAAGCTTCGTGTGCACCCGGGTGCACACTATATTTAGCCATTTTGCATAAATTATAAATACTTAATTTTGAAGCGGAGAAGAAAATAAGTAATAATAATAACCAAACAAAAGAGTGTATTCCTTATCTTAAAATAACATGTTATTGGGTAGAGCCTGACATGAAGGAGACCGGCCTTGGGATGATGATGATAATGATATTTGATGATGGCTTTAAAAGAGATAATACAAAATTCATAATCCATGCTACATCCAAAATTAGAGGTCCTACAAAAATAAACAAACAGACACTTATAAAAGATTCGTGCATTGTGTTATACCATCACACAAAAATAAATTTCATGAGATAGATAAAATAATATTTTATGAGAGGGGCATTGATTAGTCATTTTGTAGTTGAGATGACTAATTCAACAATTTATCGAAGCACAGAGAGGTATGTACTAGTACTTAAGCGATCTCACGTTTCTTGTAATTTTATAGAGATGAATCATCAATGGTTTGGATATTTAAACAAGTAAATAACAATAACCAAAGCAAGCAAGCAATCATTGGCAAACAAGATAGATAAATGAAAGGTGGTTTTCCAAATTGATTAAAAATGAGATTAACAACAATCAAGAAGTGGTAATTCTAGAAATTATGTATCAAATTCATATGTGTCATGGATATATGATTAAGGGTCAACACTAATTTCACCTAAACTCCCTATCGAAATGGATAGGATATGAATATCAAATAGCTCAATGGATTGGTTTTCATACAAGCAATTCCAATTAGGTAATAAGCTTGAAATGAGAGTCCTTTCACACGATTAATCAACCTCTCAATCAAACCAATCACATGTTCTATCAAAGGGTTCTAAATTCTAAAGGATTTCTCAATCTCTTTAGAACTTATAATTATCATGAAGTGTATGATGAATTGATTCAATGAACTATCCTAAACATTTAATTGATTTCTCAATCTAATCACATGTTCATGACAATTAATCACACAAATCAACAATACAAATCAAACAATTAACAATCAATAATAGAAAATCATAGATCCAATCAACATATGAATTCAAATACACAAATCCCCAAAATTAACCAACAACTCTCATGTTGCTAATCCCATAAGGGAGTTTAGCCTACCAAAAGGAAATTAATATAGACATTAAGATCATTACAAATCATGATGAAACTATGAGGTTTAACTACAAAGTATGGATGAAAACTCCCTTGAAGTGCTTCAATGGTGATCTCCTTCATTCTCTTGCAATTCTCCTCTCTTTCTTGCTTCTTTTCTTCAATTGGATGAAGATTTTGATGGTGGGATGATGGTAGATGGAATGGATGGTGAATGGATGAAGATGATGGTGTGAATGGAAGGAAATGGTGTGTGATCTAGGTGTAGGAGTGAAACCATTGTGTGGAATATCCAATCTCTCTTCAAATATTGAACTTGAGGTTATTTATACCCTCTCCAAGTTGGGCCACGAATTTAACATTAGTAGGGCTTTTTGCACATACTTACACACATTGGCAGGTGAAAATCTAGATTTTTGGCCCAAAAATATGTAATTCGAATTGGCCTTACCCAACTCGAGTTGCATGTAGTGTAACTCGAGCTGATCTAGCTCGACTCGTGTTAGCAACTCGTGCATCCGCCTGTTCGGTCGTGTTGCGAAGCTCTGAAACTGAAAAACCTTCGAAAGGCAGCTCGACCCGAGTTGTAAGTCGAGTAACGACTTGACAACTCGAGTAAGCTCACTGTACGATTTTTGGTCGCTGCCCTGCTCCCAACTCGACTCGAGTTGCAAGTCGAGTTGGACCTTGCAACTCGAGTAAGCACTCTGGACGATTTCTGGACCCCAATTCTATCTTCTCTCAACTCGAGTTGCAAGTCGAGTTGGACCTTGCAACTCGAGTAAGCTCTCTGAACTATTTCTAGATCTTAACTCGACCTTCTCTCAACTCGAGTTGCAAGTCGAGTTGGGCCTTGCAACTCGAGTTGGGTCTTTGCAGCCCCGTTTCTTGCTCGTTTCAACTCCCGTCTCTATTTTTGCTCATTTTTTACCTGTTTTACATACATTTAAGCTCATTCTCACATATTTCCATGAAAACACATAACACAACCAAATTATACATAAAATATGGATAAAATACTACGAAAACGGACATAAAAAGACACTAAAATTTAGGTGAAAATATCACTCATCAGACATCAATTGAAATGGTGCCCATTTTGGTCCCTATCCTTCTTAATTAATTCCTACTCCTTCATCAATGTTTTTTTAATTTATTTTTAAATTTAGGGTTAATTGCAAAAAAGAATCCCCACCTTTACTTTTATAGCAAATAAATCACAATCTTTGAGAAATTGCAAAAAAAACCTCGACCTTTAAGTTTCGTGCAAAACACACCCAACGGGCAGGAGAGGGTTGCCCGACGTCCAACGTGGCGTTGACCTTTGCCACGTCAGCTTCCACGTCAGATTTGAGTTTATTGCAGAAAAAACCCCAACCTTTACTTAAATTGCAATTTAATCCCAACTTTTGAGATTTTGGCAAAAAAGATCATCAGATTTTTTAAATTTTTTAAATTGCACCTACTATATTTTATATTTAAAATCTAAATTCTAAAAAATTATTAAATAAAATAATACATTTATTTTAGTTTTTAAAATATTTTATGCATTATAAATTTGTTAAAATTTATAAAATTAAAGTATTCTTTAACATGTCTTAAAAATTTTTCGTAATTTTATGTTATACGATTTAATATGAAAAAAAAATATTTAGAAGACTATAAAATTAAAAAAAAAAATTTATAATTCATGTAGACTTAATTTATAAACTCATAATTTTATACGGACAAAAAATAGTATTAATTAAGTTTTAATTTATACAAACCAATTCATGTACTCTCTCCGCCCATTTCAATTTTTATATATTTATATTTTTAGCGTCTCATTTCAATCTTTACGTTTCTCTTTTTGGCATATGACCCACCAACAATAAATAATATATTACCATGAGACCCGCATGCAATAACAATACACTTACCCATTTGCATTAAAAATTAATAAAAAAATTAATAAATACGGGACAAGATAATTACGGGACAGAGCGAGTAATAAAAATTAATAAATAAAAACTTAAAAAACCTTGTAAAAAAACTTTAATTATGAAAATTTTATAATGTATAAAATATTTTAAAAATTAAAAGATTTAAATAGTTAGATGTTTTATAATTTTAATATAAAATATACTCCCTTCGTTCCATAAAAACTGTCTTACTTTCCGTTTTCTTCCATCCCACAATAATTGTCACACCCCAAAAATGGAAATTTCACATCAACTTACAACCTCAAAAGTTATTTTAATTTCAAAAATACCACTCCCACCTAACACACATAAAATACTTTATAATTTATTTATTACTTAAAAATACCACAATAACCCTAAAAAGTTAATAAATTTGATCAAAAGCAACATTTCTTAAACTTCGTGTCTACAGTAACTTCGTGTCTACAGTAACTACAGTAACTACTATTAGATTGGTGTAATTAAAAAATAAAATAAAAATCTAATGAATTTTTTTGTCAAAATCTCAAAGGTTGGGATTTATTTGCTATAAAAGTAAATGTTGAGATTTTTTTTTCAATAAACTCAAAGCTGACGTGGCAAAGGTCAATGCCATGTCAGACGTCGGGCAACCCTCTCCTACCGGTTGGGTGCGATTTGTACGAAACTTAAAGGTTGAGTTTTTTTTTGCAATTTATCAAAAGTTAGAATTTATTTGTAATAAAAATAAAGGTTGAGGTTTTTTTTTTGCAATTAACCCTTAAATTTATTATATTTAAATGACTATTATACCCTAAACCCTAAATTCTAGGGATAAATTATACCCTAAATCACAAGGGTAAAATTACAATTATACTCTAAACCACAAGGGTAAAATTATAATCATAACCTAAACCCTAGGGATAAATTATACCCTAAACCCTAGGGATAAATTGTACCCTAAACCACAAGGGTAAAATTATAATTATATCCTAAACCATAAACCCTAAGTATAAATTATACCCTAAACCATAAGGATAAACTTATAATTATACCTTAAACCCTAAATCTTAGGGATAAATTATACCATAAACCACCATGATAAAATTACAATCTAAAATTAAATTTAAAAAAAAGAAATAAATAAATAAATAAAACAATAAAAAACGACAAAAAAAAGAAAAAAAAGAAAACAAATATTGGTTCAGCAACAGTAGCGAGTTGGCGTGAGAATGGAGGGAATTTGGGGTGGGAAGGGGGTGGGCCCATGGTCCTAAATTTTGGAATTAGTGGGACAATTGTATTCTAGTTTTTGTCATATTTTAATAAGTAATAAATTCTATTTGAATGAATGTACGTAGTGAATTATTTTAAAAATGATAACTAATTAGAAAAAATATCATGAGATAGTCTCATATAAGTCACTACAAGAAAAACGTTAAATTCCAACATATAAATTCCAACGAAAAGTAAATATGTTGAAAATTTTAGAGTTCCATTAAATTTTTCAGTGAAACCTGAAACCATTGAAAAATTCCAGCGAAAATTTTCATAGAAATTTAAATTGTTGAAAACGTTAATTCTAATAGTCTGATAGCTATTGTTAAATTCCAACTAAAATTCCTATAAAACTGTTAGAAAAATTTCAACAAAAATTACAATATAAATTTCAATAGCTTGATAAGCTATTGGAAATTTCCAATAGAAATTCTAATTAAGCTTAATCATAGGAATATTTCAATGAAAATTCTATCAAAAATTTAAAACCATTGAAAAATTCTAACTCGAATTCCAATGACCCAATAAATCATTGGAAATTTCTGTTGAAAATTTTATTTTCCAAAAAATAAATAAATAAATCTCCAGATAATAAATTTATCATAAGAGAATTTAATTAAGTAGAAAAATATATTTAAAAAAAGAAAGAAAAAAATATATAATATGAGAGTTTAATAAATTAAAATATAAATTTGTAACTCAAATTAATTACTCTATAAATTAGTTAAGTTGATAGATGATATGTTAATATACTCAAAAGGTCAAGGGTTCAAAAATTTATTTGTGTAAAAAAATAAGTTCGTGAGACGAATTGATAACAAGTGATAACTAGGGGATGTATCGATTTCAATATCGGTATGGATGTCGGTTACCATATCGGTGAGGCGATTGGTGGGGCTGCGGCGATGGTGGCCGGTGGGACGACGACCGGCAGGGCATTGGAGATTTGGTCCTTATATCCAATTTTTTTCCCTTAATGGTATTTTGGTTATTTAGGTATCATTTAGTTAAAAAAATAAAGTTTATAAAGTTTTGGTATTGAATTTTTTCAATTGAGTTTTTGTAGTTTTGCCGGTGGGCATGGAGCCAGAGGCGTTAAAACCGATTTGGTACTAAGCTATTCCACGTAAAGTGTAAATTCATATGGACAAAATCCCGACAAAGAGAAATCTGCTACGAAGAGGATGTTGGGCAGAAGAAATAAAAACATGTAATAGCTGCAATATTGGGACGGAGAACGTGCCACGTCTATTCATTGAATTCCCAAGTCACAAGAAATCTGAGCATGTTTTCTCGACTGGACAAACTTATGGACCACTACCTTCGGAGCTGACGTGAATATGAAGCTAGCGTTCGTGAATATTCATTAGGATAGCAAGGCAAAAAACATATTGACGATAGTTTGATCATGCATAATCGAGATAATATGAAAAACAAGAACAAATAGGTCTTTTAGAATGTTGAATCAATTGCACGAAAAACAATAGAGGAAATTAAAATCTAATTTTCGAATTGACTCTGATGGAGAAATAAGAGTATCTACTGTGTAAGTTTTTCTAGTTGAATGAGAGAGGGCAAGACATTTTTCATATGTGAAAATGGCAAAAAGTAGCCACTATTACTTAAGTGTAATTTTAAGTGATCACATGTGTTATATACAAATTTTCTAGCCACTTTTAAAGGAATTGTCCAAAATGGCTTTTAGGGGGACCCACTTTTCACATGTTTGCAGAATGAGATTCCACACTTTTTGACCAAAAGTACCAAACGTACAGTAAAGAATTCGATTCCTCTTTATTTCTGAATAAAATGGCAAAGTACAACACCTAATACCTAGTACTCCTATGTAGGCATGTGCTCCCCCATATCCATACAAAATAAATGAGGTATATATATATATATGGTGGTCCAACATTTATTAAAAAAATTTCTACTAGTTATTTTAGAGGTTGAGCATTTGGGAACAAATTTCTAGTTTTTTAGAGAGGTGTGGGACTTTGGGGAGCAGCTGTACAAGATATGTTTAAACTTGTTTTAACAGTTATGAATGCCTTAATTTTATAATTTTTACATGCCTCATGAGTGTATTTTATTTATTCAACATTTTATAATAGAAAAAATTATATGCCGATTAGAATAATTTTGTCACATTCAAAATTCTTTCTACATTAAATCTTCACCACTCATGTTAGATTGTATTTGTATCTAATCTTCACTACTACACCCTCATTACATACTAACCATAGATTTTGTCAAATATTTAAACAATGGTGAGTAGGCCGAATAGAAGAAGACTTGCTGGCCGATTATAACAACTTTGTAGGTCGAATATCAGAAATGTTGGCCGAATAGGGCAAAATTTTCTCTCTTAATTTTAGAAAATTAGTAGGCCGAATAGAACAATATTTGTAGGCCGAATAGACAAACATTATGGGCCGAATAGACAAACATTATGGGCCAAATAGAAAGGCGTAGACCAAATAGAAGAACTAAATTTTTCAAGAATTTTTTATTTTTAAAAACACGTAGGCCGAATAGAGCAAGTATAGTAGGCCGAATAGAAGAAAAACATACTGAGACTTTAAGGTGTGTCAAGGTAGGCCGAATATTAAAATAGTGTAGGGCTGCATACATTAATCTGTTGGCCGAATAGAATACAATATGAGTGTAATTTTCTAATGTTTTAATGTTGCAACTAATTTTCTAATGTTTTAATGTTGATGTCATTAAAGTTTTCTTGAAAAAATGTGCAGATGAATTATAAAAAGTTGAGATATGTTGGGGTGGAGCTTGGGAATGGTTGATATACAAAGGTGGAGTGGTGAACTGGTTATTCTTACCAGATGACAGTCTGTGTTATAGTAGTTTGCTAAAAGAAATTCATGATATAGTACAAGCTGATTTGGGTACTGGTGTTATGTAGTTCATTCTCTAGTTGATTACGATGGTCGTTTGTCTAAATATAAGATAAAGAATGATACACGTGTGGCAGAAGTGTTCAACTGTATTGATGTAGGAATGGTGTACATGACACTTCGTCCTATCGCGGGTGTAGGGAGTAGTATGGTTTCAGGGATGGGTTATGATGACGGAAGTGCTGATACGAGCAATGACCCACGTACGAGGGCACATTCTAGTGGGAGGCCTGATTTTGATTTGAATGTGGAGTACAGTCCGGCCTCAGAGATGCAGTGGTCTGGTTTTAGAGAATCTCTAGGTGTTGAAGCCGATGACGTCTTTGGTGAGGGTGAGGATGATGTAGATGGTAATAATGATGATGATGACCCCGACTGTAGAAGAAGAAGATGACATACAGCAGGATTCTATTCGGTCTTCTAGCGAAAGCGATGATGGTGCTGAGGAGAGAAGACTCCAATTGTATGAAGAAATCTGTAATTACATACGTAAGAGAGGCGGCCCTAGCTTTCTTGAACCGATTAATCGTGACTTGCCCCGTCCTGAAATTCTGCTAGAAGAGATGCATAGTATACGGCCCAACACCGTCCTTGGTTGATTCCAGGTATGGAAACTATGTATATTTATAATAGAAATAGAACTAAAGTAAATTTTTATGGGAAACTAATGCACATGCCACGTCATAGGCATTCCGGATGAATCTGACAGAGTAGATCAGTTGACTGGCCATGACTTTGATGTGTCTGGTGTTCTTCACGAGAAAAGTGTATTTGATACAAAAGAGAAGTTGCAGATAGCCGTAGGAATGTATAACTTGCGGAACAGAATGGAAACCCATGTTGAAAGATATAGCACGACCAGGTATAATGTTGAATGTAAGTTAAAGGGTCAAACAGGGTGTCTATTTAAGATGCACGCGAGAATGATCTATGGGTTGTGGGGAGTGGTTAAATTCGTCGAACATGGTTGTTTAAATGATTCAGACAGGTCTGCTCATACACAGGTGTCATCCAAAGTAATCGGTCAATATTTTACTGCTAGGCAGTTTGATAAGATTACTAGCCTCCGACCCCAGGCGATGAGAGAAGAGATCATGAGTGATTTTCGGTTCGACATTAGCTACAATGTAGCATTAAAGGCGAAACACTTGGCTGTTGAACACACGTACAGGGATCACGACAGCTCTTTTCATATGCTCCCTGCGTACATGTATCAGTTGGAATACGCAAATCCCGGTACGCACACCCGAATCTCTGTTGACGAAGATGACCATTTAAGGTTTGCATTTTATGGGTTTCTAGAGTTTGGTCGTCCAGTCATTGTCATAGACGGCACTCATATGAAGGGGAAGCACAGAGGAGTTGTGTTTGTCGCAGTTACGCATGATCCAAACTATTAGATTTTTCCACTCTCCTTATGCACTGGCGATGTTGAGAGCAATATTTCTTGGATGTGGTTTCTAGAGAGGCTACGAGAGGCATACGAATGTCCACGAGATCTGTTGATAGTTTCAGACGGTCATCGTAGTATTGCACGTGCTATTTCTACTGTCTATTCTAATGCCCATCACGGTCTATGCGGCTACCACTTAAAGAACAAATTGGACTGTTTTGGAAAGAACATTTTGTATAGATTTCAGAGTGCGATGGATGCATACCTATCGACAGATTTTGATCAGTTAGTCTGCCAACTTCTACAACTTTGTAATTTTACATTTAAGAATGTCATCGGTACAATGTTTTTTTAACTAATGTTCCCCCTTCCATACTTGTTATTTGCAGATGCATGAACTCATTGAGATATGGTGCCCGGTCGCAGGAGTTAATGGAATTGGTTGGGTCATGGGGATATGAGAAATGGTCAAGGGTGGATATGAGAAATGATACGAGTTTATGAACTCAAATGCAGCTGAGTCGCATAACAAAGCCATCCTTTGGGCGCGGCAGCTACCTATATGCACACTAGTAGAGATTGCCCGCACAATCACTGAGAGGTGGTTTTACTAACGTCGAACTCAAGTTGAGCAACAGAGTACCATACTATGCAAGCGTCTCAATGACGACTTAGTGGTACTTTCTCATGCAGCCTAAAAGCTATCTATTTTCAGACTCATTGGAAATAAGTTTGCAATCAAGGACGGTGATAAGATATTCACTATTAATTTGAACGACAGTACTGCACATGTGAGAAGTTCCAGAAAGAATTTTTTCCATGTATTCATGCGATGAAGGCTATCAAGTACGCATACCGACGACTTACATACTTGCATTGATCTCCTCATTATGTGTTTCTTATATTATACGTTCTACAGTACTTGCAGGTTGCCAGCCAGTGGCTTTGTGTCTTCAGTATTCCATCGCACCAGTGTATTAGGGATGTGGGCCGATCCAGTGATGCATGTTCCCCACTACACTCAGTGGGACACACCTGAAGGAGTGCTGTCACAGTGTGTGAACCCCCTGCCACATAGACAGGCTGGGCGACCACGAATGTCTTGCATAAGGTCAGGTATCGAGTCGTCCAGGAGACGTCACAAAGAACATGTGTGCTCCAGATGTCGACAGCCTAGTCACAATCGAGTAAATTATACTAGAGTTTCATCGTCATATGATGATCCACCTCCTCCTGCGACGGATGCCCCTAATACCCATTTACGTAGACCAAAAAAATATGGCATTTGAGGTGAAATTGGGCATACTGGTCTACGTTGTCCTTCTCAGTTGTAGCAGTAGTGTATAACTTTTAAATTTTTTCATAGATGAAATAGAGATTAGAATGAAGTTGTGAATGGAATAGAGATGGGAAATGAATGAAGTGTGCAAATCAACACTATTTTTGAAAATAACGAAAAAATATCTCAATCACTTTTGATTTGTTCTAGTGAAAATATAAGTACATCATGCTCTGGCAATCATGGTACCAGCCTGAAAGATTAAAAAAGCAATGTGCCTACGGAAATGCAACATGTGATCAGGGGTGTTCCAGTTAAAGTTCCTCGCTAATAACCCCTCTATCGTCCTGAGATACGCTGGTCCGTAACTGAAGTCGTCTTCCTGTCTGTAACAAACCACTCTGCGACCTGGTGTCAGAGGGAAAGTGGACGGAACCCCTCGGGGGTCAATCTCGCGCATCAGAGCTACCATGACACATCTGAATGGTAGAGTCTCCAACATCCGGTGGTCCCTCATGTCGGCCTCGTCAACCCATCTATGCCGGAATGAGTCAAAATAGTAGAATTTCATATCCTTCGTAATTAGTGCACATGGGTAGTAGTGCGCTGTCGTGTGGACTATGAACAATATCTGCCAAAGTAAGTTAAAAGGAACGCAGATATTAGATGTAAAGTAGGAGATATTATTATTTAATTACATCAAGGGTTAGGCTAAAATACCACGTCACACTCTAACCATTGCCTCGACCCCCTCCACACGGGCAATTTCCCTTGGACGTACTCATGAAGATTTGTCAACAAGTCATCAGTTATATTGGCAAATGTCATTTTGTCATCTTTGTACCGCCTCGTGTGCTCATTCCATACGGATTGAACTCAGACCTTACAAGAAAATCATTGTATAATATTAATCTCAAACTTAAATGGAAATTTTATGGTCCATTGTAATGTGGTAGTTACGTACAGAGAATTGCATGTCCAGAATGAAGTAGGACCCAACATCCTCTTGGATGTGTACGCTTATGTCAGCTGATCGCTCTGATAATAACCGGAGGTATGCATCCAGGTGCTGAAACATATAGAAATATATTACAGAAAAATATGAAATAATGAACATATTTACATATTTAGTATACACATAAACACCCTCTCAATTACCTAGTCGTCAAAACAAACACTGGGTCCTCCATCCCAGTGAAAAAACCACTGCCTACTCCATACCCGAGTCCCACGTCGATCCTGAATTCAACAATGCATTAACAACAGGTGTAATGTATTTAAAGTAATATATGAAGACGTCTAAAATAGTAGACTAGAACTTACAGATCTCTGCTTGTCTTAAATCGCTGGTACATTTTCCAGCGGCGCTCCCGTTCAGTGGTTGTGAATGGTGACTGTAACGCTGCAGTTGGATTTTTGGGCTTCTTAGCACGCATCAAACCATCTTCAGCGACGCCAGGTGTGGGGGCCATTGGACTCATAGGATCCATCACTCTAGAAGGGAAATATCTAACCCCTGACCTCGAGCTCGATGGCTCAGCCTCAGACAATCGGGTCTGGAAAAGATCAGCTCGAAGGCGCTTGAACTCCAGCGTAAGCGCCTGTCGAAATAAATATGTTGTCTGACGCTCAGACACAATCTGACAAGCAATCTGGTGTAATAACTCATCCTGCTGATCCAACCTACGAAAGACCCTTTCTTTGAAACACTGATCATATCCGTGGTCTTCCTAATCATCTACGTGGGCATCACCCATCAAACTCCCATGAAACACTGGGGGCTTATCCACTCTAGCTTCATGGTGCTGCTGTCCGTCATGCTCATTTCCAAAGCGAGCATGCTAGCTACGAGCGGATGAAAGAGGAACATGATGCGTCGGATCATAGGAACTGGGCTCAACAAACCTCGTCTCCCCTGATGCATGTCCACTGTGGTCAGGACTAGAAGTATAGGGAGGTCGGTACGAATGCGGATCCCAATTTGACGTCCACGTGTAGGATCATCCGTTCCCTGACCCTGCCATCGATCCTCAACATCCACACCCGAATAGTACTACTGATCCCATGAATTACTAGTAGGATCTTATGCTTTCTCAAGGCGGTATGCTGCTCCAGATATGAGTTATCAGGCCCCCGGATGACCTTTCGTTTGCGGTTAGAAAATGCCTTTGTGTACATCCTCATTATCAACCCCTCCAAAGGATCATCCTCTATGCCAATCCAATACCCCTTTGTAAGCTCATTAGCGAGGACATGCGGAAAATCCACCACATCAAGATCCTAATGCAAAAAAAACCAATACATTTAGGTACAATATCACTGATTTGTCTTTACCGAAATGGATTAATGATTCATACCCGATTAAACAGATTCCTATCAACCCTCTTCACTTTACGAAAAATTCATCGCAAGCAAAGTGGCCTTAGATTCTCCCTATCGCGAGGGACACTGCCATACGATGCAGCAAGGACAGGTAGACGCTCGTACGCCCAAACCTGTCACACGTAAACCACATATGTTAGATAATTACTATTGTTGAATAGTATAATACACTATAAGTTTAAGTAATCTACTAAAACACGTACCAGGAGCGCAAATGTGCACCCGTAAAAGTGGTATCTGTACTGATCGGGATTTGCTCCAGCTGGCAGTTTGGTCAAAATGTGGTCCATAAAGTGCAGTAGCGTCATATAACTGACCTGCCCCCAAGGGAATAAATCTCATCTCTGTTCGTCCTCTACTAGCACCCAGACCCAGTTGTCTACACTCACCTTAGTGACATCAGACCCAAGGACAAAATAGTACAACAACAATACCTTGGCAATTTTAACCGCATCCTCGGGGCTAACATCTGTAAATCTTCTGCCTTCAAAGTCACGAGCAATCTCACTGACTAATGGTCTCTCGCCCTGACCATAATACGTATCTTACACCCCACCAGGCGGGATACGATATGACACATTCGGATCAAACCCGACTCTATCCCGAAAGTAGAGTCCCATTATCCTCATGAACTCTACCCTGCTGAATATAAGGCACTCGTTCCCAACCTGAAAATATCTAGCAGTTAAATCGTCCCCCAACATATAATCTCCCGTGTCATGAGAGTGTGGATATGAGTATTTGCATTCCAATCATCGTTGAGATCCCAGTATGACCAAAACATGATCTCCTAAATATCTCCTCCGCATTACCCCCAACCCTTGTTAACTGCCTACGGATAATTTCCATAACAACCACAGGTTTGCAGTAATTATGTATACTGCTGTTCTGGCCCTGCATAGATGGACGCTTCCAGTCACCCTGCACAAATAAAATTTTTCCTAAATAATAAATAACACACATCATATATATGTACTCTGCATTAATTCAACCACCTTACTTAATAACACAGAAACTCATAATTATATGCAAATAACAATAAGTTCATTGCAACCACTGACCAAATATTGGCACACTCAAACATTTGTTCTATTCGGCCTACAAACTGTTCTATTTGGCCTACAGAAATTGCTCTATTCCGCCAAGGTCAGTGCTCTCAGATTATTCTCACTTCACATTGATCTATTCGGCCTACACTTGATCTATTCGGCCTACAATATTGCTCTATTCGGCATACCAAATATGGTCTATTCGGCCAACCAATATTTCCAAAAAAATTTAAAAAACTCCTACGCTTTGATCTATTCGGCCTACACTTGTTCTATTCATCCTAAAGATTTGTTCTATTCGGCCTCCAAAAAACCTCTATTCGGCCAACCAAAATTTCAAAAAAAAATCAAAATAATTACTTCTACACTTTGATCTATTCGGCGTACGCTTGTTTTATTCGGCCTAAATATTTGTTCTATTCGGCCTACAAAAAACCTCTATTCAGCCAACAAAAATTTCAAAAAAATCAAAATAATTACTCTTACACTTTGCTCTATTCGGCCTACACTTGTTCTATTCGGCCTAAAGATTTGTTCCATTCGCCCTACACAAAATCCCTATTCGGCCAACCAAAATTTTAACAAAAAAATTTAAAAAAAATAAACACCCCCACTGCGGTCCTACATTCAACACATGATGTATGCACAATTAAGCCATATTCAACACATTACATTTTCAAACCACAACATGTACGAAACATTATACAAAATTAATTTCATATTTTACACATATGAACAAAACCACACAAAATATACTAAAAATCAGTGTAGGAAACATTATACACAAATAACTCACAATTTAGAGATGCCAATAACACTGCTTTTATACATACCCAAAAATTTATCATTTACAAAATTCATCGGAATGCACCTAGTCAAAAATGCCTATTCCGGCCGATGGATATATTGGTGGCACTGTGCTTGACACTTTGGGGCGAAAGGAAGAGAAGAAGAGAGAGAATGTTGGACGAAAGATAAGAGAGACAGAAAGAAAGAAGGGAGTGAAAGAAGTGAAAATGACGTAATGATATACACCACCAACCCACATCCAAAATTTAAAACTTTAAATGTGGTCCACCAACCCACTAATTACAAATTTAAATGTGGTCCACCCACCCTATTTACTACAGTCAAAACTGACTTGATAATGACCCCTTTATTTTCGTCTTTTATCTGACAGTTATGGGGGTAATTTGGAGAGTCCACTAAAAAGTGGCTAGTAAAAATTGATTTTAAGAGATGTGGCTATTTAAAATTGTACTTTGTTAATAGTGACTACTAAAAAATCGGACCCATATTTTTCATATCTGTTAAAATGAGAATTGGTGGTAAATGTCTTGTGAGAAATATCTATACGTGTAAACCTCTCACCTTGATTTCCATTTTAATAAAATTCATTTATTTGTTAAGAAAGGATTAATTACTCCAAGATACACACTTTGTACTCCTAATTACTACTAAATACATTGATTTAAAATAATTATTATTATATACAAAATATTAAAGTAAAATACAAAATATACCCCTAAACTCATATACCTCTAAACCACAAACCCCACCCACCACTGGACCACCACCGGACCACCTGCCGGACCACCGCCGCCCGATCGCCGGACCACCGCCGGACCGTCGGGCGGCCGCCGGACCATCGTCGGGCGCCGTCGTCGGGTGGTCGCCGGAGCACTGCCGGACCGCCAGTCGGCTGCCGAAAAAGTCATCGGACCGCCGCCACTGCCGTCGGAGCTCCGCCGGACCACCACATTTTTTTGCTGCACACACTTTTTTTTGTTGCACACACTTTGCTGCTCACGAACACTTGTTGCACACAACATTTATGTGCAGCATATTTGTAGGGGTAATATTAGAATATCACTATATATTTTTGTAGTTAGTAGTAATACTTTTGTATGTTTGTATCTCATAGTAATTAAGGATTTTTTTGTGTACCTAGTAGTAATCCACCCGTTAAAAAAATATACTCCCTCCGTCCCAATAAAAGAGAATTTTTTTTTTCTATTTTGGTCGTTTCACCCAAAGAGTTATCTTTTCTTTTTTACACACATAGGACTCACACCCCCCCTCTAATACAATTAAAATATGGGGCCCACATTCCACTAATACAAATATCCACTACACATTAAATAATAATATTATTTAATTTACGTGTGAAAAAACAAAAGGCCCTCTTTTGACGGGACGGAGAGAGTATATATCTTTTAATTTATGTGTATATAAGCATAAACTTTAATTTGATATGTAATGATATTGGATCAAGTAGTTTCAAAATCATATATATACCCCAATTACACACACTTAGACCAACTCCAGTGTTGGGTTAGATCTTTTAGACAGCATGTGAAGTAGGTTAATCGTAGTAACTTAACCGACCAACAAGGGTTAGACCTTTTAACTCACTACACAAGGAGTGTCCCCATAATTAAGAGGTTGCTCCCACACGAGATTAGATCATTGATCATTATGCAAATTGTCTCTTTACTTGTACCCAACTGCAATGTTGCGTTACATATAGTCCAACCCAAAATCACATTCAGTGCAAGTGCAATTAATATGAAAAAAAGTAAAAAAATTTTGGTTTTAATACTATGCTACTTTATTGAAAATTATAAGTCCTAAAAATATATAAATGAAAAGAAAAATTATAAGCCCAAAAGACCATTATTAATTTAACTGAATAATTACCATCAACACGATACTAATCTTTACCCGTAATTAGCATTTAGCAAATTCACTCTTAGGTTGTTATGGAATAAATAAATATTCTTATTCAGTGTTTTTAGTAATTAAATTATCACTAACTGTTGCATGATACATTACCCACCATAATCTTATTATAAGTAAGTTTAAAATATTTTAACTAATTAAGACAGATATTTGTGGAATATCTCTAATGAAATCATTTGGTAAGGAAAGATATTATTTTTTTTTATGATCATATGGAGTATACATTAAAAATATTAATCCCCATCCTACTAATCTATTCACATATTCTTTGCTCAGCGGTATGAGATATGGAGGGGGTATTATTTTTATAAAAAAATTATTTCTTGAGACGTCTTATATAAAACTTATTTTATGAAATAATAAATTGAAGTAGACAAAAATTGGTGTGATATGTTTAATGGGAAGATTTCTTGAGAATGATAAGAATTGATAATATATAATTGAATGTGATACTCGAATTAATGAAAAATAATAATATTCACGAACAATTTGTACTGTAAATAAAAAATGATACTTCCTCCGTCCCCAAGAATACATTCACCCTTTTCCATTTTGGTCCGTCCTAAAAATAATTTCACCCCCTAAAAATGAAAATAATATACAATACTATCAATAACCTTACAATACTACAATATTACAAAATTCCACATTCTTTTTACACACAATCTAGTCAAAGTCAAGTATATCATACACTTTATTCTACTCAATTACCCAAAATACCCTTATCTTTCTTACCTCACACTACTTTTCATAAACTCCGTGCCAAAAAATACGCGAATGTATTCCTGGGACGGAGGGAGTAACATTTTTAATAAAGAAATTATAATACATTTAATAAAATAAATAAATATTTAAGATATAATATATAACAATCTCACGCTACTGTTATCACGAATTATATATTATTAATTGTAATCCTTAATACGTTTTGTAACATAAAATAAATGTAATAAAAATAGGGTAATTATTAGGTGACCGTGGTCACTCATGACCCTCTCACATGAGGGGATGGGAGACATATTAGGGGTGGCCCCTACCTCCTCATGTGAGAGGGTAATGGGTGACCACGAGTCACCCAAGTGATCCGGATAAAAACTTAACTTTGAAATAATACAAGAAGAGGAGAAAATGATGGGGGCCATATGGACATTCCGTTCTGTTGCATGTCGGCAGATTAAAAGAATAAAAAAAAAGTAAAGTAGTTTGGCAAGGATATAAATGTCACTTCACACTATCTAAATGAAGAAACCACCAACTGAAATCAACTGACAACTATTTACATACGTACAAGAATTCAGTGTGAGACGGTTGTACTAAATTATTTTCTTATATCTATAAAATAGCCCATTTAAAATTTAGTATCACGAAAATATAAATAATAATCCATCCGTTCATCAGTCTCACTGAGTTTTTCACTTTATAAATACAAAATTAAAGATTTCCTTTTTCCCATTCTTTATTGACTTTTGAAGTTAAAATGACCTGTCATATTTGTTTGTCATATAAAATTCTTAACATTTTCTCATTTGTTTGTCTTACAAAACTCTTCATAATCCAAAAAAGAAAAAATAATTTTATCCAACAACTTCAAAAATTATTTTAATTTTAAATTTGTTACTCATTTTTCTCATATAAATATTTATTTATATTCTATTAGATTAAATTAGTATAGGAGATTTTGTAAATGAATAGTACGTGCAAATGAATCATATACTCGAACATTTATGACAAATTCTCCATTGAACTTAGGTGCACGAATTCATATTCGTACATTCACATTCAGAACGTATGCATTAATAAATAAAAATATCTAATAAATTAAAAATTGTATACTTTGTTTGCGAATTCTTAGAGAATTTAAATTATTTATTTAAATAAAAAATTGAATATAAGAAGTTATATATATATATATATATATTAAATAGAATTAATATAAATATGAGTGCACACGTGCACACTAATGCATATGGTATCAACTCTATATTATATAAATGCATATTTAATTTATATAATTATAATTTAAAATTATATATTTTTATTTTTTTCTTTTATTATCAAGAGTTACATATTTTAACATAATGTTTTTCATAATTTATTAGCAATTGTGCAATCAATTTCAACGTGGAGATTTGAATAATGATTGGTTGGTATTTAATCTTAATTTAATTATAAAATCTAAGGCTTGGATCATGTAGTTGAATGAGTAAAAGATCAAATGGGTGTGATGCATTGGGGGTTTAATCAGTTTGCTTGACAGTTAGAACGATTGCAACAGAAAACCACCTAACAAGAAGACAGCTGGATTTTGCTTTTGCAAACTTGAAGCGGTGTATCTTGGTGTATATATATCCAATTTGGTTGATTAACGAGTGTATTTGATATTTCTTGTTCCATACTATAAGATATGATCAAGAACGGTTACATTCCAATTTATCTTGTATACTATATAAAGCCTAGAAGTTAACTGGTCAATTAGATTGATTTTCATACTTGTGTGTTTTGCATATTAGAGTGCTCTCCTTTGAGTCGTAAGACGTTTGAATTCAATAAAAACTCTCTCTCATCCCAAGAGGACGTTGGAGGATTATTTCCGAACCTCTATAACTCGTTTTTATTTTCAATCATACACACATACAATCATACTTCTTTCTTATTAGTTTTCTGATTTTTTCTTTCTTGAGTCCAAGAATCTATCAACTATAACCCGAACATGATTTACTACTTGACACGTAATGTGTCGCATATTTAATTCATGTTTTTTTTATTTTAAAAATGATACTTTACATTAAATCTGAACATACTATAATGGAACATGCTATAACAAGTTTCAGTTATAAGTTAATACTATAATATTTTAACACTTGCTAAACATACTTAGTCTAATTAAACCTGACATACTGTTAAATGTATAAGGCGTCATACATTGAATTAATCTTGTATCTCTTTTATATAATAAATTTGATAATTTAAAACAACACTAAACATATTACAAGGCACAAACGTCATACTATAATATAAACTGCTGATATTTTAACACTTTTCGATTGCACGTTATACTATACACTCACTAACATTAGCTTCAGGATGTTATGACTGTTTGTATCAATAATTGCATAAGAATGAAGTGGTTTGAATTGATCCCACAATTTTAAGAATTCCCTAAAATAATGGAATTGACCAACTATTAAAATATTATATAATATTATTAAATTATAGATAATTTATGAGATTGACCCGTTTCTCGATGATTCGTCTCGTAAGAGTGTTTCTTGTACAAAACATATGTGTGACTGAGTTAATATCATTTTTTGTCCTAAATTTTTTGTGGAATTCAATTTTGATCCTTTAACGTCTAACTTCCCTAATAAAGAAATTGACTAACTATTAAAATATTATATAATATTATTAAATTAGAGATAATTTACGGGATTGACCCGTTTTTCGATGATTCGTCTCATAAGAGAGTGTTCATTGTATAAAACATGTGTGTGACTGAGTTAATATAATTTTTGATCCTGAATATTTTGTGGAATTCAATTTTGATCGTCTAACTTTTTCAATTTTAATTATTTTATACCAATTTCAATCCCTTCAAATTTTAGTTTTTCAATTTTAGTCATTTGACAAAATTTAGAAGACTAGGAAGTCCTATAAGTTTTATTTTTTTTTCAAATGGCTAATTAATACTAAAAAAGTTAAAAGTTTTAGGATTAAAGTTGATATAAAAAACTAAAATTGAAAGATTTAAAGTTAAAAATTGAATTCAATCAAATTAGAAGGATAGCTTTTCTAATATGTACTCCCTCCGTCCCGGGAAGTATTTCGCGTATTGGTGTGCGCGGAGTTTAAGAAAATTTTGTATTTTTATGTATAAAGTAAGAAAGAGAATATATATTTTAGTTGATTTAATGAAAAATGTGTGTAAAGTTATTGAGAGATGTGAAAAAAGTGTGTAAAGTTTTTGGGAGATGTGAAAAAGTAAGTATTATATTGGGATATGTGTAAAAAGTGAGTATTAGTATAATGTATTTTTTACCAAATTTAGTAAAAGTAAAGTGTGAAATACTTTGAGGGACGGATGAAAAAGGAAAATGTGAAATACTTTGGGGGACGGAGGGAGTATGTAACTATTACATGAAAAAGTTTGTGGTGATGTAATTTTTATTGGAAAAAGAATATGAATTGTTGACTGAGGATAAAGTGGTAGAATAGGATTGGATGAGACAGAGCCATTTGAGTAATAGTGGGCCTAAAGTTGCGCCTCAATTGATGTCAAATACACTAATTAATTGGATCTTCCACTTATTTTACATCTATTTATTGCAATCAACTATACTCCCATGTGCACATTCAATTTTCTTTGCTTCTACTTTACATTTCTTCTACATTCTGCTTAATTATTTATTTTTTTCACCCTCATTATTAGTTTCTACAAAATAAAACTCATTCTTTCACATCCCAATGATGCTTTTTTTGGTTTTTGTTTTATTATATTATTATCCTTCTTTAAATAATAATTAGTATTATCTTTCAAAAAAGGTATAATTGCACCAACCATAAATTTTTAATATTACGGTTTTAAATTTACTCTCTTTTTTAACTTGAATTTGAATTTAACCAATGGGTGGATGACACGCACTCAAGTTATTTTCAAATCTTTACCCCAAAAAAACAAGTTTAAACTGGTTGCTTTTTAAAAGTATAATACTGTATTTGTTGATTCTTTTGACGAAATAACAGATTCAAGAGGGGGTAGTTTGAATTTCATATTACCTAAATCGTTATGTAAAGATTCACCATGTACATTAAAAACTAATTGGTGATTCTAAAGATTAAGAGGAATGCAATAAAAGTGTGTTACTTATAATTGAATTAAATGGTAATAAGAGAGTAATGATTAATATGTATGGCATAGTAATAATTGATACGAAGATGAGGAGAAGAGATAATAAAATAGTGAATAAATATTAATTATGGAGGGTGAATATAAAAAAAGAGTAACTCTCTTGTGAGACGGGTTATTTGTGAGACGGGTATGAGACGGGTCGGCTCATCACTATAGTATGCTTATTGTAGAGTTAAAGTATGTTTATTTGTAGTTAAAATATGTTAACAATAAATCGTATTATAACACTCTAAAATCATACTTTAATGCATAATACAATACACTTTAAAAAACATACTTTAACAACTATCAAACATACTTTATGTATACAATAAACATACTTTAGTAATGGGTCGACCCGTCTCACTAAATAACCCGTCTCACAAGAGACTTTGTCATAAAAAAATACTAGTATATGTTAAAACTTACTCTCTCCGTTCCACAAAAGTTTACATATCCCTCTCGATACGGAAATTAAGAAAAGTGGGTATTATGCTATTTTTTTTATAATAAATGTTAAATGATAAAATATGTTAGGTGTATTAGGTAAATGTGATTTTTTTTTAAATAAATTGTATGGGGAAGGATGATTGTGTTTGATTTTTTGTTTTTTTAAGAATATAAAAATTTTTGTGTGATAATCCAAAATAAAAAGTGTGTGATTTGAAATGGGAAAGATGAAGGAATAATGTTTGTAGTTGTATATATAGTGATGATGTGCATGCCGACCCTGACCCACGGTGGGTCCATTTCCAAAATTGAAGTCACCCTCTCATGTTCACGCCCAACATGGGGCTGGGCGAGCATAGAATCGCCTAAGCCCGTCTTGTCTAGTGTATATTTTATTTTAAAATTTATAATATTTAGTTACATGATAATGTATTTTATTAATATAAATAATGTATTATATACTATGCATTTTACTTAATTTAAATTAAAGAAATACTAGTAATATTTAGTTAGTATAAAATATTTTATTACAATATTATATCAATTATTAAATACAAAAAGTAATAAAATTAACTATGAAAAAATTAAAATAACATTTAATTATTTTATTTTAATTTTAAGATATAAAATAAAAATTTATAGTATTTGTATTCACTATTTTATTTTATTAAAAAAAGAAAAAGAAAAAAAAGTAAATGTGGCTGGGCAGTGCAGACTCGCTATGCACAGAGTGGGCATGTGTCTTCAAATCCTAGATCAGGTCAGGTCTTGATTTCTTGATACTTGCACTATTCCGACCCATTGTCACTCCTAGTCTCATATATGTGTATGAGTAGTTTTGAAAATTTAAGGGATTGTTTGGTTGGAGACTTTTAATAGTAAGGAATGAGAATGGAACATATGTGAATGTTTGGTATTAGAAAATAGAAAGGGATGAGAATGACACTAAAAAATATTGAAATTTTCCATTCCTTAGCTAAAGGTGATGAATCAAACTCATTCTCATGTCAATAATACTCATACCCATATTTTATACCAAACACTCCCCAAGTGTAGACCTAACCAGAGTTTAAAACCTAAAACAACATAGCTGAGAGTTTCACCTTAAAACATCTTCGTCCACCGCTATAAATTATGTGAAATTGAAGATTGTTACTATTTATATATAAAAATATAAGAACCATAATTTAAGTAAATGTATGTTATCACTCTTCGATTCAAAGGGTACGCCTTGATTAGCTTAATTATTGTATTAGTTACAAGTAATCATGTAGAGAAATATTTTCAACAAATGGTCTCTTTGGATGTGGAAGAATGAGGGAAACATATTAGCAAAAAGAAGTGAGAAAGTGAATTTATGTGTATTTAAAGAATGTGGTTTGCTATGAATGGAGTGGAATTTAATGGGTTGTAAGAATTGAGAAAGCATAGAAGCAGCTGCACATGACTGACTTCAGTTATTTAATACGAAAAGGAAACCTTTGTTGAATCATTGATCATTGCTGCTTGAATTATATTGTCAGATGATGTGAAACGGGTAAAAAGAGCTTTCACGTTCTACAATAACTTCAACCATGGTTTCCATCCTAGTTATTCTCTTTATCATTCGGGTTTATGATATATTCTTTCCGTTTGTTTTAAAAAGTATCATTTGTTAGTGGTGAATCCAAAAATTAATAATGGGGTGGGTTAATTAAAAAGTACTCCCTCCGTCCCGAAAAAGTTTGCGCTCCTCTTTTCAGCACAGAGATTAAGAAAGTGGTGACTTTTAGGGGTATAATGATATTTTTTTGTAATAAATAAATGATAAAGTATGTTAAGTAGAGATGATTTTTTTATAAATAAAGTATATGGGGAAGGGTGATTGTTTTTTACTTTTTGCTTTTTTTAGAATGTGCAAATTTTTGTGGGACAGCCCAAAATGGAAAATGTGACATCTGAAAGGAGACGGAGGGAGTAAGTATTCTAACAGTTTATAAAAAAAATACTCCCTTCATAGATCAATAAAAATTGTATTTTTATGAAAAAAATGTGTAAGGTTATTTGAATATATGTAAAAAGTGGGTATTTTAAATAATTTAATTAAAAAGATGTGTAAAGTTGTTAGAATGTGTGTAAAAAGTATGTATTATTAAGATGTGTATTTTTCATTTTTAGAAACGTGGATGAATTAAAAAAAAAAAAAAAGTGTGGAATACTTCTTGAAATAGAAGAGTACATAACAAAACATATTTTATACTCCCTCCGTCCGCTTCTAAGGTATCCATTTCACTATTCTTGGCGTCCGCTTCAAAGGTATTAATTTCTTCTATTTAGTAAAAAAAGTACACAATATGATACACCACTTCCTCTAATACAACTACCCACTTTACCTATAATAATAATACTCCTTAATCCACGTGTAAAAAAATAAATAAAAATATTAAAACTGTCCATGTAAAAAAAACAAATGGATACTTTAGAACCAGACAGAGGGAGTATTTAATTGAACATGAATCAAATTTTCATTTTTATTATAGTTGGGTCAAGAAATATATAATTTGGAAACTAAATTTATTGTTGAACTCTTTTTACGTGGACTTAATAATTTTCTAGACAAAATTACTCATATTATTATAATGGGTAGCATAAGGCTTGTGCGCAGTGCTGCTCTCTTTATCATCTGTAGTTTCGTTTTTTTTTTACATAAATTAAATAATAATATTATTTTATATATAGTGAATAATTATATTAATAGAATGTAATAAGTCATGAGTGATCTTTTTATTCTGAAGAAAAAAAAATGAGACCATTTAAATCAGACGTCCAAAACAATAAAATGGTACATTTAGAGTGGACGGAGGAGTAATTATAATTTTACATTGTGATTCTTGTAAAATAATAATAACTCTTGCGATTATCACATTACCCCCCTTGAAATCTAGTTGTTCTTTTACTATTTTATCCATAAAGTTTAATCTTTTAACTCTTAAGTTTTAATACTAATTTTAAAGAAATAATTGTAATTTTATTTTATGATTCATGTTTTACTTTAGTTAGAAGTATTGATTTTTCCTTATGGTATGTTATTATTTCTAAGAATATATTTGCCTTTGTAATCTATATATATATATATATATATATATATATATATATATATATATATATATATATATATATATATATATATATAAATTTTGAATGTTAGTAATGTATTATACTATTGTTCAATAGGAGAAATTTTATAGGTAGTTGGGACATGCAATTAAAGTTTTAATTTAAGGGAGAAACTTTATCATTTGCATACATGTATATAAATGAATGCATATGAAAATTTTGAACTTAGCTTATAAAAAGCCACGTCCTAAGAAAAATTGTAAATCCATCGCATCTGGAAAAAATTCAATTAATCCTCCCTAAATTAATGTTACACTTGAATTCTCATATAATTTTCAACAAATAACATGGCATATGGGCCGTTACAAAAATGACTTGACAATATTTTTCGGACCAACACCTAACAACAATTACATGGATCCAAAATTAGCCCAGTTTTAAATCTAATAGGCCAATTAAGCCATTAGTAAACAACACCAAATAGTCCTTGATGACATTTACCCATATGTTTACAACACACATCATCTGAATTCAGATAACATGGACACATGTTACGTGTATTAAATGACATTATCAATATACACGTGACAATAAACAAAATTGTTGGAATTGAAGATGAGAGATTTCCAATAGAGGAGTCCCTCCGAAGTTTCAGGTCTCAAAATTATGGTGAACGAGCAGGACTTCATGTAACTTTGAAATCCGAGTAACACAGTAGCATAAGCCAAGCTTACTCAATGTAGAATTTCTTTCGAAATGGTGGCAGCAATTCGCCAGATGAATGTTGCTTAATCTCGCAGCTCAGATCAACTTCCATCAGCCGATGATTCTCCTTGGAGCGACTCATCAAGAATTGAAATTTCAACTCATCCCCTGATTGAACGCGCGGAGGAGGATGTAGTAGAAATACCTGAAATGATCCAAAGTTGCTGTTAAAGACAATGATGATATCTGAGATTCTGAATGTCAAATAAAAATATACAGGTAATTTCCTTTATGTTTTGGCTGTGGACTTAAAACTTTGCCAAAAAAAAGTCACAAGATTAAATTCCACCAACCTGTTGGCCCCAATGTGTACCACATTCATCATCGGGGGCAGTTGTCAACTCGATTTCCTTTTGAGCTGGGCTCTTATCGCTACCCTAGGTATCAATTAAAATGTGTTAATTAAGCAGTCTTATAGATTGCATTCAAATGCTAAGTCTCGGTAATGTGAAAACTCACTCGAAAATGGACATCAAACCATCCAGCAAACCCACAGAATCTAGCATTTTCTGTGATGGATGATGAAATGTCTGCACAAACGGTGCTTATATCATTTACAGTAGCTGTCAAGCAATCTATCTCCTTAATGATCACAGGTGTCCCAATAATTTGATTTGGATGGAGGTTGTTCCAGATTGATGTCTACATAGTAAATTGCAAGAGCGTTTAGTCAGTTATAGAATCTTTTAGATGAAGCAGTCAAAGCTGTTATAGAAATGGATAACTTCAAACTCAACAAGGGAGATCCTAGAATTCAAACCAAATCAAATTCTATAAAGAAGGCATTGGTGGCACTATTAAGCTAAAATATACAAGTTCACATATAAGCCAAATAAATAAATAAACCACAGTTGATCAATACAAGAGAATCACAATAGAAAAGCCATACGACAAAAATATAAACTATCAATTCCAACTAAAGAATGATTTCAAATAAAAGGACTTCTAACCTTGCAGTATAACAAATAGCAATGAGCCAAATCAATATATTATTTGCATATAAAATAAAGTAGGCAAAATTGCATGAGCAAAAGGACCACATCTCATAAACTAGACAAAAGCCCATTCTGAAGCCTCTGTATATTCTGCAGTTTAATTTAATATAAATGGAGCATATTAAAGAACACTACAGTAAAGGATCAAAGAGATAAATGAAATGAAGTAATATAAGACAGTTGAAATGGTAGAAGAGAGATATTGTTAAATCACGATACCAACCTGTAAATAGTATTTTTTCTGTTCTTCACCAAATGGTTTTGTCAAAACACTCATGTCAACACCATAATAAGTTTTTGTACCCTTGAGAAAATCATACCAATCATCCATGGATCCTTCATAATCACTCAATTTCTGATCTACCAAACCAGACCTGATAGGTGACATCCACATACGAGCATGGCTTGGATACCTGCATTTTATGTAGCTTTTCTTATTGAATGGCAATAACATCCCAAGATTAAGCTTGCGAAATTACCACAATGAGCAACAAAAATGAGCTGAAAGGTGCATGGAAAAGACTACAAACCACTATAGACCAAAAGTAGGTTTTCTTAATATGATAAGTTTTCACCAGGTACTAATGCATCAAATTTAAAAGTAGTTCAGATAACAGAAAATAAATTAATCTGGTTATCAATATACCACATGTTTTATTTTCCTCCCAACGAATTCATTGTACTTAAACTCTATAATTGCTGAATATTCTATGGATAGTTAACAGAGGATGCTAAGAAGAAATCCAATAGCTATCCTGAACAAAAACCAAAGCTAATATAGTTATATTACAATGATCAGAGAAATGCATATAAATTTTGGTCATAACTATTTGTAAGTATTGCAGCTTTATATGTTGAAACAATTGTTGCCCTTTAAGTTTTAACTTGTAAGAACCTGAAAACTCTAGTATTTCTACATATATTACGTTGGTACTTGGTATTTCTCAGCATGTCAATATTATTTGTACTAAAGATATTTACTTAGTTTCAACTTCACGTTTGAAGGCCAAAAAAGAATTCCATATCCCCCTATATCAGCCTCAGGGTAATAGATAGTTCTTAGGTTATACAGGGAGTGGGTATATAGAGAGCCAACAATAATAGCTTTATTGTAGTAACTCAAAGATTGAAGCTGTATATGCCATGACACATGAATAACCATAACTTATCCAACATTTCTGATTAAGAACCAAATAATTTATAGAGCTATTGCTTGTAGTCAACAGTTACAGCCCAAGAAATATATCAAAGTAATAATCAGAAGAAAGCACACTTCTCTAACGCATTCACTTTTATTTTTAAGGCTGGTGGGGTAAGAGCTTATGGTCCTAAGGTCAGATATTAAGCTGTTATGACTAAAAAAAAGACAGAATATTTATTGATTATGACAAAGTAAATACAAGGGTGCAAGCAACTATGATTTCATAAAAGCACATGACTCCAGAGCACCACCTCCTTTTTAACCTTGATCTAGTGTGTTAGAAGAAATGAAGAAGCACCCAAGTTAGCACTATATTCACCAAGTCATAATTATTAGAAGCTTTCTTAAACATTGAGATTTTCTTTAGTATGAAGGTGAAAACTTAGAACGTGGCTAAGAGTGGATGGAAATTGTGTAGACAGTGTCCGAAAGGAAGGGAATACAAGTATAAAGCGGAGTTCTGAGCCCTAATGAGAAACAAATGCATAATGCAGGGAAGAATAAATGGTTAAAAGTTTCATGTTTGGGACATTACATTTGAACTCACCAACAGAAAGCAGGAGTTGTCAAACATCTATAAACCAATTGGAATATACGTAGAGAAACAACAACAGGAAGAGGCAAGAAACAACAAAGCGCTTACATGACTCCATCTGGCTTCAACCAGCAATCCCGAGCGCAGATTACTGAGTCTAACATTGATTCACGCAGAAGAAAGTATCCCATCCATTCTGAAATAATTACATCAACTGCCAAAACAAATTGTCTGAGATAAACGATTCAAATAAAAATATACGAAGAAGAACATCATGATGATCGAAACGGTTACCTTTCTCTGGAAGTATAACATCCTCCATTGAACCCTCGATCACTTCAACTACATGCTGAAGTTTGTTTGCTTTGACAAGCTCGCTTGCATGCTCTGCCATCTTGGTCGCTTCCACAGCATAGACTTTCCTCGCACCTGCCTGTGCAGACCATATAGCTAGGATTCCACTCCCTGTTCCCACATCTAGAACAGTCTACTCCATACATGAACAAAGTAACCAACTCAGCCCATAATTTTTTTTAAATTTCCATCAGTATAACCAAAATCTTCAATAGTAAAAACTACAATTTTTTAAATTTCTATCAGAATGACCAAAAAAAAACAGAAAACAACCTAAGGCAAACTCTTGTAGAAAGAGTATAATTAAGAAACGTGGGTCTTTAAATGAAGATTCTATGCTTCAATATTTTTCAAGATAAACCAATTATCTTCACTATTATAGTTCTTTGTAATGTAGATTCCTGTCCCTAAGCATGCAAGTGCAAGGACTTGCCTTCAGTTTTTATAAAGATAACAATCTCAGATACATAAACAACGTCAATAACCTTAACATAAAAATTCAATTAACATACAAAAACAAGTTAAATAACAAGCAACAATCTTAGCATACCCTGAAAAAAAAATTATTAAAAAAAAAAAATTTGCAGCAAGCAGACTCATTTTAAACATTAAATAGAAATTTAATACCTTCCCTTGGAAATGGTGCTTGTTATCGAAAATGGCATTATAGTAAGAATCCATGCGGACACGGTCACAGAGCATCTCCTTCTGGTGGTACAGAAAGCCATAGGTGCAGAAATAGTTGGCAAAATCTACACCCTTGTCGACGACGCCGTTAGTGGTGGAGCTGCGACTATTGCTGCCCATAGGTCTTACGTTGAATCTCCGAAGTGTTAGCTGTGTGAAGCAAAGAATCAAGAGGAGAAGCGTGTGATTTCTAGGGCTGATGTAAAACAGTTTTGAATTTATGGCTGCGCCAATTGGACCGTTGCACCATAAATCAACGGTTTTCCCACAACATTGAGACAACCCGGTTTGACAAAAATATCTAAGAAAAGCCCGGTTCGCTAAATTTCCTTTTATATCATAAACTTTGTCATGCTTCAATTATAAATTTCACACTTTTCATTTTTTTTTGTCTTCCATTAAATTTCACTATTCAAAAAAAATATCACATCAATCCACACCTCTAAAAGTTCATCTTAATTACAAATTTACCACTCACACCTAATACACATAACATATTTTATAATTTATTTATAACCTAAAAATACTATAATTCTCTCCCAAAGTCAATAAAATTGGTCAAAAAATAATTTTTCTTAAATTTCGTATCTATAGTAACGGTGAAGTTTATTATGTTACAAAAGGAGTATATTGTTAATTGGGCAAATGATCAAATATACCCTCAAACTATTGCTCCCGGGTCAATAAGCCCTTAAATTAATTTTAGGTACAAATAAACACTTTATTATCTTTATACAATAGTAGAATAATTATATCCCTCTTTCATTATAAATTTGAAGCATTTTTACAAATTAATTTCCAAACGATTTGACCATTAAAAATTTTCAAACTTTATATTAAAACGAACCTTTTCTTATGAATTTTTTTCTCTATATTTTTAGATTTTAAATTTATTAATATTTTTTTTACAACAATTTCATTGGAAAGATATATTTTAATACACTCTTTTGTAACCTACTTACTTATGACACAAAAATGATTAATCTATTGATATTGGATCTAAAATTCGAAACCATAGATAAAAAATTCATAAGAGGTTTGCTTTCATATCAAGTAATTTTAATGGTTGGATTGATTAGAAATCAACTTGAAATAAGTTTAAATTGTATAATTGTTAAAAAAAATTAAAACAAAATTAAGGCACAAATAATATACATCTACTAATATCGAATCTAAAATATGAAACGGTAGATAACAAACTCGTGAGGATTCCTTTAATTCAATATAAAATTTGAAAATTTTTAATGATCAGATTGTCCACAAACTGATTTATAAGAAAATTATATATTAATGCTAATATTGTTTGTAGAATGGTTTGGATGATCTATTTACAATGGGCTTGGATTTTCACTTTCAAAAGTTAAAGGGCATAATTGTTTCATAGTATAAAGATAAAGGGTTTGTTTGTATAAAAATTTTTTTTTAAGCGCTTATTTGATCACGAGGCAATAGATCGAGGGCATAATTTGTTGTCATTTGATCATTTAGTTAACGTGAACCGTTAGGATTCCATGCGTTTCTAAATTAGCAGAAGCAAGAAACATAAAAATGTATTACTTTTCACCAGGGTATATTGAAGAAGAACATTAATTATTGCCGGCAGCATGCGCAGCCTCATCGTTTTGGACATAACTCTCTCATCTGATCTACGATTTGAGTGATCTACGCGCTAAAATGATCCTGTCTTCAGTGGCATCCAATGGCGTATCACACGTTCAGTTTGGAATTCCACACGATTTTAGAAAAATCGTGAAAGTTGACGAACAGTAGCAACAAACAATCTTCCGATCTTCTGCTGTATTCCCAAGTCCAATCTTGATATCGTGTGGGCGATGATCCTCAAGATCTTCTCAATCTGTTGTTCCCTCACGCTCCTCACAGTGTTAGGCTTGATTCAATTAGGGTTTAGGACAGTTGAGATGACTTATATATGGGCTACAATAGGGATCAGGGGGAGAAATTAGAGTTGTGCCTCCATTGGGCTCAAGTATCCAAGTTTAGCCCAAAACTTATACTTAAGTCCAATAATAATAATATATACCACTAAAATATTATTACTGCACTACCGTTCTAATTCCATAATTACGTTATGAGCTCCTTCTTATTATGAGTCTGTTAGTCTCCCCATGTTTAAGATATACAATGTCCATTAATTAATTAAGTTACTGACAACTCCATTAATTAATATCTCATCCGAGAATAGTACCACTCAACCTCATTATCATGCTGGAATAAATCCACCTGTAGGGTTTACATGATAATCCTTATGAACTCCTCAAGGGGACATCATCAACCTATTTAATAGGACACAGATTCTTTCTATAATCAACAGCACGCTATAGAGACAACACTATTTCCAACTCATCGAGTTTGTTAATTTAATTACATGTAAATCTCACCCATTGATGAATCAAAGAAATACATACTGCCTTACGTATCGAGGTTTATTATATAGGGATTAAGAGCACGAACATCCATAATAACTGAGATCAAGTTCTCCTATATAGTAAGTATAAGTCGAACGATCTCAAGCAGTCCTGCTCAATACACACAAAGTGCACTAATATGATTCTATAGTTAAGACAAACTAATACCAAATCATACTACAACCATCCCGATAGAGAGTCACCGTCTATCTCGGTTGTGAATATATATTTATACTTTATAAGAAAACCAATAATATGATCTTCAGCGTGTTGTCGCACAACATATTATCTACAGTATAAAGTAAGTGGACTATTGCATCGGACATATAAATAAATTATAAGACGCAATCATTTGATCATTGATTCTCATTTCAAATAAATTGTTAAAACATTGTGCATACTAAAGCTAGACTTTTAGTATACAATCCAACAATCTCTCACTTATACTAAAAGACTATGCTGTCATACCTTCTGCCATACATCTGATTCTCACTTCCACTACACGATCATCAAAAGCTCTCGCCTTAAGGTCCTTGTAAATGGATTTACTAGGTCATCATCCGATGTAATCTTGACGACAACAACCTTCCCTTCATCATACGATTTCTCGTAATAGGTGGTACTTGCGCTCCATGTGTTTAATTGCTTATGGGCTCGTGATTCCTTCAAGTTTGCAACTGCCCTACTATTTTGTATACATGTTATTCTATTTTATATACGTGTTTCTTAATAATTGTATACTTTTTTTCACACTATATTTTCATTAAAAAAACTAGCATCCATAAGTGTATAACTTTTTATTCAATAGTGTATACATATTTTTTAAATAATTGTATATCTTTTTACACTCAATTTTTCATTAAAAAATTAACAATTAAATTGTATATATTTTTATTCATAATTGTATATGTTTTTATTTATATTTGTATATGTTTTTGAAAGTGGGTGCACCCTATCTTAAGGTGCACACTATATTTAGCCAAAAAATATTACATCTCAATTTCCACTTAACATAAATACAAAAATTCACAACATATATTGAATTTGAAGGGTTCATTCAAAATAGTAATACATAAATGAGTGAGGCTTGCGTGCGCCCGGGCACATTCCGTGTGCTTTTAGAATTTAATATTATAGATAATGGTACATTATTTTATTCTAAAGGGTATACACTTTAATTAATAAAGGTACACTATTCTGTTCTAAAGGGTATACACTTTTTATTATTTTTTTATTTTTCTTCAGAAAATAAAGGGTACACACCTTTATACTAAAGTGTATACAATTTAATACAAAATTCTAAAGGCACACGGAGTGTGCTTCCGTGTGCCCAAATTTTGCCTTGTAAAATAAATGGTACACACTTTTATACCAAAGGGTATTCAATTTAATATAAAATTCTAAAGACGCACGGAAAGTGCTCCCGTGCACCCGGACGCACACAAGCTTTTGCCTACATAAATAAAGGATGCATGAATTTGAGGAGTTATATAAAATTTCACTAATGTATTAGAATTTGAAGATTTCATTCAAAAATGAATTTGAGGAATAATACAAAATTTCACAACATATCATAATTTGAAGATTTCATTCAAAATAGTAATACAAAATAAAGGATGTGTGAATTTGAGTAATATTTCTAATTTATAATAGTAATAATTCATTTATTTAAAAAATAATTTTTAATATAATAAAATATCATTTTTAAATTAGGGTTTATACTTTGTCATATAACATTATTTACACGGCGGAGCCTTCAATGATTATCTCTGATAGATCAAGTAAAATTTTTTTTTAAATAAATGTAGATTAAAAGCTTATATAAACTTTTTGATCCCAAATCCCTAAAAAGGAGAACAACCCAATAACCTAAAAACAAAGCATGATACAAAGCATAATACAAAATGGACCGCAAAATAATCAAAATCATGTGATGAATTAATGATCCATATCTCTCATATAATCAAAATCATGTGATGAATTAATGATCCATATCTCTCATTTTTCAATGATATAATCTACATATTCAACATTTTTCAATGATATAATCTACATACTCAACCCTATCTACATGATTATAAACCCTCTAACAACATTCAGGGCCGGCCCTGACATTTCAGGGCCCTTGGCGAACTAAAAAAGTGAGGCCCTATAATCTACTTCCTCAGTCTCATGCACGTTAAAAATTACGTTTTCCATTTTAGTTGTCCAAGTTAAGATTTACGTTTATTTTTTATCAAGTTGTGCCCACACAAAACAATTAATTATTTCACGTAGGTCCACACACAATATAAATACTACTCCTACTACCCACTTTATATTAAATATTATTTTTTATCACTTTACTACACATTAAAATATAATATCTCTTAATCTACTGTAAAAAGTAAACGTAAATATTAACGCGAGATTGAGGGAGTATTTATCTTTTTAGTTGTGTGCACTTTCCATCACATGTAACGGTTATTCCCATCTTTATTTCGTCCTTCATACTCAAAAAAATAAATATGACTAATGCGATAACCTCAAAACTACATTTAATATAATAATTGACATTCATTTTATATTAACATACATAGTATATATTACAATTTATTCATTTTATCTAAACATATTAGACTATTTTAGAGAAAGTTCTTTTTTTAAAAAAAAAAACAATTACTAAAGTCAATTTTTAAGTCATGAAAAAATAAGTGTGAACACTCGTTCATCACATGAGAACTATTAATATATAAAATCTTTAAATTATATTTCCCGTGTCAATATTTACTCCACACTTTTCATTTTCGTTCATTCTAAAAGTTGTGCACATTTCCAAATAACAATTCACACAATACCATATTATTATAAAATTACCACTTTTATTTTACCTTAAATAACTATACATATTTTTCTTATTAAATTAATTAAACACCCATCATTTACCCTACTTTATAGATACACTTAAAAATAAAAAAATAATAAAAATTCTTAATCTCTACGCACAAAAACACCTAATTATATTTAAAATATAATTTATTTTATTAATACATTTGATAAAAACATATAAAATAATTAGTAAATATATATATATGTATATATATATATATTTTTTTTTTTGTGGGGCCCCTCAAAATTGGGGCCCTCTGACCGTCGCCCCTCGCGACATACCCCAGGGCCGGCCCTGACAACATTAATGGCTGAAGTATGCATCAACTCACATTGTTTTCATAATGACAATATTACCATATTATTATTAATTATTTAAATATAAATCAAAAACAAATTAACAAAATCGGCAAATGAGTATAAAATTAATAAAAGTAATTAATAACAGTGTACGGCAAATGAGTATAAAATTAATAAAAAGGTAATTAATTACAGTGTACGTCAAGAAAAAATTAACTTTTTTTATGTTCTACATTTATAGGTGGAACTCTTGACATTATGAAAATAACCTTATATACGAATTAAGTTGTATATAATAACCTTATATACATTTTTATACACATTTATTCTAATAAGTCATATTTTAGCACAATTATTTAATTGAAATTCATGTTTATTTGAATGACTTATGTGCTAATTTGGGTGCTAAATTGACTTATCTTATCTTTGGTTAATTGAGGCTTGAATGTTGTAATTTGATGTGGAAATGGGCTATTTGTGCAGGAAATTCATGTTGCCAGGTAAGCTGCACTGACCCCTTCAGTGTCAGTGGGGACCTGCGAAAAATCAGAATAAATAAGGAAAGTGCTGCTGGATATATTCTCGTATTTTCTCTCAAATTCCAGCGATGAGATCAGTTCAAGTCAGGCCCATATTGTGGAGAAGGCACGATAGATTAGTCAACAAGAAAAGAAAAGATCCTTGGATATTTTAGGAAGAGATAAGTAAGGAAAGAGATCAAGATATTATTTTTAGGGATAATTCACGCTATTTTGGGGCAGAAATATACACGATATTTTTAGAGGCAGAACACGTTAATTCCACACCAAAAAATAACGTGAGGAGCATTCCAAGGAGATTTGGCGTGAAGTTCAATAAGCAATCGACATCATGGTTCTTTAGTTTCTTATTTTATTTTTGTAATTCGCATTAATCCCCTATTCTAGTTTGGATTTTTGAACCTCCCGTAGAATTATTAATTTACTTATTAAGTGTTTTTCATTGAATCTTGTGTGCAAGTTTATTTTATTACATGCTTAGATATTCTTTATAGTAATTCTATAATTATTTTGGCCTGATCAACTAGATTAATTATTTAATTGCTTACTGTTATTTTATGAACTACAATCCGTAATTGTTATAGGAATTGGATTAAGTAACAAATAGATATTATTCCCTCTAGGTGTAATAGAATCTAGGTTTTGTGATACCTAGCCGGATTTCGTAGCCTAGTAATCCTATGTTTAGAGTTTTAATGCATCCATAGGGTCACTCGTAGATAGTTTAATTTAGTGGTCGTACCCTAGTTGATGAACATAAGAATATTCGTGTTGACTGGTCGTACCGTCAATCTAGGAATTTGAGTTTGTGCACTAGACTAGATGTTTAACTCTTGTAATTAATTAATTTAGTAAACGAGAGGGGATCGACATCCTAAACTAGGCTTTTAGCAATTGATTAATTTTATAATTAATTTTCATCTATTTTATTATTTAAAAATTAAGTTGATTTATCTTTATTGTTAAAAAACAGCTTGAATACATACCAGAAATCGAGAGAACTGCCCGGAGGCTGAGAAAGGAGTCCCAAAAAAAGAAGGAAACAAGTTCGTCCACTGACGAAACCACCGAAAAACTTACCGAACTTGAACTTGCAGCTGGTCCACTTCATCTTGAAGAGGAAAATTCTGAATTTTCTGATTTGGAGGAAGGAGATACTGTAGGATCTGAGTCAGAAGAGAAAAATATGGCTGGAAATGAGGAAAAAACTTTGAATGAATTGGTAAATCCGGACGTAGTCCATCAACCACTATACATTAACTTTCTTACGATCACTGGAAATACTGTATTTGAATTTAAATCAGGGTTGATTCACTTACTTCCTACTTTTCATGGTCTTTCTGGTGAAAATCCTCAAAAATTCTTGAAGGAGTTTGCGGTTGTATGCATGAGCATGAAACCAACTGGAGTGACGGAGGAACAAGTCAAGCTTAGGGCATTTTCCTTTGCAGTGAAGGACATGGAGAAAGATTGGTTATATTATCTCCCTCCCGGATCGATAAATACGTGGGCCGAGATGGAGAAGCTTTTTCTCCAAACTTACTTTCCGGCCACTAGAGTTGATGTCCTGCGTAAGGAGATATCTGGAGCTCGTCAGATGCAAGGAGAGAGTTTACATGAGTATTGGAAGAGGTTTAAATGCCTCACATCAGCATGCCCCCAACATCAAATAAGCGATCAGTTGCTATTGCAATACTTCTATGAAGGGTTGTCGATCATGGATCGAAACATGCTTGATGTTGCTAGCGGTGGAGCTTTTATGATGAAAACACCTACTGCTGCTAGAGACTTGATTGCTAGTATGGCTGCCAACACCCAACAATTTGGCACACGTGATCCATCGGTTAGAGAAGTAAAGAAGGTCCATGATTCTAAGTTGGAGGAAACTTTGAACAAGTTGACACTTGCTGTGGAGAATCTTGCTAAAGGAAAAGAGGTAAACCCTCCATCTTGTCAATATTGTTCAAATAACGATCACCCTACTCTTGATTGCAGGGTTACACATAGTGAGGAGCAAGTAAACACCATGGGGCGACCTTATGATCCCTTTTCTCAAAACTACAATCAGGGTTGGAGAGATCATCCCAATCTGAGGTATGATAGTGGACAAGGAGGAAATAGGGGGCCACAACAGTTTCAAGAGCAGAGAGTGGTGAATAGGCAACAAAATTACCCTCAAGATGGTGGAAATCGCCAACAAGGTGGTTCAAGTTCCGGAGCTTTATTTGAGGAGATGATGAAAGAGTTGGTGGCCAGCAATCTCAAATTCCAAGAGATGACACATTCATCCATTCAGGACTTGAAGATGACAACTCAATCGTCAATCCGGAACTTGGAAAATCAAGTAACCCAATTAGCTACAACTGTAGGTCAGATGCAAGCTCAAAACAGTGAAAAGCTGCCCTCACAAACGGAGATTAATCCTAAGAATGTGAGTGCTATTACACTGAGTGGGAAACAGTTGGAGGAGGTTGAACCACCCAAAAAGCCTGGCCAAGAAGTAGAAAAAGATGATGTGGAACCTGCTGGAATGGTGAAGGATCACTTCGATCAGTTTGGGGCAGAAAAATCTGATGTACAGAAACGAACCACTGACACTGAACTCTTCAGTGTCAGAAGGTCCGAAAAAAATCAGGTAAAAATTTCTAACCCTATCCCTTTTAATATTAACCATTTGCCTTTTCTAAGTAGGATAATGAAGCCGGACACCACTGAGAAGGATAAGCAGCTACTTGAAGTGTTTCGGAAAGTAGAGATCAATTTACCTCTCATTGAGGCGATCAAGCAGATTTTGAGATACGCCAAGTTCTTGAAGGAGTTGTGCACCAATAAAAAAAAGTTGAAAGGAGATAAAAAATTAGTGATGGGAGAAAACGTTTCAGCTGTCTTCCAGCAAACGTTGCCTCAGAAGCGCAAGGATCCTGGCATGTTTATGGTTCCTTGTAAGATCAGGAGCTTTAAGATGGAGAGAGCCATGTTGGATCTCAGAGCTTCCATTAATGTGATATTGCGATCAGTATTTGAAAAGTTAGGTGTGGGAGAATTGAAGAAGATTGGAGTTGTCATCCAGCTTGCAGATCGAAGTCAGGCATATCCGGATGGACTCATTGAAGATGTCCTTGTTTAGGTAGACAAACTCATATTCCCTGATGATTTTTATGTGTTAGAAATGAATGACCACCCATCGAGTTCCACACCGATTTTGTTGGGGAGACCATTCCTCAACACTTCACGCACTAAGATAGATGTGAGTGAAGGTACTCTTTCGATGGAATTTGATGGGCAGATCGTGAAATTTAACATATATGATGCTATGAGATACCCTGATGATGCTAACCTGCTTTCTGTTGTGAGTACTATTGAACATATTGTCCAGGAACATTTCGAACTCACTAGTAGGGATGCATTAGATACAGTCATTGAGCATGGAATCATGAAGGAAAACGCAGAAAGATGGGATAATGAGGAGCTGAATCACTATGTCAATGCTTTGCATAGTTCTTCTCAGAGACTGAGCACCTTAGATGTAACTTCTGTTAAATTGCCTGAGATTTTTCCAAAAATTCTTTCATCTATAGTGCAGGCACTTTAGCTGGAGTTAAAGACACTTCCTGGACACTTGAAGTACGCCTACTTAGGGCCGGAGTCCACTTTACCGGTAATCATCTCGTCCAAGCTGACGAACGAGCAGGAGAGCTTGTTGCTCGATGTGTTGAAGAGACATAAGACTGCTATTGGATGGACGGTAGCAGATTTAAAGGGCATCAGTCCTGCGATTTGCATGCATCGTACCCTACTTGAGGATGATGCGAAGCCGTCTCGAGAAGCCAGCGCCGGTTGAGCCCACCCATGATGGAGGTGGTAAAGAAAGAAGTATTGAAACTTCTGAGTGTGGGGATCATTTATCCCATCTCGGATAGTAAGTGGGTTAGTCCAACACAAGTGGTACCAAAGAAATCAGGAGTGACTGTGGTTGAAAATAATAAGGGTGATTTGGTTCCGACACGTTTGCAAATGGGTTGGAGAGTGTGCATGGACTACCGCAAGCTTAATAACATGACTAGAAATGATCACTTTCCTTTGCCCTTCATCGATCAGATGTTAGAAAAGCTTACAGGTTATTCTCATTACTATTTTCTTGATAGTTTCTCTGGTTATTTTCAGATTGCTATAGCTCCCAAAGATCAGGAGAAAACAATCTTCACATGCCCCTTTGGGACTTTTACATGTCGTCGGTTACCTTTCGGACTCTGTAACGCACCAGCCACATTTCAAAGGTGTATGGTAAGCATTTTTTTAAAAATTTTGGGTAATATAATTGAGGTCTTTATGGATGACTTTAGTGTTTATGGAGAATCTTTTAATAGTTGTCTTGGAAATCTTGAATTGATTTTAAAAATGTGTGTAGAAACAAACCTTGTTTTGAATTGGGAAAAGTGTCACTTTATGGTCGAACAAGATATTGTTTTAGGTCATGTCATTTCAAAGAATGGGATTGAAGTTGATAAGTCTAAGGTGGACCTTATATCTGCATTGCCTTACCCCACATCTATGCGGGAAGTTCGTTCTTTTCTTGGTCATGCAGGTTTCTATAGAAGTTTTATCAAGGATTTTTCAAAGATATCCAAGCCACTATGTGAGTTGTTGCAAAAAGATGTGAAGTTTGAAATGAATGATGCCTGCAAGAAAGCTTTTGATAAGTTGAAGGAGTTGCTAATTACACCACCCATAATTCAACTGCCGGATTGGAGCTTACCTTTTGAAATAATGTGCGATTTTAGTGACCATGCCTTAGGAGCAGTGTTGGGTCAACGAGTGGACAAGGCTGCACATGTGATCTACTATGCTTCAAAAATCTTGGATACTGCTCAAGCCAACTACTCTACTACGGAAAAAAGAACTTCTAGCTGTTGTTTTTGCTGTAGAAAAATTTTGATCTTATTTGTTGGGTATTAAAGTCACTGTTTTCTCTGATCATGCAGCTCTTCGCTATCTCATGACGAAGAAGGAAGCAAAACCTCGATTGATTCGATGGATTTTATTGCTTCAAGAGTTCGACTTGGAAATCAAAGATAAGAAGGGATCGGAGAATCAAGTGGCTGACCACCTAAGCCAGCTGATCAGGGATGAAGATGAGCAGAAAATTCTTGAAAATTTTTTGGATGAGCAGCTGCTGGCCGTTCTGCAGAATCTGGAAAATTCGGATCAACTGACACTGAACCTTTCAGCGTCAGAAGGCTCTGTTCCATGATTTGCGGATTTGGCAAATTTTCTGACTGGCCATTAGTTTCCAAATGATATGAGTAAGGTAAAACGTGATAAACTCCGTAGTGATGCCAAGTATTACATGTGGGATGATCCATATTTGTGGAAATGTTGTTCCGACCAAGTGATAAGAAGGTGTGTTCCTGATACTGAATTTAATTCAATACTTGCCTTTTGTCATAGTCATGTATGTGGTGGTCATTTTGATTTTAGGAGAACTGCTTTCAAAGTGCTTGAGTGTGGATTTTATTGGCCAACACTGTTTAAGGATACTTATGAATTTTGCAAGTCTTATGATAGATGCCAACATGTAGGAAATATTTCTCAGCGAAATGAAATGCCCCAAAATCCTATAATTGTTTGTGAAATTTTTTATGTGTGGGGGATGGATTTTATGGGACCTTTTTCTTCTTCGTTTGGCTTTACTTATATATTACTTGCTGTTGATTATGTGTCGAAGTGGGTGGAAGCAAAGGCCACCTGGATTAATGATTCTAAAGTGGTTGCAGATTTCCTTCGATCTAATATTTTTTGTAGGTTTAGAATTCCTCGAGCCATCATCAGTGACAAGGGCCCGCACTTTTGCAACCGAACGGTGGAAGCGCTGTTGCGCAAGTATTTGGTGTTTCATAAAACATCCACTTCATACCACCCTCAAATGAGTGGTCAGACAGAGGTATCCAACCGTGAGATCAAGAGGATTTTAGAGAAGACAGTTAATCCGTCTAGGAAAGATTGGAGCTCACGATTGGAAGATACATTATGGGTCTATCGAACGACCTATAAGACACAGATTAGCATGTCTCCGTATCGAATTGCCTATGGAAAGCCATGTTACCTACCTGTGGAGCTTGAGCACAAAGCATGGTGGGCAATCCAGAAGTGCAACATGGATTATGACAAGGCTGGAGAGCAAAGAAAATTTCCAATTACAAGAGTTGGAAGAATTGAGGAACGAGGCCTATGAAAATTCATTGATTTATAAGGCAAAGACAAATGCATTTCATGATGCACGAATCTCAAGGAAGAATTTTAGTGTTGGGCAAAAAGTTTTACTTTATCATTCAAAGCTTAAATTATTTCCTGGTAAGTTGCGTTCTTGTTGGATTGGTCCGTTTATTGTGACTAATGGTGCAGTAGAGATAAAAAGTGCAGATTCTGAGAAGAGTTTCAAAGTTAATGGGCACCAACTCAAAGAGTATCACGAAGGATTCCGGACGGTTGAGGTGGACTGAATGGAGTTGGAGGACGTGGTCTATAACTGAATACAAAACACCTTACCTAAGTCGAGCAAACGACAATAAAATAAGGCGCTGATTGGGAGGCAACCCAATTTTATTGCGTTATTTTTATTTTTATTTTATTTTTCAATAAGGTGTTTGATTGTTTCATATTAATTTCTGGGGGTTGCAAGTATGTTAGGTGAATTTAACAGTTGCATAATTTGGAATTTTAATTCCAAGATAGAAATACTAAAATTGGGCCAGGAAATAATTTTCTTGCCTTGTTTTAAGTTACATTAATGGCCCAACTAATTTTTTTTATTTTATTGTGCAAGTATTGGGGCCCAAATTTATGGAATAAAAAATTATCAGGGGCTCAGCCCATATTTTAGTCAACAAAATTTGAGAAGAACCCCCAATCTCTCATCTAGATTGAAGAATCCCTACCCCCAATTTTTCAGGCAACGTGTTTTGCTGTCCAGTTCGTGAATTCTCACCGGATTCCACCACTTCGAGTTACAGCCGCCGAACGTCTCAGCCATGGCCAAATTACGCTCTAGTACACGCGCAAGAAAGAAGCAGCGGAGGAAAGACGAGCCAAAATCATCGCTGGCGATTGCGTCTACCACGAACCAGTTGCCGCCTCCGACGAATTTCCTGTCGCCGCCACCCCTCCAGTTTTAGCAGTGTCTCCAGCCCCGGTCGCGAAAGGATCGTGGTCAGAATTCGCAGCAGCAATAAATCAGGTGTACTCACCCAATTTCATATTCAGTTTCTCTTTCGTACTTGCTTTTATTTTGGGACAAACAAATATTTAGGTGTGGGGGGAGTTTTATATGATAATTAGGTTAGAGTAGTTTTGTGAATATGCCTTGTGATTTTCTGATTTTTTTTTGTATGTAATTGTTTTTGCTTGTGGATATTGAGTTTTTAGTGTGGTGAATACTTTGGTGGAGCTAGGGAATTCTGATTGGGTGCATGTTGGGTGCGTGTTTATATAATTTTCAATCTGAAATTTCTGATTTGGATGGTCACCATGGGTCTGAATTTTCTGAATTGTGGTGAATAAGTTGCTGAAATTTTTTGTCCTGTGTCTTGTTTTTGTTGTCCTCTGAATTGTGTGTTGATATGGAGTCTGAAAATTTGAGGAATACAATCTTTAGAGGGGATGAGAGTGACGCATGATTGGGGGGAGTAGTAATGTTGTTGAGGAACTGTTGGAATTTGATAATCTTTGCAAAAAAAATTTTGTGATTGTATTGGCTGATTTTATTTCGGATTTAATGGCAATTTACCTAATTTTTGGTGAGCTTTTGAGCCTTAACGAGCTATCATCTATGAGCTCTATTGAAATTTCTTTCTTGAGTGCATTGAATTTGAATTGTTCATTCTAGAACTTGCTCTTTTGAATGCATTTCAAGATCATATGATTGGTTGTGTGCGATAAAATGATAAGGGCACTTAGGTTTAACCCTTTTGGCTTAAATTGTCCCACCTAATCATGAAGACTCTAGGGAAGCCACGTTGAACCTAAACCTTTTCTTTGAATTATGAGCACATAAATTAACCTTGAATTCCCAACTTTCTTTAACTCTTCCGTTTGAACCCTTCATTACTTTGCCATGTGTGATCTTGAGGAATTATTTTGTGGTTTGATTGATGATGAAGGGCAAGTGATAAAAATCGGAGAAGGAGAAAAAAAGAAAGAAAAGGAAGGAAGGTTGGATGACAAAAATGATGAAAAGAAAAAAAAGGGTTTGTCAGAAAAAGAAAAAAAAGTAAGAAAAGGAAAAGCAAGAAGTTGAAAAAAAAGAAGAGTAAATTCTTGAAAAAAAGAAGAAGAATAGGATAAAAAGAGGCACTAATTTTCAAGTGTTGCACTTGCTGTTCCAAATTTAGAAAAGGAGCAGGTGTGGGAAGGTTAAAAGTGTAAGAAAAATTCTGTTGTGAAAAAGGAAAAGTTAGGGTGATGAAGAATGTTTTGATTTGCAGAGATCACATGTTGTGAAGTGATGCATTTAGCCATTCTTATCTCTCTTTTTACCTTACCCTGTCCTAAAGCTCCATTACAACCCATTCAAAGACCCTTTGATTGTTGCACATGATTTATCTAGAATTGGTGGAGATTTGATTTGGGAGCAAGCCTATGGTAATGACTTTTCTTGTTCAATTGATGAGTGAACTTGCTACCTACATCATATATTTGAGTGTGAGTGAATCTTTGTCAGGCCATGAAATTTTAAAAAATTTGAAGCCATGAAAGTTGCAAGCTTTAAGTGAAGAGACATATTTCATAATGGTTCTGAATGCTCATTGGTTGCTTTTCTCTTGAAGTGTGTAATTTTCATTTGCCTTGATAGATGATGTTCCTTGGTTTTCTATTCTCTACGGTTTTGATTTGCTTGAGGACAAGCAAAGTTTACGTGTGGGGAGATTTGATAAGTCATATTTTAGCACAATTATTTGATTGAAATTCATGTTTATTTGATTGACTTATGTGCTAATTTGGGTGTTAAATTGACTTATCTTGTCTTTGGTTAATTGAGGCTTAAATGTTGTAATTTGATGTGGAAATGGGCTATTTGTGCAGGAAATTCATGCTGCCAGATAAGCTGACACTGACCCCTTCAGAATAAATAAGGAAAGTGCTGCTGGACATATTCTCGTATTTTCTCTCAAATTCCAGCGATGAGATCAGTCCAAGTCAGGCCCATATTGTGGAGAAGACACGATAGATTAGTCAACAAGAAAAGAAAAGATCCTTGGGATATTTTAGGAAGAGATAAGTAAGGAAAGAGATCAAGATATTATTTTTTGGGGGATAATTCACGCTATTTTGGGGCAGCAATATACACAATATTTTTAGAGGCAGAACATGTTAATTCTACACCAAAAAAGAACGTGAGAAGCAAGAACATTCCAAGGAGATTTGGCATAAAGTTCAAAAAGCAATCGACATCATCGGTTCTTTAGTTTCTTATTTTATTTCTGTAATTCCATGAACATGCGGGGCTAATTCCCTTTTCTAGTTAGGATTCGTGAACCTCCCGTAGAATTATTAATTTACTTATTAAGTGTTTTTCATTGAATCTTGTGTGCAAGTTTAGTTTATTACATGCTTAGATATTCTTTATAGTAATTCTATAATTATTTTGGTCTGATCAACTAAATTAATTATTTAATTGCTTACTGTTATTTAATTGCTTACTGTTATTCTATGAACTATAATCCGTAATTGTTATAGGAATTGGATTAAGTAACAAATAGAGATTATTCCCTCTAGGTGTAATAGAATCTAGGTTGTATGATACCTAGCCGGATTTCGTAGCCTAGTAATCCTATGTTTAGAGTTTTAATGCATCTACGAGTTCGAATCCATAGGGTCACTCGTAGATAGTTCAATTTAGTGGTCGTACCCTAGTTGATGAACATAAGAACATTCGGGTTGACTGATCATACCGTCAATCTAGGGATTTGAGTTTATGCACTAGACTAGATGTTAAACTCTTGTAATTAATTAATTTAGTAAACGGGAGGGGATCGACATCCTAGACTAGGCTTTTAGCAATTGATTAATTTTATAATTAATTTTCATCTATTTTGTTATTTAAAAATTAAGTTGATTTATTTTTATTGTTAATTTCAATTTTTCATCAAACTAAACCCCCCTTTTATTTATGTTATTTGTTTGCAATACATTGATTTAATTAAAATTCATAATACTCTATATGGTTCGACCCGTACTTGCCATCATACTAGATATTATAGTGAGTCAGAAGTAATTTGTATTTTGGTACGCCTGCGACAACATATCATATTCACGTATGAAGAATGATCAATATGTATAATATCTATGTATGAAATTTTTTATACACTAATTAGTGTATGAGAAACTTTCATACCTACTCATTAGTGTATAAAACTTACTTACACAAATGAGTGTGTTCATACAGGAATGTTATAAATATTCATTCGTGTATGAGGATTGCATCTGTGTATGAAATTTTTATACATGAATATTATAAATACTCATTCGTGTATGAAATTTTTATACACGAGTGAATTTTTATACACTAATGCATTCGTGTAAAAAGATATTTTAGTTAAATAAAATATAAAAAAAATTCTGATAATTAAAATAGAAAAATACAGCCATAAATTCTGAATATACTGTATATCACTCAGGAATTAATAAATACCTAAAGTTTCACGTGAGTACTTTGAAAATTGAAAAATGTCCAATCACTCTGGAATAGATAATTGGATTATGTAATATCAACAAAAATTCAACTGATGCCTTGCATTTTTGGTCTGCCCAACTTTTCTTACCACATTTCCAATACTTTTCTGATTTAAAAAAAAAAACGTAAAATTAAACAAATAAATACTCCATATTTTATTGGTGTGAAGTGCAGAAATTTATTTATTTTTAAGAATAATGTATAAAATTTAACCTTTAACTTAATATTGACATAATACTACTACTTTTACTTTTAAGTTATTCTATATATTTTTTAAATCGATACTAACACGATACTCTAAAAAATATTATTAAGCCAATATCGAGTCAAGAATATTTTTTCTAAAATTAAAAACGAAGACTCAATATATTTAACTCGATACTTTTTAGATATTAATATCATATCAATATTGAGTCATGAGTTTTCGTAATTTTAGACTTTTTAAATATTCAAAATGGGAAAAATCACTAATAAATACACACTTTTAACCTAAATTACTATGAGATACAAGATTTAAATAATTATTCTCACATACAAAATATTAAAGTAAAATACCAAATATAACCTTATAATCCCATACACTTTTAAACCACCAACCCTAACCCTCACCCACTCACCCGCCGAACCGGCGTTGACCGGCTATTGACCATCGTTGACCAGTGTTGACCGGTGTTGACCGCCTGCCGGGCCGGCGTTGACCAGCCGTTGACCACCGCTGACCGCCGCCACCTGCTGCCGGAATTTAAAATGTGCAAAAATAAAATTGTGCAAAATAAATTGTGCAAAACCAAATTGTGCTAATACATAGAGGTATTTATGGTATCACAATCATAATTGTATAGTTATGAGTAATAGTACTTTAAGTCATGTAGTTTACAGCAATTATGCATTATTTCATGTACCTCCTAGTAAGTGACCCTTTAAAATATACAGGACACAAAATAGTTTTATTTTTTTCTGTGAGTATTGTCATCAAATACCTCTTCATTTATCCTCAAAATTTTTTCTTTATTAAAATAAGAGTGAGACTTGCATGCACGCCGTGCGTCTTTAGAATTTAGTATTATGGATAAAAGTATATTATTTTGTTCTAAAGGATATACACTTTAATTAATAAGGGTACACTATTTTGTTCTAAAGGATATACACTTTTCATTAATATTTTTTACTTTTCTTCAGAAAATAAAGGTTACATAGGGTATATAATTTAACACAAAATTCTAAAGGCACACGGAGTATGCTTCCGTACGCTTGAGCGCACACAAGTTTTTGCCTTGTAAAATAAAGGGTACATATCTTTATACTAAAAGGTATACAATTTAGCACAAAATTCTAAAGGCACGCGGAATGTGCTCCGTGTTCTGGGCATCCAAGCTTTTGCCTTAAATTAATTATATACAAATAAACAGTCAATACTATATTATTGAAGAAGAAAAAAGAAAAAAAAAAGTTGGAAGCAGAGTCAAACAATTGCATTCTGTCCCACATAATATTCAAAATTTCAAATGAAAGCTTAAATTAAAAAAAAAAAAATTGGGTAAGTGTCAAGCAATTGCATTCTGCCCCCACATAATATTCAAAATTTCAAATGAAAGCTTAAATAAAAAAAAAAAAAAGGCTTGGTAAGTACTAAGCATTGTAAGAGACTACTTCACATTTTTTAAATTAATTATAACTTTTGTTATAAAGTGAGTATTATTTTCCGCGTTAAGATTTACATTTTTCATTTTTAATTGTTCCAAGTTAAGCTTTACACTTGCTTATTAGTCAAGTTGGGCCTACATAAAATAATTAATTATTCCATATAAGGCCCACACACAACACAAATACAATTACCCACTTTATATTAAATATTATTTGAGTTGATATTAGGTGTACCCGGGTGCAAGGGTGCACCCATATACGTATAATTTTTTATTCTATTTTGTATACATATTATTTTATTTTGTATACGTATTTCTTAATAATTGTATACTTTTTTACACTAAATTTTTCATTAAAAAAACTAGCATTATGTATAACTTTTTATTAAATAGTATATACATGTTTTTTAATAATTGTATAGTTTTTTACACTCAAATTTTCATTATAAAAACTAACAATTAAATTGTATACATTTTTGTTCATAATTGTATATGTTTTCGTTTATATTTGTATACGTTTTTTAAAGTGGGTGTACCATATATTAGAGTGCACCGAGTGCACAAGTATAATTAGTCATATTATTTATCTCATCTCACCATATATTAAAATATTATATCTTTTAAATTTACGTGTAAAAAGCAAACGTAAATATTAACAGGGGACGGAGGAAGTATTACTTTTCATGTAAAATATTATCACTTTTCATTTATACTATAAATTATTCAGCAAATATCATTAACATATTTTTTTATTAATGGAATACCACTTTTTATTATAGAAATTATCACTTTTTATCCGTCTCGTAAGCCCTTACGTGAGACGGTCTTACGCAAGTCTTTTATCTAAAAAGCTTGATATCCAAGTACGCGTATTTATATTTGAATTAATTTTATTCAATAAATATAATACTTATTTAAAATTAATTTATTAAAAATTAATAGAAAATCCGCTATAGAAAATTCGCTAAAAATTCAAACAAACTGTATGAGTTCTTATTCATTAGTGTGTAAAGTATGTTTTTATTTATAATAAAAATCACAAACAAATTGTATAAATTTTTATTCATTAATGTATAATATATTTTTATTAATAAATGTATATATTTTGAACGTGGATGTACGAACACCGGATGCACAGGAGAATTAAAAAAAAAGCAAATAAATGGTTAATTATATGTTAATTGATGAATTTTATTTCAAGGTCAAAGTTAATTACTAAATTTTCAGTATTAGTAATCTCAAAATCAGTTCATGGTGAGTGAGAATTTAATGCACAAGTTGAATGGTTGAATGTATTTTATGGGGAATTTACTTTTGTTTAAATATTTTGAATTCGACATTAAGTTCAATCTTTGAGCTGCTTTTGAATGCATGTGGGATACATTTCTATTCTTTGAAGTGTGGAAAGAATTAAGATTCTTAGCACTACATCATAACCATATGCTTTATTCAAAAGACAAATTCTCTTATGAGACATTACATGTATGAGACATTTTGTGAGACGTGTTAAAGTATGTTTATTATATAAATAAAATATACTTAATGATTGTTAAAATATGTTTTCTAAAGTATATGATAAATAATGAATTAAAGTATGATTTTAGGGTGTTATAAATTGATTCATTATTGACATACTTTAACTACAAATAAACATACTTTACTTATATAATAAGCATATTTTAGTAATGGGTCGACCCGTCTCACAATCGTTTCATAAAAAATCTGTTCAAAAGAGAGTTTCTCTATTTAAAATTAAAGTTTATTTAAACTTTTGGATAAATGTTCAGTCATATAAGAACTCAAGTGAAGGAGGTTTATTTTGGGTGGGCTCGTTCCATATTATTTTTAACTGAAGATGAGACCTACATGGTTCATGACACTTGGAAACGTTCAACCTTCAGTTACAAATTCAAATTCGAATATGTAATAGTTAAGTACAAACATGGCATAGTCAAATCTGTAGCAACATGTAAAAACTGGTAACCATCAATATTAATTAGCCCTATTGAATGCAGTTGTAACTGCTGTAGGAACATAAAAGATGAGTTGAGTGATGCCTATAAATAGGACCATTTATCATTGTTGCTTGAGACAATGAAATATGAAAGAAAAAAAATGCTTTGATATACTTTGAGAGCTCTCCCAAAATATTCAAACTTTTGAATTTTTACATACTAGTTAGTCATATTTTTAGAAAGCAACCAAGTTCAATCATTTCTTCGTTCGCCGGAGCTCTCGTACGTGGGGTGCAACTTATACAAGAGACGAAATCGTTCTACCTTTGGGAACAACACCTCGAAACTATAAGCACTGCCGGGACGTGATTATTTTGCAGGTAAAGTCTTGGACTTGACTCGATTTAATTTCTATCTAATGATTCTCATGTTTGCTCTGAAAAGCTGTACAAATCTATTCGTGTAAGAACTGGAATCTACTTATTTTGAAATATCAAGTAGGGACTGGATCTCAAACATATTCTGAAGCTCAAATTTAAACTAGAAGTCAACTTACTTGAGAAGATTGATCAGAACAAATTAGCTGATAGACATTCAAACCTATGTTCGAACTGCTCAAGAAAGCTCATTTTCTTAGATTTCTTTTATCCAATATTGTACTGTGTTCTTTCATTCCATTCTTGTACTTTTTTCAATTTCTTCCACTACTGTAATTTGCATTGTTTGATGATCTATATACCCAACACTTAATATGTAATTGGTGTATTGTACATCTTTTTTTTTAAATACATAAAGGTAAAAAAATAGAAAGAAAAAAAAGAAGAAAAAAAACTCTACTCTAAAGAGTTCATTAACTATAATAATCACTCTCTTCGTACTGAGAAGTAATCCTCGTTATAAATCAATAAAAAGTAACACCAGATTCCAAACTAGTTTTTGCATATAGACAAATACTTGTGTAAGACGTCTCACGGAATAAGTACTATGAGATAAATAAGAAGTGATTATATTTTACTAAAAAGTGATATTTAATTGATGAAAAATGTTAATGGTATAATGAACTATTTCAAGAACAATTCATGAATCATTCATATTATAAATGAAAAATGACAATAAATTTTATAAAAATTTATAACATCTTTGATAAATATATTTATTATCAATTTATAACACTAATCGAATAATAACAAAGTTGATGCGTTTGAACTTTGATTTGCGTATTAAATCAAACTGCATTTAGTCAATTAATTAGTTTGCAATTTAATATCGATCTTTTTAGTTGTTTATAATATATTGAAATATTATATTTAAGGGGATATAGCTCTCAGGCACTTACACCACTAATTCAATCTTTATGAAATAATTAGTAACCTACAATTTTAAGTAACCAAACACTACCAATAAGAAATTATAAATACAGATTAAATTAGGTAGGAAATTTCATAACCTATGACCTTGAAATGTCTAATTGATAAGGGTAAATCTGTGGATCGGGAGCACCCATATTTAAATTAATGTTTATTTAATAATATATACTTCTAATACTCCCTCCGTCCCATTAAAATGTACGCGATTCTTTTGTAATTACAAAGGAAGTGCGTACGTTTCAATGGGACGGAGGGAGTATATTTTTTGAATAAATGTGTAACTTTTTTATATTAAGTTTTTAATAAAAATAAATTAATAAAATATATAAGTTCTTATTTATTAGTGAATGAATATGTTTTTATTCATTAACATAAAAAGATCGAATTCGAGTGCATGAATTTGAATTCTCCCACATCGGTTAGAAGTGTGGATGGCGGAGGGTTTATAAGTGTGAGAGAGTCTCTCCCTAGCATGAGGCCTTTTGGGTGTGATACCCAGAGTGGTAAAACCGTGCGGGTCAGTGGGCGGCCCAAAGTGGACAATATCATGCTAGTGGATTGAGTGGGCCCGGCTCCGCTGGGCCAGATAAACCCAACAAGTGGATTGAGTGGGCCCGGCTCTGCTGGGCCGGATAAACCCAACAAGTGGTATCAAAGCCAGGCCCCAGACTTAACCGGCCCAGCCCGGGGTTGGTGGGATGTTCGGACCTCAAACTGGATGGTCTAGCTGCATGACTTTGTTTGAGGGGGAAATGTTGGTTGGGTGTCAACCAAAGTCCCACATCGATTAGAAGTGGGGATGACGAGGGGTTTATAATTGAGGGATGAGGCCTTTTGGGCGTGATGCCCAGAGTGGTAAAATCGTGCGGGCCAGTGGGCGGCCTAAAGCGGACAATATCATGCTAGTAGATTGAGTGGGCATTGCTCCCTGGACGGATAAACCCAACAAGTGGTATCAGAGCCAGGCCCCAAACTTAAACGGCCCAGCCCAGGGTTGGTGGGATATTTGGACCTCAAATTGGATGGTCTAGCTGCGGCCTTTTGGGCGTGATGCCCAGAGTGGTAAAACCGTGCGGGTCAGTGGGCGGCCTAAAGCGGACAATATCATGCTAGTAGATTAAAATCGTGCGGGCCAGTGGGCGGCCTAAAGCGGACAATATCATGCTAGTAGATTGAGTGGGCATTGCTCCCTGGACGGATAAACCCAACAAGTGGTATCAGAGCCAGGCCCCAAACTTAAACGGCCCAGCCCAGGGTTGGTGGGATATTTGGACCTCAAATTGGATGGTCTAGCTGCGGCCTTTTGGGCGTGATGCCCAGAGTGGTAAAACCGTGCGGGTCAGTGGGCGGCCTAAAGCGGACAATATCATGCTAGTAGATTGAGTGGGCCCGGCTCCCTGGACGGATAAACCCAACAAGTGGTATCAGAGCCAGGCCCCAAACTTAAACGGTCCAGCCCAGGGTTGGTGGGATGTTTGGACCTCAAATTGGATGGTCTAGCTGCGGGACTTTGTTTGAGGGGGAAATGTTGGTTGGGTGTCAACCAAAGTCCCACATCGGTTAGAAGTGGGGATGTCGTAGGGTTTATAAGTGTGAGAAAGTCTCTCCCTAGCATGAGGCCTTTTGGGTGTGATACCCAGAGTGGTAAAACCGTGCGGGCCAGTGGGCGGCCCAAAGCGGACAATATCATGCTAGTGGATTGAGTGGGCCCGGCTCCGCTGGGCCAGGATAAACCCAACAAGTGGATTGAGTGGGCCCGGCTCCGCTGGGCCGGATAAACCCAACAAGAATTTAATACATTAAATTTTTTTGTTTCCATAGAGACACAGAGGAAACACAAGAATTTGATACATTAAATTTTTGTGTTCTCATATGGGTACAGTGTGTCCCGGGGACATAAGAGACCAACTCTCTGATTAAATAGCGTTGTATTTATGGATACCATTTGAATTAATCATGAATTAAAAAAATATAAATAGAAAACAACCTATTAAATTTTGTTTGATAACTGTAAGTGTCGTCCTTATAATTTTGAAGTACCATAAAGTAATTAAAATAGAGTGTATATTAGGTGCACCCGGGTGCATCCTTGCACCCATATTTATATAACTTTTTATTCTATTTTGTATACATGTTATTCTCTTTTGTATACGTATTTTGTAATAATTGTATACTTTTTTCACACTAAGTTTTTCATTAAAAAAATAAGCATTCATATGTGTATAACTTTTTATTCAATAGTGTATACATGTATTTTAATAATTGTACATTTTTTTACACTCAATTTTTTATTAAAAAAATTAACAATTAAATTGTATACATTTTTACTCATAATTGTATATGTTTTTGCTTATATTTGTACGTGGGTGCACACTGTATTTAGCCATAAGAGTTTTTTTTTTCAATAGAGACGAAAAGGTTAATTATCAATTAAGGATCCAAAAATTATTTTTTATTAAGACTCGAAATATATGAAATTATTAACTCAAAATTTAAAGGGTATACATTTTAATTAATAAAATTACAATATTTTATTCTTAAAGGTATATACTTTCATTAAAAAAACTTTTTTTAGGAAATAAAGGGCACACGATTTTATACTAAATATTATACCATTTAATACTAATGGATATAATTTTTGAAAAATGCGAGATTTGAGGGCACGATGTCCCTGTGGCACACAACTTTTAGTCAATAGAAAAAATCTTTTGGATCCCCGATAAATAGGTAACTTATAATAGAAAATATTCTTTTGAATTCTCAATGAATAAGGTAATCTAACTTTCGAGTCCTATATTGAAAAAAATCATATTCAGAATTAAATAAATTTGAAAAAGTATATGTTCTGTTTTATAAAAAAAAAATCTGGAAAAAGTATAATTATACACTGTAAAGTGTGAATCAAATTTCTTTTTAGCAACAATAGGGTGGGCTTCCACCAATTCACGATTTTACGACCGCTTTCGCTTTCGCTAATTCTAATAATTTAGAGTATATTTTATCCATATGTTTAAGGTTTAAGGTATAAGAGCTAATTATAATGTGCATCCATATGCATTCTAAGATATGATATACCCATTTTAAAAAATGTACTATACAAATATAAACAAAAATATATATAATTATGAAAAAAAATGTATAGTATTTAATTATTAGTTTATTTTAATGAAAAATTGAGCGTAAAAAAATATACAATTATTAAAAACATGTATATACTATTGAATAAAAAGTTATACATATGGATGTATGCTTGTTTTTTTAATGAAAAACTTAGTGTGAAAAAAGTATACAATTATTAAGAAACACGTATATAAAATAGAATAACATGCATACAAAATAGAATAAAAAATTATATACATATGGGTGCACCTAATATCAACTTAAGATATAATTATAATTTCATCCTTGTGGTTTAGGGCATAATTTACTCCTACGTTTAGGATATAATTGTAATTTTATCCCTATGATTTGTGTTATATTTCACCCTAAAATTTAGGGTTTAGGGTATAATTGTAATTTCACCCTTATAATTTTTGGTATATTTTTCTCATAAGATTTAGGGTATAATTGTAATTTCACCCATATAGTTCGGGTATAATTGCACTCTTGTGGTTTAAAGTATATTTCACCCATATAATTTAAGGTTGAGAATATAATTATAATTTTATATTCGTGATTTAATGTATATTTTACTCCTAAGGTACCCTAATGGTCTTTTAAGGGAGTAAATTAAAAAAAAAACAACGTTAATAAAAGGAGGGAAAATTAATACGGAAAGAATTTTAGAAGTCGTGAAGATGGATTCTAAAAATCATGTTATATTAGATAAAATTCTGATTTATGTAAAATTTTATTTTAGATCTATAACTTAATAAGAAGACAAAGATTTGTGTGAGACCGTCTCACATAAGTGCTTATGTGAGATGGCCAGAAAGTGACAACTTTTATACAGAAAAATTATAATAAATTAATAAAAAATGATGGTGATGTTTCATGAACAATTTATAGTATAAATAAAAAGTGATAATATTTTATAGCAAAAGTGATAATGTTTATAGCGAAAGTGATAACTATTTTAAAAAGTGAAAAATGATTACGTGAGACGGTTTCACGCAAGACCTACTCTAATAAGAAATATTTGATAAAGAAATCCATAATTTTTGGATAAAAATTTATATAAATTTAAAATTTGAAAAAAAAACACCACTTTTGAATTATGAAGAAATAGATTAACATCGAAATCATACCGAAATTATTGGAATAGGAAAACAGGAACATCAGCTGGTTGTTGGGTTCATTTTGTAACTATGTTATTTATTTATTTATTTATTTATTTTAAATTTCTATTCTATAAAGTGTGATTAATTTACCATATAAATAAAGTCCATGATTTTTTTTGTAATTAATATTTTTTTTATTAATAAACAATGAAAGTTTAATTTAACTTTAGCTTAAATTTCATATCAAAATATAATTAAAATTTTCATTAGCTTTATATTTAACATATTGATAATTATTTTAAAATATAATTACAAGGGAAGATAGAAAAAATACCCAAATTTTACACTCAATATCTTTATCAACAACAAATAACTTTTATTTCAATTTTGATCAAATGCTATTTTTTGGACTTTACCTACACTATCAAGTGATCTTTAAAATTTCAAATATGAATTCTACTAAATATTTGTATATGGTCTCCAAGATATTTTACATCAATCATCAATCTTATTTTGATATATTCCGATAATGCTAAGGTCACTTCAACCTTAGTAATATATAACAACATGTTTTCCTGTTAATGTGAAATAAATCTTGAATACAGGTCTCAGTTAAATTTATACACATTAAAGTATTTTTTTCTTGATCAAACAATAAACTATACTTTCAATTAATATGTTTAATTTTTATTTAAAAGTATAGATTTAAAATTAACAAATAAATAACAAAAACATAATTCGCTTCGCACGCGGGGGCACTTAACTAGTAATTATTTTAATTTTGAAAGTAAGGGTGCGAGGGTCTTTGGGTGTGAATTGGTTTAAAAAAAAAAAAGAGAGAGGTGGTGCCGGTATTGGTATTGGTATTGGTATTGGTATTGGTATTTGGAATAGGGGTTTTAGGCATATTTGTCTATTGGCTCGAAAATAATTGTAGGTACTTCAATTAAACCATAGTTGTAAAGTTATTATGATTAGTAAAATATTTATATTTGGATATTCAAATAAAAAAGAATATTTAAACATTTTAATTTAATTTATTTTATCAAAAAAAATAAATAAATAAAAATATATATATATATATATATATATATATATATATATATTATATTTTTTAAATTCAAAGTGTTGTAATTAAGGTTATTAAATTATAATTTTTTTAATTAGGTTATTTAATTATAAATTTATTAGAATTTGAATACCTAATACTAATATATAAAATTAGGTTGTTATATATGCATGGTTAATGCTACTCCGAACCACCGCAAAATTTGGTATAATTAATACATGTGATATGAAAGAGTAATTTTCCTAATATACTCTACAATTTGATCCAATAATAGATTGTTCTATGAAATATAAAAGCTTAACTAATCTAAACAATATCATAGCACGTAAGAACATTACCCGACCAACGGATTTGATAATTATTCCAATTATCTAAATTTGCTAAATCGTTTATTTTATTTTAAAAATATTGCAATATTAAATCGGGTGTATTCTACTACTGGTGTAATCTACCAAGTTGAACCGAAATTTGTTATGTTTGAGTCTTGTTTGTCAACAAATAATTAAGTTCGATTCCAAACTCGAGTTTGTCATATAAAGAATTACTAAATTCGAGATCGTATAGAGATTGTTTGTTAAGATTTGTTTATGTTCGTAATTTTTTTCACAAACACGTTAAGTAACATGTTTGCAAACATTTCTTTACGAATATATAAATATTTATGTTCGTGAACAATAAAATAACATTTTGTTCATACACTTAATGTTATTAATAAATATATTAAACTAGTCAACATCATATAGTACTCTTTCCATTCCATATTTTAAGTTATATCGTTACTGTAAATATGAAATTTAAGAAAAATTAATTTTTAACCAATTTTATTGACTTTTAAAGAGTAGTGTAAGTGATTTTAAAATAATAAATAAATTATAAAATATGTTTATATGTTAGTGAGTGTGATAAATTTATAATTAAGATATACTTTTAAGGTTTATGATTGATATGATGTTTCCTTCTTAAGGTGAAGAAGTCTAATGTGAGACAAACGGTAAACATAAAGTATGAAATTTAATATGGAATAGAAATATATGGATAATCACTTGTATTATGGAGAACCCAATTCACCATGCACCCTATTTTTGAAAAATTACTTTTTGAAAAATAAATTACTCCCTCCGTCCCACGTATTTTTACCCACTTTCCATTTAGGGGTGTCTCACGTATTTTTACCCATTCCATTTTTGGAAAGAATACATAATATTTTATTACATACTTTTTACAATCCCAACAACTTTAATTACTTTTTTACACTTTATTCATCATTCCCAACAACTTTATTCACTTTTTCTTTTCAAATTACTAATTTATCCCTACTTTCTCTTACATTATAGTATATTAAAAAAATAAAACGTCTTAATCTCCGTGCCCGTACAAACGGGTAAAAATACCCGGGACGGAGGGAGTATTATTTTTTTAAATGAATAATATTATTCATCTCAGTAATAATATAAAAAATCACAACACATATCAAATTTTGAAGATTTTGTCATTCAGAAGAGTAAAATTCCTCTTTTTAAAGAATAATTTTTCATGTATTAAAGGATAATCGATTTATGATATTTAATTTGGATTTAAAAACTCTTATTTAGATTTTATAAATCTCTCCACATACACCTACAAGCTCTATTACATCACCTTGCTCTTATTATACATTATCACTACTCCATTTATATATTTTCTCCATTTCTCTATCCACTTTCATCTCCTCTCACTTCAATATACATATAAATTCTATTAACCATTGCTCTGTCCCTACTACACATTATCTCTAATCAATAAATGAGTAATATTTTTTCTTCCTTTCTTTATCCTCTTTCATCTTTTTTCTCATTTCAATTAATACTACTATATAACATAAAGTTTAAATCTAACATACCAAAATCTAAAATAAACATGAAATAATACTAATCGCTAGTTTACTAAATCAACTTAAAATCTAAATAAGAAATCTCAATGCAAAAATTTGAAAAATAATTTTTTTTACTAAAAAAAGTAATAGCTCATAATGAATGTGTGAGCACAAATGTTATATCATGCCTAGTGATTATAAAACAAACTTTAAAATATAATTTTTTTTTTCATAAGCACACATCAATCGTTTTGTTTGTTTATTATACCCCCGTAACTAATGGATACGAGGGCAGAGGAGACAATAGGGATACAAGGGAGGGGTAGTTCGGGGATTTCGTATAGGGCAGAGGAGACAATAGGGATACAAGGGAGGGGTAGTTCGGGGATTTCGTTATAAAAACAGAGGCCTTAATGAGGAAGTTGAAACAAGAGGCGGGAGGGGGAGGCCCATGTAGGCATTCACAAAATTGTTGATATTATTATTGAGAATTTTTTTTCCCTTACTATATAAAGGAGTTGCTAAAACGCAGTTGCCTACCACCAACGAATGCGCTGTCCTTTCTCTCTCTCCCCTCCACCCTCTCTCTCTCTCCAGAATTTTCCTGCGGAGCTCCAAAAACCTCCAGAAAACGAAAATTTAGCACTCTTGCGAGAAATAGGGAAATTTGAATTGGGAAGACAGGAGCATCACGAACGATCGCAAACCCTAGAACTTGCGGGACTCTCTCTATAACGGGTTTGCCGATCAGACACTGATGATTTCCGTTATTTGATCGCATTGATTTTCAAGTTGGTTTCTCTCGGAATTTGTTGCCTGTAAAGGTGAGTGTGCTTTTATTTGTTGCGATAATCAACTGCTTCGTGTTTGTTTCCTTCTTTGTCGTTCCTCTCGATCTGGATGAGTGGGATGGGTGAATTTGCGTTTTGGTTGGGTAGATGGAGGGGTAACGGGGAGGAATGTTTGGAATGCCTCCTTTTGTCATTTGAATTGCGAGTCTTTTGTGATTAGGGTCGCCTTTTCTCGTGGTACAATGCTCAGATCTGTGTTCTGTTTTTATTGGCGTTGATGGTTTTCCATTTTATTTCTCTTCTGGAATCTTGTAGTCATTTATTTTTTCCTTTATGCGGTTTGATTTTCTGTTTATATGTGTTGCTTGTTTTTTTGTGCATGTGCGTGTAATAATTCAAATTTCTTGCATATACATGTGTATTTTTTTAATTGGTTTTAGCTGAGCAATTTACTTTTTGATACTGCCAGAATATTTGCTTATTTATGTATCATTATCGTTTTGTAATTACTCTGGAATCTTATGTTGGTAAACAATGGCTTTTTGTGTGGAAATGGTTATGATTACCATCATTTGAAAATTAATTATGAATAATATCCACTTTCTTGCCCATTTCTTTCTTTGAGCCTTCTCATCCCTCATTCATGTGTGGGAGGGTATAGTTTTCACAAATGTTAAGTTTGTTTACACTGATTTGCAGGGAGGCCATGACTCTCGAAGGATATCTGTGATTTTTGAGCTGTGTCACGTACTATTTGGTAATTTGCCGAGACATCTTTTAGTTTCACTTGAACTTTTTCTGTCCCATATTGGTGTTGTCTGTTACAAGAAATACATCATGGTGGCCACTGCTGCAACCTCTGCGTTTCTCCCCATAGCATCTTCTGCTACAGAATCCACGGGAAAAGTATCAGGAAAGATAGGAGGCGTCCCAACAGCCCTTGATACTTGTTCTACCAGCACCAAGTCTAAATCCTCATCATCTGGAAGATTACAGGTTAAGGCCAGTGCTCATGCACCTCCTAAGGTCAATGGGACTAAGGTTGGGGTTATGGATTCTCTGAAGACTGAGGATGCATCACCACCCCCGAGGACTTTCATCAACCAGTTGCCTGACTGGAGCATGCTCCTTGCTGCCATTACTACAATATTTTTGGCAGCAGAAAAGCAATGGATGATGCTTGATTGGAAACCTAAACGGCCTGATATGCTGGCTGATCCTTTCGGTTTGGGGCGAATTGTACAGGATGGTTTTGTATTTCGTCAGAACTTTAGTATTAGGTCATATGAAATAGGGGCTGATCGGACTGCTTCAGTAGAGACAATGATGAATCATTTGCAGGTACATACTGGGATTTGTTAATTGTTAGCTTTTTTGGGTTAATTATATTTCTTCATGCATATAGTGTTAAATGTTCTTGGTTGCATGTGATAGATAAAGTTACTCAATCCTACAGGAAACAGCTCTGAACCATGTAAAAAATGCTGGATTGCTTGCTGATGGCTTTGGTTCAACACCGGAGATGTGCAAACGAAATCTAATTTGGGTGGTCACCAAGATGCATGTTCTTGTAGATCGTTATCCAACATGGTAAGTTTGTATCTAGACCATGCAGAAAGTTTGGTCCTATCATATGGTGTAAAGTTTTGATAGATGTACTGTGATAAACTTTAAACTAATGATCTCTGATGTTTGTTGTGCAGGGGTGATACTGTTCAGGTAGATACTTGGGTTGCTGCATCTGGGAAGAATGGAATGCGTCGAGATTGGCTTGTGCGTGATAGCTATACGGGCGAGATATTAACTAGAGCTTCAAGGTTAGGAGATGTTGATTGACTGAACTACTTCTGTTTCTAATACTAGTTATTCTTTATATTCATTTTCTTTCTCTCTAAGAACTAGATTAAGTTTCTTTTGTTTCTGATGAACAATGAGCAGGGATGGATTTAAGGGTGCTGGGGGGCATTCGCCTCCCTTGGATTTTAAAAACTCTACACATAATAATTTATTGAGGGAGGACCTTTCAAAGTCTTCTTGAGTCAGATTTGAAGACTATGAAATCCCGTTCGCCTGGCTGATCTTGGTGTTTTTTTTTTTTTTTTTCTTCCCTTTGTTATATTGGCAGTCTGTGGGTAATGATGAATAAAGAGACACGGAAATTATCGAAGATTCCAGATGAAGTCCGAGCAGAGATCGGTAGTTATTTTGTGGATTCTCCTCCTATAGTGGATGATGATAGCAGGAAACTACCGAAACTTGATGACAATAACGCCGAGTATATACGTTCTGGTTTGACTGTAAGAAGCAAGCTAACTCTTATTGAAAATTTATCCATTTTTTTATTACTAAGGATCACTATATATGTTCATTCTCTCTCTCACTGAATATATCCTTTTCCTTCAGCCAAGGTGGAGCGATTTAGATGTGAATCAACATGTGAACAATGTCAAGTATGTTGGCTGGATTCTAGAGGTGAGCATTTTCCTTGCCTTGCCTTGCCTTTTACTTTGTCAATTCTTTTCCCTTACATTCTTCACTGCAAGTACTGTCGAACCTTTTTCCTGTTTGTATTTTATTAAACCTTATTGATGTTTTCTTTGAAAATCTTAATCTTCATGGAATGAGTGTAAATCCCTCAGTATCCTGTGTTCTATACTATATATACATTATTTGTTTTTCACCTTTAAAACACTTTACATCTCAGTTGTTTTTATATACAAAGTGGAGTAGCATATATTTATCTGTCTATGTTCATTTCTTCTTTACAGTTTTTTCTTCTAGCTGTCAATTTCAACTTAATATCATGTGATAGCACCTTGAGATATTACTGGGTTAGAGTATAAAAGCAATTTCAGATGTTCTCTTTTTTTTGTATGGATAATGTTAGTTGGACTGTTATGTACCAATGTGATGAGCTTGATTGCAGTTGTGTGGCTACTCGAGTTCTAACTACTATGTGAAAATGCTATGGATAATGTAAAAGAAAAGATTTAAATCTACCTTTGTATCTGAATGTTGCAATGTATAACCTCATTTGTGTTGACTGTTGATGGTCATTACTTTAATCCCTTGTTATCTATGTTTTTGTTCAAGAGATGAGATTTACATCAATATCAGCGAAGAAATTGAATTGTTTCGTGGTCTTCTCTCTTGCAACCATCCTTTTTGCTCTACCTTTGGGATTTTGTAGGCCATAAGCTGGAAACTAGTTGGATTTATGTAAAATGTCCGTACGATTTCTACTATGATATGTCCCCTTGCCTTAGTGCTCTCTTGATGCTCATATTTAGCAATGAAGATTTTTTAATTTGAAATTTTCTGTTTGTGACATTTGCTTTAAACCTTTTTAGTTGCTGAAAACCTAATAGAAACTATTGCTCCCTTTCTTTTTTCTTTTCTTTTAGTTACATGAATTTTAGAAACATATTGTTTTCATAGATAAAGCAAGTGGGATTGATAGTTTCAGCTCCAGTCATTAATTAGATTTCTTGGACTCCCATATCCTCATGTGATGGGTATTTTTACAATTTCAGCTATTGTTGTGGTTTTCATGAGGTGAGTTCAATTGAACATGTCTATCCTTTTATTGCAGAGTGCTCCATTACCAATCGTGGAGACTCACGAGCTTGCAGGTATGATTCTGGAGTACAGGAGGGAGTGCATGAGGGACAGCGTCTTGCAGTCCCTCACGTCGGTTGTGGACGAGGGCACTGGTGATCCGGAGAACCCGGGTATGGTGGAGTGCCAGCATTTGCTTCGACTGGAGAATGGTGGTGAAATCGTGAAGGGAAGAACCAAGTGGAGGCCCAAATATGTTGACAAAATAGGGAGCTTGGGACAACTCCCAGAAGCAAATGCTTGATGTGTTAAAAAGTGATGATGGATTTTGTGGTACTCTTTGTATCTGTGTAGCAGAATACAACTCTATCCCATGTAATATCCACTCTAATTTTATGTTTCTTTTTTTTTTCTTTTCAATTTTTGTTTATTATTTTATTCCTTCTGATGACGAAAACGTACTACTATAAAATTTAAGGTCATTGTAAGTACCTCCTTTCTCTTATTGTGTTGATGGATATTCTTAAATTTCCAGCTGTAATTTGATGTATGTTTTTGACTCTTGGAGGAGGGGGGGGGGGGGGGTCTCTTGTAGTGACGTACATAATTGAGTGATGATGATAATGACACATCACATGTTGACGTTAATTGTAGTTAAAAGATTGGGCAGTATTTCCACCTACCTATTCGGCCAAGATCTGAAAATTAATGTTTGGTATAATGTTGATAGATGATTGCATCATTTTTTTTCTTTTTATTTACTACTACATTTAATTTAAACGTTACTTGTTCTATAAACAAATTTACTTCGATTATTCCCTTCATCATTAAAGGCTGCTGGCTCAATCTGCAGGTGCTGCATTTGGCCGATAACTGAAATCAGCTTTGAAATCTCAGTTTCGGGGAATCTGGTGATACAATCATACATATACATGTCTTGATAGATAAAAATTCATCCAACTATTTGGCCATGTCATTAATCCTATATATAAAACCTTTTCCACATTAAATTTGAATGGAAAAACAAATTGGAAATAAACAAAACAAAATTTGGGGTTCCTAACCTCTTCAATTTCAATATCTCCAAAGAGGCTACCTGACTTGTGCTTATGTTTTAACTTTTGGAACCAACCATGTCTTAGGGATTGAAATTCATGATTAATTTCTTTAGGTGATGCTTTTTTTAAAAAAAAAAATTTAAAAAATAAGAAAGTTAGATCTAGAATTATGTGGATTTAGTAATTCTAATCAATAATGTTAATTTATGTTTTTAAAATTTAATTAGGGTAAAATATTTTATTTTTATTTTATTTTATTTTTTGATCGGTAAATGTTAGTATAATTAGTAATTAGTTCACCAAGCGCCCATATTTCCCATTTCTCCGAGTCTCCTTATAACTCCCTTTAATTCGTTCCCAATGGGAAGAACCTGAATCACCCACTTTAGTGAGGAGCCCCAGTGATCAGGTGAGCTAGCCAACTTAATTTAGTATAAAAAAAATTATATCAAATCAATGTATAAGAATAGGGGTGCTGTGCGAGAAAGTAGGATGTGATATGTGTAACTTAGTCTGGTTTTACTAAACCCCAACTACAATTAGAAATGAATTACATCATTTTAAATTTAGATTAAAAATGGAAAAGAAACGAACCTTAAAGATTTGCTGTTGCACAGTTTCCTGCTGCCATTTTTTCTTTTTGAATCTAATGTTCAATTTCTATATACACACTTAAAACTTTGGGATAGGCCAGGTTCTTATTCATCTCTGAATTGGGATATTTGATAAACCTATGAGCTAATTGAAAAAAGACTTTTCTTTTTCATAACTGAAATTGAAGTTTTTTTTTTTAAATTTATTATTATTATTATTATAAGATGGAAAATGATTTTAACTAGACGAGAAAGAATAACACGTAACTAAATTATCTGGATATGAAATGTCAGGATTAGAGTAATTGCATAAAGTACATTCTATATTTACAAACCAGAAAATAGAATCTTCTATTTATAATTTAATAACGCAATTAATAAAATTTAAAATAATGTAATACGTGTTTTGACTTTATTGCACATAATAAAAGCTAGGGGGAAACAGTTGAATGCTGAGATTTAACACCTGGGTGGTTAATTATATACTCCCTCAGTCCCAACAAGTATTTCACGTATTGGTGTGCGCGGAGTTTAAGAAAATTTTGTATTTTTATGTATAAAGTAAGAAAGAGAATATATATTTTAGTTGATTTATTGAAAAATGTGTGTAAAGTTGTTGGGAGATATGAAAAAGTAAGTAAAAGTACGTATTATATTGGGATGTGTGTAAAAAGTGAGTATTGTTATAATGTATTTTTTACCAAATTTAGTAAAAGTAAAGTGTGAAATACTTTGAGGGACGGATGAAAAAGGAAAATGTGAAATACTTCGTGGGACGGAGGGAGTATTTTTTTAAGGGTTGACTATTTGTATTTACTTCTTAGAGCTTCCATCTAAGTTACTTTAGATAATATTTCCTCTATTTCTAATTTAAAAAAAAATTACATAAATAAAGAGTAAGAAACCAGCTATGTTTGTTTTGGTTTTAAAAATCCAAATTGATTTTCAAAACTCACACAAAACTAACACATACACCTGCAAACCCTACAACCTAGACATATCCACTTTTTATATATTGCTATCTCTTTTCGTTTAAATTTTTTTTCTCTCTCTTTATTTCTCTAATCTCCTCTCCGGGGCATGGATTTAATCCGTGCGCCCAACCTGTCCCATTTATTAAGTGGGTCATTTGGGCAGGGTCGTACTTGGGCGCACGGGTCTAAATCCGTGCGCCCGGGGCACAAGAGCATTTTCCTTTTAATATAAATTAATACTTCCTCCGTCTCGCGTTAAATGTTTACTTTTTCCATTTTAGTTTATCCCAAATTGAGGTTTACATTTTCTTTTTTTGTCAAGTTATGCCTACACAAAATAATTAATTATTTTATATATGATCCACCCACAACACTAATACAATTACTCACTTCATATTAAATATTATTTATCGCACCCACTACACATTAAAATATTATATCTTTTAATTTACGAGTAAAAAGCAAACATAAACGTTAACTCGGGATGAAGAGAATACATTCTTACCCACATTAAAATATTATATATTTTAATTTACGTGCAAAAAGCAACGTAAATATTAACTTTGGAGGGAGTACATTCTTACCTTTAACATAAAAATTAAAATCTACCCTATCAAAAACTCAAAACAAACATATATCATTATTCATTAGATTTTTTAACTCAAAAATCTAAATTCCATTCCTCATAATATTACAATTATAATACTGATAACAATAAGATTAAACTTGTTGAAATCATCTCAACCTTATGTCAGACCGAGATAATTTTTTATTTAATGATCAGAATGCTATTGCAAACTATATCACTCACTATTACACGGATGATAAGAACAATAACAATCAAACTGAGATTTCGTGTGCCCAAAAGCGTCAACCTCCTTAATTTAATAATAATCTCAATAATCCTCCATAAACTCTAATCAATTCTTTAAATACTTCAACTTACTAATACAAAAAAAAGGAAACAAAGCCCTAAATAGAAATATTCACAATAAATAAGAATGAGAATAATTGATGTAATTAATTTTTATTATTTTGATTGTTTGATTTATGTGATTAATTGTCTTTATGTATGTGTTTGAAATGGAAATTCAATTGCATACTAAGGTCATGTGCATTCGTATTCGAATCGAAAGGTGGTTGATAAAGTGAAGGTTCAAACTTATAAATGAAAGAGTACTTAGAAAGAAAGAGTATTACATACTTGGCACCTCTTAAGGAAATTGATGGAATATTAATTGGGAATGTATTTGTTTCGAACTCAATTTTGAGTTTTTTTTTTTAAAAAATCTTTGCAAGTATTTATACCCTTGTATCTTGGGAGAAAACATAGTAAGGGTTCGTGATTGTCCTTATTCATTGCCATGAGATTTACGAATATATCATGTTAAATTCTTTTGATTTTAAATCAATTTATTTGAATTTTACTGTTTGGATAAATTATAGATTTTTGAAAGGATTTTAAATTCATAATTCAAAAATTATTTTTAAAATAGAATTTTATATATGATAAATAAAAATAATAAAATTTTATTATATTAAATATTAAAATTTTATTAAAAATAACTTTCTTTGAGGTAGCTCTATCACCCAGCCTATCCTCTACCCACCTCTACCCAACCCCCACTCCCCAAAATTTTTTTTATAAAATTTTTAAATTTTAATATTTAAATAATAAAAATATTATCACCAGCCATATCCCCTACCCATTTCCCCCTCGCCACCCACCACACCCATGCCCCTACCCCTACCCCCAACTTTTTTTAACTTTAAATTTCAATATTTAAAATAATAAAAATATTACCACCCAAACCGTACTCCCTATCCACCCAATTTTTTTTTTAATTTTTAATTTTAATGTTTAAATAATAAAAATATTACCACCCAATCCTACCCCTCTACCCACCCATCCACACACCCACCCACCCCTGCCACTACCCCAATTCAATGGGGTAGGTTGTATGATAATATTTTTATTATTTAAATATTAAAATCTAAATTTTCAAAACAAAAAAAATTATTTTTGGGGGTGGGGGTGGTGCCAGGAGGTGGAATGGGTGGGTGGGTGGGTGGATAAGAGGGTAGGGCTGGGTGGTAATATATTTTATTATTTAAATAATAAAATCTAAAATTTTATTAAATTTTTTTGGGGTGGTGGCAGGGGGTGGGTAGGATTGGGTGGTGATGAGTGATATTTTTTTCTAGATTTTAGTATCTTTTTATATGTGTTTTTGTATTATTTTATCTGTATTTTGTGTATATTTTGGTGGTGTTTTGTATTTTTATGGAAATGTGTGAGAATGAGCTTAAACGTATGATTTCTAGGTAAAAATAAATTATAAACGCGAAAAGGAAGAAATGGGAAAATACGGATCTCAATTTCGAGTTGAAACGAGCAAGAAATGAATAATAGAAAGAAACACGGGCTGAAGGAGAAACACGGCCATGTTTGGCCGTGTTACAGAAAAACACGGGCTGAAGGAGAAACACGGCCATGTTTGGCCGTGTTACAGAAGAAACACGGCCTCATTTAGGCCGTGTGAGATGGCATGGCCGTGTTCCTGAAGAATTCGAATTTTACACAAAAAATGCCCATTTTCCACTTAAACCCATGATCCAAATTTTGCTCTAATTCCTTTGATCCTCCACCATTATAAATACCCTCATTTCCAAATTTTGAAGAGAGAAGGGTTTCACTTGGACACACACATCACACACTACTTCCTTCATTTTACACCCCAACCTTCATCCATTCATCTACACTTGATCTCCTCCATCAAATCCATCATCCAAATGATCAAGGAAGCAAGGGGAGTGAAGATTACAAGAAGAAGAAAGAGATCTCTATTGAAGGCCTTCAAAAGGGGAATCTAATTCTAATTTTTGTGAACTTCTTTATAGTTTTGTCATGGGATTTGTAGATACAATTGTCTATGTTGTTTTCTCTAAGACTATGATAGGCTAATATCCTTTGTGAGATTAGCTCAATGATTGGTGTTGGATAATTTAGTTTTTATGCAATTGAATTTTGATCTTGAATGGGCTTTGTGTTATTTCTATCATTGATTGTTCATTACTTGATTTATATGATGATATGTGTGATTAATTGTCATGGACATGCGATTAGATTGAGAAATCAATTGTGTATTTAGAATAGTTCATTGAATTATTTCATCATACACTTCATGTGCATTAATTTAAAATGAGATAGAGATATCCTTCTAGATTTAGAACTCTTTGATATAACATTTAATTGGCTTAATCGAGAGGTTGGTTGATTAGGTGAGGAGACCCAAACCTTTAGTGAATTTATAGTACCTTAAAAGTGAATATTGCCTATGATTTAGTACGTCATTAGGGAACTCGTAGAGTAATTAGTACCTAGTGGGAGGTGTTCACTTTGGTCACGATCCTATGTGCTTTTGGGAGCCTTATTGAGGGCCTACATCCTATCCATCTCGAGAGAGAGTTTAGGTGGAATTAGTGATCGCTCATATGCCATGTTCATGAGAGATTAGAATTAATTGCATAATTTCTTTATTATCTATGCCATCATTGTTGCTAATCTCATCCTTGCATCATTTGGAACAATTTATTCTTGTATTCATTTTATCATTTATTTTCATTAGTTTTAGTGCGTTCATTTGCACGCTTATCCTCCATCCCATTTCGACGTCCTTATAAAATCACGATAAACTTGAGATCGCTTAAATTCTAGCACGTTCCTTCCTTGGGTTCGATAAATTCTTTAATTTGTCATTCCGACTATATATGACCAATCAAATGGCGCCGTTGCCGGGGAGGTAACGGTCGCTAGAAGTTTGACGAAGGATTATTTAGAGTGGTCTTAATAAGGACATTTTTCTTTTATTTTTTGCATCTTATATTTGCTTTAGAAAATTTTTCTCCAATTTTTCTTTCTTTTATAGGTGTATACCTTGAGAAGGAAGAAGAAACAAGCCAAAAAATATGAGCTACATGGATATTCTTCGCGATATGGTGAATAGAAGTGCTCATCCCAATATGAACACACAAGGAAATTTTCAAGGATTTCAAATGCCAAATTGTGAGCCTAATTTGCAACCGGATTTTGGAGTACAAGATATGCAATTCCAACAACAAGGTTATGAGAATTTTAGAGTCCCTCATCAAATGCATCATCAAGTATACCCTCAAGGTGTGGAAGATGTTTTTCAAGGAAATTTTTCTAGAAATCAAGAAGAAAATCAACCACAACTACGGAAAAATTTTCAAGACTCCAACACCTCTTATTCCACCCAACGTGACTACCAAGAGAAGCTTAGTGATGAGTTGATTGAATAAATTATGGAGGGCATGGAGAAGGAGAGGAAGTATAATGAAGCGTGTATGGATTGAATGAGAAATTGGTGTGAAATGGTGACAAGTGCAATCGTAACATTCGGTGCTAGATTGGATTCCATTGAGCACCAAGTAAATCAAGTTGTGTCCACCGAGAAAAGACTTCAAGAAGAAAACAACAAGCTTTCTACCTTCGGAATGAAAACTGAATGCATGGTTATTAAGGATAGAAAAGAGGCTAGTTTGGGGGTTGATGAGGTTATGAAGGAAAGAAGAGAAAGGGTGCCTAAGTGGGTGAAAGCCAAAGAGTTGAAAGACGAGTTGAAGGGAGAATTCGATAGATTTATCGAATCTCTTGAAGAGATGGCAGAGAAAGTCAAGATTCAAAATTGAGAAGAGATTCACGCCCTTATGGAAGAAAAGAAGCCTCCGGAAACTAAGATCATGGATTCTACTCCCCACAAGCCTAAACCTTCTCATTCTATTGAAATTTCAAAATCTCTTAAGAACTTCCATGATTTTATAAAAATTTATTTAGTGATTGTAGGAAAAAGGTTGCAAGAGGGCAACAACACTTGTCAATGCCCGAATTATTAACGGGGGATGTGGTTGAAGTTTAAAATGCATATAAAGCTCCATGGAAAAAGTGGAACAAGTGGAAAGGACCATTCCTTGTGAAGAACGCCTTCGGAGAATAATTGCTTAAGCTATTTAACAAGAAGGGAAATATTCTTGTGGTTGAACGAGAGAGCACAAGACACTACTTCAAGAAGAAACCTATGATAGTGCCTAAGGACTATTCAAGACCACCATGAGCTTGATAATATCGTCCGGCTTGAAGACATTAAACTTAGCTCTAGATGAGAGGCATCCCATCATTATTTTTATTGCTTTATTTAGTGTTTTTAATAAGGATTGTGGATTTGATATCATTTTGCATTTTTGGTATGTAGGTTGATTGTGCTCATTATGAGAATGCATATTGAAGATACGAGAAGTGCTTGATTTGAAGTGTGTAAGTACATCACACCACTTTTTGTAAACTTAACTCGAAACTCTTGTTTCAATTTAAGTTTGGGGGGATATGACGTGGTGTGAATTACTTTGCTTTATTTTGCTTGAAGGCATATACTTTTGTATTTTTGAGCTAATTTTGAATTTTTCTCATGAGTATTGGTTGGATTTTGGTATGATTGGTTGTGTTGAAGTGCATGTTAGTCTATATTTTTAATGAAATTGTTGAGCTAATGGTTTTGATGAGTTTTTGAGCATGAATGAAGGGTATTGGAAGCACGAATTGAGCTCGAAGCTAACAACTTCTACTACCAAATGCCTATTGAGGGAGTTCATTTTATACCCTACCACTTCTATGTGTTTAGCATAATTTGATTTGATTTGGATTGATGTGGTTACCATGTTACTTCATTTGTATGTTTGTGGGAAGTTTACTTTCGTAATTTAAGATTTCATTTTCAATCAAGATGGGGATATTGTGAGCTTACTTGAATATGGATGTTATGAATGTGTGCTTTTATGTGTTTTTGGTTGTTTCTTGTTTGGTGAGTCTTTTCTTATTTGTTTTGTGTGTTTTCTTATTCTTGTTTAGGGTTGTTTTGGTGGTTTGTTTTAGGGATGTCGTGAGTCATTTTGAATGTGAGTGATGACATGTTGTTGTGATAAGTGATGAAAAATTATGATTAAGAATATCTCCACTTTCAAATTGTGACATGTTTTATTTAACTTGTTCAATTTGAGATGAATGTGGTGTAATAAGTTTCTTAAGGTCTAATGCATAAACTTGTGAGCATTTGAGCCTCAACCGTGCATACATGATTTTCCTTCATGAGTGGATCGATGGCGTTTAATAAGCTAGAACTTGCTCAAGGACTATAGGAACGAGCCTGATTTGTGAATATTAGTTACATAATCTAAGGCTATCCTTGTTATTTAATAGTCATTGCCATATATTTCCCTACCATGAACATTATCCTTAGTCAGCCACTTTGAGCCTTGAAGCCTAATTCTTGTGAATTTAGCACATTACAAGCCTTGATTACCCACTTAAAGCCTTATATATATACCCTTTTGTGTAGGTGATTGTAGAGATGGTAGCTAGAAAGGTTTGATGAGAAAACAAAACGAAGAAAGGAAATGGTAAATAAGTAAGAAAAAGGATGAAAAGAGCTAAAACAAGAATGGACATGCAACCTCAAAACAAGAAAATGAGCAAAGCAATAATAATATGCTCAAGTACTTAAAAGTTTGAAGAAGGAAGCATGTGTTGAAGAAGTTCAATCCAAGAAAAGTTGATGATTAGTGCTTGTGAACATTAAAGACAAGAGAGGAAGAAAGAAAAGTGAGAAGTTGGAGAAATTGGCCATCTCTTCGATTACTTACACTTGTTTAGTCACTATTACCATATTCTTCCTACCCTACCAAAGAGCCTATCATTACATCCTTAATGAAAGACCTTTTTGATCATTGATTGAAACTTTGGTGGTTTGTGAATGTAGTCCATGAGTAAGCTTATATCGAGTCGAACCAATCGGTTAATGAGTGTTGATTTACCCCACTTCATAGAGTGTTGAGTGAAATTGATAACCTATGTGAGGCTTGGACTAAAAAGGGACTATACTACACTTTATTCTCTTTTGATTGATCTTGTTAATTTTTCATGTTATGAGTTTAATGTTGTAGGATGACTTAGCATAATTTGTAGTTCTTATTGCTATTGATGTGTTATTACTTATGTTCGTTTAGTCTTTTCCTAGGTGAAAAAAATCACTCCCCTTGGTTTATCATTTTCGTTGTTTGGGGACGCATAACACTTTAAGCTTGGGGGTGTGATGAGTGATATTTTCGCCTAGATTTTAGTGTCTTTTTATATGTGTTTTTGTATTATTTCATCTGTATTTTGTGTATATTTTGGTGGTATTTTGTGTTTTTATAGAAATATGTGAGAATGAGCTTAAATGTATGATTTTCAAGTAAAAATAAATTCTAAACGTGAAAAGAAAGACGTGGGAAAAAATGGATCTCAATTCCGAATTGAAACGAGCAAGAAATGAATAATAGAAAGAAACACGGGCTGAAGGAGAAACACGGTCATGTTTGGCCATGTTACAGAAAAAACACGGGCTGAAGGAGAAACACGGCCATGTTTGGCCATGTTACAAAAGAAACACGGCCTCATTTAGGCCGTGTGAGATGGCATGGCCGTGTTCCTGAAGAATTCGAATTTTACACAAAAAGGCCAATTTCCCACTTAAGCACATGATCCAAATTTTGCCCTAATTCCTTTGATCCTCCACAATTATAAATACCCTCATTTCAAATTTTGAAGAGGGAAGGGTTTTACTTGGACACACACATCACACACCACTTCCTTCATTTTACTCCCCAACCTTCATCCATCCATCTACACTTAGATCTCCTCCATCAAATTCACCATCCAAGTGATAAATGAAGTAAGGGGGAGTGAAGATTACAAGAAGAAGAAAGAGATTTCCATTGAAGACCTTCAAAGGGGGAATCTAATTCTAATTTTTGTGAATTTCTTTATAGTTTTGTCATGAGATTTGTAGATACAATTGTCTATGTTGTTTTCTCTAAGACTATGATAGGCTAATATTCTTTGTGAGATTAGCTCAATGATTGGTGTTTGATAATTTAGTTTTTATGCAATTGAATTTTGATCTTGAATGGGCTTTGTGTTATTTCTATCATTGATTGTTCATTACTTGATTTATATGATGATATGTGTGATTAATTGTCATGGGCATGTGATTAGATTGAGAAATCAATTGTGTGTTTAGGATAGTTCATTGAATCATTTCATCATACACTTCATGTGCATTAATTTAGAATGAGATAGAGATATCCTTTTAGATTTAGAAGCATTTGATAGAACATTTAATTGGCTTAATCGAGAGGTTGGTTGATTAGGTGAGGAGACCCAAACTATTAGTGAATTTATAATACCTTAAAAGGAAATATTGCCTATGATTTAGTACGTCATTAGGGAACTCGTAGAGTAATTAGTACCTAGTGGGAGGTGTTCATTTTGGTCACGATCCTATGTGCTTTTGGGAGCCTTATTGAGAGCCTACATCCTATCCATCTCGAAAGAGAGTTTGGGTGGAATTAGTGATCGCTCCTATGCCATGTTCATGAGAGATTAAAATTAATTGCATGATTTCTTTATTATCTATGCCATCATTGTTGCTAATCTCATCCTTGCTTCATTTGGAACAATTTATTCTTGCATTCATTTTATCATTTATTTTCATTAGTTTTAGTGCGTTCATTTGCACGCTTATTCTCCATCCCATTCCACCGTCCTTATAAAATTACGATAAACTTGAGATCGCTTAAACTCTAGCACGTTCCTCTCTTGGGTTCGATAAATTCTTTAATTGGTCATCACAACTATATACGACCAATCAGGTGGTAATATTTTTATTATTTAAATATTAAAATCTATTTTTTTTTAAATTTGGTGAGTGGTGGGTGGGGATGGGGTGGGGTGGGGTGGGTGGATAGGGAGGTAGGGTTGGGTGGTAATATTTATATTATTTAAATTTAAAAATCTAAAGTTTTATAAAAAAAATATTGAGGGGGTGGGTGGGGTGGGGTGGGGGGTAGGATGTGTGATAGAGTTTAAAATTAAAAAAAATAAATATAAGTATATTTTTTAATTAGTAATATTATATACTCCCTCCGTCCCGCCCAAACGTCATCGGTTACTTTTTGTGCGTTGATTAAGGAGTATTATTATTTTATGTGTAGTAGTGAGTGGTAGAGCATATGCGGTACTTTTTTGAAGTTGGTTTCAATTTTGGTTAAATTAATTTAGAGCATGTGTATTCTATCGTGTGTACCACGTAAGCGACCAAGTGCAAAATTTATAAGATATTGAACTCAAGGACGAAAGTGAGTAGCCATATTTGAGAGATGTTTGACTCTAGAAGGACTAATCAAATAAAGAGGGGATTTTGTTTAACTAAAACTAACAACTAAGAAAGCAATTAAAGATAGAACATGTACATATGTGATGGAAGATGGATGAAGTTGAGCAATCTAAGAAGTATGCAAGGCAAACAATACTCATGGAAAAGGCTCATGTAGACTCACACACACATGCATTGATGGCTTTCATGTTATGATATTAAGGGAGCTTAAAGAGCGTCTCAAATCCTCAATTTTCCTATAGATACTTTCGGATATTAATATACTAATATAGAGATATTATCATGAAGAATTTTCTCTAGTAGGCAGAGACGTTTTCCTAGTGTTCACTTTCTAAGGTCAAGTGAAAATTGGCTTGGTTCCCCTCATCATATCAAACGTTTTCACAAGTATCAATAATGTCCTATCATGAGGTTCTAAGCAGATGAAGGTTATGACCAAACTCCCCGCATACTTAACATAGTCATCTCATGCAATCAATGATTCAATTAAACCACTAAGCATAATATTGGAATGGTCATCCTAACACTATGAATAGAGGATTTAATCACACAAATCATACATAAAATGAGAATAAGCATTCATGATAGAAAATATTCATAACAATCATTTTATCAAACATGTGGTGTGCAAAATCTACATAATCCCTAACCAATCATATTGCTAGCCTCACATGAGGATTAGCCACTACATATCATGATAAAATCTATACAATCCATAGCACGCTACAATTGAGCCAAATAATGAAGAAAATAACAAAATAAAGGTAAGTTGGCTCTCCTTTGATGGTGAACTTTCTTCTCCTTGATCATGCTAAAATCTTCAACCAATGATGAATTCCTCTTCTTAGATTGGTGGATGGATGGATTTATGGACGGATTTGAGGAGATCAAGTAGTTTGGATGGATGAAGTGAAGGATGAAAGAGATGGAGATAAATGTGTGTGATTTAGGTGTCTAGTGTGTGTGGAAACTGATCCAAAATGATTTCTCTCGTAATTTGTGGTCAAAACATGTATTTATACCTAGGGGTGGACAAAAATACCAAAATTTTGGTATACCGCATTTATCGTACTGTTAAATAACGAATTTATCAAAAATTTCAGCATACTGAAAATTTCGATATGGTATACCGTACCGAAATTTTCGGTACTGTATCGGTAAGTTATTTTTAAAATTTGGTATTTCGGTATATACCGAAATACCAATAAATAATTATTCATTAAATTAAATTAATAATAATTATATTGTTTTATATAAATAAATTTTCAAATTTGATTTTTATTACAAGTTGCGGTGTAATGAAGAAATAATAAATTAAGAATTAACTAAATTTTTTTACATGAACTTTGATGTGGGATTTGGAAAAAAATCAGAAGGTAGAAGCCGCACAACACTAGCCCCATGCCGCCGCCCCTACACACACAACCCCCCTCCCCCCTAACTTCTGCTTCGTAATGCGTTGCCGCCAGTCTCTGCTCGGATCTCCAATCAACGATCTAAATTCTCTGCTCCCACGTTTCTCCGCCTCTCTTCTCCATTCTCCACCGTTAGCCTCCGCCCCACTCCGCCACCAACTCTTTCTCCTTCATAACATCACCGACAGCTCAGATCTGCAATCAAAGGTTCTTCTCCATTAGCCCTGACCCCGCTGTTAAGTCCATCTCTTCTTCATTTTCCAGTCTTCATTTTAATTTATTTAAAATTCTATAAATTTGGCTGTATGTTATAGTTCGAGCAAAGCTTTGGAGAAAGCCATAGGGGGTTAATGGAGCAGATATGTAATTGCAGCTGTATTTTTATCTTATTTTTTAATTTTTCGGTATGAACTAAATGTATCGGTATATTAATGTTTCGCTATTCGGTAAATACACGGTATTGATTATTAGCGTACCAAAAATTCGGTATATCGATTTTCGGTATATCGAAACTTTTGGTATAGTATCGGTATATATTTTTTAATATCAAAAATTTTGGTATGGTATACGGTATGCTTAAATTTTTTCGGTATACCGTACCGTCCACTCCTATTTATACCCCCATTGAAGCTTCTAGAATACATGCATATCATAAAATTATCTTTTGCACCTACACGGGTCGTGTAGGCATACACGCCTAAGGCGTGGGCGAGTAGGCGTTTCAGGTGTCGAAACACGGCCTAGGCGTACAGGGGCGTGTAGGTGCATCTCGTGCAATGCAGTCTCACCGTTTCACGCATAACTTTCACATCTGAATTCCAATTCGAGTGATTCTTATGCTTACGTGATCCTCTCTTCCGTGGCTTTCCAATCATATATCATACATCCGGTGTTGAGCTCTACATGAATATAGAAAAATTATACAATTTGGACGTGTGTTTTTCATCAGTTTTTCAGCATTTTGCGTTGGATCGTTCTCCCTCGTTTCAATTTCGAATTGAGCTCCATTTTTTTTCACATCTTCTTTATCGTGTCTAGAATCTATTCTCACATGAAAATCACACAAATTACACCAATTTACTAATTCTCTAAATATTCACAAATATAGGATAATTTAAGGCACTTAATCATGAAAATCACACATTTATCATTTCAAAGCACACATCTTCATGTCTTCATATAACACCACCAAATGATATAAAAAATGAATAAAACACATAAAATACCTAATAAAAAGACACTAAAATATAGGTGAAAACGACATCGATCATTTTTTTACTAGAAGTGAGAAATATGGACATTTGAATGAGACACCCAATATAGTAAAATGGTGACCTTTCAGTGAGACGGAGGGAATACTATTTTTATTTATATATTAATATATCAATTATACAAAAATAAAAGGATTTCAAATGACATGGTTTGAGTAAAGATTTGAAATCCACTAAAAACAACTAAAAAAATTCAAAATCAAATGCATGATTTCAAATCCATTGATTTAAAATCTTAAATTTATAAATCCATTGATTTCGAGTATCATCCAAACATGAAGGAGGAATTTGAGGGAGGGATTTATAAATTTCTCCTCAAATCTTTCCATCCAAACACACCCTTACCCCCCAAACTTAAAGTGTTACTCATCCCCGAGCAACGAAAATGATAAAACAAGAGAAGAAATTTTCACCTAGAAAAAGACCTAAGGAACATAAGCAATAACATATCATTAGAAATAAGGATTACAAATCATATCAAGTCACCCTATGATTGTCGTCATTTTCACCTAGGTTTTAGTGTCTTTATGTGTGTATTTTTGGATGTTTTTATCCGTATTTGTGTTAATTTTGGTGGAGTTATTGTTGTTTTGAGGAAAGTGGTACGAACTGATAGAATTGTGTAAATGAGCTTAAATATGTGTAAAACAGGTCATGGAACGGACAAACACGGAGTCGGGAGCGAAAGGGAGACGAAGAATAGGCCATGCAGCTGCACGGGCCGTGCGCGGAACACGGCCCTGTAGCAGCTGGCCGTGTAATGTCATCAGAACACGCTGCTCGGCCAGAGATTCGGCCGTGCGCTGCTGCACGCCCCGTGTGCGGAGCTCGGCCCTGTAAGAAGGAGCTGTGTATTGTCATCAGAAAGTGCTGCACGGCCATGATCAAGGCCGTGTATTGCAGCTCGAGCCGTGTCCGGAAGCACGCACAAAACGCCGAAGTAGGTGTGCCCTACACGGGCCGTGTACTGCAGCACGGGCCGTGTAGGTGCAAAATCCTGTGTAATTTTCAGAATGTTCCGGAAGCTTCTAGAAGGTCCATAAGTGATATAAAACCATGATTTGTGCGAAATTAGAGGAGGAGATACAAATTATATCAGATTGAGAGCAGTTACACACAATCCACACCACATTTCCTCACACACTAGATCTACAAGCCATCTACACCATCTAAATCCATCAATTCACCTTGATCTTCATAAATCCATCCATACATCCATTCATTCCATCATCTAAGAAGAGAAAATCAGATTTGTTTGAAGAATTTGGCATGATCAAGGAAGAAGGAGTCTACCTTCAAGGGGAAGCTCAATCTCTTTTATTTTGCTACTTTCTTCATTTTATTGCTCATATGGAGCTTGTATTGGATTGTAGCCAATTTGCAATGAATATTTGTGGCTAGTCCTCAAGTGAGGCTAGCAATATGATTGGTTAGGAAATATGTAGATTTTTGCACTATTAAAGCTTGATGAATTGATTGTTATGATTACTTTCTATCATGAATGTTTATTCTCATTTGATGCATGATGTGTGTGGTTAAATTCTCTATGCATAGTGTTAGGATGGCCATTCCAATATTATGTGTGGTGATTTAATTGAATCATTGATTGTATTAGGTGACTTGGTTAGTATGAGGGGAGGAAAGCCATTCCCTCCAAGTGCTTAGAACCTCATGATAGAACATTAGTGATGAACTAGTGAGGGGAACCAACTTATGATCATAGTACCCATGAGGGAATTGAGAGTAAGACAATCTTAGGAGATTTAAACTTGTAAAAGAGTTGAGAACCTAATCACCTTGGCCATAGGGGTTAGGGGTACAATTGTGATTGCCCTTAGTATCATAACTTGAAAGTCATCAATGCTTGAGTAAGTGTGAAGTCTACATAAGACCTTGACCATGATGTTGCTAGCCTTGCTCTCTTTTTAGATACACTTCATCCATTCCATCTCATTCTTGCTACTTGATTTGATTGATACTTGTTATAATTAGTTGCTTGTCTAGTTTATTAGTTAATTGATAGAGTAATCATAGTTCTTAAATCAAAACCTTATCTTGATCATCCTTACAAAACATAAATCAATGGAAAATCCGGATACAACTTGAGTTTACCTTTTCCCTTGGGACGACAATACTATAAATTTTGCACTTGGTCACGCGTATACAACAGCGATAGAGTACACTTACTCTTGACATTTCACTAGAAATGCGACTAAGTTCATGGCGCCGCCTGCCGGGGAAATGTTAAACTTGTGGTTGTAACGAGTTTGAAGTTGATTAGTCTTGATAAGGATATTTCTTTCATTTGTATAGTTGTTTACTTGTCTTAGTTACTTGGAGAGCTAATTTTGGAATTCTTGTAGGTACATGCAAACTCGTTCAAGGTCTCAATCTATTGAACCTTTGAATTTGGAATTAGAAGCTACCTTAAGAAGACAAAGAAGAGGAGTGTTGGAACCAACGGAAGAAAATATGGAAGAAGTAAGGGATAATGCAAATATGGTTGATGAAGAAGGTAATTTGAGAAATTTTCAAGGTGGTGATAATGCTAGAGGAGGTTTTGGTAATCAAGAATATGTGCCACAAGTTTATGCTCAACAAATGCACTTGCAAAATCAACAATTGCAAGCTATTATTCAAAACTTGTTGGCACAACAAGAAGCAAGGAATGATCCTCCGATGGTGCAAAATCAACCTCGTAGAAATGGGAATAATGGAGTGGGAATGAACATCCGAGATCACTTCCAACCGCAATATGGAAACTATGTTGTGGGACCACCGGTGAATGTTAATCATTTTGAGATCAAGACGGGATTGATCAACATGGTGCAAGCAAACCAATTTGGTGGTGGTACTATGGAGGATCCAAATGCTCACTTAGCCCAATTTACGGAGTTAGCAAATACGGTCAAGATAAATGGGGTAAGTGAGGATATTATTAAATTGAAGCTCTTCTCGTTTTCATTACGAGATAGAGCTAGGGCTGGTATCATACTTTACCACCGGGATCCTACAACACATGGAGAGAGTTGGCACAAAGATTCTTGAGCAAGTATTTCCCACCATCGAAGATGTTGCATCTCAAAGGTCAAATATTGCAATTTAAGCAAATGCCTCTTGAAACTTTTAGTGAGGCTTGGGACCGATTCAAAGAAATGCTAAGGAAATGCCCACAACACGGATTTCCCGAAGATCAACAAGTAGGATTTTTCTATGCCGGTTTGAATGGAAGTGAAAGGATGCTTGTTGATGCTTCATCGGGAGGTTCGATTTTGGGGCAAACTCCGGAAAGAGCAATTGGCATATGTGAAGAAATAGCTTTGAATACGGGACAATGGGCCATGGATAGAGTTGCGGGCTTATATGAAAAAGAGAAGATTGCTAAGATGGAAGAAGTGTGCTTGCAACAAGTGAAAAAGGTGGAGGTGCCTAATGAAGATGTAACCGACAGAGCAATAACTGAGATGCTAAAAAGGATGAATGCTAGTATGCAAGTGACTCCAACATCTACACCAATGGTGAATCAACAAGTGCTAGCTAATCCTCCGCATGTGATGTCATTACCTTTGATGAATCAACAAGTGTTTCCTAATTTTCAACAAGGTGTATCTACACCAAGTATGGGTCAATCTTCTCAAAGTTGTCAAATGCCTACTTCTATACCTCAACAAGGTATGTCCCCTAATTCTTGGAGCCCATCGGAGATGACACTTGAGGAAGTTGCCTTCATGCAAGGAAGGAACTTCCAAGGAAATTACGGTGGGAATTTTGGGAATAATGGAGGAGGATATCCACAAAGGCAAGGAGGTTGGGGGCAAGGTAACTTTCAAGGGAATTTCAATCAACCCCGGAGATATGAAAATTTGTCGTATGGGAATCAAAGTAATGCACTCACATTGCCACCGGGCATTCATCCGGGGGAGAAGGCTCAAATGAAGAAGGAAAGTCTACTTGTCTACATTGGAGGATAAAATGACTAAGATGTTTGAGTTTATGAAGCAAAGAGATGAGGTAAATGAGAATCGATTCAAAGCAATTGAGACTCACATTAGTCAAATTGCAAGTGAAAGGGGTAATGTTCATCACCAAGGGAAGTTTCCATCCACAACCATTACTAATCCGAAGGAGCAATGTAAGGTGATTGAACTTCGTAGTGGAACAAAATACGAAGGGCCTTCAATGCCAACGGAAGTAGAGGAGGTGGATTGTGAACTTGAGCCTATGGAAAGTTTGGGTGAAGAAGGGAAAGAGAAAGAAGTTGATATTGTTGAAAAAGGTGAAAGTACCCCTACACTTGAAGAAGAAAAAGTAAAGTCTCCAAAGAAATGGGAAAGATGTAGAGAAGCAAAACGGAAAGAGAGAGAGGAAAAGTTTGAAAGAGATGAATGGGGGATTCCTAAGTTGCCCATGGCAATCCCGTTTCCACAAAGATGCTTGAAAAAGGGTTTAGAAGAGAAATTTGCCAAGTTTGTTGAAATGTTGAAGAAGATACATGTGAATATGCCTTTTGCGGAGGTCTTACTTCAAATGCCCAACTACGCCAAATTTTTGAAGGATATCTTGTCAAAGAAAAGAAGCTTGGGAGAGTTCAAAACGGTGAACCTTACGGAGGAATGTAGTGCAATCTTGCAAAAGAAACTTCCCCCTAAATTGAAAGATCCGGGGATTTTCACTATTCCTTGTGAGATGGGAGAGCAAAGGAACTACAAAGCTTTATGTGATCTAGGGGCAAGCATTAACTTAATGCCCTTATCAATCTTCAAAAAGTTGGGTATTGGTGAGGTCAAACCGACGTCGGTTACACTTCAATTAGCCGATCGGTCGTTGACACATCCCAAGGGAATAGTGGAAGATGTTTTGATCAAAGTTGGCAAGTTTGTGTTCCCCGTTGATTTTGTGGTACTAGATATGGCTGAAGATGATAGTGTCCCATTGATACTTGGACGTCCATTTCTTGCCACCGGGAAAGCATTGATAGATGTGGAGAAAGGGGAGCTAACTTTGAGGGTGAATGAGGATGAAGTCATATTTTCTTTAAGTGAGGCTATGAGGTATCCTAGGGAGGAATGTGGAAGAGTGGAGGTTATTGACGACATGGTTGAAGAGCATATGTATCACCTTCACTCCAAGGACCCTTTGGAAATCATCATAAGCCACTCTTATTCTCTTGAATCTATAAAAGCTAAATCTTCTTTTGGTGTAGAAAATGATGAAATAATTGACGAATTGCATGGTTTAAATGCTTGTAGGGCACTCACAAAAGAGGAAGCAAAGGAGGTAAAGGTGGAGAAACTTGATGAAAAGCCATTTTTGGAAGTGCAAGAGAAGAAGAAGGTGCTTAAGGATGCTCTCACTTCATCTCCGATCCTCGTTACCCCGGATTGGAGTTTACCATTTGAACTTCATTGTGATGCTAGCGATCAATCCATTGGAGTGGTGTTGGGGCAAATGAGAGAGAAGAAGTTTAGAGCAATCTATTATGCCTCAAAGACATTGAATTCGTGCCAAATTAACTACACCACAACGGAGAAGGAATTTTTAGCCGTAGTGTATGCTTTTGAGAAGTTTCGACCATACTTGGTTGGAACACAAACGATTGTCTACACGGATCACGCGGCTATAAAATACCTCATGAGTAAGAAAGATGCTAAACCTCGTTTAATTCGTTGGGTGTTGCTTTTGCAGGAATTTGATGTGGTCATCAAGGATAAAAAGGGCGTGGAGAATGTGATTGTGGACCATTTGTCTAGGTTAGAAAATGGAGGTGCAAATGAAGATTTGAAGCCCATTGGGGATGAGTTCCCGGATGAGGACATTTTACTACTAGAGGTCAAACAAGTGAGTACTCGCATGGTGAATGCGCCGCCTTGGTACGCCGATTACGTCAATTTCTTTGTGTGTGGAATCAAGCCCACGTTGCTTAATGAGTACAAAGAAAAGAAGTTTCATGTGGAAGTTAAGAAGTATTTTTGGGATGAGCCGTATTTGTTTACAATTTGCAATGATGGAGTAATAAGGAGATGTGTAGCGGAAGAAGAAGTTATGGGGATTCTTGAACTTTGTCACTCGTCTTTGTGTGGAGGTCACTTTGCTCATCAAAAGACGGGGGCTAAGGTTTTACAATCGGGCTTCTATTGGCCAACATTGTTTAAGGATGCAAAGAAGTTTGTTGCAAAGTGTGATAGATGCCAAAGGATAGGGGGAATAGGCAAGAGAGATGAAATGCCCATGACCTTAAGGATTGATGTAGAAATTTTTGATGTATGGGGGATTGATTTTATGGGACCATTTCCCTCGTCTAAAGGATATGTGTACATCTTGCTAGCTGTGGATTATGTGTCCAAGTGGGTGGAGGCAATCCCCACGAAGACGAATGATGCTTTGATTGTGCAAAGGTTTTTGAAAAAGAACATTTTTGCTAGGTTTGGAGTTCCACGGGCTTTAGTGAGTGATGGAGGATCACACTTTGTAAACAAGTTGATGGAGAGTTTGTTGAAAAGATATGGAGTGAAACATCGAGTGGCTACACCTTACCACCCTCAAGCAAATGGTTTGGCGGAGGTCTCAAACTGCCAAATCAAGTTAGTTTTGGAGAAGACCATCAATGGAGGGAGGAAGGATTGGTCGGACAAGCTTGACGACGCTTTATGGGCTTATCGGACGGCTTTTAAGACCATTCTTGGTGTCTCACCGTATCAATTGGTCTATGGTAAAGCTTGTCATCTCCCCGTGGAGCTTGAACACCGTGCATTATGGGCTATCAAACGTCTTAATATGGACGAGGGGGAAAGTGGTCAAGCAAGGTTGTTGAAGTTAGTTGAGTTGGAGGAGTTTAGAGGAAGAGCATTTGAAAACTCAATTATCCATAAGGAAAATATGAAGAGATGGCATGATGCTAAGGTCAAGGAGAAGACGTTTGCTCTCGGGGATAAAGTGCTTGTATTCAATTCGAGGCTCAAGTTGTTTCCCGGAAATCTTAAATCAAAATGGATGGGACCCTATGAAGTGCTTGAAGTGTTGAATGGACATACATTGAGGTTAAAGGGTCCAAATAATGAATTTGTGGTAAATGGTCATAGAGTGAAGCATTACCTATCTCCTTCTCAAAAGGAGACGGTGTATGTGGTTACTCTCTCTTCTTAAACTTCTTTTGAGTATTGGTTTAGTGTAGATTTTTTTTTTAGTTTTCTTGTAGATTTGGTATGAAGGTGGTTAAGCTCATGAGAAACGCATAAGAGAAAAGACACGGATGAGGTTGCGTGGTGGTCACACTTGATCAATTGGAGCTTAAAGTAGGCATAAGAGGTGGAGAAGCATGAAGAGCATTGAGAAAACGAATAAGGTATGTCTCACCACTTTTGCAAACTTAATTCGTAACTTGTTTCGATTTAAGTTTGGGGGGAGAGTGCGTGGTGTGATCTATACTTTGTTCAATTGATTGTGTTATTTTGTGTATATATATCATCATTGCAATTTTGTGTATATATATCATCATTGCAAATTGGTCATTTTTGAAAAATTTTGAATATGTTTCTCATGAGTTAGGATAGTTTTGGTGTGTTTGGTGGTGTTTTGAGTACATTCTAATCCATTCTTGGTTATGAGTGTAGCATGGATAGCATTGAGTAGTGTTTAAGCATGAATAGGGTATGTGAAGAGTGAAAAACAGGGCAAGGATGGAGTGAAGCAAGAAAAATGAAGAACAGGGCAAACTGCTACACGGGCCATGCGCCGTGCACGGCCCTGTAGCAGTTGGCCGTGTAGCGGGATCAGAACATACTACACGGCCAGGATGATGGCCGAGTTACGCAGCTCGAGCCGTGCAGGAGAAACGGTACACGGGCCGTGTTCCGCACACGGCCCTGTCACAGGTGGCCGTGTAAGGGGATCAGAACACGCTGCACGGCCTCACTTGAGGCCGTGCTGCGTAACACGGGCCGTGCAGGGCTTCGACCAGGTTTTTAAAAGGGCTTTTCCGTAAGCATTCTACACACTCCCTTTCATCCGTACACATCCAATTCACTCCTCCAAGTACACAAATCTTCCACCAGATGGCTGAGAGGAGAGTTCGCCCAAGGACCGAGGATTTCATTGTGATAACCGACCCTGAGGAGTTATCTAACTTGGATGCCCAGTTGTTTATTGAAGGAATTCATCCACAAGAATTTGGAGTTGAGTTCGAGGATTATTGGGGAAAGTATGTGATTCGCTGGCAAGTGCTAGCCCCGAAGGTCAAGGCTACTCGTTTCCAAGATACGGAAACGATGAGGGGATTAGGTATAGAGGAAGATCTGAGGAAGTTATTTCGCTTCTCTCAGATGGAAGCTTTCTTCGATAAGAGGCCGCCAACCTACTATCATCTCACTGCGGAATTCATGAGTACTTTACAAGTGAAGAAAGATAGGAATGGGTATCCACTGTGGGTGACTTTTCAGCTAGATAATGTGTTGAGGGAAAAGGTTCCATTGTCATTTTTGAATGAGTGTTTTGGGTGCCCGCCATGCGAATTCCATCGGAGCTTTTATGCCGGAGGAACTTTCAATCAACAGGAATGGTGGTCAAGCCTTGTGAATGATGGAACTGAGAGAGCAGGGTACGTCCCTAGTGCCTCAAAGGGAACAGCCATCCGGAATCCGGTAATGAGGTATTTGGAGAAGATCGTCTCCAACACTATACTGGGAAGGTTTGAAGGAGGCTCAGTTGGAGAAAAGCAGCTCTACATCATGTATTGTATGTATAAAGAGCTACCGCTTAATGTTGCAGCACACTTTGTGCAACATGCGGAGAGAGTTGCAAAGAGGCAGAGTTCTCAAGGGTTGATGCTAGGAGGGATGATTACAATGATAGCTCAAGGAATGGGAGTTAACTTCGCAGGAATGGAGAATCGTATGGTTAGTGAAGGGTTGAATTACTCACAGCTGATGAGGATGGAATTTTTGACCATGGTAGGAAATCAATATTGTTTAAGGCAGGAGAAGGGAGCTCCATTTCCGTTGCCAATGCCGGAGCTCACTACAGTTTATACAAGGAGAAGGCTTGCAAATTTGGCTATGGGAAGTGTGAACCATTCCAGAGTTGTCAAGGCATTTTATAGAAGAAACAGGGATGAAATGGAACAGGTTCTTAGGCAGGTTAGAGTTGAAAAAAATGAAGAGCTAGCCAATTTGAGGGCCGAGCAAGTGCCCATGGAGGGTGATGAGCAAGGAGAGCAACCGAAGCAGATTGAGTTTGAGGAGCAAGGCCCTGATCCACCACTGTTTGAGGAAGAAGGAGCACCGCCACCAGTCGCACCGGGCCAAGGAGATGAAAGGTGGAACTATATGATGGATGAGGTACGTGACATGAGGCATGTGCAGCAGACATATGGGACTCAGATCAGGGAGATTCGCGAAGTCCAGCAAGAGCATGGAAGACATATTGAAGAGTTAAGAGCTGGACAACGAAGGAGGGAGTACTATGAAGAACAATCAAGGGCGCACTCCAACAACATGGAGGAGATGTTGACCATGATGTTCAACTTCCAGTTTCCTGCGAACCCTCGAGCCTACATCCCATGGAACACCTATCGTCCACCTCCTCCGCCTCCGGAACAACGAGGGAGTATTTTGAGTGCTTGGCACTTTTGTCCATTCATCTAGCTATTAGTTAGAATTTCGGTATTATTGCTTAGACATTTGATTTGATTTGTTAGGATTTGATTGGATTGTACTTAAATTGTTGGTTTTTGGGAGGTTTTAATTTGGGATTTTATTTTCAGTTTTATGCGTTTTTCTTTTCGGTATGTTGATTGGATGCGATGGGAGATTGATCTTTATCGTTATGGGTTTGAGTTGATGTGCTTTATTTTCTTTTGATGGATGATTTGATTTATGCATGTTATATGTTTGTATTGTTTGTTGGTCCCTTGCTTAGTAGGTGATGTTTGTTGTTATTTTAATTCTTGTATAGGTGTGGTTTTGGTGGTATGTTTTGGGAAGGAGTTGAGTAATGTTTTTGAATATGAGCTATGATGCATTGTTTGTGATAGGTGATGGCAAGCAAGTTAATGGTTTCTACTTGTTAAAATTGTGACATGGATTACATAATTTGTTCAATTTTGAGAAGTATGAAGGTTAATTGAGTTTCTTTTGGTCCAAGCAAAAGCTTGTGAGAGTTGAGCCTAAACCGTGCCTCCATGGTTAATTATTGAAGAGAGGACCGGTTGAACTTAGACAAACTAGAACTTGCTCTTGGACTATAGGAACGAAGCCCGAATGGTTGAAATTTGTGAAATGATCTTAGGCCATCCTTGTTGAATAAAGTCATAGCCATAAAATTTCCTTACCTAAAACATTATCCCTAGTAAGCCACTTTGAACCTTTAAGCCTATTTCTTGTGATATAAGCACATTACAAGCCTTGAAAACCCATTTAAACCTTATATATATAACCTATGTGTGGGTAATTGAGGATGATGATGGTTTACAAGGGAATATGTGGAAATATGTGCAAAGAAACGTATATGGAAAGAAAGGTTGAGTCAAGAAAAAGGATGAAAGAGCTTAAGAAAAGCAAGTGCAACTTCAACAAAAGTGAAAAAGGAGCAAAATAGAAAAATATGCTCAAGGAACACAAAAGTTAAAGAAAAGAAGTATGCCATTCAAAAAGAAGCTCAAGAAATCCAAGGAATAATGATGCTTAGTGTTTGAGATTAAAGTAGAAAAGAAAGGAAGCATGAAAGTGAGGATGTTGAAGAAAGGAATCATCTCTTCGATCAACCACATTTGAAAAGTCACTATGATCCAAAGTTTCCTACCTTACCAAAGAGCCTAAACATTACATCCAAAGATAAAGACCTTTTTGATCACTTATTGAAACTAGGGTGGCTTGTGAACATAGTCCATGAGCAAGCCTATGGTGAGTCGGTTACAACCGGTTGATGAGTGTTGTTCAAAACCTTACTTCAAAGAGTGTTGAGCGAATTTGATATCCTATGAAAGGCTTGGATTGAAAGGGATTTGATTACTCTTTTGTCATGCTTGAGATTGAACTCGTTAATCTTTCATGTTACAAGTTTGATTATGTAGGGATACTTAACTTGATTTTGAAGTCCTTATTACTTGTGATGTATTGTGGTTTATGTTCGTTAGATGTTCTCTAGGTGAAAATTTCTCCTCTTGTTTATCATTTTTAGTTGTTCGAGGACGAACAACACTTTAAGTTTGGGGGGTTGATTGTCGTCATTTTCACCTAGGTTTTAGTGTCTTTATGTGTGTATTTTCGGATGTTTTTATCCGTATTTGTGTTAATTTTGGTGGAGTTATTGTTGTTTTGAGGAAAGTGGTACGAATTGATAGAATTGTGTAAATGAGCTTAAATATGTGTAAAACAGGTCATGGAACGGACAAACACGGAGTCGGGAGCGAAAGGGAGACGAAGAATAGGCCATGCAGCTGCACGGGCCATGCGCGGAATACGGCCCTGTAGCAGCTGGCCGTGTAATGTCATCAGAACACGCTGCTCGGCCAGAGATTCGGCCGTGCGCTGGTGCACGGGCCGTGCGCTGCTGCACGCCCCGTGTGCGGAGCTCGGCCCTGTAAGAAGGAGCCGTGTATTGTCGTCAGAAAGTGCTGCACGGCCATGATCAAGGCCGTGTATTGCAGCTCGAGCCGTGTCCGGAAGCACGCACAAAACGCCGAAGTAGGTGTGCCCTACACGGGCCGTGTACTGCAGCACGGGCCGTGTAGGTGCAAAATCCTGTGTAATTTTCAGAATGTTCCGGAAGCTTCTAGAAGGTCCATAAGTGATATAAAACTATGATTTGTGCGAAATTAGAGGAGGAGATACAGATTATATCAGATTGAGAGCAGTTACACACAATCCACACCACATTTCCTCACACACTAGATCTACAAGCCATCTACACCATCTAAATCCATCAATTCACCTTGATCTTCATAAATCCATCCATACATCCATTCATTCCATCATCTAAGAAGAGAAAATTAGATTTGTTTGAAGAATTTGGCATGATCAAGGAAGAAGGAGTCTACCTTCAAGGGGAAGCTCAATCTCTTTTATTTTGCTACTTTCTTCATTTTATTGCTCATATGGAGCTTGTATTGGATTGTAGCCAATTTGCAATGAATATTTGTGGCTAGTCCTCAAGTGAGGCTAGCAATATGATTGGTTAGGAAATATGTAGATTTTTGCACTATTAAAGCTTGATGAATTGATTGTTATGATTACTTTCTATCATGAATGTTTATTCTCATTTGATGCATGATGTGTGTGGTTAAATTCTCTATGCATAGTGTTAGGATGACCATTCCAATATTATGTGTGGTGATTTAATTGAATCATTGATTGTATTAGGTGACTTGGTTAGTATGAGGGGAGGAAAGCCATTCCCTCCAAGTGCTTAGAACCTCATGATAGAACATTAGTGATGAACTAGTGAGGGGAACCAACTTATGATCATAGTACCCATGAGGGAATTGAGAGTAAGACAATCTTAGGAGATTTAAACTTGTAAAAGAGTTGAGAACCTAATCACCTTGGCCATAGGGGTTAGGGGTACAATTGTGATTGCCCTTAGTATCATAACTTGAAAGTCATCAATGCTTGAGTAAGTGTGAAGTCTACATAAGACCTTGACCATGATGTTGCTAGCCTTGCTCTCTTTTTAGATACACTTCATCCATTCCATCTCATTCTTGCTACTTGATTTGATTGATACTTGTTATAATTAGTTGCTTGTCTAGTTTATTAGTTAATTGATAGAGTAATCATAGTTCTTAAATCAAAACCTTATCTTGATCATCCTTACAAAACATAAATCAATGAAAAATCCGGATACAACTTGAGTTTACCTTTTCCCTTGGGACGACAATACTATAAATTTTGCACTTGGTCACGCGTATACAACAGCGATAGAGTACACTTACTCTTGACATTTCACTAGAAATGCGACTAAGTTCATGGAGTGCGTGGTGTGATCTATACTTTGTTCAATTGATTGTGTTATTTTGTGTATATATATCATCATTGCAATTTTGTGTATATATATCATCATTGCAAATTGGTCATTTTTGAAAAATTTTGAATATGTTTCTCATGAGTTAGGATAGTTTTGGTGTGTTTGGTGGTGTTTTGAGTACATTCTAATCCATTCTTGGTTATGAGTGTAGCATGGATAACATTGAGTAGTGTTTAAGCATGAATAGGGTATGTGAAGAGTGAAAAACAGGGCAAGGATGGAGTGAAGCAAGAAAAATGAAGAACAGGGCAAACTGCTACACGGGCCATGCGCCGTGCACGGCCCTGTAGCAGTTGGCCGTGTAGCGGGATCAGAACATACTACATGGCCAGGATGATGGCCGAGTTACGCAGCTCGAGCCGTGCAGGAGAAACGGTACACGGGCCGTGTTCCGCACACGGCCCTGTCACAGGTGGCCGTGTAAGGGGATCAGAACACGCTGCACGGCCTCACTTGAGGCCGTGCTGCGTAACACGGGCCGTGCAGGGCTTCGACCAGGTTTTTAAAAGGGCTTTTCCGTAAGCATTCTACACACTCCCTTTCATCCGTACACATCCAATTCACTCCTCCAAGTACACAAATCTTCCACCAGATGGCTGAGAGGAGAGTTCGCCCAAGGACCGAGGATTTCATTGTGATAACCGACCCTGAGGAGTTATCTAACTTGGATGCCCAGTTGTTTATTGAAGGAATTCATCCACAAGAATTTGGAGTTGAGTTCGAGGATTATTGGGGAAAGTATGTGATTCGCTGGCAAGTGCTAGCCCCGAAGGTCAAGGCTACTCGTTTCCAAGATACGGAAACGATGAGGGGATTAGGTATAGAGGAAGATCTGAGGAAGTTATTTCGCTTCTCTCAGATGGAAGCTTTCTTCGATAAGAGGCCGCCAACCTACTATCATCTCACTGCGGAATTCATGAGTACTTTACAAGTGAAGAAAGATAGGAATGGGTATCCACTGTGGGTGACTTTTCAGCTAGATAATGTGTTGAGGGAAAAGGTTCCATTGGCATTTTTGAATGAGTGTTTTGGGTGCCCGCCATGCGAATTCCATCGGAGCTTTTATGCCGGAGGAACTTTCAATCAACAGGAATGGTGGTCAAGCCTTGTGAATGATGGAACTGAGAGAGCAGGGTACGTCCCTAGTGCCTCAAAGGGAATAGCCATCCGGAATCCGGTAATGAGGTATTTGGAGAAGATCGTCTCCAACACTATACTGGGAAGGTTTGAAGGAGGCTCAGTTGGAGAAAAGCAGCTCTACATCATGTATTGTATGTATAAAGAGCTACCGCTTAATGTTGCAGCACACTTTGTGCAACATGCGGAGAGAGTTGCAAAGAGGCAGAGTTCTCAAGGGTTGATGCTAGGAGGGATGATTACAATGATAGCTCAAGGAATGGGAGTTAACTTCGCAGGAATGGAGAATCGTATGGTTAGTGAAGGGTTGAATTACTCACAGCTGATGAGGATGGAATTTTTGACCATGGTAGGAAATCAATACTGTTTAAGGCAGGAGAAGGGAGCTCCATTTCCGTTGCCAATGCCGGAGCTCACTACAGTTTATACAAGGAGAAGGCTTGCAAATTTGGCTATGGGAAGTGTGAACCATTCCAGAGTTGTCAAGGCATTTTATAGAAGAAACAGGGATGAAATGGAACAGGTTCTTAGGCAGGTTAGAGTTGAAGAAAATGAAGAGCTAGCCAATTTGAGGGCCGAGCAAGTGCCCATGAAGGGTGATGAGCAAGGAGAGCAACCGGAGTAGATTGAGTTTGAGGAGCAAGGCCCTGATCCACCACTGTTTGAGGAAGAAGGAGCACCGCCACCAGTCGCACCGGGCCAAGGAGATGAAAGGTGGAACTATATGATGGATGAGGTACGTGACATGAGGCATGTGCAGCAGACATATGGGACTCAGATCAGGGAGATTCGCGAAGTCCAGCAAGAGCATGGAAGACATATTGAAGAGTTAAGAGCTGGACAACGAAGGAGGGAGTACTATGAAGAACAATCAAGGGCGCACTCCAACAAAATGGAGGAGATGTTGACCATGATGTTCAACTTCCAGTTTCCTGCGAACCCTCGAGCCTACATCCCATGGAACACCTATCGTCCACCTCCTCCGCCTCCGGAACAACGAGGGAGTATTTTGAGTGCTTGGCACTTTTGTCCATTCATCTAGCTATTAGTTAGAATTTCGGTATTATTGCTTAGACATTTGATTTGATTTGTTAGGATTTGATTGGATTGTACTTAAATTGTTGGTTTTTGGGAGGTTTTAATTTGAGATTTTATTTTCAGTTTTATGCGTTTTTCTTTTCGGTATGTTGATTGGATGCGATGGGAGATTGATCTTTATCGTTATGGGTTTGAGTTGATGTGCTTTATTTTCTTTTGATGGATGATTTGATTTATGCATGTTATATGTTTGTATTGTTTGTTGGTCCCTTGCTTAGTAGGTGATGTTTGTTGTTATTTTAATTCTTGTATAGGTGTGGTTTTGGTGGTATGTTTTGGGAAGGAGTTGAGTAATATTTTTGAATATGAGCTATGATGCATTGTTTGTGATAGGTGATGGCAAGCAAGTTAATGGTTTCTACTTGTTAAAATTGTGACATGGATTACATAATTTGTTCAATTTTGAGAAGTATGAAGGTTAATTGAGTTTCTTTTGGTCCAAGCAAAAGCTTGTGAGAGTTGAGCCTAAACCGTGCCTCCATGGTTAATTATTGAAGAGAGGACCGGTTGAACTTAGACAAACTAGAACTTGCTCTTGGACTATAGGAACGAAGCCCGAATGGTTGAAATTTGTGAAATGATCTTAGACCATCCTTGTTGAATAAAGTCATAGCCATAAAATTTCCTTACCTAAAACATTATCCCTAGTAAGCCACACAATCCACACCACATTTCCTCACACACTAGATCTACAAGCCATCTACACCATCTAAATCCATCAATTCACCTTGATCTTCATAAATCCATCCATACATCCATTCATTCCATCATCTAAGAAGAGAAAATCAGATTTGTTTGAAGAATTTGGCATGATCAAGGAAGAAGGAGTCTACCTTCAAGGGGAAGCTCAATCTCTTTTATTTTGCTACTTTCTTCATTTTATTGCTCATATGGAGCTTGTATTGGATTGTAGCCAATTTGCAATGAATATTTGTGGCTAGTCCTCAAGTGAGGCTAGCAATATGATTGGTTAGGAAATATGTAGATTTTTGCACTATTAAAGCTTGATGAATTGATTGTTATGATTACTTTCTATCATGAATGCTTATTCTCATTTGATGCATGATGTGTGTGGTTAAATTCTCTATACATAGTGTTAGGATGACCATTCCAATATTATGTGTGGTAGTTTAATTGAATCATTGATTGTATTAGGTGACTTGGTTAGTATGAGGGGAGGAAAGCCATTCCCTCCAAGTGCTTAGAACCTCATGATAGAACATTAGTGATGAACTAGTGAGGGGAACCAACTTATGATCATAGTACCCATGAGGGAATGATGCTTAGTGTTTGAGATTAAAGTAGAAAAGAAAGGAAGCATGAAAGTGAGGATGTTGAAGAAAGGAATCATCTCTTCGATCAACCACATTTGAAAAGTCACTATGATCCAAAGTTTCCTACCTTACCAAAGAGCCTAAACATTACATCCAAAGATAAAGACCTTTTTGATCACTTATTGAAACTAGGGTGGCTTGTGAACATAGTCCATGAGCAAGCCTATGGTGAGTCGGTTACAACCGGTTGATGAGTGTTGTTCAAAACCTTACTTCAAAGAGTGTTGAGCGAATTTGATATCCTATGAAAGGCTTGGATTGAAAGGGATTTGATTACTCTTAATTTTCTTAGACTTGAACTTGTTAATTTTTTTATGTCATGATTTTAATGTTGTAGTGTGACTTGATATGATTTGTAGTCCTTGTTACTTATGATGTGTTGTTACTTATGTTCGTTAGGTCTTTCTCTAGGTGAAAATTCCCCCTCTCGTTTTCTCATTTTCGTTGCTCGAGGACGAGCAACACTTTAAGTTTGGGGGGTTGATCGGTGTCGTTTTCACCTAGATTTTAGTGTCTTTTTATTATGTATTTTGTGTGTTTTTATTCATTTTGTATATCATTTGGTGGTGTTATGTGAAGATATGGAGATGTGTGCCTTGAAATGATAAATGTGTGATTTTCATGATTAAGTGCCTTAAATTGTGCTACATTTGTGAATATTTAGAGAATTAGTAAATTGGTGTAATTTGTGTGATTATCAGGTAAAAATAGATTCTAGACATGATAAAGAAGATGTGGGAAAAACAGAGCTCGATTTGGAGTTAAAACGAGGGAGAATGAGTCAAAGCAAAATGCTGAAAAATGCACGTCCCACTTGTGTAATTTTTCTGTACTTTTTTGGAGCTCAAAAATAGAAGTGTGATACATGGTTAGAAATCCATAGAAAAGAAGATCGTTTTGGTATAAGGAACACTTCAACCGGAGCCCAAACGAGAAAGTTATGATTAAAATGGTGACGTCGCGCAAGCAGTTCTTACTCAGCACGGTTGTGCTACTTTGCATAACTTGTTATACCCTCAAATGTTAGAAGTTTTCTCAGATCTATATATGGTTGGAAAGCCACGGAAGAGAGGATCGCGTGAGCGCAAGAATCACTAAAAACGGAGATCGGATGTGAAAGTTATGCGCGAAACGGTGAGACTGCGCAGCACGCGATACGCTACACGGCCCGTGTACCGAGCACGGCCCTGTAAGGCATGGGCGTGCTCGGACACAGAAAACGCTACACGGCCACCTCCGTGGCCGTGTGACGATGCACGGCCCGTGTAGGTTCAAAAGGCAGTTTTATGATCTCTAAATGTTCTAGAAGCTTCCATGGGGGTATAAATACATGTTTTGACCACAAAATTCGGGAGGAATAATTTTTGGATCAGTTTCCACACACACTAAACACCTAAAATCACACACATTCATCTCCATCTCTTCCATCCTTCACTTCATCCATCCAAACCACTTGATCTCCTCAAATCCATCCATTAATCCATCCATCCACCAATCTAAGAAGAGGAATTCATCAAGGAGTGAAGATTTGAGCATGTTGAAGGAGAAGAAGGCCTACATTGCAAGGGAAGCCAACTTACCTTTAATTTGTGATTTTCTTCATTATTTAGCTAGAATAGAGCATGCCTTGGATTGTAATGAATTTGTAATGCTATGTAGTGGCTAGTCCTCATGTGAGGCTAGCAATGTGATTGGTTAGGAATTATGTAGATTTTGCAGACCACATGTTTGATGAAATGATTGTTATGAATATTTTCTATCATGAATGCTTATTCTCATTTGATGCATGATTTGTGTGGTTAAATTCTCTATGCATAGTGTTAGGATGGCCATTCCAATATTATGTATGGTGGTTTGATTGAATCATTGATTGTATGAGGTGACTTAGTTAGTATGAGGGGAGGAAAACCATTCCCTCCAAGTGCTTAGAACCTCATGATAGGACATTAGTGATGAACTAGTGAGGGGAACCAACTTATGATCATAGTACCCATGAGGGAATTGAGAGTAAGACAATCTTAGGAGATTTAAACTTGTAAAAGAGTTGAGAACCTAATCACCTTGGCCATAGGGGTTAGGGGTACAATTGTGATTGCCCTTAATATCATAACTTGAAAATCATCAATGCATGTGTGTGTGTGAGTCTATATAAGTCTTTTCCATGAGTGTTGCTTGCCTTGCATACTTCTTAGATTGCTCTACCTTCATCCATCTTCCATGTCCATTGTATCCATCTATCTTTAATTGCTTTCTTAGTGTTAGTTTTTAGTGTTAATCATCACATCCTTATCGATTCGTCCTACTAGAGTAAAGCATTTCTCAAATACGGCTACCCACTTTCGCCCTTGGGTTCGATATCTTATAAATTTTGCACTTGGTCGCTTACGTGCTACACACGATAGAGTACACTTGCTCTAAATCAATTACCAAAATTGAAACCAAGTTCACCCTACAACATTAAACTCATAACATGAAAAATTAATAAGTTCAATTCAAAGAGATTAAAGAGTAATATAGTCCCTTCCGATCCAAGCCTCACATCGGATATCAAATGCACTTAACACTCTATCAAAATAAGATAAATCAACACTCATCAATCGATTGGCCCGATGCGCCATAGGCTTACTCGTGGACTATATTCATAAACCACCATAACTTCAATTAATGATCATATAGGACTTTATTTTTGGATGTAATGATAGGCTTTTTGGTAAAGGTAGGGAGAATTTGGATAAGAGTGACTCATCGAGTGTAAGTAATGGAAGAGATGATCAGCTTCTTCAACTTCTTCACATTTCTATCTTCCTTTCTTTTCTTATCTAATCACAATCACTTATCATTATCATTCCTTGGATTTATTTAGCTTCTTTTGATTTCATGCTTTCTTCCTTTTGACTTTTTGCTTGCATGAGCATATTTTTGTTGATTTTGCTCTCTTTTTTTTCTTGCTTTGAAGCAACATGTATATTTTCTTGAGCTCTTTTCATCATTTTCTTGCTTGTTTACTATTTCCCTCTTTCTATTTCACAAATCTCACATCAAACCGTGTAGACCACCATCTCCTTAATCACCCACACAAAAGGTATATATAAGGCTTAAGTGGGTAATCATGGCTTGTAATGTGCTTAGTTCACAAGAAATATGCTTAAAGACTCGAAGTGGCTAACTAGGGATGATGTATAAGGTAAGGAAATATATGGCAATGACTTTAAAGTACAAGGATGGCCTAAGATCATCTCACTAACCTCCACCAATTGGACACATTCCCGTAGTCCACTAGCAAGTTCTAGGTTACCAAGGCTCAATCGATTCACTCATGAAGAAAAAACCATGGATACACGGTTAAGGCTCAAATGCTCACAAGCTTTTGCTCGGACCTTTAAGAACTTATTACACCTCAATTCATCTCAAAATTGAACAAGTTAAATAGAACATGTCATAATTTTAACTAGTAGAGATCCTTAATATAATTCCCCATCACTTATCACAAACAACACATCATCACTTATATTCAAGAAAATAACTCACGACATCCTAAAATAAACCACCAAATAACCCTATACAAGAATAAAAATACAAACAAAACACATAAACAAAGACTCACCAAACAAGAAACAATACAAAAACACATAACATGCATAAACGAAAAATTCATCCATCAAGAGAAAATTAGACACATATCCTCAATCATCCAACATGTAAGCTCAAGAATTTACCACCATATTTAAAAATAAAAATAAAACAAGTAAACCTCCCTAGTACATAACACATGAAGTAGCATACCAATCATAAGCAATCCAAATCAATGTCAAATATATGCTAAGCAAATGGAAATGATGAATCGTAAAATGAACTCCTTGAAAAGGCATTCAGAGGTGGAAATGGCTAGCGCGGACTGTGTTGCCCTGTTCATATGCTTCCAATATTCCTCATATATGCTCAAAAACTCATCAAAAATCATTAGCTCCACAATTACTACAAAATAATAAACTAGAATGCACTTCAACACAACCAAACTAACCAAAATCAAACCAATACATATGAGAAAAAATTTAACATTTACCCCATTTTGCAAGAAGATTTCTCAATCATCATAATAAGCACACTTAAGTGGTGAGTCACACCACACACTCTACCCCCAAACTTAAATGGAAACAAGAGTTGATAATTAAGTTTGCAACAAGTAGTGAGACTTACCCTTGTAGTTTCCAACAATGAGTTTCTTGTAGAGAAGTATATGTATCACATCAATTTAAGATACGTCCACCATGCAATATAACCCCCAAACTTAAATTGAAACACGAGTTGAAATATAAGTTTGCAACAAGTGGTGCGACGTTCCTTCACACTTCAAATCAAACACTTCTCGTATCTCCAATACGCATTCTCCTCAATGAGTACAATCAACCTACATGTCAAAAATGCAAGAAAACTAAATAAAAGCAATTAAATGAAAGCAATAAAGAAAACGATGGGTTGCCTCCCATCCAGCGCTAAGTTTAACTTCTTCAAGCCGGATGGATTATGGAGAACTCATCGGAATGGCCAAGGACATCGTTCGTTCTTACCATCAAATTTTAATCTTTGTGCTTCTTCCTCTATTAGACATTTGTGGCAAGTAACGACCTCAGTAGCGTCCTTTAAGATTGTCTTTAAAAACTCAACTCGTTTGAGCTTGCATTCCATTGACCTCTCCTTTCGTGACCACCACTTATTCCTTCTTATCAAATATGTTCCCAACATCTCTTCAAGCTCTCTTTTGTACCTAAGGCATTGAGAAGAATTAATAGGTAATACAAAGTCAATATAAATAATATTTTAAAATTCAATGCAACTTGAAGAGTTAAAAGGTTTAGAAATGCTCATTTCACTCTTCAAGCCATCATCAAGTGCTTCTAGACTTTGTTCCTTTTCATCAAATTCATTTGCCTCAATAGGCTCTTCAAACATCTCTTTTTGATTCATCATCTTTACTTGAATTTTCCTCCTCTAAGCTTCCTTCTACTTGTCTTCCTTATCCTCAATAAGCTTTTCATCTCTTGAGTCTTCATCCCCCGAACACTCTTCTACCTCCAACTCTTCTTTAATCTTTTCATCAAAATTCTTCATTTCTTGAAGAGTGTTTTGTTCACTTATCATTTGACTCAATTGACGTTCAAGGGCCTCAAATCTCCTCTCATTTTCCTCATCTTCTTTCTTTCTTTCTTCTCTTCTTTCTTCAATCATCTCATACATTATTTCCATAAGTTGTCCAATTCGATCTTCTACGGATGACTTTATCTCTTCACTCGGTGGTTGCCAACTTTGTTCTTGGAGATAATTTCCTTGTTTTTGGAAATTACTCCCTTGCATATAAAACATATCCTCTACTTGAGAACTTGACATCATCCACTCTTGTTGCACCGTAGGATACGAAGTTGACATACTTTGAAGATTTTGAGTCTCATAACTAGGAAGACATGGTTGAAAACTTTGCCTTGTATCACTTCCACTAGCATATCTTCTAAACAACTCCATTAAGGCATTATTTTTGGATAAAGATGTAATCGGAGGAACCTGGTTGTTGGAACTTGGTATGGAATAAGTGTATGCTTGATGAGGTTGGAACGTATTTCTATTTTAAGCACTTTGTCATTCCTCATAACTCCCATTGTTGTAGCATTGAGAGCTTGCTTGACTCATTTAGCTATTATACCCGTAGCTGCTTTCATTCACGTAGCCAATTGATTGTTGTGGTGGAATCAAACAAAATAGATTTCCATAATTTCCTCCCAAGTGTTGGTTCCAACCATTTATGTTCATACTCTTCTTTTCAAGGCTTGCTACAACTTTCTTCACTTTCTAATTTTGGTTGCTCCTTCTTCTCTTCTATCAAGGTTGGTGTACCTATCAAGAAGAACAAGATAGAACAAGATTTTCCAAAGCAAATATAAATGCAAAAATAAAAAAAATATCCTAAGTAGAGCTAACAAATCCAAACACGTTACACCGAAGCCTTTCTCTCCGGCAACGACACCATGAACTTAGCCTCAATTTTAGTACAAATTAATAAGAGTAAGCATACTCTATCGTTGTGTGTAGACGTGGTGACCAAGTACAAAATTTATAATATCGAACCCAAGGGAGAAAGTGTATGTATCCGTATTTGAAAGATGTTTCACTCTAGAAGGACTAATCAATGAAGGAGAAGTTTAATTACACTACAAACTAACTAAGAAAGCAATTAAAGATAGAACATGTACAATTGAGATGGATGATGGGTGAAGGTGAGCAATCTAAGAAGTATGTAAGGCAAACAATATAATGGAAAAGACTCGTGTAGATTCACACACACACATGCATTGAAGGTCATCATGTTATGATATTAAGGACAATCACTTATGTACCCCTAATCCCTATGACCAAGGCAATTAGGTTCTTAACTCTTTTACAAGTTTAAATCTCCTATGATTGTGTCTTACTCTCAATTCCCATGAAGGTACTATGATCATAAGTTTGGTTCCCCTCATTAGTTCATCACTAATGTCCTATCATGAGGTTCTAAGCACTTGAAGAGTATGACTTTTCTCTCCTCACACTAACTAAGTCATTTCATGCAATCAATGATTCAATTAAACCACTAAGCATAATATTGGAATGACCATCCTAGCACTATGAATAGAGAATTTAACCACACAAATCATACATAAAATGAGAATAAGCATTCATGATAGACAATATTCATAACAATTATTTCTTCGAACACGTGGTGTGCAAAATCTACATTATCCTTCACCAATCATATTGCTAGCCTCACATGAGGACTAGCCACTACAAATCATAATAAAATCAATATTGTCCATGGAATACTCCAAATGAGCTAAATAATGAAGAAAACAACAAATCAAAGGTTGATGGGCTTCCCTTTTGAAGTTGGCCTTCTCTTCCTTCAACATGCTCAATCTTCACTTCTTGATGTTCTTCCATTCTTAGATTGGTGGATTAGTGGAATGGATGGATGGATTTGAGGAAATTAAGAGGAATGGGTGGATGGAATGAATATGGAGGAATGGATGATGAAAATGGAGGAATGGATGACAGATGGATGGAGAGGAGTGTGGCACCCCAAAACCCTCAAAATCTGCTGCAAATGGTGATATTGGGGGTATTTATACCCCCTCAACACACCTGGAAATCACATAAAAGAGAAAAACGCGACTTTTGGCCAAAGTGCAAGAAAACACGGGCATATTTTCCTGCACCTGTCCGTGTTTTTCTGCAAATTTTCAGCATTCTGTATGTTTGGTCACTGCAGAAAAACACGGACACTACATAAAAACACGGGCGTGTTTTTATGTATTCTGGCCATTTTTCCATTTTTTTCAACTTTCTCATTTCTTCATGCTTTTTATCACCATTTATCTTCATAATCACCAATTCAAAGACATGAAAATCATCATCATCAATTTCCCAAAATATAATATAAAAAGATACAAAATACGAAACAAAAGAACGAAAACACACACAAAAATAACATAAAATTTAGGTGAAAATAGCGACGATCAAGCGTTACTAGTTCCATTCTTCATCTATCATTACAGAAGACGGTTCTTTATCAATAAAATATTTCGTTAGTAAAAATTCTAATTTCATTGTTAAATTAGTTTACCAATGGATTAATCACGAAATTCGTTGGTAAACTGGTTGACAAAATTTTAGCAACAAAAATACAATTTCATTGATAAATCATCCTGTTGGTAATCAATTGCTAATATTTATGTTGATAATATGATGGTAAATAACAATATAAATAGATTTTATTATGTTGGTAAAAATATGATAAATCTATCATTGCTAAAAGAAAAATATTAAATTATGTTGGTAAAATTTGTTGCTTAAAAATATTTTTTCTTTTAGTTTATTTGGTTCATTTCCATTTTCCATTCCACTTATTTGTCAGTTTATTTTGTTAGAGGGTGTTTGGTAGAGGGGTTTAGAGGGTGAGGAATGAGAATGATTTTGATGGCATGATTGGTAAGGGTAATCAATTAGATACGAAATCATTATTCCTTATTTCATTTCAAAAATAATGATGGATATGAAAATAGAATTGTAATCACCATTCCTTAAAATGAGGAATGGTGATCCCACATATTCCATTCCACGCATGAAGGGATCAACTTTTTTTATTTTTTATTTTTTTATTTATGTAGCATATAATACGTACTATAAAATAAAAATATTCTTTTATAATATATATATAAATATATAATTACAAAAATTATAAATAAATTAATATTGTTATAATATTAATTAAAAACTTTGCTCCTAGATTATTTAATAAAAAATAAAATATTAAATTATTTAAAAAAAAATCATATATTTTTATATACCTAATAAAAGAATATTATGAAAAATTTAATTCTATAAAATTTTAATAAAAATCTATATAATTAATTTAATATTTATTCTAAATAAAAACTATTACTCCATCCGTCTGCCTTTAAGGGTGCCATTTGCTTTTTGCACGTGGATTAAGGAGTATTATTATTTATTATGTAGTAGGAAATTATATTAGTGGATGTGTGAGTCCCATTTTTTAGTTGTATTAGTGAGTGTGTGTGTGGGTCCCATATGTATAAAAAAGGAAATGAGACCCTTGGAGGTGGAAGCCAAAAATGAAAAAATGATACCCTTGAAAGCGGACGGAGGGAGTAAATTATATATAAAAAATTAATATTATTGATTAAACTAAATATATATATGTAATATTGAATATTAATATTAGGAAAAATTACTCATATGTATACACTTTGCACCCTAAATTACTAGGAGATACAATGAGTTCAAAAAATTACTCTCGCATACAAAATATTAAAATAAAATACTAAATGTAACCTTAATTCATTATAATCCCATACACTTTTAAACCCCGAACCCTAAACCCCTCATCCACCCACTGTCGCCGGACCGCCGCCGGCCCCTGCCACCGCCGGAGCTGCGCCACCGGTCACCGGAGGTCGGTCGTCGCCGCCGCCGCCGCTTGAGAGTAGGAGTATATAATTTTTTCGTTGCACATGACATTCACACTTTTTTTGTTGCACACACTTTTTTTACTGCACATAACTTTTGCTGCACACTTTTTACTGCAGATAACTTTTACTGCACACAAACTTTTATGCTGCACACAAACATTTATGTGCAGCACATTGTAAGGATAATATTGAAATATCATTATATATTTATGTAGTTAGTAGTAATACTTTTGTATGTTTGTATCTCATAATAATGAAGGAGTTTTTAATGTAACTTATAGTAAGTACCCCTTTTAATATAATAATATTAATAATTTATTTTATTTTTAATTTGGCACTTTTTAAATATGTATAATTATTAAAATCATCATTGAAATTTTAATTAATAAATATTTTATACAGTATAATCTAAATTTTAATACTATAAAAATATTATTGATGAGATTAGAACCAATTAAGGAATACAATTTCTATTACTTGAGTTATTTCTAAACAATATCAATTATGATAATTATTATTTTTAATCATTCATTTTCCATCACTATTGATCAATTCATTAGTTCATTTCATTTCATTATACTTCCATTCAGTTATACTAATCTAGTCGTAAGTGTTTGACGTTGTAAAGGAATTGAAATCATTTCCACCTTTGTAGAAATTAACCATTCCTCCAAAATACAAGGGAATCACTTTTATTCCAAACCCATTCCACCTCATACCCATCCCCATTCTGTTGGTTTTTTTGTCAAAATAAGGGTGTTTTTTGTTGTCCCACATCGGGTGGGATAACAAAGGGGGAGGGACTCCTTATGCTATTTAAGGAGGTGATTGGTCGGATTGTAGTCTGGATGACCAATTAAAGAATTTATCGAACCCAAGGGAGGTAGGTACTAGAGCTTAAGCGATCTCAAGTTTATCGTGATTTTATAAGGACGATAGGAAATGAGGATAATATGCAAATGAATGCAATTGAACTAATGAAATAAATAAATGATAAAATGAATGCAAAGATAAATTGGTTCCAAGTGGTGCAAGGATGAGATTAGCAACAATCATGACATAGATAACAAAGTAATCATGCAATTAATTATATCCTATCATGTACAAGGCATAGGAGCGATCACTAATTCCACCTAAACTCTCTACCAAGATGTATAAGATGTTGGCCCTCAATAAGGCTCCCAAACGCACATAGGATCAAGACCACAGTGAACACCTCCCACTAGGTACTAATTACTCTGCGAGTTCCCTAACAAGGTACTAAATCATAGGCAATATTTCTTTTAAGGTACTATGAATTCACTAATGACTTGGGTCTCCTCATCTAATCAATTAATCTAACGATTAAGCTAATCAAATGTTCTATCAAAAAGTTCTAAATCTAGAAGGATAGACCTATCTCATTCTAAATTAATGCACATGAAGTGTATGATGAAATGATTCAATGAACTATCCTAAATATGTAATTGATCTACCAATCTAATCACATGCCCATGATAATTAATCACACAAATTAATCATATACATCAAGCAATTAATCACACAAATCAATCATGATAGAAATAACAAAAAAAACCAATTCAAGATTAAAATCAATTTGCATAAAAACTAAATTATCTAATACCAATCATGGAGCTAATCTCACAAAGTATATTAGCCTATCATAGTTTTAGAGAGAACAACATAGACAATTGTATCTACAAATCCCATGACAAAACTACTAAGAAGTTCACAAAAATAAAAAATAGATTCCCCCTTTGAAGTGTTTCAATGGAGATCTCCTTCTTCTTCTTGTTCACTTCACTCTCCCTTGCTTCCTTGATCACTTGGATGATGGATTTGATGGAGGGGATCAAGTATAGATGGATGGTTGAAGAATGGAAGAAATTGATTGTGTGAAGTGGAGAAAAATGGTGTGTGATGTGTGTGTCCCAAGTGAAGCCCTAATCCTCTCAAAACTTGGAGAAAAAGCAGCCAAAAAGAGAATTAAAACTGATTTTTTGTACATGTGGCGATTTTCACAAAAAATCGACCGAATTTTCATGAGCATGGTCGAATTTTTGTGTTAGTGTGCTCAGCCTCCATTGCTCTCTGTCGCCCCTGTTTTTCCTAAAAATTCACAAAAATTCGACCGAATTTTTGTGCAAGGGTCGAATTTTTGTGACAGTTTCGATCTGCTTCACTGTTTCGTGCATAACTTTCACATCCGATCTTTGATTTGAGTGATTTTTGTGCTCACAAGATCCTCTCTTTCTTGGATTTCTATTCATATAAAGAACTTACAAAAATTCCCACATTTGAAGATGTTATAAGTCATGCAAAGTAGCATACCATTCTAATTATAACTTTCTCGTTTGGACTCCGAATTGAGCTTTGCTTTTTTCTACATCTTCCTCTTCACTTCTAGAGTTTATTTATGCCTGAAAATTATATAAATAAACCAAATTACCAATTCTCTAAATATATACCAATGTCGCGTAATTTAAGGCACTTAATCATGAAAATCACATATTTATCATTTCAAAGCACAAATCTCCATATGAACATATAACACCACCAAATGAAATACAAAATGAATAGAGACACATAAAAAACATCATAAAAGACACTATAATCTAGGTGAAAAGGACACCGATCAACCCCCCAAACTTAAAGTGTTGTTAGTCCCCGAGCAACGAAAATGAGAAAACGATAGGGGGAATTTTCACCTAGAGAAAAACCTAAAGAACATAAGCAACAACACATCATAAGTAACAAGGATTACAAACTATGCTAAATCATCCTACAACATTAAACTCATAATATGCAAAAAATATTAACAAGTTCAATCACAAGAGAATAAAGTGTAATATAGTCCCCTTTTAGTCTAAGCCTTACGTCGAATATTAATTTCACTTAACACTCTATGAAGTAAGGTAAATTAACACTCATCAACCGATTGGCTCGACTCGCTATAAGCTTACTCGCAGGCTATATTCACAAACCACCAAAGTTTTAATTAATAATAAAAAAAGACTTTTTATTAAGGATGTAATGATAGGCTCTTTGGTAGGGTAGGAAGAATATGGATAATAGTGACTAATCAAGTGTAAGTAATAGAAGAGGTAGCTATTTTCTTCTATTCCTCCACTTTTTTCTTTCTTTCTTTTTTATCATTGTTGGTCACAAGCACTATTCATCATCTTTATCCTTTGAATTGAGCTTCTTATAATGCATGCTTCCTTCTTTTGACTTTTGTTTGCTTTGAACATCATGATGTTGCTTTGCTCCTTCTCTTGTTTTAAGGTTGCATGTGCATTCTTGTTTTTGCTCTTTTCATCATTTTTCTTACTTGTTTACCACTTCCTTTTCTTCTTTTGTCATTCAATCAATCATTTCTAGCTATCATCTCCTCAATTAGTCACACAAAAGGGTAAATATATAAGGCTCGTGTGGGTAATCAAGGCTTGTAATGTGCTAAATTCACAAGAAATAGGCTTATAGGCTCAACGTGATTGACTAGAGATGATGTTTAAGGTAAGAAAATATATGGCAATGGCTATAAATAACAAGGATGACCTTAGATCATATCATTAATCTCAACTAATCGGGCTCGTTCCTATAGTCTTTGAGCAAATTCTAGCTTATCAAATACAACCAATCCACTCATGAAAAATGACCATGTATGAACGGTTGAGGCTCAAATGCTCACAAGCTTATGCTCGGACCTTAAGAAACTTATTACACCACATTCACCTCAAAATTGAACAAGTTAAATAAAACATGTCACAATTTGAAAGTGTAGAGATTCTTAATCATAATTTGTCATCACTTATTACCACAACATATCATCACTCACATTCAAAAACGATTCACGACATCCCAAAACAAACCACCAAATATCCCTAGACAAAAGTAAAAATATACACAAAACACAACACATAACAAAGACACACCAAACAAAAAACACACAAAAACGCATAATATGCAAAAATAAAAATCACCACCATCAATAGAAAATGAAGCACATGTTCATATCATCCATAATCAAATAGGCTCACAAGCGTCTCATCCTTAATTGAAAAAAAATCCTAAATTACGAAAAGTAAACTTCCCACAAACATAACACATAAAGTAGGATGCTAATCACATCAATCCAAATCAAAATCAAATCATGTCAAGCAATTAAAAGTGATAAGGTGTAGAGTACTCCCTCAATAGGCATTTGGTAGTGGAAAGCGTTAGCTCCAAGCTCTATTCATGCTTCCAATAACCTTCATTCATGCTCAAAAACTCACCAAATATCATTACTCAATAATTCCATTAAAAATATGGATTATCATGCACTCAACACAACCAATCATGCCAAAATCATACCCAAACTCATGAGAAAATTTTTAAAATTTTAAAATTAACCCAATTTTACAAGAAGATCTCTTAATCAACATAATAAGCACACTCAAGTGATGAGTCACACCACGCACTCTCCCCCCAAACTTAAATCGAAACAAGAATTGAGAATTAAGTTTGCAAAAAGTGGTGGGACTTACCTTTGTAGTCTCCATCAATGATCTTCTTGTAAAGAAGCATATGCATCACAATTCTCAAGGTATGTCCACCATGCACTAGCACCCCCCAAACTTAACTCAAGACAAGAGTCGAGAATTAAGTTTGCAACAAGTGGTGCGACATTCCTACTTGAATTCATAAAACACTTCTCCTTTCTTCAATATGCATTTTCTCATAAGCACAATCCACCTACAAGGCCAAAATGCAAAATAATATCAAATCCACAATCCTTATTAAAAGCACTAAATAAAGCAATAAAGATAATGATGGGTTGCCTTTCATCTAGCGCTTAGTTTAACATCTTCAAGCCAGACGATATTATCAAGCTCATGGCAGTCTAGAATAGTCCTTAGGCACTATCATATTTTTCTTCTTGAAGTAGTGCCTTGTGCTCTCCCGCTCAACCACAAGAACATGTCCTTTCTTGTTGAATAATTCAAGCAATTGTTCTCCAAAGGCGTTCTTCACAAGGAATGACCCTTTCCACTTGTTCCACTTTTTCCATGGGGCTTTATATGTATTTTGAACTTTAACCATATCCCCCAGTAAGAATTCGGGCATTGACAAGTATTGGTGCCCTCTTGCAATCATTTTCCTACAATTTTCAACAAATAAATTTTTATCAATAAAATCATGAAAGTTCTTAAGAGAATTTGAAATTTCAATAGAATGAGAAGGTTTTGGCTTGTGGGGAGTAGAATCCATGATCTTAGTTTCTGGAGGCTTCTTTTCTTCCATAAGGGCATGAATCTCTTCTTGGTTTCGATGCTTTACTTTCTCAACCATCACTTCAAGAGACTCAACAAATCTTTCAAATTCCCCCCTCAACTCTTCTTTCAACTCTTTGACTTTCACCCACTTAGGAACTCTTTCTCTCTTCTCCTTCATAACCTCATCCACCCCCAGACTAGCCTCTTTTATATCCTTAACGACCATGCATTCACTCTTTGTTCCGGAGATAAAAGACATGTTGTTCTCTTCTTGAAGTCTTTCCACGATGGACACAACTTGAGTTACTTGGTGTTCAATGGAATCCAATCTAGCACCGTATGCTACGATTTTATTTGTCACCATTTCACACCAAATTCCCATCTGATCCTTCCACACTTCATTATACTTCTTCGCCTCCTCCATGCGCTCCATCCTATTTTCCAAACGTTCCATCATCTTTTCAAACAAATCTTTGTAGTCATGTTGGGCGGAATAAGAGGTGTTGGAGTCTTGAAAATCTCCCCAAAGTTGAGGTTGATTTTCTTCTTGATTTCTAGAAAATTTCATTGAAAAACATCATCCACACCTTGAGGGTATACTTGTTGACGCATTTGATGAGAAACTTCAAAATCTCCATAACCTTGTTGTTGGAATTGCATATTAGGCACTTGTACTCCAAAATCCGGTTGCAAATTAGGCTCACAATTTGGCATAAAAAATTCTTAAAAAATTTCTTGTGTGTTCATAGTGGGATGAGCACTTCTATTCACCATATCTCGAAGAATATCCATGTAGCTCTTTTTTTTTTTTGCTTGTTCTCTTTCTTCTTTCTTCACAAGGTATGTACCTACAAGAGAAAGAAAAATTTGAACAAAATTTTCTAAAGCAAAGTAAGATGCAAAAATAAAAATAAATGTCCTTATTAAGACCACTCTAAACAATCCTTCGTCAAACTACTACCGACCGTTACCTCCCCGACAACGGCGCCATTAGATTGGTTGGATTGTAGTCCGGATGACCAATTAAAAAATTTATCAAACCCAATGGAGGTATGTACTAGAGCTTAAGCGATCTCAAGTTTATCGTGATTTTATAAGGACGATAGGAAAGGAGGATAATATGCAAATGAATGCAATTGAACTAATGAAATAAATAAATGATAAAATGAATGCAAATATAAATGGGTTCCAAGTGATGCAAGGATGAGATTAGCAACAATCATGGCATAGATAACAAAGTAATCATGCAATTAATTATATTCTATCATGGACAAGGCATAAGATCGATCACTAATTCCACCTAAACTCTCTACCAAGATGTATAGGATGTTGGCCCTCAATAAGGCTCCCAAACGCACATAGGATCAAGACCAAAGTGAATACCTCCCACTAGGTACTAATTACTCTATGAGTTCCCTAACAAGGTACTAAATCATAGGCAATATTCCCTTTTAATGCACTATGAATTCACTAATGACTTGGGTCTCCTCATCTAATCAACTAATCTAACGATTAAGCTAATCAAATGTTCTATCAAAGGGTTCTAAATCTAGAAGGATAGACCTATCTCATTCTAAATTAATGCACATGAAGTGTATGATGAAATGATTCAATGAACTATCCTAAATATGTAATTGATCTACCAATCTAATCACATGCCCATGATAATTAATCACACAAATCAATTATATACATTAAGCAATTAACAATCAATGATAGAAATAACACAAAACCCATTCAAGATTAAAATCAATTTGCATAAAAACTAAATTATCTAATACCAATCATGGAGCTAATCTCACAAAGGATATTAGCCTATCATAGTTTTAGAGAGAACAACATAGACAATTGTATCTACAAATCCCATGACAAAACTACTAAGAAGTTCACAAAAATAAGAAATAGATTCCCCCTTTGAAGTGTTTCAATGGAGATCTTCTTCTTCTTCTTGTTCACTTCACTCTCCCTTGCTTCCTTGATCACTTGGATGGTGGATTTGATGGAGGGGATCAAGTATAGATGGATGGATGAAGAATGGAAGAAATTGATGATGTGAAGTGGAGAAAAATGGTGTGTGATGTGTGTGTCCAAAGTGAAGCCCTAATCCTCTCAAAACTTGGAGAAAAAGCAGCCAAAAAGGAAATTAAAACTGATTTTCTGCACATGTGGCGATTTTCACAAAAATTCGACCGAATTTTCATGAGCATGGTCGAATTTTTGTGTCAGTGTGCTCAGCCTCCGTTGCTCTATGTCGCCCCTGTTTTTCCTAAAAATTCACAAAAATTCGACCAAATTTTTGTGCAAGGGTAGAATTTTTGTGACAGCTTCGCGTTGCTTCACTGTTTCGTGCATAACTTCCACATCCGATCTCTGATTTGAGTGATTTTTGTGCTCACGCGATCCTCTCTTTCTTGAATTTCTATCCATATATGTAACTTACAAAAATTCCCATATTTGAAGATATTACAAGTCATGCAAAGTGGCACACCATTCTAATTATAACTTTCTCGTTTGGACTACAAATTGAGCTTTGATTTTTCGTACATCTTCCTCTTCACTTCTAGAGTCCATTTATGCCTGAAAATTATAAAAAATAAACCAAAGTACCAATTCTCTAAATATTTACCAATGTCGCGCAATTTAAGACACTTAATCATGAAAATCACACATTTATCATTTCAAAGCACAAATCTCCATATGAACATATAACACAACCAAATGAAATACAAAATGAATAGAGACACATAAAAAAATCATAAAAGACACTAAAATCTAGGTGAAAAGGACACTGATCAGGAGGTCCCTAATTTTGATGTTATGTGTACCAATCAAATATACTTTAATTTTTGTATTTGATTTGATTCTAGTTAAATTCCTTTATTTAATTCTCGGTTGTGAGAATAGGAAGAAAGATGAGTATTAGTCAAAGATTTGTAAGAGTGTAGAGATTAGGGCTGGGAGAGAGAAATTATGTGTGATTGTAAAATATTTCACATAGTGGTATTTTTCTCGGGTCCGTGGTTTTTTCTCCGATTTGGAATTTCCACGTAAAATCCTTGTGTTGTTTTTATTGTTTATTTTCTCAGTTATATTTCGTTTGTCCCTAGGAATGAATGGAGATCTGATAATCCCAACAAGTAGTATCAGAGCCTGGTTCGGGCTGTTGAAATTCTGAGTATGCTCTGTGGTAGCAGCTTTGTTTGATATTCCACATCAGAAAATAATTGAGACGGTTATTTATTAAGTTAGGGTGGGAAAACAAAATATGTCTAGAATTTCAAGCTCAGTAAGGTTTGATGTTGAGAAATTTGATGGTAGAATCAAATTTGGGTTGTGGCAAATACAAGTCAAGGATGTATTGATACAATCCGGGTTACACAAAGCTTTGAAAGGAATGCCAGATTCAAAGGGAACGGCAGGTTCAGGCAATGACACAGGAAGTTCCAGCAAGGACTCTGGTATGAGTGATGAGGATTGGGAGGATCTGGATTTGAGAGCTGCAAGCACAATCTATTTGTCCTTGGCCAAGAATGTCCTTGCTAATGTGCATGGAATTTCAAGTGCCAAGGTACTATGGGAAAAACTTGAGGCATGATGAGTGATATTTTCAACGAGATTTTAGTGTCTTTTTATATATATTTTCATATTAGTTTTTCCATATTTAGGTGTACATTGGTTGTGTTTTATGTTTTTATTGAAATGTGTGTGAATGAGCTAAATTCGGAGTTGAAACGAGGGAGAACGAGCCAAAACAGTAAAGGAAACAGGGCAGCAAGTACACGGGCTGTGTACAGAACATGGCCCTATCAGAATTGGCCGTGCTCCGTTGCCAGAGGACCCTACACGGCCACCCTTGTAGTCGTGTGCAGAACACGGGCCTTGTGCAGTAACATGGGCCATGTACCAAATACGACCCTATCCAAAAGGGCCGTGTGCGAGCATCAGAAGATACAACACGGCCACTCCTGTGGTCGTGTGCTGCACACGAGCCATGTAGATGTTGGGATCAGAAAATTTTCAGAAACTTCTAGAAGCTTCCCAAGGGGTATAAATACCCATTTATTCAACATTTGAAGGGAGATTCGGTTTTTGGACCATGCACACATACCTCACACACTATTTCTTCCATTCCACACCATCATCTTCATCCATTCTTCATCCTTTGGATCTACTATCATCCCACCATCAAATTCTACATCCAAGTGAAGGAAAAGGATCAAGGAAGAGAGGAAAGTGCAAAGAAGGGAAGGAGATCACCATTGAAGATAGATCAAGGGAGTTTCCATTCAATCTTTGTATTAAACCTCATAGTTTATTATGATTTGTAAGGATTTAATTGCCTATGTTAATTTCTTTATGAATATGGTAGGCTAATCTCCCTTGTGAGATTAGAACATGAGAGTTGTTGTATAATTTTCATATGTTGATTGGGTTAATTGATTTTCTATCATTGATTATTAATTGCTTGATTTGTTTTGTTGATTTGTGTGTTTAGTTGTTCTAGATATGTGATTAGATTGATAAATCAATTATATGCTTAGGATAATTAAGTGAATCATTTCATCAAACACTTCATGTGCATTATAAATTGTAAAGAGATTGAGAAATCCTTTAGAGTTTAGAACCCTTTGATAGAACATGTGATTGGTTTGATCGAGAGATTGATTAATCGTGTGAAGGGACTCTCACTTCAAGATTAGTACCTAGTTGAAATTGTTTGAGTGAGAACCAATCCATTGTGCTTGATTCCATATCCTATTCATCTTGAGAGGGAGTTTAGGTTAACTTAGTGTTGACCCTTAGTCTAAACCCATGATCATATGAATTTGATGCATTTATCCTAGGATTTCCACTTCTTAATTGTTGTTAATCTCACTTTTACTAACTTGGAAAACCACTCATTTCATCCATCTACTTTGTTTGCTAATCATTGCTTGCCTGCTTGCTTTGATTGATTTAATTTCTTGTTTGATCAAACTATCCATTGATGATTCGTCTCTATAAAATTGCGATAAACGTGATCTCGCTTAAGCTCTAGCGCTGACCTCCCTGTGGTTCGATAAATTCTTGAATTGGTCAACCCGACTACAAGTTATGGCTAATCAAGGCACTGTACCAGGCAAAAGGTATCTCAAATAGATTGTACCTGAAAGAGCAGTTTTACACGCTTCGAATGGAAGAAGGTACGAAAATTCTGGATCACCTTAGTATTCTTAATGGTATCTCTCAGATTAAAAGCAATTGGAGTGAAAATTGAAGATGAGGATAACGCCTTGAGGCTTATCTTATCTCTGACTCGTTCCTATGATCATATGAAGCCAATTCTAATGTATGGGAAGGAAACTTTGATTTTTGCTGTTGTCACAGGAAAACTTCTTTGTGAGGAAAGGAGGCTGATGAGTGAAGGGCATACTTCAACGGAAAATTCAGCAATGGTGGCAATTAGCAAAGGAAGAAAGAAGGACTCCAAGAGTGTGGTTTGCTGGAAGTGCGGAGAAGCTGGGCATACAAAATGATTTTGTACACGTGGAGGTGGAGCTGGTCGAGGTGGAGTTGATGCGGCAGATAACTCCGAGTCTAATATTGTGGAGGATATTCTCTGAGGAGAAAATGAACACCCTTATAATATGCCCAGTTGTCATGAAAAAGGGGTGTAGTACCATTAGCTGGGCCACAAGTTTGCACACATTGACTTGGCATGAATGTGTGTGGAGGAAAGGTATATCGAAGGCTGATGGATTTCCAGGGAGGCCAAGAGCTAGAAGTTGTACCATAAAGTATCAGCAGGTATTTTTCGATATGTTGCCTCAAGAAAATTCTTAGAATGGTTGATTCTAAGTGGTCTACTTATATGGTGAAATAGGATTCTCGAGAAAGAGAATGTATTGTCGGTGAAGACAATGATTTTCTTTTATTTTGACAAGGTGGAGATTGTTGGTTTTTTATCAAAATAAGGGTGTTTTTTGTTGTCCCACATCGGGTGGGATAGCAAAGGGGGAGGGACTCCTTATGCTATTTAAGGAGGTCCATAGTTTTGATGTTAAGTGCACCAACCAAATATACTTTAATCTTTGTATTTGATTCTAGTTAAATTCTTTTCTTTAATTTTCGGTTGTGAGAATAGGAAGAAAGGTGAGTATTAGTCAAAGATTTGTAAGAGTGTAGGGATTGTGGCTGGGAGAGAGAAATTCTGTGTGATTGTAAAATATTTCACATAGTGGTATTTTTCTCGGGTCCGTGGTTTTTTCTCCGGTTTGGAGTTTCCACGTAAAATCCTTGTGTTGTTTTTATTGTTCATTTTCTCAGTTATATTTCATTTGTCCCTAGGAATGAATGAGGATCTGATAATCCCGACACATTCCAACTACAAAATACCAAACACACCCTAAGTTAATTGCTTTACTTTTCTCTAATTTTCTTTAGTTGTCTAAACTTTAAACAATCTGATTTTGAGTTTTCTCTATAAAACTATGATAAATACGATACTTCTTAAACTGATAAACTCTAACTCATTATTTACAGTAAATCGATATTTAATTTGGTTATTCGTGAGTTACACGCTGACAAGATCAGTACATGCTTTTCGTGCATGTAAACAAATTACGCATCAAGATTTTAGCATAGGAATTAATGGAGTTTGTAGTTTAATGAATGTATGTTTTATATAGTCTTAATAGAGATTTTATTGCTGTCGATTACTTGTTTATTGTTTTATTAACTTTGATACATAATGAGGGAAAATACCAACTCCGAGGGAGTTGATGGAAAAAACCATCCCTGTAGAAAAGAAGAAATCAGGAAGAAATAATAGTACACAACAACATTAGAGGGGCAAGAAAATTAAGAAACACGACATATTTAAAAATAAATAGGAAGGTTGGATCAAATTGTTAGAGGGCAGAATCGAGGCTTGTCAAAAGCGAAGCTATAACAACTGGTGCCGTGGAAAATGCCATCAATGTCTTCACTTGTGGAAAATTGGCCATCACTAGAACTCTTGGTTCGCTGCATGTAAGAGAAGGGGATACTGCACTTGCCACATGTCGCCACGTAATTAACGACAACCTCACTCCTCGGTGGCACCTTATGAACTGTGTAAAAGGCTTCTACTTCTTGGTTTCCTCGATGGTTGTTTCCCACTGCAATGTATTGGTCACCTCTGCAGAGATTTGGATCTTCTCTTCCACGATGCGTGGTATTCCAGCTTTAATGGTGGCTGTAGAGACATAGTGTTGGTGAATGAATATGTTATGTTATCTTCATACGCAACTCGGATGGTCAGAGAAGACTCGGTGTCGGATGCATTATACCCGCGCCAGTGCCAGCCACGAAAGGCTGCTCGTCGAATATTCGAGCATTCTCCATCAGATATCTGACGTTGTAGATGCTTCTCTCGAGCACGAGTTCTTCGACTTCCAATATCGCTTCTCTGATAATCCTGGAAGCTGCTGCGTTCAGACAGTCGACCGTGTCTCCAGACGTGAGTCTGGCGCAGAAGCGGTTGTTCCTGGCACTGCGGAGAGCGATGGTGCGGCCGTCAATCTTGACGGGCCAAAACAAAGTGTCAGTGTTGTCGTCGTCGGTGGTAGAATCGCCCTGTATCCAATGATCCGAAGCAGTGCGTGTCAGAAACCTACCGGAGTGGTCGGACCGAATGCGAATATGCCCGCCCGGGTGCAAGTGGACCTGGAAGGCCGCGGAGTCGTGGTTGGCGTCCTCGCCCCAGAACTGCAGGCGGGTGGTCGTGCCGTTGTCTCCTTTGAAAGCGACGCGATCGGGCAGCCTGACTAATGCATCACAATCCATGAAGGAGAAAGCATCGAAACCTTTAATCACATCAGGGCCACGACCATCCAAACGAAGTCGATCGAATGGGTCCTCCATCACACAGACACGGCATCCGCTCTGGACGTGAGTCAAGTAGAGAAGCCCATCTTTGTCAATTGTTGGGTCGAACAGCGTACACCATGTTTTGGACTTGTCTTCCTCTGGTTGGTTCATGCTAGCAGCTGCTAAGTAGTTGTCGACGGGCCAAGTCCAATATTGATTGGTGTGTTGAAACCGCAGGTGAACGTAGTTTGGGTCCAACTCCGCCGCCACCACTTCAACCCTGGCGAATGTGTTAAACGCGCTCTTCTCATTACATAGTATCATTATCTGACCATAGGCTTCTTTCGAGGTGTACACGTACCGGTACCCCTCGCGCACCTTCGGTTTCATCACAATACACCTCGGAAGCTTATCCGCCATTCTAGGATCGATCAATTCATAATTCTTCACATTTAACCCTAACTCCACCCTCCTATTTATTCCAATGCATGCATTAGGTGTGGAAAATTATAACCAACACAAATATTCTTAATCTAGTGTTCATACCTAACAATATTCCAATTTTGTCTTTACTTCCTAAAAACAATTCATCAATACTCCTCATCCTACCATGCCTTGTGAAGCATCTATTCTTTAATTTGAATGCAACTTTTCCAATCAAGTTTGTCGTCTCTATTATTCTTGAATAAAGTCTCCCATGTCTTGTGATTCTAATCCAACATGAAGTTTCTATGATACAGTGGCGTGCTAGGTATGAAAGGGAAAAATTTTATTATTGAATGCAGAAACACAAAAAAAATATATTTGTAGATGGAAACTAACTTGAAAAGGTCATTTGAGGAAATTAAAATTAAATCATAGTGCATTTTCTCACCTCTAGATTGATGTAACAACCTCAAAATGTAGTTTGAGATGGAGAGGCGAGATGGAAAAGAAATGATGAAGTGAGAGAATGAAGATATTAGGGTTAAAAATTTCTTATGTAATACTGAATAAAAAAAAGGCAGAATTGACCCGAATGATAACATACCTTCACATTAGAATTTGTCATTTAATAGGGTATAATACTTTTATAATAAATCATGAAATATGGAATAAAATACAATATGGAAAAGGGATCCGGAAACCATGCATAAGTGCGCGCATGGTGACAAAATATAATTCAGAAATTAGATTAGGTAGGAAAATATATTAATGACAAGAGTTGGAAGCCAGTTGATGGTAAGCTTATTTTAGAGTATACATATTTGTCTTGGTCGCGAAAATGCTGTAAGGAAGTCGGCTCAAAATTCAATCCCTTAGTTACCAATTCTTTTCTCCTTATTAATTTATCTCATTCTAATAATATCCACATTGAAAATTAATAATATAAACGATCAATATACTTTCTCATATACATTTTATTTTAAAAAGAAAATAACATAAATATTATTATTGATGTTATATGGAATCCCATCTCGTATTTAGGGGTTGTGTATTATATGGGCTATGGGTTAGTTGGTATGGATTGAGGGTATGGGCTCTAGGAAAGTAGTAGGTGACAGGACAAACGAGAGCGCAGAATAGTAGCACCAAGACCGAAATTGAGATACGAGCATGGATTGATGAAATTGAGAAATGGAGGATCGAAATTGAGATAATTCCTACTAAAATATGTTACGCATGAAAATTAAGGAATATAATATTATAACATGCAGTGAATTGACCCCATAAAATAAACTGATTATTTTATGTAGATCCAACTTATAAAAAAAAAATTAACTTCTTTCATGAGACGGAAATAATATAAAAGATTAAAGGTGGAAGAAGTAACGGTGCAAACTTGGGAAGGAAGAAGTATAATACTCCCTCCGTTCAACTAGCTTTTCACTTTTTTTTACTGCCCTAATATACTTTTCACCACCTAAAAGTCGTAAAAGTTAAAAAATAAATAACATTTTAATACATCATACTTTAAAAAATGTCACTCTCACATAACTTATATAACTTGCTTTATAATTTATTTATTATCTAAAAATACTACATTACCCTCAAAAGTTTATAAAGTTGGTCAAATATCAATTTTTCTTAAACTCTGTATTTACGGTAATGGTGAAGAGTAAACCGGGACGCAATGCCAGTTCTGACATTTTCTAGGCCTTGAGCGAACAAAAAGGGTAGGCCCTCATTGTTTTTTAACTATTTATTTCATTTTTCCTTTCCTCACAATCAGATTCATGTTTTTAATACTCCCTCCGTCCCCTTGATAAGTGTCCATTTTGTCATTTTGGTCCGTCCCAATACAAAGTGTCTATTTTCTTTTTTGGTTGATGTGACAACACACATTAATACTATTATACTCAATCCACTACACATGGGACCCACACTCAACACAAATACAACTACCCACTCCACATTAAAATATTATTTCTCTCACATCATTACACTTTAAAATATTACACTCCTTAATCCACGTGCAAAAAGTAAACGGACACTTATCAAGGAAACGGAGGGAGTATTTAAATATAGGACCCATTTTCAAATTTCAAGTCCAATAGATTGATGTGCCAAATTTTATAAAAACTCTAATGTCGACGACGGGCCGTATTTCATAAAAACTTTAATGATCTAATATAAATTATGTATTTATTAAAATATAATTATATCAAGTATTATATATATTCCCTCCGTCCACGTTAAGATTTACGTTTTTCATTTTGGGTTGTCCCATGTAAAGGTTTACATTTCATTTTTTGTCAAGTTGGGACCACACAAAATAATTAATTATTCCATATAGGGCCCACACACAACACTGATACAACCACTCACTTTACATTAAATATTATTTATCTCACACTACAAAAAAATATTTTTTAGCAACCGAATTTACCAACTGAATTCAATCCGTTGGTAATTACCAATGTATTAGCAACCAAAATGACATTTTTCTATTAACAATGGAGTGCCAACGGATTTATTCTCTATTTTAGCAACAGAATTCAATCCATTGGTAATTACCAACGGATTACCAATGGAATCATTATATAAATTACAAACGAAATTTTTAGCATCGGATTATCAATAAAATTATTTACCAACGGAATTGATTTTTCGTTGCTAAAAATTTACCAACCACCACTTTACCAACGGTAAATCCATTAGTAAACTAATTTAACAATGAAATTAAGGATTTTACCAACGGAGGACAAAGCCTCTTGTGAGACGCTAATTAGGTGAGATGGTTTGTGAGACGTGTTAAAGTATGTCTATTATTTAGATAAAATATGTTTAATGGTTGTTAAAGCATGTTTTCTTAAGTATGTTACATTATGCATTTAAGTATGATTTTAGTGTGTTATAATTTAATTTATTATTGGCATACTTTAACTGCAAATAAGCATATTTTATCTATACAATAAGCATACTTTAGTGATGGGTTGACCCGTCTCACAAATTACTCATCTTACAAGAGAGTCTCTCAAATATTATAGTATTTCTTAATCTTCGTGCAAAAGCAAACGTCAACGTGGGACGGAGGGAGTATATTTATGTATAAATTTTGAGGCTTCACCCCTCCTCAGGGCCACCACTGTTGGGACGGAAAAAGTATTTTATTATATAATGGATTTAAAAATATAATATTTTAATGTGGGGTGGGTTATTATATTAATTAATATTATATGTAGGCCAATTGCCTATGTAAATATATTAGTGAATCTTACTTATCAAGGAAAAAATCCAAATACTACCTTACAACAAATTAAAATGAAAAAATGTAAAACTTTAACGAGAGAACGTGGAAGCAATTAATTAAGAAAAATATAAACAATATCACGAATTTGCAATTTTTATTCATCGCCGACGGTGGAATGTTAAATTAATAGTCAAACAACAGGAGGTGGTCATTGCATTCCATAGGCTAATAGCAACGATGAAGATTTTGGTTAGATGTGAACACGTACACGTATTTAGAATTTCCACATCAATGTGTCGGGAAAAAGAATAAACCTTAAAAAAATAGATAATGTGGTGGTGATGACTTTAAATAAGAGGGTGAGGGGTAGATCGATCATATATTGTGCACACACCAACATAAATTTGCCTTTAATTAGTCTGGTATATACATATATATCAAAAAGTAATTAATCGTTTGGTTAGTATGGTGGAGAAGCTTCCCAAGTTGATGGCGATAAATCAGTCATTTCTAGCCGATACGCTCGCTACATGAATGAAGGGGCGGATAATGGTTATGTTTGTTGTGAAGAAGCCAGCGTGTTCAGCCCACTGGTGAAGATTGAAGTGGAGCCATCCAAGAGTAACGCCAACTACATTCACCTGCGTTTTTCTCACACCAATAAGTACTGGGCCAAATCTGGAGACCACCGCTGGGTCGTGCCAACCTCCAACCAAGCAGAGGAAGACACCTCCAAATCATCCTGCTCTCTATTCGAGCCAGCAGTCCGTTCTGACGGGGTTCTGCACTTGACCCACGTTCAGACCGGAAGTCTGGTCCGAACAGATGAGTCTGGCCGTGTCTACGTGGATGAGGACACGGAAGACGGCGAGGTGGGTGCCCACGCTTTCAGGTTTGTGGATTTGGACACTTTGGTCAAAATCTCGGAGCGCGTGGCTTTCGTTGGAGACAATGGCAAGTACCTCCAGGCTGTCTGGTTCAATGGCCAGCCCTGCTTCCAATTCTCTGGCTCTGACGGTAACGACGACGGCGCAGCCTATGAGGTCCAAATGCTCCCCGACGGGCATCTCCGCCTCAAGTCGGAGCATTTGGGCAGATTCTGGAGGCGCGGGGATCTTCGCTACAAACCGGAGGATTCCGCCAGGTTCTGGAGGAACAGTCCTGATTGGATATTAGGCGACTCGATCGATGACAAGGGCGAGGATGTCGACACACGGTATTGGCCCGTTAAGGTCGATGGGGAACGCAGTACCATTGCACTTCGCTGTGCGGGAAACGACCAGTTCTGCTGTCGTTTCACGACAGACGGTAAGACCGACTGTCTTAACGCGACGGCTTCCAGCCTTACCGAAGAAGCGAGATTGGTGGTGCGAGAGCTTGTTCTCGAAAGGAACATCTACAACGTCAGATACCGGATGGAGGATGCTCGAGTGTTCGACGAGCAGCTCGTGGTGCTTGGCGTCGGGACAGTGTCGAATGACTCGGACATGGAGGTTTCCTTAACTATAACAATTGCATACGATGATACCAGCTTTTACACTTTTAGCAACAGTTTTTCAATCAAATTAGGTGTCAAAACCACCACTGAAACTGCTATTCCATTCATTGCGGATGGAGGGGGAATCAAAATCACTGCTGCCGTAACAAATGAACTTGAGTGGGACAGACTAACTGAGCAAACGAAGAAAGCAGAGGTTTCGTATACGGTTCAGGTACCAGCAAGGACTAAAGTTAGTGTGAGTTACGTAGCTACACGTGGCAACTGCAGTTTTTCCTTCTCTTACATGCAGCGTGACAAGAGTTCTAGTGATGGCAGATTTATTACCACTGAGAATATTGATGGCATCTTCTACGGGGTCAATCATTACAGCTTTCGCTTTGAACAACCACTAATGCTTGCTATCTGATCTATCTATCTATTTCATCCATGCATCCTTCTAGCTCGTTTCCCTAATTATATATGTGTTGCCTTAACATTTTTCATCATCTTCAGCAAGTTAGTTTTTTCCCTCATCATATATATGCTAGCTGATTTAAATAAGTATTGTATCCATATGGACAATCGTTATGTAATGGTATTTTTCAGCTCTCTAAATTCTTCGCTTTTACTTACTACAAGTTGACAATTAAGCCTTAAATTAGTGATATAGTGGCCAATTATAATGGCATAGGATCACCTATATAATTATAATTACTCAATGCATATCCAGAATATATACTATGATGAGTCATAATCATCCTACTATATGTTCCATGCACATGAAATTTTTCATAGGGGCTTGTAAACGAGTCACGTAGAGCGGAATTTTTGAGGGATTGAGTATAGCTTGTTAAGCAGGAAATAAGATCGAGCTTGAGCTCGTTTGTCAAAGCTCGATTTCGTTTGCAAACACATTACTTTGAACATATTCGATAACATGTTTACAAACATGTTTGTGAATGTTTTCGTGATATTAACAACAAATGAATTTTTTGCTCGTGAATACTTATATAATTTTGTTCGTGAACAAAATAAACAAACAAACCAAATTTCTAAAGGCTAATACTACTGTGCACCTGAGTGCACCCCATGATATAATACACCCACTTTCATATACGTATACAATTATGAACAAAAACATATACAATTATAAATAAAAATGTATACAATTTGTTTGTTAGTTTTTTTAATGAAAATTGAGTGTAAAAAAGTATATAACTATTAAAAAAATACTCCCTCCCAAAGGTTTTTTTTCTTTTTGCACGTAGATTAAGGAGTATTATAATTTAATGTGTAGTGAGTAGTTATAATAGTGTGTGTGTGTGGGTCCCATATGTGTAAAAAGAGAAAGAGGACTCTTTGGGTGGACCCCTATAATGGAAAAAAGTGACCCTTTGGGTGGATGATTAGTTATTTTGTAGTCGGGATGACTAATTAATGAATTTATCGAACCACAGGGAGGAAGGTACTAGGGTTTAAGCGATCTCGTGTTTGTCATAATATTATAGAGATGATCATAAAGGGGTAAGATTAATCAAGAAATGACAATTAAATAATTAAATGATAAGATGAATAATGTGATAGATGAATGAAAGATGGATGAATGAGCCAAGTAGATAGAGAATGAGACTAGCAATACTTAAAGTATGAAAAATCTAGGTATCATGCAATGCATTCATATATGTCATGGATTAATAACTAAGGGCCAACACGAATTCCACCTAAACTCCCTCTCGAGATGGATAGGATGTAGATCCTTTACAAGGTCTCAAAAAGGCTCTAAGATTGGTTCTCAATCAAATAATTCCAACTAGGTACTAAGTTCAATTAGAGAGTCCCTTCACATGATCAATTGACCTCTCGATCTAACAAATCACATGTTCTATCAAAGGGTTCTAAATTCCAAAGGATTTCTCTAAAACTTATAATGCACATGAAGTGTTTGATGAAATGATTCACTTAATCATCCTAAGCACATAATTAATTTCTCAATCTAATCACATATTTAGAGCAACTAAACACACAAATCATCAAAAACTTCAAGATCTTAAGCATTAATGATAAAAAAAATTAATAAATCTAATCAACATATGAATTCAATTGCAAAATACCCAAAATTATCCAACACAATTCATATTGCTAATCTCACAAGGAAGATTAGCCTCTCATATTCATAAGAAAATTAACATAGACATTAAAATCCTTACAAAACATTATAAACAATAAGGTTTCAATACAAAGTTTGGATGAAAACTCCCTTGGATGTCTCCAATGGTGATCTTCTTCTTCCCCTTGCAATTCACCTCTCTTCCTTGCTTCTCTAACTACTTGGATGAAGGATTTGATGGTGGGATGATGATAGATGGGATGGATGAAGAATGGATGAAGATGAAGGTGTAAAATGTAGGAAATGGTGTGTGAGGTAGGTGCAGGGGTGAAAACCCTCGACCAAACTGATCAAATATTAAAGTATTGAGTGTTTATACCCCTTGGGAAGCTTCTAGAAGGGTTCTGATATGTTTCTGATGCTGCAACAATACGACTCGTGCGCTGCAACACGGCCACTGGGTAGCCGTATAAGCGTTATTGATGTCAGAAAATGGCCAAGGCTTACAGAACCGTGTTGCGTAACACGGATCGTGTGCTGCAACACGGCTGGCCGTGTTGGTGCAATCCCTGTTTTTATAATTTTGTTTCGGCTCGTTCTCCCTCGTTTCAACTCCGAATTGAGATCCACTTTTTTCTACGTCTTCCTTTTCGCGTCTAGGATCTATTTTTACTTGAAAATCATACGTTTAAGCTCATTCACACACATCTCCATAAAACACATAACACAACCAAATAGAATATAAATACGGATAAAAATATACGAAAACACACATAAAAATACACTAAAATCTAGATGAAAATATCACTCATCAGTGGGACGGAGGGAGTATCTATTGAATAAAAAGCTATACATATATGGATGCTAGTTTTTTAATGAAAAATTGAGTGTGAAGAAAATATACAATTATTAAGAAACATGTATACAAAATAGAATAACATGTATATAAAATAGAATAAAAAGTTATACACATACGGGTGCACCTAATATCAACTCATTTATAAAATAGCAAAATATTCATCAAAATACAAATATTTTAATAGTTACTCTAAATATTTACAATAATATTATATTTAAATTATAAAGAATAATACTAATAATACTCCTTTCCCATCTTCTAAAGGGTTCACTTCCGTTGATTTACGGTGTTTAAGAAAAAAATTGACCAACTATATTAATTTTTTGAGATATTTTAGTATTTTTAGAAAATAAAATAATTGTAAGTTAATGTTATTTGTGTTAGGTACAAGTGACAAATTTGAAATTAAAATATTCTCTTTTTTGTTATTGGATTTATGTATTTTATTATTATTTTTTTAAGATTATTGTGGAATTGACGAATTAGGAAAGTGTAAACCCTTTGGTGGGACGAACAGAGTATATACAGCTTGTTCATGAATACGCTAATAAAACACTAAACAAGCCTGTTGACGAACGTTTAACAGACGAATGATGTAATGTTCAAACTCTGTTTATTTACATAACAAGTTAATATTGTGTTTAGTTAGTGTTCAATATTCATTTCAAGCCAAATCTTTGAGCTCTGTATGAACTGACCCCACAGTTGTTGAGTTTAGTTTGTGTTCAATCCCCATTTCAAGCCAAAACTTTGCGCTCTACACAGTTGTTAATCGCACCCACATGTTTAAAACCTAAAACCTCATATAGGAAATTTCACCCTAAAACACTTCAAGCTCTCACACGACCGTTAAATTCTGCTAATATTCTTGCTTCAATCCTCGGTACATCGATTTATCTCTATAGCACTACAATTCTTTCCTGTCACTCTCTAAGCTCCATGAGAAAAATGAAGAAATTGAGCCACGCAGATTGAACTAAAAATCTGTCTTGAAGAAATACTTCTATAATCTGTCTTGAACGAATGAATGATTTCGGTTCGGATTTTCTGTGCCATTTTTAGTATTATTTCCTATGCCACGCTGTTAGATAAATGGCACGAAGGAGAGAGAGGAAAACTATACCCTACAAAGGAATCAAAGCATAAATGCAATGGTTGGATTTCTTTCCCCTTTTTAGTGTCAATCATGCATATATAACACGTGGCAGAAAAGAGATGTACGCGCAGAATCTATTACCCCTAGGTTTATGCTTTTCTTTTTAGCCTCTAGGTTTATGCTTTTCTTTTTAGGGTATAGTTTCTCCCTCTCTCCTATGTATCATCCATCCAACGACTTGAAACATGAGATGATGTACAAGAATGACACAAAGAATCCGAACCACCATTATAGTATCAGCAACCATTTATTTTTACCATTCTTTGGATGTAGTAGGAGATAAACCGCCTTATTGTTACGTGTAAACGAATTAAGGAGTATATTTTATTCATAAACGTTACAAGCTGAGATGAGCAATTATATTCAAAATTAATGTTTATGAGCAATTATATTCAATTAATGTTTGGTAGGATGACTAAGTCAAGTGCTGATTTTTTATTTTTTATTTTTTGTCAGGACTAAGGGTGCCGATTGATCATGATGAATTGGACAAATTTGAAGTTATAAGGTATGAACATGAGATTATATATATATTTATTTGGTTATAAGTTTCCACATCGAACGCATGTGTTTGAATATTTACTCTATATATAGAAGGGTAAAGGTTTGTATGAGGGTGGAGTAAGGGTACGTTAAATCTCAAAAAAAAAAAAAATCTCAAAAACTAATACATTAAGGTAAATAGGATGGCAGATAAACTTCCGAGGTCAATTGTAATCAAATCAAAGGGGTATGTGTGCTACTCGAATGAGCCCTACGTTCAAATATTATTTAACATATTCGCTCGGGTTGAAGTGGAGGCGGCGGAGATGGACCCAAAGTACGTTCACCTGCGGTTTCAACACATCAATAAATGTTGGGTATGGCAGTTGGACTCCAAAATGGTTGCTTTCATGGGCCAACCAGTGGAAGACAAGTCCAATGTATGGTGTACAATGTATTGGGGAGTAAAAGTGTATAGCCTTTTATTATCTTGTTGTTGTGTCCCACATCGCTAAGGATTGTAGATGGTTTAGCATTCATTCTCTGTTGTATATTATACCTTTGTATCATTAATACAAATCATCAATTCCTAATATGGTATAAGAGCTTTCTTTGGCTAACGCCTTATCTCCGATCCTCTCTCCTTTTTTTTTTCAAACCTTCCTTATTTCTCTCCATCAATCTCGCAATCCCTCCACTCCATCACACCTTCTGTTCTTTCTCCCAGTTGTTTGGATCATCTTCTTCATGGCTACTACCACTAATCCCCTTGCCAACACACAGATCGCTGACATCGTCCCAACTCCGGTGGCCTTCAATGTTGCTTCCCAAGCACCATTGAAACTTACATCCACGAACTATGCTGCGTGAAGTTTTCAACTCCGCACACTGCTCATGGGGTATGATCTATTCAAATTTGTTGATGGATCATTTCCTTGCCCTGAAGCCGCACGTACCGTTGCGGGTACCTCTCAAACGAATCCGATGTCCTCTTACTGGATTCGTCAGGATCAACTGATCCTAAGTGCTATCGTTGGTTCCATCACACCAACCCTTATCTCATTGATTGCAGCCGCGAAAACCTCTGCGGAAGCCTGGACAACCCTTCTTTCCATCTATGGATCCTCCTCAAGGGGACGCATCTTAGCCCTTAAAAATCGCCTACACAACCCGATCAAAGATTCTAGGTCGATCACCGATTTCATGCTCGATATTAAGAGCGTTGTGGATGAACTTGCTCTCCTCGGTGTTTCCACTGACATCGAGGATCTGGTCATTAAGTTCTTGAATGGCCTAGATGACTCGTACAAGGAATTGGGCTTCGCTATCCAAGCCCGGGACTCCTCTATTTCCTTTGAAGAGCTTCACGACAAGCTGCTCACTGTGGAATCTCAACTTGTGCAGCACAACTCCACCCCCGTTCATACTCCGACCAGCGTGTTTCACGCTGCTGTCCCTTTCGCTGGGAACCAATCCAACCGTCGTGGAGGGCGCCAAGGTTGGAGGTCGGGCGGCTACCAGCGGGTGCAACAGCCTGGCCGTCCCTCCAACGCTCCAAACCAGCAATCGGGCGCTGCATCCAGGCCTGCCCAGGGTCGCGGGTATCAAGGTCGCTGTCAGATTTGCGGCATCCAAGGGCACTCGGCGCGGCACTGTCCGGAGCTGCCACCATCTCTCCAGCCGAATGATGCATGGACTCCTCCACGTCAGTAGCGCTACGCCCTCCCAATAGCTTACTCTGCCATCTCTGCCCCGTCATCACGCGATTGGGTATTGGACTCGGGGGCATCGCATCATATAACCACCGACCTAGTCAATCTCTCCCTTCACTCTCCTTTTGATGGACAGGACAATGTTATTGTTGGTGATGGTACAGCTTTACCTATCACACACACAGGCTACTTGCTTTTCTCTGATTTAAAATCTCTATCATTCCCTAACTCTCTCGTTGTGCCGTCCATTTCAAAAAACCTCATATCTGTTTCTCAATTTTGTCATCAAAATAATGTATCTGTTGTTTTCTCTTCCACTTCTTTTCAGGTGAAGGATCGGGAGAGTGGAGCCACCCTGCTGGAGGGTCCAAGAGTTAATGGACTTTACCTTTGGCCTTTCACTCCTACTCCATCCGCCCATGCCCTTGTTAGCTCCAAAAACCAAGTCTGTCTATGGCATTCTCGGTTAGGTCATCCCGCACCCAAAATACTACGTCATGTTCTTAGCAGTAATAATTTACAGTTTTCAAATACAAGTGACATATTATATGATGCCTGTAAAACTATGAAATCTCATAAACTGCCTTTTGGTGAATCTAGTTTACATGCTACTATGCCACTTGAACTGTTGTTTTCTGATGTTTGGAGTTCCCCTGTTACCTCAACAGATGGCTATAAATATTATGTTATTTTCGTAGATCAGTTTACCAAATATGTATGGCTATATCCGTTAAAACGTAAGTCTGATGTACTGCCTACCTTTATTGCCTTTAGATCTCTGGTTGAAAATCATCTTCAGTCTCACATTAAGACTCTTTACACCGACAATGGTGGTGAATTCGTTGCCCTGCGTCCATTTCTTACTTCTAATGGCATCACTCACCTAACTACCCCACCACACACTCCAGAACATAATGGAGCTGCTGAGAGGCGCCACCGCCACATCATTGAAACTGCTCTATCCTTGCTACACCTCGCTTTCATGCCTCTTCAATATTGGCCTTATGCTGTTTCAACTGCTACTTACCTCATAAACCGTCTTCCAAAAGAGAACCTCCAGATGCTATCCTCCTATGAAAAACTGTTTCAGAAACCGCCTCAAATAATTAAGCTTCGTGTCTTTGGTTGTCTTTGCTACCCTTGGCTTCGCCCCTACACATCTCATAAACTAGCCCCTCGCTCCAAACCCTGTGTCTTTTTAGGGTACTCTCTCACACAAAGTGCTTACTTATGCCTTGATTATGTCACTAACAAAATCTTCATATCCCGCCATGTGGACTTTGTTGAAACTATCTTCCCATTCTCCAAACTAGGCATATCTACATCCCCTCCAACTCCTTCAACTCCAACCGACTTCACGATACCTGCACCTCCGCCAATACATCAACCACCGCCCACACCCTCTACTCTACCACCAGCTAGTCCTGAACTCTTATCTCTCCAGCAAGGGCCTCCACCTCCGCCTTCACCGCCAGCTCCACCTCAACACTCCATTATCACTCGATCCAAAAATAACATCTTCAAACCCAATCCCAGGTACTGTCTCACCTCATCTCTTTATACAGATATTGAACCCACTACTGTCTCTCAGGCTCTTTCTACTCATTGTTGGCATGATGCGATGGCCACTGAATTCAATGCTCTACAAAAGAATGGCACATGGGATCTTGTCCCTTCTTCTATGGCTTCAAATATTGTTGGGTGTAAATGGGCGTTCCGTATTAAACGGAAACTAGATGGTTCGGTAGATAAATACAAAGCACGGCTTGTGGCTAAAGGATTTCATCAACGGCCTGGAATTGACTTCACTGAAACATTCAGCCCTGTTGTAAAATCAGCCACCATCCGCATTGTTCTCAGCATTGCTGTCTCTCGAGATTGGCCCTTACATCAATTTGATGTGAACAATGCCTTCCTTCACGGAACTCTATCTACCGAAGTATACATGCAACAACCGCCTGGGTTTATCTCTGCTGCACACTCGGGGCACGTTTGCAAACTTAACAAATCAATATATGGTTTGAAGCAAGCACCGAGAACGTGGTACACTGCTCTTCGGGCTTTTCTAATCTCATTTGGCTTCTCTTGCACCAAATCGGATGAGTCACTCTTTGTCTATCACCAACATGATGTTCTGGTATATTTCTTGGTGTATGTTGATGATCTTATTCTCACGGGAAACAATACAGGCTTTCTCTCTCGCTTTGAACAAGCCTTGGCCTCACATTTCTCTGTTAAGAAACTAGGCAATCTATCGTACTTCTTGGGGATTGAAGTACATCGCACGCGGGATGGCTGTCATCTGTCTCAGTACAAATATGTTACTGATCTTCTGTCCAGTATTAACATGCTCACATCTAAACCAGTTTCCACCCCTTTGGCTGTGGGATCTAAACTCTCACGAAATGATACCTCTGACGCTTCTGATGCTACCCAGTACCGCAGAGTTCTTGGCCGCCTACAGTATCTTCTTCTCACTCGTCCTGATATCGCCTATGCTGTCAACAAGTTGTCCCAGTACATGCATGCTCCGACCACCACACACTGGGGTTCTGTTAAAAGGCTTCTTCGATATCTCAATGGTACTCGACATCACTCTCTGTTCCTTCGGAGTTCGTCACCTCTGTCTCTTCACTGCTTTGCTGATGCGGATTGGGGGGGTGACTGTGATGATCGTTCTTCCACTGAAGCCTATGTCGTCTTTCTTGGCTCAAACCCTATTTCATGGAGGTCTCGCAAGCAACGCACTGTTGCTCGCTCTTCCACTGAGGCTGAATACAGATCCATTGCCTCTGCTGCTGCAGAAATCCAATGGACTCGCTCCATCCTTCAGGAGCTTTGTCTTCCTGCTCTGACAAACACCCCGGTTATTTATTGTGACAACATCAGTGCCACGTACTTATGCTCCAATCCTGTATTTCACTCGCGAATGAAACACATTGCGATTGATTATCATTTTATACGAGATCTTGTGAAAACTTCATAAATTCGTGTCTCTCATGTCTCGTCTTCAGAACAACTTGCCGATGCTCTCACAAAGCCTCTTGCTCGGCCTCAACTCACTCATCTTATGTCCAAGATTGGCGTTGTTTCACCACCGCCATCTTGAGGGGGCGTATTGGGGAGTAAAAGTGTATAGCCTTTTATTATCTTGTTGTTGTGTCCCACATCGAATTGTAGATGGTTTAGCATTCATTCTCTGTTGTATATTATACCTTTGTATCATTAATACAAATCATCAATTCCTAATACAATGTACGAGCCAAGGGCTTCTCTACTTGACTCACGTCCAGACCGGAGGCGGTGTGATAGGCGATCCACGCATCCACAGACTTTATCAAAGAAGCGAGATTGGAAGTCGAAGAACTCGTGCTTGAAAGAAGCATTTACGACGTTAAATATCTAATGAAGAGTGCTCGAATATTCGACGAGCAGCCTTTCATGGCTGGCACTGGCGCCGCGTATAATGCATCCGACACCGAGTTTTCTCTAACCATTCGAGTTGGGTACGAAGATGTCATAACCAATAGCTTGGCGTCAAAGCCACCATCAAAGCTGGAATACCACGTATTGTGGAAGGAAAGATCCAAATCGTTGGAGTGGGAACGAATCACCAAGGAAACCAACAAATTGGAGGCTTTATACACAGTTCATAAGGTACCACCGAGGAGTGAGGTGGTTGTTAGTTACGTGGCGACACGTGGCAAGTGCAGCATCCCCTTTTCTTACACACAACACAACGAATCAAGAGTTCCAGTGATGCCCAATTTTCACAAGTGAAGGCATCGATGGCATTTTCTTCGGCACCCGTTGTTATAACTTTGCTTTGACACGCCTCGATTCCAATCCCTCTCAACTATTTGATCCAACCTTATTATTTATGTTTAATTTGTCGTGTTTCTGTTCTTGCCTTGTAGTGTTGTTGGAGTTGATGTCATATTTTACCCAAATAAAACAGTAATTTAAATTTTTTTTTTAATTTAGTCTCGTTTTGCTCGATTTTAGTCTAATTTTAGCTGGAAATTGTCACGTGTATAACATATGGTATGCTATTCCTGTGAAAAAGTTAAAAGTGTTCGCTTTTAATACCAAATTAAGTAGTTAAAAGTTTCTGTTTTGGTACAAAAATAATTTTTGTTTAATAACTGATCAATTTACATCCAATTTATACCAAAAAAATTGTGAATTCATTGAAAATTGTCATTAAACTACGTACATGAAATACATGAAATTGAGGAACCAAGCGTATTTTACCTGTGATATCCACTATAAAATTCATCAAATCATCATGATCACACTTTTAACACTTCAGTACAATTTCTATTTTTATTCATCTTAAAACATATGCACACTCTAAATAAGAAGTAATTTACACAATACTAATACCTTCCCAATACCACAATACTACAATATTGTGACCCTAATTTTTAGAGAGAAGATCCATTATTTCGAATGGTGTTCCATCATGGTGTTCCACATCTTTACATTTTTGACACATCAATCTAATTCCTTTTTTCTTTTCGGGATAATTTTAGGGTACGACGGTTTTAGGGAAATAATAAAAAGATACTCTTCTACTCTCAAAACACAAGAAAGCTATGAAAAACTAGGAACCGCAATGCTGATATGCCAACTTTAAGGCCTTATATATATCATGCACGTACCCTTGTACCTTTTGATCAGGTTATGAAACTCTCAACCAGTCAACAAAATGAGTCCCTCAACTCAGCTCATCAAACTAACTAATCAATCCAAGCTTCTAATTACAGTTATCATTATAACTGTTTGTAACTTCCTCTCCTAACCTCCATGCAGCACATGACACATCGTTTCATGCATGAACAAGAGATAAACCAAGGTTCCAACATGCATTTGCAAAGGTCTACTACAGCAATTGTCATCAAGTCGCATGTGATACAAGTGTTGCCTTTTTGAAATTTTATGGAGAAACGTACCAGATGAAACACCACATGGAACGGGGGATTTGGATCGATTGATCAGTCTTGAAGGTCTCTTCAGATTGAAAAAATAATATTTTAATATATAATGGGTAATTGTATTAATGTTGTGGGTGGGCCTCATGATTATATATTAATCATTTGTATAGTGTGGGTCTCATATAATCTAATATAAAGGGAAATGTAAACATTATGGTGGGACGTCCAAAATGGAAATGCGTAAACGTTATGGTGGAACGGAGAGACTACTCCCTCCGTCCTGGACAAAGGTCCCCATTTCCTGTTTGCGCGTATATTAAGAAGTATTACTCCCTCCGTCCCACGTGTTTTTACCCACTTTCCATTTTGGGGTGTCCCACGTATTTTTACCCATTCCATTTTTGGCAAAAATACATAATATTTTATTACCTACTTTTTACAATCCCAACAACTTTAATTATTTTTTTACACTTTATTCATCATTCCCAATAACTTTATTCACTTTTTCTTTTTAAATTACTAATTTATCCCTACTTTCTCTTACATTATATATTAAAAAAATAAAACGTCTTAATCTCCGTGCCCGTACAAACGGGTAAAAATACCCGGGACGGAGGGAGTATTATTTTATGTGTAGTAGGTAGTTGTATTAGTAGTGAGTGGTGGGCCATATGTGGGGGCTTTTTTACTAAAAGAATAAAATAGAGACATTTGAATGAGACACCTAATATAGTAAAATTGGACCTTTCGATGGGATGAGAGAATAATTTATTAAGATAACATAAAATTGTCTTCCCATGAGACTTGTTGCACAAGTGTTGTTGTCTTTTGAATTTTTATGGAGGAATGTTAAATTAATATTGTGAAACAACCAGAGGTGCATCATGTTAAATTTTATGAAGGAATGTTAAATATATATATATATATAATCGTATTTAGCAGAATTTGGTTAGGTGTGAACAAGATGGATTTAGATTTTCCACAACTAACATGTCTGAAAAAGAGTAGTTAAACCTTAAAAAAATAGATAAATCCAGCCTTTAAATAAGAGGGTGAGGCCGGGGTTGATCAATGCACACACCAACATAAATTTTCATCAATTAATCTCATATAATACATTTGGTATCTATAAGAAAAGTAATGGCGGAGGAGGTTCCCAAGTTGATGGCAATAAAATCAGCCATATCTAGTCGGTACGCAGGCTACATGAATGAAGGGGTAAGTTGTGAAGAAGCCAGCGTGTTCAGCCCACTGGTGAAGATTGAAGTAGAGCCTTCCAAAACTAACGTCAATTACGTTCACCTGCGTTTTTCTCACACCAACAAGTACTGGGCCAAGCGTGGAGACGGCCGGTGGATCGTGGCAGCCTCCCACCAACCAGACGAAGACACCTCCAAGACATCGTGCACGCTGTTCGAGCTAGCAGTCGCCCGTGGTGGTGTTCTGCACCTGACTCACGTTCAGACCGGAAGGATGATCCGAACATATGATGAAGAAGGGAGCATGTCCGGCCGTCTCTACGTGGATGACGACAGCAACACTGGAGGCGGCGAGGATCGTGGCAACGCTTTCAGCTTTGTGGATTTGGATACGTTGGTTAAGTTCCCCAAGCGCGTGGCTTTTGTCGGAGACAACGGAAAGTACCTCCAGACTGTCTGGTACGGCACCCCCGGCCACTGGTCGGCCGGCCAGCCCTGCCTCCAGTTCTCGGGTTCGGATAGTAACGACGTGAGTTGTGCATACGAGGTCGAAATTCTCCCCAACGGGAATGTTCGCTTTAAGTCGGAGTATTTGGGCAGGTTCTTTTAAATGACCACCTCATCTAAAAGTTTAAAATAATAGTGAAGATAATTGTTTAATACTTAATCAAATCACTTTAACACACCCTCAGGCATGTCTGGTCTTGGCTTTGATATCATGTTTAAATCACACCTGATCATCTAAAAGTTTAATCTAATAGTGAGAATAATCGTTTAATACTAAATCAAATCATTCTGATAGATTCTGGAGGCGCAGTGCTAGCAGTTCTGGTGATTGGGTATTAGTTGACTCAGATGACAGCAAGGGTTACCATGTCGACACTTGGTTTTGGCCCGTAATGGTCAACCGAGACGGCACCGTCGCACTTCGCAGCGCAGGAATCAACCAGTTCAGCTACCGTCTGACCAAAGACGGTAAAACCGACTGTCTAAATGCATCGGCTTACAGCATCATCAACGAAGCAAGATTGGTTGTTCGAGAGCTCGTTTTCGAGAGGAACATCTACAACGTGAGGTATCGAATGGAGGATGCTCGAGTGTTCGACGAGCAGCCCTTCGTTGTCGGTACCGGATTCGCGTCAAACGACAAGGACCACGAAGCTTCCCTAACTATAAAACTTTCATACGAGGATACCAGCTCTTACACCTTCAGCAACAGTTTATCAATCGAATTTGGCGTCAAAACCTCCATTGAAACTGGGATTCCATTCATTGCCGACGGAAAGATCGAAGTCTCTGCAGCAGTAAAAACAGAGTTGAAGTGGGACAAAGCCACTGAGCAAAAGAAGACAGCGGAGGCTTCGTATACAACAAATGTTCCAGCAAGGAGTAAGGTTAGAGTTAATTACGTAGCTACACAAGGCACGTGCTGCATTCCGTTCTCGTACATGCAGCGAGACAAGAGTTCTACCGATGGTCGAATTATTACCTCAGATAATATTGATGGTATCTTTAATGGGATCAATTATTATAGCTTCCGCTTTGAGCAGCCGCTTATGTTTGCTATCTGATGTTCGTTTCCCAATTTATGCGTGTGTTGCTTTAATATTTCTAGTGGAGGGTTTTTTTCATCAACTTCAGTAAGTTGGTTTTTTCCCTCATCGTTTGAATAAATTTTGTATCCATATGGATAAAGAATAAAAATCTCGTCAATATTAAGTAATGATCATTTTTCAGTTTACATTAATACTCCTTGTATTCTTCACTTTTGCTTGCTACAAATTAACGGCATTTGACAGTGAAACCATAAATTAATGATCGTGTAGCAATTTCAAATGTTATGTTATATTTTGATGTTAAATTTTTACATCAATCTAAGTGGAAAAGGTCGAAAATTTTCTTTCACCATACGTCTCAATCATCCATGATCCAAAAAATCGAAATAGGTAATGTAACATTAGAATATAACAGGAGATTCGAATCACCTGTTATAGTGGTGGGTATGTAACATTAGAATATAACAAGAAATCAAAAAACTCATCGCCATGGGTACAACTCAAATTTACAATTAAAAGGCAGCGGTAGTGGTGGGATATGTAACATAAAAATATACAGGAGATCAGAAAATTCATCGTCATGGGTACAACTTAAATTTACGATTAAAAGGTTGTGGTTGTGGTGGAGTATATTTAACAATGTATTTAAGGGATGGGGTATGTTTAGTAATATATTTAGAAATATACATTTTTATAAGGATATTTAAGTTATGTTAATTAAAATATTTAAATTTAAATTCTTTTTGGGTATGTTTAATAATATCTTTACTGTTTTAACCTTTTTGGATTATTTGCGAGAAAGGGAAAGTTGAGATGATTTTCTTTTTGAACTCAAATGAAAATGTAGCCACTTAATTAGTAGTGAAATACATAAATATTCTCTCTGAGTCCCTTACTATTATTTATCTCCTCCATCAATTATCAAGCTCTTAATGGTAATATACACAAAATTTTTTCTTTAGAAAAGGAAAATGTTAATATTAATTATAAATGTCTTAAGTAGAACGGAATTTAATTTGGACGTAAAAGGACTTGACTAGGATGGATGCTTCCATAAACTGCAGATTAATTGATTCTCAGCTTTTAAGTAACATGACTGGAATGGATGTTTCTAAATGAGTCTCAACTATTATGTGACTTGACTAGGATAGATGTTTCCACATAGTGCAGATGCTTTCATACTCAACTAATAATTTTTTAAAGTGAGATTATATATACTCTCTCCTTACATTTCCTTTTTACGCGAAAATGAAATAATATAGTATTTTGATGTGCGGTGAGTTGAGAAATATCCCCTCCGTCGTAACTTAAACTGTATTGTTATTGTAAACACAGAGTTTAAGAAAATTATTTTTTGTCCAACTTTATTAACTTGTGGAGGATAATATAGTATTTTTAAATAATAAATAAATTATAAAATATGTTATGTATGTTAAGTATGAATAATAAATTTATAATTAAGGATGTATTTTTAGAATTGGGGATTGATATGATATTTCTTTTTTTTTTGTGGTGAAGTTTAAGGTGAGACGGACGAAAACAAAAAATGTGAAATTTAACTTGGGACGGGTGAGTATATTATTTTAGGTGATGTTTGTTTTGAGTGCAAGTAGGAATAAGAAAGTTATATTTAAGATTTGGAGGATTTAGTAAATCCAACAGATAGTGCTAATCTATGCTTGTATTGAGATTTAAGTATGATAGATTTTCAGTACTTTATATCAAATAAAAGCATAAGAGTTGGGAAGTGATATGTGTGAGAGAATATGTTGTAATGTTGTGATGTGTGCTAATTATTTATCTTTTTATGGGCCCACACACCACACTAATACACCTACCCACTTTATATTAAACTATTATTTCTCTCACCTCACCATATATTAAAATACTATATTCCTTAATCTGCGTGAAAAAAATAAATTTGAAACAAGGCAGAGGGAGTATAATCTACTAAAAAGGAATTTATTACATAATCCTAAATCTTTAGATTAAAAAATGAAAGATATATTAATGTAAAGTGATATTTGTATATATTGTGTATGGGCCATAAAGATATTGATTGTTTTGTGTGATTTTTATTTAATAAAAAAAATGTAATCTTTATTAAGGGATGTTCCATTGAATTAAAAATACGTAATCATTATTATAACACGGAGAGGGAATATGTTTTAATACTCCCTCCGTCCCGAATATTTTTACCCGTTTGTACAGGCATGAAGATTAAGACGATTTATTTTTTTTAATATATAATGTAAGAGAAAGTAGGGATAAATTAATAATTTAAAAAGAAAAGGTGAATAAAGTTATTGGGAATGAAGAATAAAGTGTAAAAAAGTAATTAAAGTTGTTGGGATTGTAAAAATAGGTAATAAAATATTATGTATTTTTGCCAAAAATGGAATGGGTAAAAATACGTGGGTAAAATAAGTCGGATGGATAGAGTACATTGATTTTGATCAAATCATATTTTATTTTTACTGATTTTGTGAAGTTTATTTATTTTAAAAATTGATTACGAAATTTGACCTTTTACTAGAGACCTAACAAACTCCCTAACTTATACGAACCGATACAATAGGCTGATTCATAAACTTTCTCCGAATAGTACAAACTAAACTAAAATTCCTTCTATAAATAGAGTAGAGTTTCTAATATTACAACATAAATTTACACAGAAATTCCAATATAAAATTATACTCTATTTTTAAATGGCGCAAGGAGATATCAAGTTTGTTTATTTACTAATGTTTGCTATTGTTGTTTTGTTAGGCATGGAAACTCAAGTAGTTCTTGGAGAAACGTTAATGGTGAGGTGCAAAGAGAAGGAGAGAAAAGCTCTTTTAGAGTTGAAGCATGGCCTTATTGACGAGCACGATCTTCTGTCATCCTGGGGAAGTGAGGAGCACCAGAAGGAATGCTGCCAATGGAGCGGTGTTCGGTGCAGCAACACCACCGGCCACGTCATTGCCCTCCAGCTTGGTAATTACAATGGCCAGTCATTTGGAGGTGTGATCAGTTCTTCTTTGGTTGAACTGCATCATTTGAATGACTTGGACTTGAGTTGGAATGACTTTGGAATGACTAGAATTCCAGATTTCATTGGTTCAATCAAAACCTTACAATACCTGCGGATCTTCTACTCCAATTTCTCAGGAAGGATTCCTCCTCAGTTGGGAAACCTTACTCAGTTGCGCATACTTGATCTTGGAGGCAATAACAACCTTTGGTCGGACAACCTCAGTTGGCTGTCTCGCCTCTCGTTGTTATCTGAACTCTATTTGGGTAGTGCAAACATCAGTGATACCAGTTGGGTACAACATGTACTACTCAACCTTCCTTCTCTGCAGACGTTGTCCTTAAACGATTGTAGCCTTAAGGATGTTGCACAAGTCTCTGCAACTCACCATTTCTTACTCAACACTTCTACCTCACTTTCTGTTCTTTATCTGTCAAATAACGAGCTCACTTCTTCCATATTTGATTATCGGTTTTTCAATGTAAGCGCCAGCCTTGTTGAGCTAGACTACTCATCTAACAAACTGGATGGTCCTATTCCTGATGCCTTTGGGAGTTTGTCTCTTCTCCAGTCTCTGTCTCTTTCTAGGAACATGTTTAAAGGTGTGATTCCGACGTCTTTCAAGAATTTAAGTCATTTGAAACGTCTTGACCTTGAGGGAAACCCCTTAGGAGTAGCACTTGAGGGATTTTTAAGGAACCTACCTTGCAAGGAAATGGTGTCACTATCCCTACCTTATGCTCAACTTACAGGGGCTCTCTCTGCTGCAACTCTTGGCCAATTTTCCAAACTCGAAGATCTTGATCTTTCTTATAACTATTTGCAAGGCAACATCTCGGAAGCACACTTCATTAATCTTGGCAACTTATATAACTTGGGTTTGTCCTTCAATTCTTTGACCCTTGAGTTGAGCCCTCATTGGACTCCCCCTTTTCAATTGGAAAAATTAAGGATAGCGAGCTGCAAGATAGGCCCATCTTTCCCAACGTGGGTTCGAACCCAGACGAGTTTGTTGAGTCTTGATCTTTCGAGTAATGATATATCAGGTGAAGTTCCTAAGTGGTTTTGGTCCCTTTGGAGTTCGTCTTACATGGTAGTTTACTTGAATATCTCTCATAATCAGATGAGTGGCAGCGTTCCCGATTTATCATCATATTGGCTAGACATACTAGATTTGAGCTCAAACAAGTTTGCAGGCCATCTTCCATTACTCCATCCCAACACTAGTGTGGCTCAGTTGAGCCAAAATCAGTTTTCAGGATCAAATATTTCATCATTTGTATGCCAACTTAATAACCAGTTCTTATGGTTACTCGACCTTTCCGATAACAAGTTGGAAGGAACGATACCCAAATGTTGGGAGAACATGACAGTTTTACAGATCCTCAATTTGGATGACAACAATCTTTCTGGTGAAATCCCAACGGCTTTAGGCTCTTTATCCAACCTCAAAACACTACACCTTCGGGGTAATGATTTGTCTGGGGAGTTACCTTCATCTTTGAAGAATTGCCAACTTCTGCAGTTCATTGATATTGGAGGTAACAAGTTATCAGGAACTATCCCGTCATGGTTAGGCGAACACTTTTCTAACATGACGTATCTTAGCTTACGACAAAATAGATTCTATGGCAGTATTCCAGTTGAAATATGCAAACTAACTCAGCTTCAAGTGTTGGATTTATCTGGAAATAATATTTCAGGAAAAATTCCCCATTGCTTCAACAATTTTACTCTGTTGGTTGACAAGGACAAAACTACCACCGCCACCGTCCGCATCCCCATCAGTGATAACGACTTCATTGACTACATACTGGTTCAATGGAAAGGTCAAGAAACAGAGTACAAGAATACATTGGGTCTTCTTAAACTCATTGATCTTTCAAGAAATAACCTAGTTGGTAGCATTCCCAGAGCATTTTCTGATTTGAAGGGATTGGTTTCACTGAACCTGTCAAGAAATAATCTGATGGGAAACATGGATCCAAATATTGGTGAGATGGAAATGTTGGAATCCCTTGACCTATCAACAAACTTACTCTCGGGTGAGATACCCACAAGCTTAGCACAATTGTATTTTCTGAATAAACTTGATTTGGCCAACAATAATTTGTCGGGTAAAATTCCACTCAACTGCAGAGTTTTAATGAATCTGCTTTTGGTGGGAATTCTCTGCTATGTGGGAAACCACTCAAGTTGTGCCCGGAGAATGATCTTAGGCCATCCATCACTAATGCTACAGAAGAAGATGAGGAAGAAAATGAAGGGTTTTTTAGCCTTTCGTTTGTGCAAGAATTTTGTATATCAATGGCGTTTGGTTTTATTGTTGGATTTTGGGGAATGATTGGTTCTCTTGTAGTGAAAAAATCTTGGAGAGTTGCCTTCTTTAATTTTTGGAAAGCGGTTGGAGATTGGTTGTATGTGAAAACTGCTATACTTGTCAATAAGTTCAAACGAAGTTGAATTAAAAGGTAACGAATTTTGTTCTCTTTGCATTTGAAAGTATGCATGATAAGACTCAAAATTGCATCTACATTATCACTAAATAAACTATTCAAATTCAATTACAGGTAAATCTTTCTTGAAGCTTAGCATACTTGATCATGGGCTGACTCTATTGCAAAATGTAAACTAATAAACTATATGTACTGTATTTCATATCAACATAACTTTATCCTTTACGTTTTGTGATGCTTTAATACCTCAATGATTGTAAGTTTGTTTGGGAACTCTGTATGCCTTTTTCATTTTGATAAGGTATAATATGGACATGCCAGTTTTCTTAAAAGTCTGATGAAATATTATTATTACTTTTTTATTAAGTGAGTATAATTTTTCATTGTATAAGTTATGACTTTTTATCCGTTTCACATATGCTATTACGTGAGACGGTTTCACACAAATCTTTGTCTTTAAAAATATAACAATAAATATAATTTTAATTCAAAATATATCATTATTTTTCATTTTAAGAGTAATAATTAATAATAATATATAATATATTATACTCTATCCGTCCGCTAGAAATGTATACATTTTGATATTTTGGGCATCCGCACCAAAAGTATACATTTTCCTTTTTAAACACATAGGATCCACACATATTACTAATACATTTAATATATGGAGCTCACACACCCCACTAATACAACTACTCACTACACATTAAATAATAAAACTCTTTAATCAACTATGCAAATGTATATTATTAGGCTCACGAAGGGAGTATACTGTATTTGATGATATATTAATTAAACTTAAATAATATAAAATTATAAAGTAGGATGTAATTAAGAATATACTACAAATTACATTAGGGTATAAAAGTAACATTACATTTTATTAAATAATAATAATAATAATAAACTCCCTCCATCCCACCAAAAGGTCCTCATTTTATTATATTGGGTACCTCAATCAAAGGTCCTTAATTTCCTCTTTTAGTAAAAGAGTCCCACATATGACTCATAACTCATTACTAATACAACTATCATTTTACATAAAATAATAATACTCTTTAATTCACGTGCAAAAAGTAAATAGACCGAGACGTAAGGAGCATAATATTATAGTCACCTTTTATATACTTTACCAAATAAAATCATTTATCCAAATTACCATGATACTTAACTTCATAATACATCCTTGCTTTATCTTACCTATCAAATGGCCGGTATGAATCAATTTGTAGTGTTATGGTAAAAGAGCACACTTGTTTGAAATCGTTTGACATGATATTATTTTACACATTCCTAATTAGTTATCACTTTTTTATTAAAAAAAAATTACCACTTTTGATTATACTATAAATTATTTATAAAATAAAATAATTCACAATATCTTTATTCATTTTTATTAGTTGGGTATCAGTACTATATTTTATATGTCTAACACGGATCGAAATTATTTCATAAAACGAATAAGTTTTTGTCACTTATAAAAGTTAAAAAAAACAGGGGTTTATTTAATTACACTAAGAGTATAATTTAAGTTAATACGCCATTTTTTTAATTTAAGAATTTAGTACTTTTTAAAAATTTAAGATTCAGTAAATTCATCTGAATTGGGTTGTATCCGAATATAAAAAAGATGACCTTTTTCACTAATCGGGCAGAACCTCCAACATTGGCTAACGCCATCTTTCAGTGGCATGCATGCAGCCAGGGGAGCGTGAAGTACAAACGCTGACATGAGCGCGTATGAATAGCTCCGCCAACCTATATCCATAAAGGCCCGTCCTTTCTGTCGTAACCACAGCATCATTAAATGCAGCCCTGATTCAGTGACACTCAATATTGTATACTCTATTTCGAAATCCCTATAAGCCACTCGAGGCACATCCTGCGATTTAACTCCTCCACCAATCCCCAGGGCAGGGGCGGTGGGGACCCTAATGGTGGGGTACACAGTTCTATTTCGAAATGCTAGTTGCAAACCAATGTACGCAAATTCTAGTGGTTGTACACGTGTAGAGGTCGTTTTCTCTGTACAGAAATGGGGCCAGGGCTAATCCGCATGCATGTGCAGAGATGTGAAAAGAGCCCATGGCAATTGTGACCTCTTGGAGGAAATTTCGAGCATGCGAATTCAACAACACATGCAGTTGGGGGGTGGAGAAAGAGAGTGGTATTCGCCATTAATGCAAAGTTCAACCACATTCACTTATTATTTATACCCATTAATGAAATCCAACTAACAATGCCAGCCCTAAGTCATCTTTACTATTCTCCACCGCCGTAAATTCTGGTTAAAGTTCGAAATCCATCCACACATTGCCGCATTTTAGAGATTCTGCTGTAATTCTCAGTGGAGTTTGATGTGGAGCTCGGCTGAGAATTTGTCGGCGCGTTCTGAATCTTTCAGGGAGGATGGAGACGACGAGGAGGCGCTGCAGTGGGCGGCGCTGGAGCGGCTGCCGACGTACCGCCGCGTCCGCCGTGGGATTTTCCGCAACGTGGTGGGCGATTTCAGGGAGATTGATGTGCAGGAACTTCAATCGGAAGAGCAGAGAATCGTCTTGGATCGGTTGATTAATTCAGTTGATGATGATTGGGAGAAGTTCTTCACTCGCGTACGACGCCGCTTTGATAGGTTTGCATTTCCACCATTTTCTTCCCTTTTTCTTCTTCTCGTCTATTCAATTAATTTAATTTCCAGATTTAGTATGTGCTTACGCAATATTTAATCAACAATTTATTATTTTTAATTTCCTCTTTTTTTTTTCTTCTGTTTTTTTTTTAATGAAGCCTAAGACAGTGAGTATGACTGGGTAATCGGAATGAGTGTAATTATGTGAGTTGGACTAATTTGGATTAATTAAATTTATTACTTCACTCACTATCGTGGTCTATAGATTTTATTACCTCATCTATTTTTATTTATTTTTAATCCGAAAATGGAAACAATATAATTAGCTCAGCTAATTAGCTATTGGTCTTAATCTCATTAATTAAATTTGTAACAAGGTCTTAATAGACCTATAATACATCTAATAAGCGTTCAACTGTTTGTGCTAATTTGGTGTAACATAAGTTGGTGGCATAGTTGGATGAATGATTAGGAAAGAAATAGAATTATACTCTGTGTGCAATGGTTAGATTTCCTTCCCCAATCCTATAATTAGTCGCAAGAGATGATATACGGAAATGACACAAGAAAATTCCCTGCCTCAATGGGATAGTTACAGATAGTCAGATTATGCAGCTTAAGTGATAGTCTGAAGCTCAAGCACAAACAGAACAATTGGAAACGTTTGTTATGAATTTGAACAGTAATGCCCTGCATAAATGGTTGAATATTGTGTGTAAAGAATCTTATCCTGACTAATATTTGGGCTAGCTTTTGGATCAATTTTTTCTCCTGATTAGTCTGACAAGTCAGGAAATCCTTTCCCAACCACAGCATTAGTTGATTATCCAAAAATTCTAAGTTCAATTAAGATTAATTTTTGTAACAGCATAACTCTGAAAATCGAAGTTCGGTACAAGTTTCTGTGACCTGACCATGTTTGTGCATGTTCACCTGTGGCTACTGGTGTTATGAATGGTCATCATGGTGTAAAAGGGCTTATTCAGCAATGGGAAAATCGAAGTAGCATCATTGCTAAAAAAAATGTAACTTATAGCATTGTGGTAGAAAGCCCAGTTATAGTATTAATATTAAAGCGAGCGTCATGGATTCAAATGCCAAGTGGAGTAATTGAGGAAATAATTGTATGCCTGTGTGAGACTTCTGATGTTCGTGACAGTTACTAGGAGCACAGAAGGTTTGTGCTGAAGCAACAGCACGACCTGCTATAGTTGTGCCGCAATCAATGTATTGTTCTTGCATCGCCATGCCTATGGATAAATGTTGATGGCCCGCCAAAGCAATGGTGAGTGCAGAGAAGTTAGTTGCAAGAAGCTCCCATTGTACCATAATTTGCTACTGTCCTGTCCTGCCCCTAGGCACGGAATGGATTGTTCCGTAGACTATAGAGTTGAAAATTGTTTTGTTGCATCCTGGGGTAATAGTATTGATATTGAGTGCAGTAGCTGGTGGTCCGTCCTGAAATAAGATAGTTAAAGTAAAATTTAGCAGAGCTACGAGGTCGGGTTTGAGTGGCTAGATACAACATGTGGATTTGAAAAAGCTAAATTCTCAACTCTTTTTGTTGAATCTAGATGGAGTGCATTTTCTGTGAACCATTTTTCAAAGCATGATGGACAACATTCTAACTACTGAAGTCTAGACAAGAAAAGGATAACCGATCAATTCAGAAGTGGGTCAAGATATTTATATCTTGCTAATGCTTTCATCTAGTATTATTCCACATTAGAAATAGAGATCAGTATCACTTGAAAGACATTCCCAGGAACTTCCAAGCTTGCTTAGACCCGAGGTGTGAAATGAACTTGAGAGACTATACAATGTTTTGTGTTGACACAGATTCAATCTTGCTTGGTGGGTTCAATCCATTCAAATTTTAATTTTCTTTGTTTTAGATTTTGCTAGAGACTGGTTTATTGTATTGTTGTTTGCTATGGAATCTTGCCCTTTACGTCACCTTTAAATGATTAATAATTTTCCTTTTCCCATCTTAAAAAAGAAAAAAAATTTATCTTTAACACCTAATACTTGAAAAGCCTGTAATATACTAGTAGATATTGAAAAATATACAAGACCTACACCTTATAACTTAACATTCCCAGTAATTTCTGATATTGGCTAGATGTGATGACTTAATTAAGTTAACATGCTATTTGGATATGCAGTGGGTTATTGATGAGAAATGACATGTGAGATATTGTTCATAACACAATTCATTAACTTAAATATTTCAATGAACTTGGTCTTACGTCCTTGGGATGAAGCAGAATTTCAAGAGAATATGTGGAAGTTGAAAGTAATCTTGAAATATCTGGAGCTAGTTGTGTTGAGTGACATTATCTGTGAGCTATTGAATTATTGGGAGAGATTGGGAAAGAGTTGGGGTAGGTAGATACAGAGAGATATTGGGAGAGATTGGGAAAGAGTTGGGGTAGGTAGATACAGAGAGATTCATAGGGAGTTGTAAATGAATTGGTTTGGTACTTCAAGGAAAAGGAGGAAAGAGAAAAAATTAGAAGATGCAAAAATTAGTGGAATTTAGCTACTATTGTACATTTCTAGCAAAACAAATATTTCATTCTTAGTTTAATAAATTCTACCTCTGATGTGGTGACCAATCCAATTATGCTTGAATCCGGATTTCATACAAAAGTTGCAAGGTGTTTGCAACTTGTATCGCAAACAAAAAGCTCTGTTTGCAAGACTGACATTAGCCATAGAATTAGAGCAGCTTTAGGACATGGAAATGAACTTAAATGCTCCTAAATGCAGCTTTGCTGGGCAACTGTAGGCATACTTGCGATGTTTTTCTGACCTAAAAGAGGTTCTTGAACCTAGTTATTTATATAACTAACATATTTTAGAGATTTTATCACCTTTACTAATAAAATTTTCATTCTGAATCTATTCTGTAACTTAGAATAAAGTACATGTTTTAACTATTATTATCTTTTTTTTTTTTATTTATCAATACTTGAAAAACATCTCAGAGTTGCACTGCTAATTGTTTAATCCTATTATTTAATGACTACTTATGTTTCAATCTGCTGTTTGTGACAAGCAATTTAAAAAAGTTTTATCCCATTGTATATTCTGCAGAGTTGATCTGGACTTCCCAAAGGTTGAAGTCAGATTCCAGCATTTAAAAGTTGAATCATCAGTTCACATTGGTAGTAGAGCTTTGCCTACTATCTCAAATTTTATTATCAACATGGCTGAGGTATAGCATAGCCGATCCTGGATTATTAGCACATAACAATTTTTTTTTTGCGACTGACTTGTGTTTTCATTTTCCAAAAATTCTGAAGGCTTTACTCAGGCAGCTGAGAATACACTCTGGTGACAGAAGAAAGCTGACAATTTTAGATGATATTAGTGGGATAGTTAGACCAGGAAGGCATGTATTGACTTGGTTTATGATATTAGTCCATGGTCTGTTTGTTCGTGTATCTTATTTGATATTGGTTAATTCTGTAGATTAACCTTATTATTAGGTCCACCGAGCTCTGGAAAGACTACACTACTCCTGGCCCTAGCTGGGCGTCTGAAACCTGATCTTCAGGTAAAAAAGTTTCCTACTCATATGTCCTACATTGTCACGCAATCTTAGGCAGCATACTAACACAAATACTTCCTTTTGTAAGGTGTCAGGTGAAGTAACCTACAATGGACACGGTCTTAAAGAGTTTGTACCCCAAAGAACATCTGCTTATGTTGATCAACAAGATTGGCATGTAGCAGAGATGACTGTGAAAGAAACACTTGACTTTTCAGCTCGTTGCCAAGGTGTTGGCTATAAATATGGTAAGGTTGATAAAGTTTGGTTACCATTCTATAGATTAGCTGCATGCTGACTCTTAAGCTTGCTCCAGATATGCTTTTGGAATTATCAAGAAGGGAGAAATTATCTGGAACTAAGCCTGATGAAGATCTTGATATATTCATGAAGGTACTTACATTTTGTTGTGTTGGTAGTTCCACATCTATTATCTTTCCTGTCGTTACAGCAATATAATTAACTCAGAAGTTAGGCGTGTTCAAGTGGATAGACAATGGGTCCTTTCTGTCCAGAATAGACACACCAATATGCATTTAAGCACTGAAACAGTCTGTAATCTTTCTTTGTTTGCTGTCCTGCACACTATCCTGTAAGAGCACTCTCAGCTTATCTTAACTTCCTCTGAATTCTCCCAATTATGAGTCTTCTTCAATATATGTTGATTTTTTTATTGAACTACTTGAGAACCCCCATTGTGTCAGTGATCAACATCCTGCATTATTTTGTAAGAAGCTCAAGCCTTGAATGTCACAAAGAGTTCCTGAAAATTAAACCTGCTCCCATCCACTTGAAATTCATGAATAGCTCCATTTTTTATCTCTTAGTTCAAAGCCATGTCAATGAAATATGAATCAGCTGGTAGAAATTAATGAGTTGAACTAGGACTTTACACAGCATTGCTAAGTGATGTAATGGATGATTATACCTTGAACATTGTTTTGCTGACTTGAAGTCTCAGCAACTGTTCTTTCATATTACCTGATAGTGAAAGACACTTCTGTCCCCACTCCTCAATCCCCCTATGGTGCAAATTCCATATAATTTTTATGTTGTTTATCAAGCTCTATTGAAATTCCAGATGTGATTGGAATTTCAAATCTCTATATTTTCCATAAGAAGGATGATAAAGCATGGAGAAAGTTTGTTAACACATACTCTGTTACACCTTCTGAGCACAGATATCTGCTGCACATAAAACATAAAAAGAAACTAAAGAAACAATGAGCTTTCTCCATGGTATGCTTTACATTTCATTTCTTGCAGCTACCCCTAAGTTTATCCGCTTAAAAAGATTGTTCGATTATAAGCCGCTGGGAAATCACTATTTTACTTCCTGAAATTCCTGTTTTCAACATATTGAGATGTATAAATACGAGAAATTCCATCACCCTGATAAAAAAAAATATATATATATATATATATATATATATAAATAAATAAATAAATAAATAAAACACTCACCTGATACTGTTCATTGCTCAGGCATTGTCTTTGGAAGGGAAGGAGACAGGCCTTTTGGTGGAGTACATTTTGAAGGTATTTTCCAGATATTAACCATTTTAATTGCATGTGGTAGATTTCCTGATACATCAACTTGCTGATTTTTCTAGCTAGCACATTTTAAATATTTTAACTTCACAACGCGAGAATGGTTTATAGAATGTTAAGGAAACTGTTTATAGAATGTTATAAGTTTCCTTACTCCAGTACTTATAGTTGAACTTACAGAAACCTCAGGTCATAAGAAGTTATTGCTATAAATGATAATATTCCATTTCATACATTAAATGGTTCAACAAAACTAGGTCATTAAGACTACTTCAAAACAAATGTGTCCATTGTCAGTATCTAAGATTAAGAAGTGAACAGAAATCATTAGTTATACTTTGTGCAATGTGCATGAAGAATATATCTTGTGTTCATATCTAGTGTTTAAACACTAAAGCCATTTCAGCCAGCTGTGCCATTGTATTAACAAGTAGCTCCTAAAGATTTTAGGATTGGACATATGTGCAAACACTCTGGTCGGAGATGAAATGATTAAAGGTATATCTGGTGGTCAAAAGAAGCGACTGACAACGGGTACGTTGACTAAAGTTGTGATTTTCGGTTAAAACATGAAAATCATGTACTTGCAACCTGACTTAGATGATCTAATTGACAGGTGAGTTATTAGTTGGTCCATCAAGAGTGCTATTCATGGATGAAATATCAACTGGTCTTGATAGTTCGACAACTTATCAAATCATCAAGTATCTCAGGCATTCAACCCGTGCACTTGAAGGAACCACCGTGATTTCTCTGCTTCAACCAGCACCTGAGACATACGAGTTATTTGATGATATTATTCTCTTGTCAGAGGGAAAAATCATATACCAGGGACCTCGTGCAGCTGTGCTTCACTTCTTTGCACATATGGGTTTCCGGTGTCCAGAGAGGAAAAATGTGGCAGACTTCCTTCAAGAAGTAAGTTTAAGATAGCATACAGTGTGTTTCTTGCATTTCTTTTTCTTTGTTTTTTTTCACCCCTGAAGTTGGTTCGTGTAGGTTGTTTCGAAGAAGGATCAAGAGCAGTATTGGGCTTTACTTGACCGGCCTTATAGATACATACCTGTTGTGAGATTTGCTGAAGCTTTTACCTCATACAACATTGGGAAAACTTTATCTGAAGAATTAGACACTCCATATGATAAGCGCTACAGTCATCCCGCGGCCTTATCAACTTCTAAATATGGGGTCAAGAAGATGGAGCTTCTCAAAACCAACTTTAACTGGCAACTGCTGCTTATAAAGCGGAATTTGTTTATCTATATTTTTAAATTTATACAGGTAATTTCATCTTTGAATTGCCTATTAAGGTTTTAAACTCAGATGATAAACTATGTTGTTGAGTTTGATTAATTCATAAAATATTTATTTTTCTTCCCTTCTAACTACATTGCTAAAACTAATTTATGAACCTACAATGATGCATGCATGAAATATGGTTCGTTACAGCTGCTTTTGGTTGCTCTGATTACCATGAGTGTCTTTTGCCGGGCTACACTGCATCATGATACTATTGATGATGGAGGCTATTATTTGGGAGAATTATATTTTTCAATGGTGATAATTCTTTTTAATGGCTTCACTGAGGTTTCCATGCTGGTGGCCAAGCTTCCAATTCTTTACAAGCACAGGGACTTGCACTTTTACCCTTGTTGGGCATATACAATGCCTGCATGGCTCTTGAGTATTCCAACTTCATTGATAGAATCTGGTTTCTGGGTGGCAGTAACATACTATGTTGTTGGATTTGATCCCAACATTACCAGGTGAACCTATTTTTCAACATTTGGTTCAATATTTATGATTTGATGTATGAAGGATCTGCATTAAAAATTTACACTGCAAGTTTTTTCGGCAATTCCTGCTTTACTTCCTTCTCCATCAAATGTCTCTAGCTCTTTTTCGCCTGATGGGTTCCTTGGGTCGTAACATGATCGTGGCAAATACTTTTGGATCATTTGCCATGTTGATAGTCATGGCTCTTGGGGGATACATCATTTCAAGAGGTAAAACAAGCTTTAGTTATTGGTTCGTGCAATAATAATCCTGCATCACCTTTGAAACCAATAACTTCACTCTCTTGCCAGATCGGATTCCAAGCTGGTGGATCTGGGGGTTTTGGGTTTCTCCACTAATGTATGCTCAGGATGCTGCAAGTGTGAATGAATTCCTTGGGCATGCCTGGGATAAGGTATACTCTTCAGAAATGTGATAGCTGATTGTTTGGGGGCTAAAAGATGATCTGAAAAATCAACATTAGAAGAGTACATAGATACTCTGAGTGTAGGCAAAATATTGACTGACAAGACTTGCTTATCTGAGACGTTCTTTCAACATTAATACCTCTAGTGCCTTGATAAATGGGGGTCATAGACAACAACTGACCTGAGCAGTATAAGGACAGACTTTGTTCTTTGCTAATATTAATGATCATGGTAGCATAAGTCTAATCAAGTAGGTAAAGATGAACACATAATTAATATAACTTCAAATAAGGAATCAACTAAATTCGTTGGTAATGAGCTTCACATTGTCCTGTAATATCATTTAATTATGTTGGAGGGTTTTTCCAATGTTATTTAGGAGTGGAGAAAACTCTGAATGCAAGATCCTTCTGTAAATTTTCATCATGAGGGAGAATGTGAAATAAAGTCTCAATAATTTTAGAGGTTTTTAAAATGAGAACTAGTTTAGGAACCTATCAAAACATAAGTTGATAGTTTAGGGACCTTTTAATGCCTAAAAAATGTAATCTTATTTTCAGGATAGCCCTCGGACCATCAATAAAATTTCTGCACACAAGTACCTCTGTTTGATATGTTTCTGCATTATTTACTGTCAGATATAATTACCATGATTTCGTGATACTTCTAAGCTTCAAATGTAACTACATAAGAAAGATGAAAAAAACTAGAGGACTCTTCTTGTCCTTAGAACTTTGAAAAGTATGTGAGCTAAATTGGAAAAGTAATGTATATGTGTTCAAAACTCAAGCAGGTTCTGCCTGATACAGACAGTACTTGGTCTGAAGATTTAAGACTGATTTATTGCATCGTTATACTACATCTTGCCAACTATATGGGATGAACTCTACTTCAGAAAAATTTACTGAAGTTAAACTTATGATTATCCATGTAGAGAAGTGGCGATAACTCAACATTGACATTAGGCCTGGCACTACTAAAGTCCCGCAGTGTGTTCCCTGAAAGTTATTGGTACTGGATTGGTGTAGGTGCTTTGATCGGCTATACCATCTTATTCAACATCCTTTTCACCTTATTCCTATCGAAGCTAAACCGTGAGTCTGCCGTTCTGTTGACTTCCATTTGTCACATTTAACAAACTTTATACCTTGTTAGAATATACTGATTTTTTCTATGTCTGCTTGATCTATTTTATAAATCTCATGAAGCTCTGGGGAAGCGTCAAGCTATTGTCTCTAAGGAGGAGCTGGAAGACAGGGAGAAGATGAGGAAAGGAGAACCTGCTGTTATCCAGCTAAGAGATTTTTTACAGCACTCGGGTTCATTTGCTAGTACGTATACTTGGTACACCTGTTGGTATCAGTCAGATATATTCGCTTGCTTTTTCAACCATTCTTTGATGTGCCTGGACTCTTATCTGGCCAAAGTAACATTCTAATGCATAATAACCTTCATTTTACTTTGCCATTCAGAAAAGAGCTTTAAAACAAAAGGTATGGTGCTTCCTTTTCAGCCACTTTCCATGTCCTTCAGCAATATCAGTTACTATGTGGATGTGCCCTTGGTGAGTGCACCTTCCTTTAATTCTCAATTATCATTTCTCCAGTATATGTTTATAATTTACTCATTAATACATTATGCACTCATTTCAGGAATTGAAGCAACAAGGCATATCAGAAGACAAACTGCAGTTATTGAATAACATCACTGGAGCCTTTAGGCCCGGCGTTCTTACTGCATTGGTTGGAGTTAGTGGTGCTGGAAAAACCACCCTTATGGATGTATTAGCTGGTAGAAAGACTGGTGGAATTATAGAAGGAAATATCAGTATATCTGGATATCCAAAAAAGCAAGAGACTTTTGCTAGAATATCAGGGTACTGTGAGCAAAATGACATTCATTCTCCCTGCTTAACCGTTCATGAATCACTTCTGTTCTCAGCTTGGTTGCGTTTGTCATCTAACATTGACTTGGAAACCCAACAGGTATATTACCATGGTTGTTGCTGTTTATATGTTCTAGGCATCAGTTAACTTGAATAATTTCTCTTTCTCAGGCATTTGTTGATGAGGTGATGCAACTCGTGGAGCTCATTCCTTTGAAAGGAGCTTTGGTTGGTCTACCAGGAGTTGATGGATTATCAACAGAGCAAAGAAAACGACTTACGATTGCTGTTGAACTGGTAGCAAACCCTTCTATAGTATTTATGGATGAGCCTACATCAGGGTTGGATGCTCGATCCGCAGCAATTGTCATGAGGACTGTTAGGAATATTGTTAATACTGGAAGAACAATAGTTTGCACTATCCATCAACCCAGCATTGACATCTTTGAATCTTTCGATGAGGTCCATCTTATCTTTATTTTTTATTTGATTATTAATTTAATGCAGTATATCCATCTAGCCCAATACGATTGCTTCCTTCGGGAAACTAAAAGGCCAAGCGTTTAATATGAACTAACTTATCATACTTTTTCTTCCCGCATTTATATTATAACTGAAATTTCAAACACAATATTTGCTACATTATTCAATATTCTTCAATTAAAATCAAATATATATATATATATATACTATAATGTGTGTGTATATTGCTAATGTACATAAAATTATTGTGTTTTTACACCAGCTAAAACGTAGATATTTGTGAGTGATTACTTTACTATATATTTGGACTCCTAATGGTTTATCTTTAAATCACCTGTCATTGTTGCTAATAGTCTATTTCACTTTGCACATCAGCTTTTATTTATGAAGCGAGGAGGGGAGCTCATATATGCTGGTCCACTTGGTCCCAAGTCTTCTAAACTGATTGAGTATTTTGAGGTTTGCCAATTGATTTGATTTTATTATTTCAATCTAGTGATGCTATCATTATGTTAGTTATTGAAAGTTTATTTGCTGAACACCTCTTGTTAGGCGATTGATGGATTACTGAGGATCAGACCTGGGTATAATCCTGCTACATGGATGTTAGAGGTTACATCATCTGCAGAGGAGATCCGCTTGGGGATTGATTTTGCCGAAATTTATAGAAAATCTAACCTATATCAGTATGTCCGAAGGATACAGTTTTTTCCTAAAATTTATTATTATTATTATTATTATTATTATTATTATTTTTTTTTTTTTTTTTTTTTTTTTTTTTTTTTATGAATGTTGTTTAATTCTCACAAATTACATACCTCCTGTACGTTTCAGATATAATAAGGAGTTAGTTGAGAGGTTAAGCAAACCAACTGATGACTCAAAAGAGCTCAACTTTCCAACCAAGTATTCTCGGTCATATTATGATCAGTTTGTGGCTTGCCTCTGGAAGCAGCATCTGTCCTACTGGCGAAACCCACAATACACCGCAGTTCGCTTCTTCTATACAGTGATAATATCTGTGATGCTGGGAACAATATGTTGGGACTTTGGTTCGAAAAGGTACATTTGGTACTACTTGTCACGCAACTGATTAGGTTCCATCAGGGAAGTTTTGATTTTGCTAATTTCAGCTACATCAGTGAGTCAAGTCATAGAGCTTGAAATAAAGGAATAGAGCTACATCAAGAAAGTTCTAATTTTGATTAAAATAACCAAAGTAATAGAGCTTGGGAAAAAGGAATAGAGCTATATCTTAAGAAACTCTAGGGAGCCATTAATTATCTCCAAGTCTTAGATAAAGTGTGATGACAAATGACAACTCAATTCATGTGAAAAGAGAGATTATTTTTTCTTTTCTTTTTTTTTTTTTTTTTTACGTTTTGTTCGCAATAGGTGCTTCTATTATATGAATGCCATCTTCTATTAAACACACAGATCTTAACTTTAAGGATCATATCATCATGTATACATACAACATCATATTGGACAAAGCATATAATTTCCTTTGTGGTATTTACTCAGGATTCTTAGCTTGTATGCATAAATTTAATTTAAAGAAATCTTGCTTGGTGCTAAATATCTCCTCTGTGTTTCTCTGAGCTTCGTAAATATGTTACAGGGATACACAGCAGGACATTTTTAATGCTATGGGATCCATGTATGCAGCAGTGCTGTTCATTGGAGTTACTAACGGCACTGCTGTTCAACCAGTTGTTTCTGTTGAACGATTTGTATCATACAGAGAGAGGGCAGCAGGAACATATTCAGCTCTGCCATTTGCTTTTGCTCAGGTGTTTCTTCTGCTACTTTTCGATTAATGTGACGTTGGCTTTCTTCTGAGTCCTAACAACAATGCCATCTCTTCTGCAGGTTGCTATTGAATTACCATATGTATTCGCACAGACCCTAATTTACTGCACAATTTTTTACTCAATGGCTTCATATGAATGGACAGTTTCAAAATTCGTTTGGTACATCTTTTTTATGTACTTCACTATGCTGTATTTCACCTTCTATGGCATGATGACGACTGCCGTCACTCCCAACCACAATGTGGCTGCTATTATCGCTGCCCCATTCTACATGCTTTGGAATCTCTTCAGTGGATTCATGATACCTCATAAGGTAATGAATTAAGCATATTCGTGATTTTAGTTTAGAGCATTTTTGTTATAAAGTATCCGGAAAACTTGAATGGTGGTCATCTCCTTAAAAAACCAACACACCCTTAATGAGATAATTATTAATTAGACTCCAGTTCTATCTCTCTTCATGTGGCCTGTTACATGCAATCTATGCCCATGGTCGAATTTTCTCAAGCTGGTGCATGTATATATGACTAACGTTTTCTTGCTCAAAAAGAAAAGATTGTTGCTAGAAACTCTGTTGTCATAAGCTTGTATTCTTAAACATGTCATGGTGCTGGTGCAGAGAATTCCGATATGGTGGAGATGGTACTACTGGGCAAACCCCGTGGCATGGAGTCTTTACGGCCTCGTAGCTTCTCAATATGGTGACAATGAACAACTTGTGAAACTCTCCAACGGAGTTAGGTCGCTGTCGACGAGGGAATTAGTCAGGACTGTCTTCGGATTTAGGCATGACTATGTTGGCATTGCAGGAGTTATGGTGGTCGGATTCTGCGTGCTGTTTGCTGTGATTTTCGCCTTCGCAATCAAATCGTTTAGCTTTATGAGGAGGTAAAGAGGAATGAGGTTCACTTGTAAACTGTAAATTTTGTAAACAAAGTGGAGCATTGCCATTCACTTGCAGCTCCAATAAAGTCACATATATATGATATCTATGTATACGGAGAACATACACTTACTGAAGGTCGAAATGTTGTTAGTTATTATATTTGAGTTGTTTTCCAATAAGGTGATTAGACTAGATTGGTGTAACGAGACTCAATGGTCGATACAACTGTAAACTTAGTATTATTTGATTTTGATTTTAATTTTAATGTTAATTTTAATTTATATATTTTGCTTCTCACATTTTATGTTTGCTGCACTAGAGGATGTGAGATTGTGAACGAGTCGAATTGAATATTAATATATTTGAGTTATATTTTATTAAAATACGAATTCATTTTGATAATGAAAAAATTCAAATACGTTCCTTTTTATATCTTTTTATTTATAAAATATCAATAAAAATCAATTTATACAATTTTAGAAATAGAAAAGAAAAACAAAAATTAGAAATTTGACTAACACTGTTATATTAAATGAACTCAAATACAAATGCAACATACAGTATAAATTTTTGACTTATACTCTTGGGAAGGAGTGTTCAGACATTTTTATTATTTATCCGTTCACATTTAATAATACTCCCTTCATGGGTCTTTTTTTTTTTTTTTACCAAAATAGTATTTTTCTTCTTTCACACACATGGAATACACACTCACTAATACAAATATCAATAACACATTAAATAATATTACTCCTTAATTTACATGCAAAAAGAAAATTCCTCTTTTTTAGTGAAACGGAGGGAGTTTCTCTTTTTACATTATATCACAACTTAAATATATTTTTTCACATATCTCAACATAACACATTTTTTTCATCTCTCTCAATACTTTTACAATCATTTTTATTAAATTAATTAAAATATTCTTTTTTATTTTTTATATAAAAAACAAAATTATCATAAATTTCGAACATAAAAAAACGTGAAATAAATGCCGAAATGGAGAAGTATCTGGTTTTATCGATCGTTTGTGCGTGGGAGCGCTTACACTAATTAATTAGTGGACTTATTTTTGGTGTTTTAAGGAAGGCCTAATTACTGATTGATAGTAACCACACATTTGGTGAATGGTGATAGACATACACTAGAGCAACTGTTAAGTAAATGGCCGTTCAATTCCTTCGTCTATCTCTCTCAACTTTCTCTCTCTTCCGCTCTACTAAACCCTACAATTTCCCTCTCTCCACCGTGCGAACCTTTGCTGCCATGGCTGATGAGGTCGTCAGAGGGAACGTCCTTCCAAATGGCGTCGCTTTAATCACACTTGATCGCCCCAAGGCCCTTAATGCCATGAACCTAGGTGTGCAACTCTACTTACATCAACTCATTTCTGGTCTTGATTACGTTTCTGTTTATTTTAGAGCATTGGATTAAAAAATGGGGGAATTAATTGTGAATATGAATGCATGATCAAGTTTATGTTATCAGTTCACGTTCCATGACTCAGTCTGTGGAACCGTGAGATAATTTGGGAATTATTAACTGATTCAGTGAGTTAAACTTGATTTCTTGTAATCGGTTTCTAACTCTAGCTTTCAATAAACTTTTATGTAGACATGGACATCAAATATAAGAGTTATCTGGATCAATGGGAAACGGATCCAAGGGTGAAATGTGTGTTGGTTGAAAGCAGCTCGTCTCGTGCATTTTCAGCAGGTTATATAGCTCTGAATTTTACTACTTAATGGACTCTCTTATTCCTTCTGCATTATTACAATTCCTCCGACTATCCAGTACTATTAAATTTTCGGTATTATACTCAGAGATTGTCGTGATAATGATATGTGATTAGGGGGTTATACTTTTGTGAGTGTATGGAAAGGTTTTTCAGGGTAAATATTGATGACATTGCAGGAATGGATATTAAGGGTGTTGTTGCTGAAATCCAGAAGGACAAAGCCACTCCTCTTGTGCAAAAGGTTTCTCTTTTGTCGCAAAATCTATGCTATGTGTGGTTGATCTAGTCCGATAGCTGTTTGTATTCAAGAAATGTGGAATTAAGCTGTCTTCGTACCTCTTTTCTTCTTTTTCTGATAGTTGTAAAAATAGTAAACTTATAACCAGTTGCCGGAGCACTGATTTCCTGGAATCTTGATACCGGCTGCTAAGATTCTTAGTTAACTGCTTCATGTGCAGGTGGTGATGTGAAGACGATTTCAACAACTAATCAACTTTCAGAGATAATTGAGGTCTTGTAGCAAAAAAATGACTACTAATAATCATTAGAACTTTTCTAGGTCCAAAAGAACATCTTGCTATAATGTGAATGCTTGGATACTTAATAGTTGACTGTTTAATTTTGTAAATGTGCATGCTTCCATATTATACATGCTGGATAGAATTTATTTGTTTCATGTAATGTCCATGCTACCTAATTATACATACTGGGAAGAATTAATTTTCGTGAATCGATGGCTGGCACATTTTCTTTACATTTCCTACAAAGCTAGAAGTTATTTCAGCTGAATTTTGTCATCAATATGGCTTTCCAGACTTATTAATTGATTTTGTTGATGTGTTTGTTTCCTTGAATTATTTTTTTTCAAATGTGTTTTTGAGACTTAACTGATTATCATGCATTCATCTCTAGGTCTTTACTGCTGAATATTCCCTAATATGCAAGATTTTTGAGTACAAAAAGCCTTATATCTGCTTCATGGATGGCATAACTATGGGATTTGGAATTGGCCTGTCTGGTCATGGTCGTTACAGGCTCATCACTGAGGTAGTCAATCTTTTCGTCCAGCATAGTTTGTTTAGCTGCTGAATGGATATATATTTGAATAATCTGTTTTGCATATGTATTTATGCCAGAAAACAGTTCTTGCCATGCCAGAAAATGGTATTGGCTTGTTTCCAGATGTTGGTTTTGCATATATTGCTGCAAAAAGTCCTGGAGAAGGAGCAGTAGGTAAGTCTTTTGCTGTTTTCGTTGTTTCCACTTGGAAACTGCAAGTTGACTCCTTTATCATTTTAAGCTTCTTATTGGTTTTTTCCTGTGCAGATTTAAATTTCAAGATAAAACCTTTGTGTGATTTTGTTCTGGGTTGCATATTGTTGATTACATTCTTCTATTTGATGCTATTCATAAAAATAGATTGGTCAAACCGGTGAGCATGTCATCATAATTGATTTTTGAACCTATTGTCTTATCTGGAAAGTTGAAATGAAGTCTTTTTGTTCTAGTATGCTAATCCAGTTCCATTTTGTTTGCATTTTTTAAAGTTCATTCTTGATGAATTTGTCGAATTAAATTTCATCAGTTGTTTCAGTATTCCTTGAGGAAAGAATGCCAATTCTATCTTGACTGTCAAAGCCTTTTAATTATAAGTTGGGCTCTAAAAATTACAGTGGAAAATTTATTTAACATTATATATTTTGACCATGGGCATCCATTGCATTTTACATTCTTCAGTTTAGGAAAATATTTAACATGAGTGCATGTTGCAGAGTCAAAGTTGTATAATGGTATTTGTTGTTGCGGATGTTGAAATAAACTTGCAACGTAATCTGTTAAACATTGTAATGTCTTGTAACCAAATTTCTCACAACCCATTAATAAAAATAATTCTACAATACTAAATAACCCATAATTTCAAGTGATAACAAGAAATGAAGAAGGTGGAAACTTGTCATGAAATCATCTTCCTTATCTGGGTTGATCACTTGATTGGCTTACTGCCTTGAGGGACTACTTGATTTCACAGGTTCTAATTTAACATTAATGAATTTAAATTGTAAATTTTAACTTCTCCTCTGGGGCAGCCAAAATTTAAGAAGCCTTAATTTAAACAAGTATGTGAACTCTACATCCTTTTCAAGATGTTTAAAATTAATCATTTCAGTTATTAATGAAGCATAACAATGTTTGAATAAACTGAACTGACAATCTGCGTTATAGTTTGGGGGAACAGAATTAGATATATTGCAATTCATAAAACAGATTCCTCAAATTTTAAGTTGGTTTCTGTGTTAATGCAGAAGCCAGAGTTCCTTAGCCTTCTAAGTTAATTTCTCTGTATCTGACTATCTCCTTTTTAATAGTTCTTCTAATCACCCGTGCCTCTCTATCTTAAATCTTGAAGTTCAGTTCATCTTCTCCATTTATTATAAGCATTCTTAATTGATATGATGGTCCATGATTTGCTACCATCTTTCAGTTTATCATTTAGCTATCAATGTGTATTTATGACAATGTTGTATGCCATGCCCATGCATGCCCTCAATGAAGCCTTTCCCTCATAGGAAATCCAAAGGTCATGGTGTTGGAAATAAGAATCTTCAGGAACTTCAAACTGATATAAAATCTTTATGGTCTTAAACTCTCATCATGCCCATGCGCTAGTTAAATTGATGGCTCAATTAGTTATATGAGGTGCAAGAATTTTAAAACCTCTGCAGTAGCTTCACAGTTGATATTTTAAAGATGTGAATGTACATTTTGGCAAAGGATGGATGCTGAGCTTATAGATAAACTTCAAATTCTGAACTGTAAGGAAACTAGTTAACCAAGGACACCTGACACTCCTTAAAATCACGATACAAATTGAGAATCTTACCATCATGAGTAAGTTTACTTTCATGGTGCAGGGGCCTATCTTGGATTGACTGGATGTAGGATATCAACTCCAGCTGATGCTCTCTATGTAGGTCTGGGAACACATTATGTGCCTTCTGGGAGCTTAGCTGCATTAAAGGAAGATCTCTTAGCAACCACATTGTATGTTTGTTTTGAAGAGATAGACCTGTTACATTTGAAAATTATTTAAATTTCTATTTCTGATATGTTATCCTGGATTGAGGAACATTGAATTGGAAGTCATACCTCATTCATAGTCAAGTATTTTGGAGAACTTAATTTATTTATTTAGTCCTGTAGTTTCTTCTTTTTTATAGAAGCTTTCAGTTAATGTATAATATAATTTATGCTACTATTTTGGACAAAGAATTTATCAGAGTGCTATAGAAAAGCTCTATTCCTCTCTAATTAGTCTGTGTTTGATGTAGTTCTGAGGACCCTGATCAGGACATTAATACTCTGTTGGAAAGATACAGCAAAAACCCTGATTCTGAACCTCGTCTGAAGTCGCTTTTACCTAGAATAATTTCAACATTTGGAAGTAAGAAATCTGTTAAGGAGATTGTAGAGGAGCTGGAAAATCATCAGCTAAGTGGTGATGCACTGGGTGGGTGCTAATGTTGATATTCTTTTCTCATCTTCCAATATTTAACTTGTACTCAGTTTTCCCACAATTTTATTTTATCTTTTTCTGGCAGTGGCTGAATGGGCAAAGGATGCTTTACAAGGAATCAAGAAAGGAGCACCCTTTTCTCTTTGCCTCACAGATAAGCATTTCTCGAGAGTTTCTTCTGCTCGAGGAAACAGCAATGATTATTTATCTACGGTGAGGGCTTGTCTTATTTTTCGTACATTCTTTGTCTCCTCAACATTTTTAGGTGATTGCGACTGTCAATGGCCTTTTTTTTTTTGGTAACCTAAATTGTGTTTGACCTGAAAAATTCTCTATCCAGCTGCCTGGTGTGATGAAAGCTGAATATAGAATAGCTCTAAGGTCTTCACTTCGAAATGATTTCGCTGAAGGTGTTCGGGCTGTCTTAGTGGACAAAGATCAAGTGAGTGATGAACTGTTCTCTTATGTTGGATTCTTGTTTCTTGTTGTTTTACTCTCAGTTCTTGGATTTTATTTATTTGTTGCCCACCTGGTCTTCGACTATTTTGATTGTTGCTCACAAGCTTTGCACCTTTTGCTTAAAAAGCTTATAAAGAGAATAAGAAAGTTGGCCCTGATAATATAAATCGTATACTGGTCTGAGGTCATTATCTTTTCCAAAATGGGAATGAAGTTGGAGAATTGATTTATAACTAACTAATGTAATGTGTTTATGTAATTAGATGAAGCAATCAGTTTTACGTATTAGCATAAAGTTGTAGTTTAGGCATTTTGTAGCAGAACTAGTCTGTTAGCTTGTGCAAATTAATAATTGTTTTGGACGATTGTGGATCATATACAGTACTCAGAGTTGTCCATATCTTTGAAAGTCTGATCTATGGTTTCAATCAAATCTGAAGTCTTATTCATGGGTTCCAAAGATTTAGGCGTGAAAACCTTGCTCAGATATTTGTGCTTGTAATCAAGACACTTTTCTGTATAAGGGAAAGCAGAACCAGCATTAAAATAAGTATTCAGAAGTTGGCACATTTTCTTTTCTTGGGGTATAAACTATGGCTATGCTGTTGAGACGTAAGAAGCCCTATTGAAATCTGTTGATTGTGTTGTTTGCTTCTTGTCAGAATCCCAAGTGGAATCCTTCAAGCTTAGACGCAGTGAACTCGGCTGAGATTGAAGCACTTTTCGAACCCTTGCCGGGCGTGGAAGATTTGAATGTTTGAGTGGTGTGTACTGGCTACTGAGGTTGTATCAATTTATCCCAACTTGCTGTAGAGAAAGGTGGCCAAGTGTTTTTGTTGAAATAAGATGAGTTTAAATATCTGTTTCCGAGTACTTAGATTGGATTTAGTGTTACCCTTGTATTTTGGAATATTTGCCATTCTAATTTGGTGTAAAATAATGGTCTTGGTATAAATTATCTGCCTGCCTGCTGTATGGTTGGGATACATTTCGCAAAATGCCAAAATCAAGGTGATATTATTGCAAATTCCTTCATGTGATATTGATTGGTGCTCGATAGTACGAGCTTTTCTTGTGTCACGTTATGCACCGTGGATTTAGTTGGAAGATATATATAATATTATGCTCTAATTATATGTCTAAATCTTTAACTTGTGTAGTTATATATATGCTACCCACCCCGTCCCAAAATAGTGATGCACTTTTTTGTTGGTTGTCCCATAGAAATTGACATATTTTTTTTAAGGAATATGAAACTAGGGAAGGCAATGGGTAGGGTACGGGTATGGCAAATTCACATACTACCCTATACCCTACCCTCCCTACTCATACCCTACCATTTTATCCTAAAATAGAGCTTCGGGTAGGGTACGAGTATACCCATCGGATATACGGGTAATTCGCAGGTAAACGGATACCCGCAATCTTATTAGATTTTGCGGATAATCCACGGATACCCAAATTCACCCGAACCTACCCAACTCGACCCGATACAACTTTTTTTTTTAATTATAATCCACCAAAAAATAATTATAATACATAATGAATAATCTAAAATAAAATATGCAAATTAGAAAACAAAGTCAACAACAATAACGTTTAAGTCCGTTAACAAAAAAAACATCATAAATTCATAGTTAATCAAATAAAATTATAAAACAAACATCATATTCCAACAATTGCTTCCAAGTCCTTGGTTTAAGTATGAAAAACTTCAAAGTCTTGCATCTCCTTTTTGCCACCAAGATATCTTAATTCGAATATCATTTTTTTTGTTAAAATATTAAAAAAATAATTATAATTCTTAAAAATAATTATAAATAACCCATAATATTATAACATAGAACAAGATTTATTATAATTCTTAAAAATTATTTATATTTATATAAGAATATAAATTTTAATTAAAAATATTAAACATATTATAATAAATACATCATGAATTTTTCATCAACAATATTATTATACTAAAAGAAATATTAGATTTAGACATTTAATTAAATATATAATACTATTATTAAATAAATATATATATATTTATATATATATATATTCGGGTAATTTTCGGGTCGGGTACGGGTAAATTATAAGGGAACCCGTACCCTACCCTTACCCGCACAGTTTTCCTTCGGGTTCGAGTACTACCCGACCCATTACCCGATTTTACCCGATTTTTCTATACCCGCTATGCGGGTACCCGTCGGATAACCCGACCCGACGGGTAAAATTGTCATCCCGAACCCACACAAAAATAATTTATTTATTTACATGGACCTACACACACATCACACTCATCACTAATACAACTACCTGTTACATATTAAATATTATTTCTCTCACTTCACTTTACATTAAATTATTATACTCCTTAATTTTCGTGCAAAAAAAAAATGTCAATATCTCCATGACGGAGGGAGTATATATTATGCTCTAGTTATACATTGTATGCATATTGATTTGATGTTGATATTAGATATACTCTGAACGACTGAACGCGTGGCGCGATTCGTTATTACGGTGTCTTTTTTTAGAATGACTTTTATTACTATTCTTTAATAAAAAATATTATTCATCCCAACAAGAATAAAAAAAAGTGATTTGTATGAGACAGTCTGACGTAAGCTTTAAGTGAAATAGATATAAATCATGAACAATTTATAATATAAATGAAAAGTGATAATTCATTTAAAAATGTTGTCACATTTTATTTATATTATAAATTATTCATAAAATAGTTCATTATATTATTATCACCTCTTCATTAATGAAATATAACTTTACATTAAGATGTTATTCATTTTTATATGTTCTTGTTCTCATTGTCTCATATTAGTCATTTTATAAAACAATATCACACAATTCTTCTTTGCCATTTATGAATTGGTTTCCTTACAATCCAACTTTGCTTTACATATTGGCTTTCTAGTGTCATCCAAATAAAGTATTTTATTCGCTCCTAGTATTAACCATTCATATTTGAGTGAGGATTGCGTGCGCTCGGTACACGCCCTGCGCCTTTAGAATTTAGTATTATAGATAATGGTATATTATTTTGTTCTAAATGGTATACACTTTAATTAATAAGAGTACATTATTTTGTTCTAAAAGGTATATACTTTTCATTAATATTTTTATTTTTCTTAAAAAATAAAAGGTACACATCTTTATACTAAAGGGTATACAATTTAACATAAAATACTAAAAACACACGGGGTGCAAATTTTTGCCTTGTAAAATAAAGGGTACACATCTTTATACTAAAGAGTATATAATTTAACACAAAATTTTAAAGGCACACGGAATCATACGGAATGTGCTTCCGTGTGCCCGGGAGCACACAAGTTTTTGCCTTCATATTTATTCATGCTTTAATATATGCTTTTTATTGTATCAATTAGATATGTGAAAGCTAAACATTAAATGGAAACCTCCAATTACCGTTTCCCTTTTTTTTTTTTTTCTGAACAACACAGGAAGTCGCCTATAAATTCTTCATCAATACAAAACTCGCACCAAAATAATTCACCCTTTATTTAGCTTCTATATCACTCCAGACTGAATTTCTTCATCTCTTTCCATCTAATCTTGCGACACGTTGCTGTATGGCATAGCATTCATTTATCATTTCTAAAGAATATTAGACATTGTTATTAGTGATTATTAATTAATCCAGTTATCCGTAAAATTATTTGACTCTCGAATCATTGAAATATTTTTTAAATTCTTATCTTAATCTCAACGAGTCGAATCAAGCTGATATTTTGATTTTTTTTTGAGCTCGGAATGGTGGATGAGCCGAACTCAAAATCTGGGTGCATTCAACTCTTTCGAACAATTTATTAACGTGTACACGAACTCAAGCCTAACACGTAACATGTTTTGCATTAATACCGAGAATGTGTGATACCGAGAATGTGTGATATTGGGACCTAATAATTAATCAGTATTCCAGGCGGATGCTATAGCCATCGGACCATTCGGAGGCGACGGAGGAGAGAGTTGGGACGACGGGGGTAGCTACACCGACGCGAGGGAAATCAAGAATCACAGTGGCTTAGCCATCGACTCACTGGAGCTTGCTTTTTATAGAATGAAAATTGGATACAGGACTAAAATTGATATTTTCTTATTTTAAAAGCCTAAATTATAGTATGATGTAAAATTATCCAATATTTGGACGAAAATTATGTCTTTCCACTCTTGCTTTTTTTTCTTACATCTAGACAATTCTTTCATCAATCGAAAGAATTTGCAACAAATTATATATAACATCTTACTTTTGATAATGCAACGTATAACTAAATCATATAAAAAGTTAATATATATGTATATATATTCTAATTATTTGAAAAAATCTTGATTTGTAATTTTTTAATATTACTTTATAATATAATATAATTAAAAACTATTTATTACTCTTCATGTTTCTCTAAAAAAATGTGTAACCATATAGAGACAATTTTATCTTTTTGTTATATATTTATATAGTTGTTAGTATTATATGTTTTTAATTGTATTTAAGTACAATTATGATCAAAGTATGTAACTCTTAGTAATAAATCCTTAATTTTCCTGGTTGTCTAAAATAAATATCAATTATCTTTAATATATTAAAAGTGTGAAATTTTTGAGAAACATTTTTAGACAAGTTTGTCCTTTGCCAATCTTATTAATTAAAATTTTACCCTTATCTTTTCTAATTTAATATTTATTTAATTAATTAATTACGTCCATGTGTTATTATCCCTTATTTATGTCTTGATTTATTTGTAATCTTTTAAACTTCACAACTCTTAAACTTCCATTATTATCACCTATTAATATGTGACTAGGCAAAATGAGAATCATTCATATAACTCATTCCTCCTAAACATATGATCTTCTATTCGAAAATGGAGTATGAAGCAATAACTTAAGGATGTTGTTTTCCTCTGCCAATTGCCATATCTTGCTATATGGATTATGCAGCACCATCAATCCAATCTTCCTGTACGTAAGAGCTAGCCAAGTATTCTAGCACTCAAAACTCAAAAGTAAGTCTTTTAACCTTTTATTTAATTTTCTTTTTATTTTATATATGTATCTTGAATCAATTAAGCACTCATTCATTATATGTTTATTCTCTTCTTTTGTTTTCTTATCAGGGTTTGAGATGATGAACAACAAATGGTTAATTTTTTTTGGTGCTCTTATGTCTCACAATTTAGTAGGGAACTTTTAACCTTTGAGATAGACCATTTTCTGTATGTTTATTGTTGTCTAAACATATGTGACTTTTAAATTTATTTTATGTATGTGGGTTAATTTTTTCCATTATATTTGTTTTTGATCCCTTATGCGTTGATGATGGATATTTCAATAAAAATTTAAAATTATATGCATTATTTTGTTTTGAAGTTCTTAATTTTTATATAATATTTTAGTATATTATAGATTATCCTTTATTAATATATATTTACAAAATATATATATATATATATATATACTCCCTCCGTCCCAGGTAATGAGGGCCGGAGACCTTATGTTAACTATAAGGTCTCCGGCCCTCATTACCTGGGACGGAGGGAGTATATATATATATATATATATATATATATATATATATATATATATATATATATATATATATATATATATATATATATAATAAATTGAAAAGGGTGAATTAAACATGATTGGATGGAAATTAATTATATAGCATGTAGGTGAGTATAAAATTTAAAGAGTGTATATTGGGTGCACCCGGGTGCAAGGGTGCACCCATATGTGTATGTCTTTTTATTCTATTTTGTATACGTATTTTGTAATAATTGTATACTTTTTTCACATTAAGTTTTCATTAAAAAAACTAACATCCATATGTATATAACTTTTTATTGAATATTATATAATACAATTTTTCATTAAAGAAATTAATAATTAAATTGTATACATTTTTACTCTTAATTGTATATGTTTTTGTTTATATTTGTATATGGGTGCACCCTATCTTTAGATGTACCGAGTGCACCCTATAAATTGCCAAATTTAAAATAGCACTTTTTTAAAATAGAATAACCATTTGAAGAGTTACTATGTATTTCATATGATATTAAATAAAGTTGAAATATTATGATACATATTTTAATTGTTAAATATCTTCTTTTTTTAACTGAATGCTATATTAAAGTGGGCCTAATCAATTTAATTAATTGAGGACATGATTAAATGGAAATTAATTATAGAAAATTAAATTGTAATAGGTGAGCATTAAATTTAAAATAATAATATTTTAAAAATAGAATGGTCATAGATGTATTTCATATGATATATTATTTAAAGTAAAATATTATTATATTTGTATTGTTAAATTTCAAAAAGTTTTTAATCAATGTATTAGATGATGAATAGACATGATTAAATGAAAATTAATTATATAAAATTAAATTCTAATCGTGAGTAAAATTTATATAACAATAGAATGGCCATTTGAATAGTTGGATGTATTTCATATTATAATTATTTAAGTTGTCAAATGTCTCTTTTAAGTGTTAAGATCAAAAGACTAAATTTAATTCATTCAGAAGGTGAATATACATGATTAGATGAAAATTAATTATACAAAATTAAATTTTAATGGGTGAGTAAAATTTAAAATAACAACAGAATGGTCATTTGAAGAGTTTGAGGTATCTCAGATATGTAATTAATTAAAGGGTCATTCTAAATATACACTTTTTTTTTAATAAATACACATTCCAACATAATATATATATATTTTATTAAAAAGTCTAAAATATCCTTAATAATTTATTAAATACACATCCTCGATATATATTATTAAATTAATATTTTATACACCGTCTTAAATTATTATTTGCATTATCTATACTACGATTAATCAATAATTTCATTAATTTATTATTGATAATTCTTATTCATTCTTCATTAATCTTCAAGTTTTTCAACGATCCCTATGAAAATGAATAAGATGTGAGAAGAAATTACAAGCGGAATAAAGATTTTTAAATTGAAATCTTGAATGGTAGATCCCCTTGGAGAGAGAAGAAATTACAAGTAGTATAAAGATTTTGAAATTTAAAACTTTAGTGGTAGTCTTTTATTTATTCTAGGGGTTATTAGGACTATACAAACTCAATTTCATGGTGGAATTAATCTTAGGAAAACACATTTACTCTTCGATTCATCAGTACTTATTATTTCAAATTGAAACACTATTTTTTACTTGAGAAGAAGCCGTGGCTGAAAAGTACATTCACGTAACAAAATGAAAAGCATATTGAGGAGAAGAAGAAAGATATCGACAGATCTCAAGATTTTCTTCTCCTTACTTGAAGGTGGCTAGAAACAGAGGCGGTGATTATTGCAGGAAACACACAGGCGTTCGGTTGTTCAAGCATTCAGGATTGATTAAGATTTTATGTGGATGTGTATGATTTAAATTTTAAAAGGGTTATCTTGGTATTTTGAAGGGTGTATATATAATAAAATTAAAAAATAAAAAAGAAAAATCTTAAATTACATTATATTAATGATTAATATTTTTATATTTCTATATTCAAACATAGTATTAGATTTAATCATAAAAAATAATTAAAAAAATTTACCCTTTTTTTCTACCAATTAATAAAACGTGGTGCAAAGCACGTTCCTACATACTAGTGATTAAAAAAATAATTTAATTGGCCATGGATGTTAAGAAAAACAATGAATTAGGGATTTGACCAGCAGATGTGGAAGCCCATGATGGAGCGTGGGGATAGGAGGGCGGCGTGGCGGATGGGAGGAAGAGAATGGCAGCTGTGAAAAGGAGGATGGCGAATGGACCTCTCATCATTCTCCTTTCCCCAATGCTCTGAAACGGTTAGAAGTTGCAGTGACGGAGATGAAATCCTTTATGACATTCATGGAAGGTATGGACAGCAGAAATAGGGAGACGATGAAGGCCTCGATCCAACGAACCGCCGAGGCTATTCTCTATCTCGGATTTGAACTATCCTCAGAGGAAGTGAGACTTGAGGGAGACAGAAAATTCGAAGGAAGCAAAACTTATCGAGATCTTCATTTGTTAATTGAGACCGTGAAGAAGATGAGGGAAGAGTATTGTGGACTGAACACACTACATGTTTTTGTACTTTCTGGGACAACGGGCATTGGTAAGATAATTTTTGCTCGAGAGATCTTCCAAGATATGGTTACTAGGTACAGAAAGATTATGAGGTTCGATGAATTTATTTGGATGTTTCACGTCAAATTGCTTGCTCCTTCTCTCTTATTGTGGATATTTTGTACAAAGTGTGTGTGTGATAACTGTGGACTTAGAAGAGAGGGAGAGAGAAGGGAACTTCAAAACAAGAACAACTGAGCTTCTGATTCATGATCCAAAGAACAATAACAAATTAAAAAAAAAATCTCAAATTTTCTTAAATTTTAATGAACAAGGTATGTTTAATAACAGTTTTTAATGAATGGGGTATTTTTAGTAATTTAGGGGGTATGAATAGTTTTATAAGGATATTTTAGTCTTTTTAGTTAAAAATATTTTAGTTTAATATTTTTATGGGGTATGTTCAGTTTTATCGGGGCGCAACCCTTTACCTAATTCGTGACTCACCCTCATTGGACGTCCATTTAATTTTTTTTTTCCAGAGAAGTGTTACTGTGCAGACTAATCTGTTTTCCTAAGTTGGAGATGTACAAATTTCACTTGCCTCTGAACATATATTCTTAATTTGGAAGAGGTAGATTTATTGAACGAATGCTTGAGCAAAACGGAAAAATGTAGTAAGCCTATTTTATAATGTTTAACAATACTTGAAGTTTTTAGACTCTTTAAGAAAAATTTCCAAGTACTATTTATTACACTCATGCTGTAAACAATTATGCATTTGTTTATTTATGTTGAGTAGCAAGGTCTTACCAAGTGCAGTTTGATTGATCAAGGTAGACTGCTATTAGAAATAGGAGTATTCACGTAATGGACCTATAGTTCTCAAAAATCAAACTTTGAAAATTCAGTGTAACATTTCTTAACATTTTTCTATCTATTTGAAGACTGTATGATATTTGCTCTTTTGATCTGTTTGTTATAAACCGGTGTCTTGCGCCTTCTTAAATGAGTAGAGGATGAATTCACAGTAAACCCTATTCGCAATATTTTTAGTAAGAAGGATCACTATAAAACAGAAGTTAAAGAGGTTGATTTGTGTTAGGCCATGTTGAATTTGGGACCATTGCATAAAGCAAATTAACTCATTAGTATTCACTAAGAATCAGAAAGAAGAAGTGGTTGGGCACGGGCAAGCAGCGGAGGTAAGATCGACGCAAGGGTAGCCCATTGCAGAAGTCCCCCCCATTTTTTGATCCATTTCTTTACTCTTTAGGGAGCCAAAGCCTTAAATCGAGCATTGCTACTTCCACGGAGTCTAGTTACTTGATATCGAAGACCGGCTTTTTCATGGACGGATATACATCCCACAAGTTAACTCATCAACCTTTTGCAAAGGATTTATTTCTCTTATTTTGTGATTGATGTTCATGTTATAAATCATACATACTGTAGCTAATTATTCCTGAGAATTTCGTAGCAAGTGTAAAGTGGCAAAAGGAGTTTTCGCAGTGTTTGGTGTAGGGTTATGATAGAATGAAACTGCAGTGGAACTGATTGCAAGAGCGTGAAGTGTTGACTCTAAGCAGAACAAACCTGAAGTGTTAGGAATGGTATAGATGCATCTGCTGTCATGATACCGGGTTTTGTCATTTATTTAATTAAAACAATCGAAGCATCTTCTTAATTTTCAGTTGTACAACTGATATATATATTTATAGTTTTGGACACTTGGGACTTAATTAGTTTAATGATGCATTAGTCTTTAGTTTGAAAGTTTATAGTTGATGATGGGATAATTGATTGAGATGTAGAGCTATTTAACGAATAATATGCCATTTATTGAGTATGTTTTACCCCTGCATAAAGTAGTTGTTCATTGGTAGATTGATAATTTCTGATTTTGGAAATGTTTTTAGTGGCAATTAAAATTATGAATTAAATATTGTCATAATAATCCACATCTAAAGCTAGAAACAAGTTATCTATTTGTAGCATTGTTGTTGAAATGAATGAACATGTAGGAGGTCCATTTACCATCACAATGGATGGAACGCCTTTTGATGTACAAATACATCACTGCTTATGGCGGAGTAACTACACTACTGTAGCTAAAAATTATGAATATGTTTGCAAGCAATTGGCCGTTTGTTCTCTATTTACACGCCTCATACTCATCTCATCTTTCTCATCCACCCTATTTATACTTCTATTGTCATTGATCACCAACTCAAATTTACACTCTTCTAAAAAAAATAGTCAATTATCAGTAATATTATAATAGTCACTAATCACTAATATTATAATACTTCAATTTCATTTTCCCAATAAATATTTCGCGCATCGCACGGGTCCAAATTTGTCATTTAAGTTTATTACCCCTAAATAAATACAACAATTAACACCAATGATTTAGATTTGGGCCAAATAATCCAATATCACATTTATCATTTAATTTACTAAACCTAATCCATTACACCTCTCTCTCGTCTCACCCACCTCATTCATATCTCTCTCGCCTCTCAATAGTTCTTCAATCTTCACCCATGGTCGCCGATCACTTCTCCGATTAAAAAGGTGATCGTAACCCCATTCTCTCGTTTCTATCTTTCGTCGATCTGGCCCTCTCGATTTCTTTTTCTCTTATAACTATGATGTTTCTTTTGAATCTAAATGCTCTATATCTGTTCGATTCACACCCATTTCAACCAAATCTTGAATTTAAACTTGAAATTGGTTTTATGTGTTGAGATCCGAGAAGAGTTGGGGCGAGCTGGGGGTTGGGGTTCACTATATGCGCTATGTTGCCAAAAATTGGTTCGGGAGCTAGATCTAGCCGGATCCACCTTTGACACGGTGGTTCCCGACGCCCCATTATTTGATTATATGGTCGACTGTCACGAGTTTGAAGGGGAGCGCTCCAGAACCACATTCAAGATAATGTTTGCCAACTCTCTAGATCTGGCCAGATCCACATTCGACACAGTATTTAAAAGGGAGCTCATTGGAACTTGCTTGTTGGTGCATCCATAACTCATGCTTTTATGAACTGGTGCTTGGTATGCAGCCTTGTGCGGCATATATGTGGCCCTGTGAGGCATTTGATGGCTAATATGCTCGATTTTTTTATCTTTACTTGGGCATGTGATGTACTGAAATGATGATACATGTGTTTATATGGCTCTGAGCCATTTATATGGCCCTCTAAGATATTTGTTGGTTGATGATGCTCGATTTTCTCTTTACTTGGCCTTGTGATGCACTAAATATATGATACTTATGTTCATGTGGCCTTGAGAGGCATTTGGTGGCTAATGATGCTTGGTTATATGACTGTATTGATGATTGTTGAGAGTGGAAATTAGTGTGTTTGAGTGTCCAATCTAACACCTTTTTGATGGGAATTGATGTTATATATTAGCACAAATGTCTTATATTTGTTATATGTGAGATAAAGGTGCACTTGAGGTATTTTATTGTGTTTTAGGTGGAAAAATTGATCAAAAGTGCAAAATTGGAGAAAATGTGCAATTTGTGCAAGAATACTGAAAAACGCACGTCTAACTTGTGTAATTTTTCTATATTCATGTGGAGCTCTGAACTGAAATTATGATACATAGTTGGAAAGCTACAGAAGAGAGGATTATTTTGGCAACTTGATACGCGTTTTCTTTGCACGCAAAATTAATCCCCAAGTATTAAGGATATCAATTGCAGCTTAGCAAGCGACCAAGTGAATATCGAACCCATGGGACGTCGTATTATTAATTTAATTATTTACTAAATTAATTAATACAAGTTGACAATTAAGTTGGAGGTTTGAATTATTAATCTACTAACAATTAAATTAAATAACAAATAAAATAAAAGATCACTCGAAGAATACGAAAGTGGATCAAGTAGGAGAATATGTAGCTCTAGGATAATCCAGTTTCACTCATTAATTTTCCTTTTGTGTGTTGATGTCCGACTCTGCCTTGTGGAATATGGATGCATCACTAAACCATGCATATCTACTCTATAGACACAAGTAAACATGTGTGTAACACATGTGAATAACCTCAGAGCAAGAGATATAATTTCACCCCCCTTTCTAGGTACTATCAGTATCAATTATTTCCCTTGCCAATTGGTACTCTAACCCGATATGATCTCCCTTTATAGGTACTATAAAATTATCTTCTTTATCCTACTTAATAACTCGAATTCAATTCAATTAATAAGTATTCATATATGATAGTGCTAATAAAAATTCGGATTCCCCTCACTTAGAATCATAACATGGAATCCTGCTCAACAGTGAACACACTCAATCAATAACAAAGATATGTATTCAGACTCTACATAACAGTTAATGATGCACAGAACGACTGTGAGTATGAATTAAGAAAGCATGATCATATATCAAATAAATCCACAAGTAGTGTTGTACGGAGTGTACATATGGAAGTTCAATTAACTAGATAAAACCTTCACAACCCTAGTTCTACCAAAAAGGCTCTAGTCCATAATGTTGCGAAGAACAATCATGGGTGTTGGATAGATCTTACCCGAATGTTCGAAAAATACAAGACAAATTAGAAAATGAATAAAACCCTAGATGTGGGCATCGTCGCGTCCTTCTCCGTCTTGAATTCTCCTCTTGGTTCTCCTCTTGATTCCACAAACGAATCTTCAAAGTGATGGATGGATGGAGGAAATGAAGTGGATGATGGTTGGGGGTGATCCCCCCTTGTATATAAAAACAAGTCTCAATTTTTTTTATTTTCTATACATGATTTGATTTGATACTAATTAATTTATATCGAATGATTTATTTATTAATTGCAACTAATGATACTAAAGTAAATAAGTCATAATAAGTGTATAGGAAAAATAAATAAATAGTAAGACCATACGTGAACAACGTTATATATATATATATACTAGTATGAAACCCGCGTAATACGTGGGATCATTTAATTATTTATCTTATTTTTTATAATTGAATAATCAGTATCATATAATTATTCAACATTAATTGTTGAGATTTTCTTTATAACTATACAACTTCTTTTATCAATATAAAGAATTTATAACAATGTACACATTTTTTACTTTTGATAATATGATGTATAGCTAAATCATATGTAAAAGTTAATATACTAATTTTATTAATTTCTGTGAGTTATGTAATTTTAATTAATTTTTATTATTTTCAAGTACATGTTAATGTAATTCAATATATATAATATATAATATTTTTTTTATTTATGATAAAAGTTAAGTATTTCTTAATTAGTTATATAATAGTAATTCTATTTCAATTAATTATTTTTTTAAATTATTATGAAATATAAATTAAATTAAATTTAGGGTCACTTACTATTAGCTACAAAAAAAATGCATAATTGCTATTAACTACGTGACTTAAAACACTATTACTCATAACTACACAATTATGACTGTAGTACCATAAATACCCCTATATATTTGCACAATTGTTTTGCACAAATTGATTCTGCACAATTGTTTTGCACAATTTCGCCGGTCAACGGTGATCAACGCCGGTCAACAACCGGTCATCGGTGGTCAACGGCCGGTCCCCTATATATTTGCACAATTGTTTTGCACAATTTGATTTTGCATAATTGTTTTGCACAATTTCGCCGGTCAACGGCCGGTCAACGCCGGGTCAATGGCCGGTCAACGGCCAATCCCCTATATATTTGCACAATTGTTTTGCACAATTTGATTTTGCATAATTGTTTTGCACAATTTCGCCGGTCAACGCCGGGCAACGGCCGGTCAACGCTGGTCAACGGCCGGTCAACGGCCGGTCAACGCCGTTGACCGGCTGGTCAACGCAGGTCAACAACCGGTCAACTCCGGTGGGTGGGTGTGGGGTAGGGTTGTTGGTTTAAAAGTGTATTGAGTATAAGGTTATATTTGGTATTTTACTTTAATATTATGTAGTTGAGAGTAATTATTTAAATTCCATGTATCTAATAGTAATTTAGGTTAAAAATGTGCATCTAGGAGTAATAAACCCTTAAATTTATATATAATATATTTTAAATATTTATAAATTTGTAATGAATTTATTATATTTAATTTTTTAACTAAATTTTTTAGGTAAGTCTTGCGTGATCCCATTTTACACTTTTAAAATAGTAATCACTTTCGCTACAAAATATTATCATTTTTCATTTATACTATAAATGGTTCATGAAATAACATTATCATTTTTCATTAATTAAGTATCACTTTTCATAATAAAAGTTATCATTTTTTGTTCGTCTCATGTAAACCCTTATGTGAGACAGTCTCACACAAGTTTTTACCTAATTTTTTAGGTTTCAAATTATATAAATAATAAGTATATTTTAAAATATTTATAAAATTGTAATGAATATATATATATATATATAATTTTTTTAGTTTCAGAATATATTAATAATTAAAAAAAATAAATTTTATAATTCACATGCCATAATTGAATAATTCAAATACATATGAATAATTAGATAAAATTAATATGCTAAAATTAATAAATCAATAATTATTTAAAAACTTGATTCCAATATCATTTGCCAACATCAAGTAAAATATATTAAAAAATATAATATAAAATAATGATTAAACTTAAATAATTTGAAGAAAGCTTTCGATTCTTTACATGAATCAGTCTTTTAACCTCTTCTTCATCTTATAAAATACTTGAATTGATTATCTACTTGAAGAGGTAAATCGATTCCAAAAATACTTAAATGATCTACATGAATTAATTTTTTAACCTCTTATTCATCTTAAAGAATACATCTTAACAAAAACTTTAATAGATTATCTACTTGAAGAGGTAAATCGATTCCAAAATTACTTGTCAGTTTTTTAACCTCTTATTCATCTTAAAGATATATACTTGAATCGATTATCTACTTGATGAGATAAATCGATTTAAAAAATACTTGAATCGATCCTCTTATTCCTCTTCTTAAATCGATACCGAAAATACTTGAATGATTCAAGAATACTTGAATCGATCCTCTTATTCCTCTTGAAGAAAAAATACTTAGATTATATACTTGAAGAGGTAAATCGATTCCAAAATTACTTGAATGATTCAAGAATACTTGAATCGATCGATTGTCTTATTCCTTTTGAAAAATTCTTCAATCAATTTTCTTATTCATCTTGAAGAATACTTGATTCTTTTCATTTTAAGAATACCTGAATTGATTATTGCTCCATCAAAATTAATTTTTATACTTTTTATAAATCAATTATCTAGAGAAACTTGAAGAAAACTTATATTCCTCTTGAAAAATCGAATAAGAAAGCTTATATTCCTCTTGAAAAATCGAATGTGTGTGTTTGGAATGAATAACTAAAAAGACTTATTTATAGGTAGGATGTGAGAGAATATTATATGAAATATTCTTTTTTCCCTTTATATATAATTTAAATATATTCTTATTAATTTATTTATAATAAAATATTTAGTAATTAAATAATGCTACCAAAATAAATACATAAAGATATTCAAAATTTAATTAGTCATCAATCAAAATAAAAAATAAAAAAAGGAATTTATTTTATGATAAATTAATGAGGTACACATGTAAGAAAAGATAAATTTATTTTTAATTTATATTTTGATATATTTTTTTAATTTGAATTTTTATTTCTATCTCAAATAAACATATTTTTTATTTTTAATTAATATTTTGTTCTTAATTTCTATAAATAATTTTTTTAATTTATTACCTATTTAAGTTTAATAAATAAAATTAGAAAATACGTTATTTTAAAAAGAAGATATTAAATAAGGAAGTTAATGATAAGTAAATAAGGAAAACATAAAAAAATAATTTAAAAAATCAAAAAAATGAGAAAATTACAAGTCATAATGTAGCGCTCTGGAGACGACACGTAGAAAGAAAAGTTTCTGCTATAGGATACTTAAGATATATAATCTTTCTACTTTTATTTATTACTAGTATGTCTACTTTTATTTATTGTTATTATTATTTTTTATTATTATTATTTTTTTTATTTATTATTATTATTATATATTTTTTACGCAAAGACGTATGAGATCGTCTCACGTAAAGGTTTACGTGAGACGGCCAGAAAATGATAACTTTTATGAAGAGAAGTGATAATAAATTAATAAAAAGTGATAATGCTATTTTATTAACAATTTATAATCTTAATATATATATATATATATATATATATATATATATATATATATATATATATATATATATATATAATATAAGCAGAATAAATTCAATCCTGACCATTTATTTCTAAAACAAATCTCAACCACCCATTAAAATAATTAAATATTTGTAATTATGACATTTTCAAATTAGGAAATAAGATATTATTTACATCTATTTCTAAAACAAATCTCAGCCACCCATTAAAATAATTAAATAATTATAATTATGACATTTTTAAATTAGAAAATAAGATATTATTTATTAAAATTTTAATAATATTAAATATATTATTTGAATATGTTCAAAATTTTCTAATAAATCTAAGCCACCCATTAAAATAATTAAATAATTGTAATTATGACATTTTCAAATTAGGAAATAAGAAATTATTTACATCTATTTCTAAAGAAAATCTAGCCACCCATTAAAATAATTAAATAATTATAATTATGATCTTTTCAAATTAAGAAATAAGATATTATTTATTAAAACTTTAATAATATTAAATACATTATTTGAAATATATAAAAGTATAATAAATCTAATCCTGGACATCTATTTCTTAAACAAATCTCAGTCACCCATTAAAATAATCAAATAATTATAATTATGAATTTAGGGTTTAGGGTCTTAGGGTTTTAGGTTTTAGGATTTTCTATAATTATTTCCGTGCAAAACACATATGAGATAATTAAATATAAATAAAGAAATAATATGACAACAAAATTCAAACCACACCAAAACCAGATGAGAGAAGCTCAAAAAATAAATCTCAGCCACCCATTAAAATAATTAAATAATATAATTATGACTTTTTTCAAATTAGGAAATAAGATATTATTAAAACTGAATAACTGATCATCTATTTCTCCAACAAATATCAGCCAATCATTAAAATAATTAAATAATTATAATTATGATATTTTCAAATTAGGAAATACTCCTTCCGTCCCACCAAAAAGGTGGTGTTTGTTTTTTACTCATGAATTAAAAAGTATTATTATTTAATGTGTTGTGGATAGTTGTATTAATGGGAGTGTATGCCCCATATTTTAATTGTATTAGTGAGTATGTGTGGATCCCATATGTATAAAAAAATGAAAGAGGACTCTTTGGGTGGGACGCCGAAAATAAAAAAAATGGATCATTTGAGTGGGACGGAGGGACTAAGATATTATTAAAGCAGAATAAATCCAATCCTAACCATCGTTTTCTTATACAAATCTCAGTCACCTATTAAAATAATTAAATAATTATAATTATGAATTTAGGGTTTAGAGTTTTAAGCTTTAGGATTTTATGGTTTATGGCTTAATGTTTGCTGATGGTCAAATCTGACCATCTATTTCTAAACAAATCTCAACCACCAATCAAAATAATTAAATAATTATAAGATTTTTTCAATAATTAAATAATTATTAACCCAACCAAACTTTCATTGCAAATAATGATTAATAATCTCATAAAAATAAAAAAAATAAATATATGCCAAATTTTAAATAATTATTAACTATATGGCAACAATATATACACATTATTTCGTGAAATTAAGAAATCTTATTTAATTTAAAACTTTAATAATCTCATTAAATCTTTACCTAATATATAGCAACAATAAACTCCAAAAAAAATTAAAAATAAATATATTACAACTTCATGGCCTATAAATAAATAAATATTATTTTTGTTATATTATTACATTACATTGAAATATTTAATTTCAAGCTTTAATAATCTCATTAAACCTTTTACTAATATAGCAACAATAAACACAAAAAAAAAATCAAAAAATAAATATATAGGAATTTTTTAATAATTTTATATGACAAGAATATGTACTCATTATTTTTGTGTTCGTTTGATTAATTCTCTACCAACTAACAAAACCAACATTGCCATCAAACTCAATTGCGTTAGATTGTTTGAGTCTCCTAATTATCAAATTTATGGTTCAACCAATTTGGAAGATGTTTATCACGATGTTGAAGTTTGTTAATTTTTGTTACTTTGTTGTTATTTAGTATTTTCTAATAATTCTGATGCATCATATTGTGATTTAAAACCTGATTATATTTTGTAGGGATATTTGTTTATTTTTATTATTTTATATATTTTTTCAAAGAAATATTATTTGATTCAAACATCATAAAATCAAATGAAGTTATTGCCCTAAAACTAACACATTCCATGCATCGCACGGGTTAGCTACTAGTATAAATAAAAAATGATAAAATTTTATAGCGAAAGTGATAATTATTTTAAAAAGTGAAAAATGGTCTCACGTGAGACGGTCTCACGCAAGACCTACCCTTTTTTTTTAATATTACATATAATCTTTCTATTATTTATTATTATTATTATATTAATAATGTATATCTTTATATTTAGAAATAATAATTAAACCTAAAAAATAGATAAATAAACCCATTATTTAAAATATATTTTCAAAAGCCTTATTAAATTACACTATACATTTAATATTGAATTATCTAATTAATTTTCTTATAAAATATAATGCATCCGCGTATTATTGAACTAAAAATAAAAAGTTGATCTCATAAATTTGTCTCACTCTAACCACCTATTTAGTTTAACAAATCTCTTAGTCGTCCATGAAAAATAAGCACCATCTTCTTTAATATACCAAAAACATGACTGCCCATTTCTTTCACAAACGTCGTAGAAAGATGAATCAATAAAATAAGCCTTCATAACTTTTGAACCCCATAACACTTCACAGTAAAGGTATGGATTCTTAAATTGATTAAAAGTAGATTTAAAAGTCCAATTGAAAGTTCCAAAGGGTTCCAACTGAGCTGTAATCAAACAATTTGGGGGTATATTGGTAGATTATTTAAAAATGGTGTACTCCACCATAAAGGGCCCCCACCGCCCCTGTCCTGGGGATTGGTGAAGGAGGTAAATCGCAGGATATGTCTAAGTGGGTTATAGGGAGGGCTCACTGTTAAACTTGTGCTTGCAATGGGCCAAATCTATGCCAAAGGCAGGATTCGAACCCCACCCTGCAGCAACCAAGCTCAGCTGGAAGGTCTTTCCACCCTCCCCTCTACCACTTGAGCTATGCCCTGGGGCAATTTGGGGTAGATTATTAACGATATAAACTATAGCTCTTGAACCGTTAGATCAGGATAACGGAAAGGAGCGCAAAGAGCATGGTTGATAAATTGAGACACTGAATAGCTTTCTAAGTTATTGTTCCAAAACAATTTGTTAGTATATATAAAGATCACAGGCATTCTTAGTTTTGGAATTTATTTTCAAATGTGCATACACACATTATACTAAAGGAGAGTTTCTCCTTGTTAGTAAATTCGTATAAGTTACATTCAATACCTTATTCATTAGAATTTAATTGTTTTTTTAATTTTTATTTTATTTTTTTAAACCTAAATACATTTTAGGATTAGCCCATACTCTTACGACATGATTGATATGATTAAATGAAATTATGTTGGAATTGAATGAACTAATGAATGGAATAAAGATTGGAAATGAATGAATAAAAATAATTATTACAATGATTAGTATTGATTAGGAATAGATTAAGTAATAAAAAATAATTTGATTTAAATTTCATATTTATTATTTTATTTAAATTTTAAAATGATTAAAGTTTTAATAAATTTCATATGTTCTAATAACTAATGTGTGTGTATATATATATATATATATATATATATATATATATATATATATATATATATATATATATATATATATATATATATATATATATATATCTTAAGTATACTATAGCAGAAATTTTTCTTGCTGACGTGTCGTTTCTGGAGCGCTCTAATGTGACGTGTAATTTTCTCAATTTTTTGAATTTTTTAATACATGTTTTAATATTTTTCTTATTTACTTTTAATTAACTTCCTTATTTAATATTTTCTTTTTTAAGTAATATGTTTATTATTTTTAATAAAGATTAAATTTTTAATATTTTATTTATTTATTTAGGTATCATTAATTAAATACTAAATCTTTAATGCATAAATTAATTAATAATCAAATTAAATCATATATATAAAGGGAAAAAAGAATATTCCATAGTATATTCTCTCTCACCCCACCTATAAATAAGACTTTTGGGTTATTAATTCTAAATACACACATTCGATTATCCAAGATGAATATGAGCTTTCTTCAAGTTCCTATAGGGAATTGATTTATAAAAGTATAAAAATTTATTTCGATAGTGAGAATCAAGTAGGTATTCGATCTACTTCTATAAAATTAATTCAAGTATTCTTCAAGAGAAAGAGAATTGATTCAAGTATTCTTGAATCGATACCTCTTAAAAATCTTCCTCAAGTATTCTTGAATAAATTTACATCTTAAAAATAATTTATCCACAGTAAGACCTCTTAAGAATCTTCCTCTCAATTATCCAGAGTAAGACCTCTTAAGAATCTTCCTCAAGTATTCTTGAATAGATTTACACTTTAAAGATCAATTTTTCAAGAGTAAGATGATCGATTCAAGTATTCTTGAATCGATTCTTCAAGAGAAAAAAAATCGATTCAAGTATTACCTCTTAAGAATCGATTCAAGTATTCTTCAAGATCTACCTTTAAAGTATTAATTCAAATATTCTTTTAGATGATCGACGATTCAAGTACGATCTTGAATCGATTTACCTCTAAAGAATATAAGAGGTTGAAAAACCAATTCGTGTATAGAACCGAAAGCTTAAGTTCTTTAAGTTAAATAATTATTTCAATACTTGATTCGATTTAATCTAAAGAATCGATACTTCAAGAGTAAAAAAAAATCAAAGTATTACCTCTTAAGAATCGATTCAAGTATTCTTTAAGATCTACCCCTAAAATATTGATTTAAGTAATCTTTAAGAGGATTGACGATTCAAGTACTCTTGAATCGACTTACCTCTAAAGAATAAGAGGTTGAAAAACTAATTCATGTATAGAATCGAAAGCTTAAGTTCTTTAAGTTAGATCATTATTTCATATCAAATAACATTAAAACAGAGTTTGTATATGTTTGTTAATTTTTTAAATTTAGTATATTAATATTTGTTTATTTATATATATATATATATATATATATATATATATATATATATATATATATATATATATATATATATATATATATATATATATATATTAATTATTCAATTATGAGATATAAATTATAAAATTTAATTTCACTAATTGTTTATATAATTTGAAACTAAAAAAATTAAAAAAAATAAAAATTAATAAATTCATTATAAATTTATGAATATTTATTATAATATTATATAAATTAATTAATGAAAATAGAATTATTATTATATAGTTAATTAAGAAATACTAAACCATAATCGTGAGTAAAAGTAATACTCCATTTAAATATTATTTATAATATTACATATATTTTAAAAAAATATATATAACAACTATTTAAAATATTTTAATAATTTTATTTTAATTAATTACAAATATATATTAAGTATAGTATAGCAAAATTTTTTTTCGCTAATGTGTTGTTTACGTATAATATTATTATTTATTTATTTTTCCTATACATTTATTAGGACTTATTTACTTTAGTATCATTAATTGCAATTAATAAATAAATCATTCGATACAAATAAATTAATTAGTATCAAATCAAATTATATTTAGGAAAAAATTGAAAATTTTAAAATATATAATTGATATTTATTTTAGACAAACAGCAAAATTAAGGATTTATTACTAAGAGTTACATACTTTAATCATAATTGCACTTAAGTATAATGAAAAAAATAAAATATTAAAAACTACATAAATATACAGTAAAGAGACAAAATTGTCCTTATCTGGTTGCACATTTTTTTAGAGAGATATGAGGAAAAATAAATAGTTTTCAATTGTATTACTACGTTATAAAATAACATATAAAAAAAATCTACAAGTTAAAATTCTTTCAAATAATTAGAATGTATATATATTAACTTTTTACATGATCTAGCTATACGTTACATTATTAAAAGTCAAATGTTATAAGTAATTTATTGCAAATTTTATACATTGATGAAGAAATTGTCTAGCTATAAGAAAAAAAATCTCCTTAATTAATATTGTTACGTTATATAATACGAATTATTTAATTATAAAAAATAAGAATAATAATTAAATGATCATGCGTTGTACGCGAATTTCATACTAGTATATATATAAATTAAAGATAAAATAAATATTTATATTATTTAAGTTTTAAATAAAAAATTATTATTTATATTTATATTTAAAATTACAAAAATAAAATATAAATTTAATTTTAAAATAATATTAATTTTTATATATTAATATTTTTATAATAAAAATTTAATTAAATATATAATTTTTTTATTAATTTATATTTATATTTTTTTACAATGAGAGTTAATTTTTTATTTAGATTTTAAATAATTTAATATTTTTAATAAATAATTTAACATATTAAATTTTTTAATATGAAAATTATATGTTAAGGAAAAAATTAATTAATTTTTAATTTTTGTAAGTATATAAATTGAGATTTGATATACAAAATTACAATTATTAATATATCTTATGTTATATAGATAAAAATAAATAAATAAAATATATATATTTGATTCCTTACTATGAAGGAATAGCTAAAATTTGGGAGGTGGCATGAACGATGATTTGCACATTCATTACCAAATGAGCATTCCTATTAATAATAGGAATAGAATTAATATAGGGAATGATGACTCCCTTCCCAAACCAATACTTCTTACCAATCATGCCATTAATTCTCTTCCACCTCAATGTGCAAGTCTTGGTATTGGTCTATATATTGAGTGGGGGTAGTAACTTAATTTTCTTTTTTAATTATAGTGTGTTCTATTCTTACAATCCTGATTTAATTCTCACATATTCTAACAATCCATAAACGAGAGAGGGTAGCGCCTTACTTTTTAATTTGATATATTCTTATAGATCCCATTTAAATTCCTTTTTCTTTCTATCTATTCTTATAATTTATATCAAAGCGTGGTAATACCTTAAATTTTAAGTTTTAAATTTTAAATATGAAGATGTATTAAAATATTCTTATAGATTGAATTTTAAATTTTAATGGTACTTATATTCAAACAAACAATAGTGTTCTGCAGTATTCTGTCATTTATTTATTATTTTCCAAAATGAGTAGACTGTGTGTTTGATGAAATTGTCGTTTAAAATAATCTAAATACTCCCTATGTCCTAGGATCTTTTACTTTTTGCACATGGATTAAGGAAATATTATTATTTAATGTGTAATGAGTAATTGTATTATTAGAAGTGTGAGACCATATTTTAATTGTATTAATATGTGTGAGTTGTAAAAAAGAAAAAAAGACTTTTTAGATGGGACGCCAAAAATTAAAAAAAAAGACATTCTTTGAAGGGGACGGAGGAATATATATGTATTGTACTAATAATAAAGTGTGGCTGTGTATAAATCTTAATACACACTCCCTCCGTCCCGGCGTAAGGGGGGCTTTTGTTTTTTTCACGTAGATTAAGGAGTATTATTATTTAATGTGTAGTAGGTAGTTGTATTAGTGAAAATGTGGACCCTATATTTTAATTGTATTAGAGGGGTGTGTGGACCACATGTATGTAAAAAAGAAAAGGGGACCTTTTAGATGAGACGACCAAAATAAAAAAATACACTATTTGAATGAGACATGGAGTATATTTATGAAATAGTTGGCAGTAATAAATTTGAAGAAAAAAAAATACACGTCTCATCACTTTATGCATTTTTTATGATGCAAAAAAATAAGTTTGTGAAAAAACGCTTGTCATCCATCACCTTATGAATTTTTAAATTTTCTTTTACTAACGTGTGTTTACTGATGATTAATTGATTTGAATTTGCTTAATTAAATGTTTAATAATGTAGTTTAATTTTGTATACTACCCCTCCATCTTATAGTTATGTTCACCATAGATATGGAGTTTAAGAAAATGTACTTTTTGACAAATTTTATTAACTTTTTAGGGGTATTGTGGTATTTTTAGGTAATAACTAAATTATAAAAGTATGTTATGTGTGTTAGGTGTGAGTGATATTTTTAAAATTAAGATAAATTTTGAGGTTGTTAGTTAATGTGAAGTTTTCTTTTTTGGGTGGTGAAGATAAGTATGAGACGGACGAAAACGAAAAGTGTGAACATAAGTATGGGACGGATGAAGTATTTTTTTTCTTCTTAAATTTGGATTTCATCTTTAATTATTCTATTAACAGATACTCCCTTTGTCCCAAAGATAAGTTCCCTGTTACTGTAGATACAGAGTTTAAGAAAAAAATATTTTTTCTTTTACTTTTTGTTATTTTTAGGTAATAAATAAATTATAAAATAAGTTATGTGAGTTGTAAAGGGGTGTCAATTTTGAAATTAAAGTGTGTTATGAGGTTATTGATTTGTGTGTATTTCCTTATTTGGGGTGTGAACTTGTTTATGGGACGGAAGGAGTATATACATTCATATAAAAGAAATACTCTCTTTTTTTCAACTTAATCTTCATCATTATTGTAGATACAGTCATACAGAGTTTAAAAAAAAATATTTTTTTACCAACATTATTAACTTTTTGGGAATAAAATAGTATTTATAGGTGATAAATAAATAATAAAATATATTGTGTATGTTAGATGATAATATGTAATTTTGTAATTAAGTGTACTTTTATAGGTGAGGATCGATTTGATGTTTCTATTTGATTGATAAAAGTAGAATATTTTTAATAAAAACTACTCCTTCCGTCCCACCGGAAGGTCCTCATTTATTATATTGGGTGTCCCACTCAAAAGTCCTTATTTTCCACTTTTAGTAAAAGAGCCTCATATATGGGTCTTTTCTCACTACTAATACAACTACGCAATACACCTAAAATAATAATACTCCTTAATCTAGGCGCAAAAAGCAAATGTGAATCTTTACCTGAGACGGAGAGAGTAATATTATTTGATCAATAAAAATAATTATTATTTAATTGAATTATTACATGTGTAATAAATTAAAAATTGATAATATATATAAACGTAGATTAAGGAATATAGGGTTTCATGTATATTATTGGGTAGATTTAGAAAGTTATTTTACAAATTTGCTTTTATATTTTGAATTAAAGTGTGACATAGTGTAATTTGAAATAATTTTTTGGAATTTTGTTAATTTTGTTATTGGGTGTAGTATATATATATATATATTGTAAGAAAATTATAATATAATTGAAACTTATAAATAAAATGAATAAAATAAAAATTAATTCCAACAATGCCAAAAGAAAAAGAAATAATAAAAGACTATGCCAAAGGAAAATATAAAAGATTATTGCAACAAGAGGAATCGAACCCTCAACTCTCAAGAAGTTTTAAAAGCCCTTTACCAATATACCAAGTATACAATATTTAAAAATTTTGAACACATATATACTAATAATTTTTGAAATGCTGTCCTTAGCTATATATATATATTAAAAAGGAAATAGAAACTTTGTAGTAGGCTGAACTAAAATGACAAAATAAATCTAAAGAAGACGGAGGGTATACCCTAATCAAGGAACTTAATAAAAACGTGATATTTTATATCGATAAAAGTGATAATATTCCTTAATGATTTCGCGAGTAATTCGTCCTTTATTGTGGCGTTATTTTTGGCATTTCAGAACTCGCTATCAAATGTGGGAGAATTGTTAAACCAATCAAGGACAAACATAAATTACTGCAATCGAACAAGATACTACCGATCAACTTTATGTATTTTGGTGTTGGGCAATTTGCAAACATAAATTGCTCCAAAAATTATGGTTTCAGTATATGCTCAGTTTGTTTTAGTGTGCGCATGGCAAGTTTGGATTGAGTTTAAGTAATCCTGACGCAAACTATATTTTGGGTTTGTTCTATCGAATGCATATTTGATTCGATGTTCATTTGTTTATAATTTAAGAGCGAGGCTCTTGTACTCCATTCACCATGCACTCTATTTCGTCAGGTAATTCTTTAATTTGCGAAAAATTATTATTTAAAAAGATAAATTACTCTTTTAAATAAAAAAATATTATCTATTTTAACTTTTGTTCCATGTCCAAATAAAGTATTTTATTCGCTCCTATTATTAACCTTCATGTTTAATCATGTTTTAAAATATTCTTTTTATTGTATATATATCAATAAGATAGATGTGAAAGGAAAACGTAAATGATCTCAGATCATGACATATTTGTTGGGTTTCTACGTCTAGGGAGCCGGCTCACTCAATTCAATAGGATGATATTGTCCGCTTTGAGCTGCCCATTGGCCCGCACGGTTTTACCACTTTGGGTTCAAGCCCAAAAGTGCTAATGTGCCATCCCCACTTCTAACCGATGTGGGACTTTGTTTGACATCTCAAACAAAGTCCCGCAGTTAGACCATCCAGTTGGTTGACACCTCAAACAAAGTCCCGCAGTTAGACCATCCAGTTTGAGGTCCGAACAAACAAAGTCCCGCAGCTAGACCATCCAGTTTGAGGTCCGAACATCCCACCAACCACGCGCCGGTTAAGTTTGGGGTCTGACTCTGATACCACTTGTTGGATTTATCGGCCCAACGGAGCCGGACCCACTCAATCCAATAATATGATATTGTCCGCTTTGGGCCGCCCACTAGCCCGCACGGTTTTTACCACTCTGGGCTCACGTCCAAAAGGCCTCATGCTAGGGAGAGTCAATTCCTCATTTATAAACCAATCGACATCCCCACTTCTAATTGATGTGGGACTTTGATTGACACCCAACCAAAAATATTTTGATGTTACATCTCTTATTACATTTGTTAGATAAATGAATGAGAAGGAAATTAATCTCAAAATTTACTCCTAAAACTTGATATTTTCTTTTATAGGGTATATATTTTATTATATTTTGAGAGTCAATCATTCAATAATTTACAATAAAAGATGTAACATCAAAATATAACAGGTGATTTGTACCGAACATATATGGAAGCCTCCTATTACAATTTTTTTTCTTTTAATTTTTTGGTGTAATTATTGGACAACTCAGGAATTCGCCTATAAATATCCCCATACTTATCATACAGAAGTCACACCAAAATAATTCCCCCTTTATATCACTCAAGAATGGTAATAACTTTTCATCTCTTAATCTTTCCACCTAATCTTGCAACTGTTTGGCATCGCATTCATTTATCATTTTAAAGCATGTTAGCTAGACATTGTTATTAGGGATATTATTAATTAATTTAGTTATTTGTAAAATTATTTGACTCTCGACTCATTAAAATACTTTTGAAATTCTTTTTCTAAACTAGTTAACCAACTCTTTCGAGCATTTTTATTAACATGTACACGAACTCAACCCCCAGTTGTACATGAATACCTATAATGTGTGGTATTGGGATCTAATCAATGAGTATTCCAGGCGAATGTTATAGCCATCGGACCATTCGGAGGCGCCGGAGGAGAGAGTTGGGACGACGGGAGTAGCTACACCGGCGTGAGGGAAATCATGATTCACAGTGGCTTAGCCATCGACTCACTGCAGCTTGTGTACGATAAGGACGGCGTTCCTTCTCCAGGCGAAAAGCACGGCGGTGGTGGAGGCGGTGAAAACACGGTAATAACGAATTCTTATCGAGTTAGTCTCTTGTAAACCAAGTTTACATCATAAACTCTATGGCCCCCCTTAATTTAAACACCCCATCAACACATAGAGTATATAGGATTGAAAGGGGGACCACGCACCGTGAACCCGGTTTATACAAGTGTTTGTGATTCTTATCTGATCTCTTACATGAACACGAAATTGGAAAGAAAATATGTATAAATGAAGAATGGTGTGTTATGCAGGAGAAGCTTGATTTTCCAAGAGAGTATTTGACAGCGTTGAGTGGGTACTATGGGGACTTCGGAGGGAACACTGTAATTCTATCCCTCACATTTTGGACCAACTATAACAAATCCTATCAATTTGGGGGCAACCAAACTGGAACTTACTTTGAGGTTCCACTGCTGAATGCCAAGATTGTAGGATTCAAGGGCAGGAATGGCGATAACTTGGATGCCATTACCGTGTACGCTGTTCCGCTCTGATTCGTCGAATCGAACCTCTGTCCACTGCTGCAATTCATGTTACATCTTCTTTACACCGTCTGTAATGTATTGCGTTTATGTGTGCTGTATTAATACTAAGACCTACGATACATATTGTATTATATGTGTGCATCTGCAATCTTAAATAAATCCAAATGTTGAAGGGTGCCTTCCATATTTGGGGTGTTTGCTTAAATGGAGTTTGAGTTACACCATTATGTTGTGAAGATCTATTGAGTATGTTAAATTTGAATTGATTAAATACTTAAACTATATCTTTATACTAATTTAAACTTTTAGATGAAGTTAACTATTTAATATGATATCAAACCAACTTTAAGATTAAACATCTTTAAGGTTAAACCTCGCCGTCAATCCATTTAAAGTTCCACCATGAGTTCACTCATGAGTCATGACTGTGTTTTTAGATGAAAATTTAGTCCCATTTCACGATGAGGTGACTGTGTTCAGATGAAATCTACATACATAATGTATTAATAATACAAGTGTTAGTGTTTGTACAAATCTTAATACATATATTTGTGAAGAAGCCTAAAATAAATTTATAAAAGATAAACATATCATCACTTCATGTATTTTTAACGCTGCAAAAAGTAAGTTTGTGAAAAAACACGAACATCATCACCTAATGAATTTTAAAAAATTCTTTTATAAATGTGTGTTGACTGATTATTAATTGATTTGAATTTGCTTAATTAAATGTTTAATAATGTAATTTAATTTTTATGTATGAAAAGTTTTTTCTTAAATTTGTATTTTTTTATAAAGAAATATGTCATTGTATTTTTTTTAAATACATATAGTTGGAGTAATAAAAAGGTGTTATAGTTATTATTTGTATAAAAATAATAATTTATAATTTATTACAATTTTTATTTTTAATTTTAATCATTGAAGTCATTAAGGTTTATTGAATTCAAATATTCTAATGCTTTTAAAATATCTTGTTAATTAAATAGCATACCTTAAATCATACATTTTTATCTTTGCATTTAGTTGTACGATGAAAGTATTAATAATATTTAAACTCTAAAAAATATTATTTATGTTTATTTATTTATTTTATTTAATTCTATCATAATATTAAATAGGTGATGGATATCTACACTCATTTTTCTCCCTCATACACCCATTTCTCATATTTACCAAAATACCAAGAACTATAAAGTTAAAAATATCCCTAATGAATATAAATCTCCCCTCCCATATATTCACTCCTAATACATGCATACATCAAACCTAATACACCCTTCCTAAAAACTTAAAAATAATAACATCCATACAATTCTCTAAACTCCAACACACATTAGCCGCCCTCCCTCCTTATATTTTCTTACCAAAGAGTGGAAAACCCCTAGCTCAACCTATTAATTTTAGCACACAAACTCACCAAATCAATATAATGTTGGATGAAGATACGACAAAGTTGTTAAATGTACATTATTTTAACGTATTTTAACTGACTTAAATGTCATTTTAAAGTACATATACTTTGTATCAGTTGTAATTTTCTCGGTCCAACAAGAACAAAAGTTATTGGATTGTTCGACCAATGACAGATGAAAATGTGGATCTGTTCATCCGATATTGACAGAACATAGAGCATTCTATCATCCAACATTGGATGAACAAAAGGCATTCTGTCGTCCGACGTTGGCCGAATAGAGAGCATTCTGTTATTTAACCATGGCCGAAACAATGCCATACTCAATCACAATGACCTAATATCTAAAGCACCCTATTTCGATTTAAAATAACATAATTTATATATACAATTTAAAAATATAATTTCTTCGATTAGTCTCTTCTCTCTTGTTCTCTATACATGTTTCAATTTGATACATGATGAAGGGTCACTTTTCCTTTTTTTTTCTTCTTTTGAAAAGATGATAAAGTTGGGGTATGATATTAGGGGTATTGTGTAATGTTTAAAAAAAATTTGGTAGATGTACTCATTGAGGGGTATATTTATCTTTTTTAATGTGGGTGTATTTATAATTGTAGATTTTAATTGTTCATATATAGTGTGTGTATTAATTAAGTAAGAGTGTATGAAATAAAATTAGAGGTGTAGATATTTGCGGTCTATTAATTATCACATATTTATGAATTTTAGTTATTTTGTCATATAAACATGCACAATTTCACACTCCTAATTAAAAAAAAATCTTAAACACTAATTGTGAACTTTATGAAGGAGTAATTTTTATCTCTTCCTCTCTCTTTTATAATATTTTCTCTTATCTTTTAATCATTAAATTATTATCCAACAATATAATATTATAATATTATTAACTTTTTAAAATCATATCCCTCCATAATTCATCAGATTAAATATACTTTAAAATCTAAATCAACTTTTTATTATTTGCAGATGACTAAATCAACCGTTAAAAAGTTAACCTATAAACTCAAATAAAAAGTTAAATTAATTCTTAAAATACAAGTGTCATGCTTACTTAGCTTTTTAGAGTGAGACTTCTACAGTTGTGGATTATTTTAATAGTTAACTATAGGAAAATATAAGCATAAATGACACCCAATATTCAATATACTCCCTTCGTTTTTTTAGAGTATTCAAATTTACAATTACAAAATTGTGCTACTGCCAAAAATGGGTGTAAAAGCTGTATTATGACAGACAAATGACTTAGATCAGTACTATCTCGTTATCCAATTATTTCATACTTTCCTTTATTACATTATTTGTTTCTCGGAATATTTTACACTTTATTTTTACTAAATTTCATAAAAAAAATACATAATATTATCTATTTTTTACATGCATCCCAACCAGCGACGGATCTATGTGGGGCAGCCCCGGTCTCAAGCCCAGAACTGCCCACCAAAAGCCCATTATATTATATGTAAATAATTTATATTTTTAAGTTTAGCCCAATCTAAAAATATTTTAAACTCACCCAAATGAAGCTAAAAAATAAATATATCATCTCAAATTATATATATTCTATGGACCCATTACAATAAGACAAATTCTCTTGTGAGACGTGTTAAAGTATGTTTATAATATAGATAAAATATGTTAAATTATTGTTAAAGTATGTTTTTTAAAGTATGATAAATGATGAATTAAAGTATGGTTTTAGGGTGTTATAATATAATCATTATCGACATACTTTAACTACAAAAAAATATAATTTACCTATATAATAAACATACTTTAATAATGGGTGATTCGTGTGTGTGTATTCTCCATCCACTTTTGAGAAGGTGATTCGTGTGTGTATATATATATTTTTATTATTTTTTTTAATTATTATTATTATTTTTTATTTTCTTTAATAATAAATTTAGTCCACCCCACCCCACCTCGGTTTTTTAGATCCGCCACTGATTCCAACATATTACTCACTCTTTCATGTATCTCAATAACTTTACACATATTTCTTTTATTAAATTAACTAAAATATTTATTCTATTTGCTATTTTATAAATAAAAAAAACATTCTTTTCTTAAATCCCCACATAAAAATACGTGAGATATATTAGGGACAAAGAAAGTATTACTCCCTCTGTCCACTTCTAAGGTATCCATTTTACTATTTCTGGCGTTCGCTTCAAAGGTATTTATTTCTCCTATTTAGTAAAAAATAATATGACCCACCACTTCCCTCTAATACAACTACCCAATTTACATATAATAATAATACCCCTTAATCCACGTGCAAAAAGCAAATGAATATCATAGAATCGGACACGTACAAAAAGCAAATGGATACCTTAGAACCGGACGGAGGGGGTATATTATACTAATTGTTTTTTTATTTCATTTTTTTAAATATTGATGACTTTAAATCATTCGTACATATAATACATACTTCCTCCGTCCACTTCTAAGGTATCCATTTTACTATTTTTGGCATCTGATTCAAAGGTATCCATTTCCCCTATTTAGTAAAAAAGTCCACAATATGACACACCACTTCCCTCTAATACAACTACCCACTTTGCATATAGTAATAATACTCCTTAATCCACGTGCAAAAAACAAATGGATACCTTAGAATCGGACGGAGGGAGCAGTAGTTATAAGTTTTATTTAAAATTTCATAAATTATTTATAAGAACACATCAAAAAATACTTACAATAAGAGTAAGTTGTTACGCGCGCCCAAAAAAAAAACTTTCTCCGTCCCGCTCAAAGGGTGCATTTTGCTTTTTGCACATGAATTAAAGAGTATTACTATTAAATGTGTAGTGGGTAGTTGTATCAGTAGAAGTGTGAGCCCATATTTTAATTATATTAGTGGGTGTGTTTGGGTTCCATGTGTATAAAAAAGGAAAGGGGACCCTTTGTGTGGAACACCCAAAATGGAAAAAAGTGACCTTTTTGAGTGGGACGGAGGGAATATTCTTTTTTAGCAATGGATTTTGTCAATAGATTGCCAATGAAAATTATAATTTTCTACTAGCAACTGAATGCTATCGGATTCATTTCATTTTTACCAACAAAATAAAATAAGTTGTTATTTACCAATGAATTATTAACGAATATATAAATTATCAATGAAATTATTTACTAATGGAATTGAATTTTCATTGCTAAAAAATTTATCAACTACCATCTACCAATGGGAAATTATTAACTGATTACGTTGTTAATTCGTTAATAAATAAATCTAGCAATGAAATTATAATGTTTACTAATGGAATATTTCCTTAAAAAAATATAAAGACTTTCTTTTTCTTTTTTTTAACGTTAAATGTTAGTTGATAGTATAATTAGTAGTTAATCAAGCATCATACTTCACCTTTTCCTAATCTCTTTATATTTCTCCTCCTAAATGAGGAGCCCAATGATCAGGTGGACTAGTCGTAACCGGATTTAAAGGCTTTTAACAACATTTTAAGGCTCAAATGATTTTTAAAATTAAAAAATAAATAAATAAAAAATTAATCACTTGTCAAATTAAAAGTTGATAACGTGGAGATCTTCGATTTATTTTGCCTTTATATAAAATAATAGTAATATATTAGCAAATGTGATTAAAGATTGAAGCATATAAACATTTTTAGTTAAATTCCTAATCAGCTTTACAAAAGGATGCTCCCATAATTGAGCTGCGGGTCGCGTGTGTCACATGTATTTATTTATACTAAATAATATATACTCTTTCCGTCTTGGAAGACGCTTCACATTTACTATTTCACGTTGTTTAAGAAAATTTGCTTTTTAATTTTTTCAGCTGACTTTTTCAGGGGTAAAAATATCCATACTTTTGGATTTAGGATTTGGATTAACTTTATCATTAAAGTTAATCCAAACCCTAATTACTAAAAAAATACCGAAATAATTTTTCATAAAAATTCCAGAAATGAATTTAAAAAAACCTGTAGCTTCATAAATTCAACAAAAAATTAAAAAAAAACATCAAAATTACAACAGTACCATAAAATTGCATAAATTTGTCCTAAAAATTGTAGATAATTCTTACACTTCAAATTTACTTACTGTCATGGCTGAATTACATAAACAAAAATAAAATTACAACCAAGTACATAAGCTAGAGAAATCTTCATATACCTGTTCAAAGATTACTGAAAATACAAAAAATTGAGGTGAATGCATGTTTATATGACAAGTGTTAAATAAAATGACCTTAAGATAAATTGTTAGGATCAATAATTATACAAAACATGAACCATGAGACTGTAAGTTTATTATTTTGATATGTTTCCCTCCTAAGACACCTTAACAATATTGTTTTCCTTCCAAAACTGCCATTTTCTTTGTTTTCCCACCAAAACTGTCAACAAACACACATTTTTCCCTCTAATTTTCTTTTCAAGCCTTTCCCTCAAATTTTAATTTCATCATTGTGACTTGTTTCCCACCAAATTGTCCTTTCTCTTTTTCTTTTCAACAAATAAGCTACTAACCCTCAAAATTTTCCCTCCAAATTTTATTTTTAAGCATTTTCCCTCAAATTGTAATTTCATCATTGGGAATAACCCACCAAACTATCCTTTTTCTGTATTTGGTCACTAAATACAGAATTTAACCCCCAAAATTTTTCCTCTAATTTTACTTATGATGGTTTTTTGAATTTTCTGAAAAATTCCCTCCATTGTCATCACAATAATATGGTGGGACAAAGCATCAAACATAAATACACTTAGTTAACATTAAATGACACCTTCAAATCCAAACCTCTCTCAACACACAAGAAATCTGATTGGATAGTAACTTTTAAGACATAGCAGTCATAGAAGTATCCACTTTGGGAAAGCAAGAGAGGCATCACAGATTTTGGAGTTACTAGAAGAACAATATTCAACATTTGGGCAGATGCAAAAAGCCAGATTGATGCAGACATACCTGTCCACTTTATTTCTAACAAAAAAGGAGTTTCAAAGCTAAAAAGGGTTAATCTAGATCCGGAGCAAATGAAGGAGACTGCTTTTGAAAGCAGAGGTACAATTAGAGGCCTTGCGGGGTAGTGAAAGATTAGCAAATCTACAATGGGCAGGTAGATAAAAAAGGAAGATATCAAAGCTCATACAAATTCAATCAAGCCTGAGCTAACTCTGGAGAACAAGTTTCAAAGGCTCAACTACTGTTTGCATCAGATTCATCATGACAGGAATGTAGAAAAATTGATGTTTGATGAAATGTACAATGTGATCCATATTGATAAAAAATGGTTCTACATGACAAAGGTGAATGAGAGGTACTACATCATACCAGGGGAGGAAGAGCCGCACCGCACATGCAAGTCAAAGAAATTCATAACGAAATTAATGTTCATGTGTGCCGTAGCTAGGCCTATATTTGGAAGTGAAGGGCATGTTTTGTTTGATGAAAAAATAGGCATCTTTTCTTTCTCAAGGATTGAACCAGCAAAAGAAAGTCAAAGAATAGGGCAAGGGGGACAATGATTACTAAGCCATTTGACACCGTCAACAAGGAAGTGATAAGAGATTGTGTTATCAATCAGGTAACTAATTGCTCTCTTTTTAGGATCATTTACTAGTTTGAAACAATTAGGCTCTTTACATGATTATTTTCATTAATCTACTAGTATCTTCACTAGTTTACTTTTATAAGCTTGTTACCCAAACTGATAGATAATTCTAGCTATAAAGGCAAAATGGCCACCAACTATGAGTAAGGATATAATTATCCAACAGGATAATGAAAAACCACACATAGTTGATACTGATGTGGATTTTGGAATGGCTGCAAGATCTGATGGATTCAACATCAGACTTCTTAACTAGCCTCCAAACTCTCCAGGCACCAATATCAATGACTTAGGGTGGTTTAAGGCTATACAGTCACTTCAATGTGAAACAACAAGCTATAATATGGATGAGCTGATCAAGAATGTGAGGATCTCCTATGATAACCTAACACCAACTACCCTCAACAATGTGTTTCTTAGCTTACAAGACTTCCTAATTGAAATAATGAAGGTAGAAGGGGGTAAAAACTATAAAGTGCCACACTTAGGGAAAGCTAAGATGATAAGAGAGGGAACTTTGCCAATCAATCTTGAGATAGATGCAAATTGGTAATGGGCTGCATATTGAAGCTTTAGGGGAGGAGTCCAACTACAAACAGGTTTATGACATTGCAGAACTTGTGTAATATTTTGGTATTTGATCATCAACTATGTATGATCTTTTTTGTTGTTTGTGGTTTGAAACTGACCCTTTTTTGTTGTTTACAGCATAAACACAGGACTAAACAATATCCTTTTGATGTTTTTGTGTTGTTTAAGCTGTAAACAATCAATCTATATTAATGATATGGTCTTTTTGTTGTTTACAGCATAAACAACAGGACTATTCATTGTCCTTTTATTGTTTATGTGTTGTTTAAGTTGTAAACAAACATTATGGTGTGGCCTTTTTGTTCACAATGCTCTCAGAAATTTTTTCATCACCAAGCATGGTCTCCTAAAAGGTTTCTTATACCTATTGGTGACTGCTATGATATTAAAGAATATCAAGCGTCTCCAATATAGGTATGAAACCTAATGGTGACACTGAACACCTAATTTCAGGGACAAGAGTAAGTTTATCTAAGCTTGTTCTATCAAGTAGGATTGTGAGAGCGTTAAATTTGAAATAAAAATGTATTTTGAGATTGGGATTGATGTGATTTTTTTAAAATATTTTTTTTAAGATGAAGTTTATTGTGAGATGGATAGAAATGGGAAGTATGAAATTTATCATGTAACAAGGAGGGAGTAAACATAGGGGTGTGAAATTATAATTATAATTAAAAATTATATGAATGAAAATGATGGGAAATGATTGAAGGATAAATTGGAGAAGCGGTAAAAAGAGAGAAATGTGTGTGTAAAACGTAGAATCAGTTGCATAAAGAGATATTTATTAATTATTATAGCATGAAGGAAGGCAGCTCGGATTTCCTGTACCATTTGGTACATTATTTCTTATGCCACACCGTTAGATGGTCGACACGTAGGAGAGATGAACTATACCTTAATCCTTAAACCCTAGGAGCAATGGTTAGATTTATTTCTCCCTCTTACGTGTCAATCAATTAACGTGTGACACAGAAGATGATGCACCAAAATGACAGTGTGGAAGGAAATCATGGAAAAATGAGGAAGAAATTAGTTGATATGACACAAATTTAGGCATGATACAACCGTCCAACGGTCACTTAATAAATGTTAGGGTGATTTTTTAACTTATTTGGAAATAAGACAATGAATTGTGTGAGACTAGAAGTGATAATATTTTAATTAATCATGATACTCCATCTGTCCGCTTCTAAAGTATCCATTTTACTATTTTTGGTGTCCGCTTCAAAGGTATTTATTTTTCCTATTTAGTAAAAAAAATACACAATATGGTCCACCACTTCCCTCTAATACGACTACCCACTTTAAATATGATAATAATACCCCTTAATGTGCAAAAAGCAAATGGATACCAAAGAATCAGACATATGCAAAAGCAAATGGATACCTTAGAACCGGACGGAAGGAGTAGTTGTTATAAGTTTTATTTAAAGTTTCATAAATTATTTATAAGAACACATCGAAAAATACTTACAATAAGAGTAAGTTGTTACGTGCGCCCAAAAAAAACTTCCTCCGTCCCGCTCAAATGGTGTATTTTGCTTTTTGCACATGGATTAAGGAGTATTATTATTAAATGTGTAGTGGGTAGTTGTATTAGTAGGAATGTGGGCCCATATTTTAATTGTATTAGTGGGTGTATTTGGGTTCCATATGTATAAAAAAGGAAAGGGGGCCCTTTGTATGGAACGCCCAAAATAGAAAAAGTGACCCTTTGGGTAGGACGGAGGGAGTACTCTTTTTTAGCAATGAATTTTGTCAATGGATTGCCAACAAAAATTATAATTTTCTTCTAGCAACGGAATGCTAACGGATTCATTTCATTTTTACCAACAAAATAAAACCAGTTGCTATTTACCAATGAATTATCAACGAATATATAAATTACCAATGGAATTATTTACTAATGGAATTGAATTTTCATTGTGATCGCAGTCATTTTCACCTAGATTTTAGTATCTTTATTTGTGAATTTTCTGATACTTTTATCCGTATTTGTGTGATTTTTGGTGAAGTTATTGTTATTTTGAGAAATATGGTATAAATTGATAGAATTGTGTAAATGAGCTTAAATATGTGTAAAATAGGTCAAGAAATGGATAAAAATAGAGTTGGAAACGAAATGGAGACGGAGGAACAATGCATACTTGTGCACGGGCCGTGTGCGGAACACGGCCCTGTAACAAGTGGCCGTGTATTATCATCAGAAATCGCTGCTCGCCCAGGAGGAAAGTCGTGTGCTGGTGCACGGGCCGTGCGTTGCTGCACGCCCCATGTGCAAAACACAGCCCTGTAAGAAGAAATCGTGTATTGTCGTCAGAAAATGCTACACGCCCATAACTGAGGCCATGTAGGCAGCTCGAGCCGTGTCCGGAAGCACACATAACACGCCAAAGTAGGTGTGCTCTACACGGGCCTTGCGCTGCTACACGGGCCGTGTAGGTGCAAAAATCTGTGTAGATTTCATAATATTTCGGAAGCTTCTAGAAGATCTATTAGTGATATAAAAGGGTGACTTGTGCGAAATTAGAAGGAAGAGATCATTTCAATAGCAGTTACACACACTCCACACCACATTTTCTCACATCCTAGATCCATCATCCATCTCTATCCAATAGATCCATCCAATTTCCATTGGATCTCCACAATCAATCCATAAATCCATCATCCAATCCATCCATCCACCATTTGAGAAGAGGAAAGAATCAAGGATCGAAGGAGTTAGCATATTGAAGAGAAGGAAGATTTATCCATGAAAGAGAAGCCAATCTACTTTTCAATTGTTGATTTTCTTCTTATTTTGGCCCAAATGGAGCAAGGATTGATTTGTAATGGTATAAACACAATGTTTAGTGAATAGTCATATAGTAAGGCTAATCATATGAAAGGTTGAGATAAAGAGTTAGATGTGTAGAACTTGAGTAGTGTTTTGAATTAAATTGTGGATTTCCTTTTATGATGTATTAATAATGTTTCAATTCAATACTTTTGTGATTAAATTCTCTATTCATAGTGTTAGGATGGTCATTCCAATATTGTGAGTGGATGTTTAATTGAATCATATATTGAAATGTGCATGCATGTTAGTATAAGGGGAGGTAAGTCATACCCTCTTTAGGCTTAGAACATTCATAGAGGGACACTTAAGAAATTAAGTGAAAAGAACTAACTTATGATCATAGTACCTTAAGGGAATTGAGATTAAGACCAATCTTTGGAGACTTAGACTTGTAAAAGAGTTGAGAACCTAATTGCCTTGGCCATAGGATTAGGGGTAAAATCGTGATTGCTTTTAGTCCACAAATTAATGAAATTCACCATCAAGAGTTTTGCATATCTAGCTCAAGTCTTAACCATGATTATGATTAGTTTTGCTTTCTTCTCAAGTAAATTCTATCTCCATTCCATTCATCAATTGTTTGTTGTTTGATCTATTACTTTGTTGGTTTAAATTCTAGTTGAGTAAGTAGAGAATTCAGTAGTAGTTTTATATAGAAAACATTCAAACTATCATCCTTACAAAGCATAAATCAATGAAAAATTCGGATACAAGCATGAGTTTACTTTTCCTTGGGATGATATTACTATAAATTTTGTACTTGGTCACGCGTTTACTCGATGATAGAGTCTCTTACTCTTACACATTTTACAAGAAATGCGACTAAGAAAATGGCACTGCTTGCCGGAAAAATGTTAAACTTTTTGGTTGTAACGAGTTTGAAGTTGATTAGTTTTGATAAGGATATTTCTTTTATTTGGTACTTGTTTTCTTGACTTGGTTATTTGGAGAGCTCATTTGACAATTCTTGTAGGTACATGTGAACTAGTTCAAGGTCTCAATCTATTGAACCTTTGAACTTGGAATTGAAAGTTACCTTAAGAAGACAAAGAAGAGGAGTATTAGAGACTACGGAAGAGAGTATGGAAGAAGTAAGAGATAATGCAAACATGTTTGATGAAGAAGGTAATATGAGGAATTTTCATGGAGTTGATAATGTTAGAGGAGGTTATAATAATCCGGAATTTGTGCCACAAGCTTATGCTCAACAAATTCACTTGCAAAACTAACAAATGCAATCTATTATTCAAAACTTGATGACACAACAAGAAGCAAGGAATAATCCTCCGGTGGTGCAAAATCAACCTCATGGAAATGGAAATAATGGAGCGGGAATGCATGTCCGTGATCATATCCAACCGCAATATGGGAATTATGAAATGGGCCCGTCATTGAATGCTAATAATTTTGAGATCAAGATGGGATTGATCAACATGGTGCAAGCAAATCAATTTGGTGGTGGTGCTATGGAGGATCCAAATGCTCACTTAGCCCAATTTACGAAGTTAGCCAACACGATAAAGATAAATGAGGTAAGTGAGGATGTTGATAAAATGAAGCTTTTCTCATTTTCATTAAGAGATAGAGCTAAGGCTTGGTATCATACTATACCACCGGGATCCTACACCACATGGAGAGAGTTGGCATAAAGGTTCTTGAGCAAGTATTTTCCGCCTTCAAAGATGTTGCATCTAAAAGGGCAAATCTTTCAATTCAAGCAATTTTCACTTGAGACATTTAGTGAAGCATGGGACCGATTCAAAGAGATGCTAAGAAAGTATCCACAACATGGATTCCCCAAAGAGCAACAAATAGGATTTTTCTATGCCAGATTATATAGAAGTGAGATGATGCTTATTGATGCTTCGGCGGGAGGTTCGATTTTGGGGCAAATTTCGGAAAGAGCAATGGCTATATGTGAGGAAGTAGCTTTGAATACGGGTCAATGGCCTATGGATCGTGCATCGGGGATGTATGAAAGGAAGAGAATTCCTAAGATGTAAGAAGTGTGCTTGCAACAAGGGAAAAAGGTGGAAGTGCCTAAGGAAGATATGACCGATAAGGCGATCACAGAGATATTAAAGAGGATGAATGCTAACATGCAAGTGTCTCCAAATTCTACACCGGTGGTAAATCAACAAGTGCTTGCAAATCCTCAACATGGTATGGCATTGCCTTTGATGAATCAACAAATGTTTCCTAAACTTCAACAAAGCATGACTATGCCTAATATAGGTCAATCTTCTCAAAGTTGTCAAATGCCTACATCCATGCCTCAGCAAGGTATGTCCTCTAATTTTGGAATTCAAGATACATGATATCCACCGGAGATGACGCTTGAGAAAGTTGCCTTCATGCAATGAAGGAACTTCCAAGGAAATTATGGTGGTAACTTTGGAAATCATGGAGGAGGATATCCACAAAGGCAAGGAGGATGGGGGCAAGGTAACTTTCAAGAAAATTTTAACTAACCTCGTAGATATGAGAATTTGTCATATGGGAATCAAGGGAATGCCCTTACTCTTCCACCGGGAATCAATCCGAGTGAGAAAGCTCCAAATGGTGAAGGGAAGCCTACAATGGAGGATCAAATAGCCAAAATGTTTGATTTTATGAGGCAAGAGAAGAGGTGAATGACAAAAGATTTGATTCTAGTAAGCAAAGAGATGAAATGATTGATAATAGATTCAAAATCTTGGAGACACAAATAAGTCAAATGGCAAGTGAAAGGGGTGATCTTCAGGGGTGATCTTCATCGTCAAGAAAAATTTTCATCTACAACCATTACTAATCCAAAAGAGTAGTGTAAGGCTATTGAACTTTGTAGTGGAACAAAATACGAAGGGCCTTCTATGCCAATGGAAGTAGAGGAGGTAGAATGTGAAGTTGAGCCTATGGAAAGAATGGATGAAGAAGGGAAAGAGAAAGAAGTTGAAATTGATGAAAAAGATAAAAGTACCCCTATACTTGAAGAAGAAAAGGTGAAGTCTCCAAAGAAGTGGGAAAGATGTAGAGAAGCAAAATATAAAGAGAGAGAAGAGAAATTTGAAAGGGATGAATGAAAAATTCCGAAGTTGCCCGTTACAATTCTGTTTCAATAAAGATATTTGAAAAAGGGATTAGAAGAGAAATTTGCCAAGTTTGTTGAAATGTTGAAGAAGATTCATGTGAACATTCCTTTTGCAGAGGCTTTACTTCAAATGTCCAACTACTCCAAGTTTTTGAAAGATATCTGGTCTAAGAAAAGAAGCTTGGAAGAGTTTGAAATGGTGAACTTGATGGAGGAATGTAGTGCTATCTTGCAAAAGAAACTTTCCACTAAATTGAAATATGCGGGGAGTTCTACGATTCCATGTGAGATGGGAGAGCATGAAAACTACAAAGCCTTATGTGATTTGGGGGCTAGTATTAACTTGATGCCCTTGTCAATTTTCAAGTAGTTGGGTATTGGTGAGGTCAAACCGACATCGGTTACACTTCAATTAGCCGACCGGTCATTGACATATCCGAAGAAAATTGTGGAAAATATTTTGATCAAAGTTGGCAAGTTTGTATTTCCCTTTGATTTTTTGGTATTAGACATGGATGAGGATTCGAATATTCCATTAATGCTTGGTCGTCCATTTCTTGCCACGGGAAAGGCATTGATAGACGTGGAGAAAGGGGAGCTCATTTTGAGAGCGAATGATGATGAGGTGATATTTTCATTGAGAGATGCTATGAGGTATCCTAAGAACAAGGAGGAATGTAGAAGATTTGAGGTTGTTGACAACATTGTTAAAGAGCATATGTATCACCTTCACTCCAAGGATCCGTTGGAACTTATCATAAGCCATTCTTACTCTATTGAATCTATTAAATCTAAGTCTTCTTTTTGTTTAAAAAATAATAAAATGATTGATGAATTGCATGGTTTAAACGCTTGTAGGGAACTCACGAATGAAGAGGCAAATGAAGCAAAGGTGGAGAAACTTGATGAAGAACCAAAAGAGGAAGTGCAAGAAAAGAAGAAGATAGAGTTGAAACCATTGGCGGAGCATTTGAAGTATGCTTACTTAGAAGAGAATGAAATGTATCCAGTAATTGTATCCTCTTCCCTTATTGATTTAGAATTAGAAAAATTGTTAAGAGTTTTAAGAGAGCATAAATCCTCTATTGGTTGGAGCATAAAAGACTTGAAAGGTATTAGGCCATCTATGTACATGCATAAGATTCATTTGATTGATGATGAGAAGTCTTGTGTGCAAAACCAATGTAGATTAAATCCTATAATGCAAGAAGTGGTAAGAAAAGGTGTTAAAAAAATGACTTGATGCGAGAATAATCTTTTCAATTAGTGATAGTCAATATGTAAATCCCTTATATGTAGTGGCAAAAAAGGGTGGTATGATAATTGTTAGATTCGATACAAATAAAACAATTGCCACTATAACTATCACGGGTTGGAGAGTGTGTGTTGATTATTGTAAATTGAATAAAAATACTCGTAAAGATCATTTCCCATTGCCATTCATAGACCAAATATTGGATCGTCTTGCAGGGCATGAGTACTATTATTTTCTTGATGGTTATTCCGGGTACAATCAAATATTGATTGCACCAGAAGACCAAGAGAAGACAACTTTCACATGTCCCTATGGTACGTTTGCATTTAGAATGATGCCGTTTGGTCTATGCAATGTCCCTGCCATTTTTCAGCGTTGTATGATGGCTATCTTCGATGGTTTAATTGAAAATATTATGGAGGTGTTTATGGATGACTTTTCCATGTATGGTTCCTCTTATGATATTTGCTTGACTAATCTCACTATTGTGTTGTAGAGGTGTGAAGAATCGAATCTTGTGCTAAATTGGGAAAAGTGCCATTTTATGGTGACCGATGGGATATTATTGGGGCATCATATTTCAAAGCATGGGTTAAAAGTGGATAGAGCTAAAGTGATAGCCATAGAACATCTTCCCCCTCCTACTAGTGAGAAGGGGGTGAGATCATTCTTAGGTCATGCGGGCTTCTATAGACGCTTCATTAAAGATTTTTCTAAAATTGCTAAACCTCTTTGTAAATTGCTTGAAAAAGATTGTCCATTTCACTTCGATGATTAATGTTGTGTATCATTTCAGGTGCTTAAGGATGCTCTCACTTCATCGTCAATACTCATTACTCCAGATTGGAGTTTGCAATTTGAACTACATTGTGATGCTAGCGATCAATCCATTGGAGTGGTGTTGGGCCAAACAAGGAAAAAGAAGTTTAGAGCAATCTATTATACCTCGAAGACATTGAATTAGTGCCAAGTCAATTACACCACAACGGAGAAGGAATTTTTAGTCGTAGTGTATGCTTTTGAGAAGTTTCAACCATACTTGGTTGGAACCCAAATGATTGTCTACACGGATCACGCGGCTATAAAATACCTAATGAGTAAGAAAGATGCAAAACCTCATTTAATCTGTTGGGTATTGCTTTTGCAGGAATTTGATATGATTATCAAGGATAAAAAAGGCGTGGAGAATGTGATCGCGGATCATTTATCTAGATTGAAAAATAGAGGTGAGAATAAAGACATGAAGCTGATTGGAGATGAGTTCCCGGATGAGTAGATTTTGCTATTAGAATTTGAGCAAGTGTGTACTCTCATGGTGAATATGCCGTCTTGGTATGCCGACAATGTCAACTTCATTGTGTGTGGAATCAAGCCCACATTACTTAATGAGTAGATGGAAAAGAGGTTTCAAGTTGAAGTGAAGAAGTACTTGTGGGATGAACCATATTTGTTTAAAATTTTCAATGATGGAGTAATAAGGAGATGTGTGGCTGAAGAAGAAGTCATGGGGATTCTTGAGTTATGTCATTTATCTTTGTGTGGAGGCCAATTCGCTCATCAAAAGACGGGGCCAAAGATCTTACAATCGAATTTTATTGGCCAACATTGTTTAAGGATGCAAAGAAGTTTGTGTCAAAGTGTGATAAATGCCAAAGAATAGGGGGAATAAGTAAGCGAGATGAGATGCCCATGAGCTTGAGGATTGATGTGGAAATATTTGATTTATGGGGCATTGATTTTATGGGACCATTTTCCTCGTCTAAGGGATATGTGTACATCTTGCTAGCTGTGGATTATGTGTCGAACTGGGTGGAGACAATCCCCACTAAGACAAATGATGATGTGCAAATGTTCTTGAAAAAGAATATTTTTGCTAGGTTTGGAGTTCTACGGGCTTTAGTGAGTGATGGAGGATCACACTTTGTAAACAAGTTAATGGAGAGTTTGTTGAAGAGATATTGAGTGAAGCATCGAGTGGCTACACCTTACCACCCTCAAGCAAATGGTTTTGCGGAGGTGTCAAACCGCCAAATCAAGTTAGTTTCGAAGAAGACCATCAATGGAGGGAGGAAGGATTGGTCGGACAAGCTTGATGATACTTTATGGGCTTATCGGATGGCTTTTAAAACCATTCTTGATGTGTCACCCTATCAATTGGTCTATGGTAAAGTTTGTCATCTCCCCGTGGAGTTGGAATACCGTGCATTGTGGGCTATCAAATGCCTCAATATGGATGAAAGAGAGAGTGGTCAAGTAAGGTTGTTGAAGTTAGTTGAGTTGGAGGAGTTTAGAGGAAGAGCATTTGATAACTCAATTATCTACAAGGAAAATATGAAGATATGGCATGATGCTAAGGTAAAAGAGAAGACGTTTGCTCCGGGGGACAAAGTTCTTGTATTCAATTTGAGGCTTAAGTTGTTTCCCGAAAAGCTTAAGTCTATATGGATGGAGCCATATGAAGGCTTGAAGTGTTGAGTGGATATACATTGAAGCTTAAGGGTCCGAATAATGAGTTTGTGGTAAATGGTCATCGAGTGAAGCATTATCTATCTCCTTCTCAAAAGGAGATAGTGTATGTGGATACTCTCTTTTCTTGAACTTCTTTGATTGTGGAGTAGTGTAGTTTTTTTTTTTGATAGTTTTCTTGAGATTTGGTTTGTAGGTGGTGAAACTTATGGAGAAAAGTTCATTGGATGAAAGACAAGGATGCTAAAGGTGAAATGATGATGTATGCCACACTACTCTTTCTAAACTTAAATTTTAACACTTGTGTTACTTTAAGTTTGAAGGGAGGTTGCGTGGTGGACATACTTAATCATATGTACACAAAGAGTCATAGAGTCATCACGAGGTAAGTTCATGAAGAGCATTGGTGGAAATGACAAGGGTACGTCTCACCACTTTTTTGCAAACTTAATTCACAACTTGTTTCGATTTAAGTTTGGGGGGAGAGTGCGTGGTGTGACTTATACCTTGTTTATGCTTTAGTGTGTGATGAATCATGTGTATTATATTATCTTGCAAAATGGTTAATTTTGAAATTTTTCTCATGAGTTAGGATAGTTTTGGCATGTTTGGTGGTGTTTAAGTACTTGACAATCTATTATTTGATCATATTTGTGGTGTGAATGATGTTTTGAAGTATTTTTGAGAATGAATAGGGTGTATGAGAAGTGTAAAAATAGGGTAAAGATGAGGTGAAGTGTGAAAATAGAAAACATGGTAAAAATGCTACATGAGCCGTGTGCGGAGCACGACCCTGTAACAACAGGCCGTGTATTGACATAAGAACACTCTACTCGCCTAGGGTCTTGGCCGAGCTTCGAGCTCAAGCCGTGCAGAAAAGCAGGTACACGGGCCGTGTGTGGAGCACGGTCTTGTAACAAGAGGCCGTGTATTGACATCATAAAATGCTACACGGCCACACTTGAGGCAGTGCAACACTACATGTGCCGTGTAGGGTTTAATTTCAGTTTTTAAAAGGGTCGATCCATACTCGCTTCCACACGCTTAAATCCTTCTGTACACACTCTTTTCACTCTAAATTCCTGTCCCTAGTGCATTAATCGACCAACAAGGTTAGTATTGAGAGATTGTGAGTGAGTTTCTTCAATTGTGCTCACAAAAGAACACTTCTCCATATCCAAGTTTGAAAGGTATGAATTCTTTGAACCCAAGCTTGGGAATTTTGATAGAAATTGGATACATTGATGCATGGGCTTATGATATTATGTGTTTTGAATGAATTTGTGAGTAATAAGCATTCATGTATCAATGTGATTTGTTAATTGAGAATTGAATTAGGGTTCATGAGAAGTTGAATTAGGGGATTTTGTGAGAATGATGAAATTGATTGAATATGTTGTGCAAATTGAGTGATCATACTTGTGTAATGTTTAAATTGTGAATAATTAGACTTAGATGTTGAGGATTTGGGCATGAGGCTATGTGAATTGTATTTTGAAATAATGTTAAAACGTTGTGCATGCCAAGTGTTCGATGAAATGCCTAAGTGATGATTTTAGTTAAATTTGAGATCATAGGTTCATAGTGCTTAGTGTTGATATGTGTTGGGACTTATGTGTGCAAGTATGATAGGAATTGAGATAGGAATTATGGTTAGTTGAGATGAATGATGGTGAAGTGCATATTATGATTAAGTTTGAAGTTTTAATGATGTGAATAAGTGATGTTGATGCATAGTATATTTCACACTTAAGTTGAATGGCTAGAGTAGAATTTAACTTAATGCATTAACATTCTTATTGATGAAGTTTAATATAACTTGAGCATTGTTGTATTGTAGATGGTTAAGAGGAAAGTTAGACCAAGAAATGAGAATTTCATAGTCATTACTGATCCAGAGGAGTTGGCTAATCTTGATGCAAAACTGATGGAAGATGGGATCCATCTGGATTATTTTGGAGTAGAGTTTGAAGATTATTGGGGTAAATATGTGCTCTGATGGCAGACGTTAGCTCCGAAGATCAAACCAACTCGATTCTAAGACACAGCAACGATGAGAGGGTTGGGAATCGAGGAGGATTTGAGGAAGCTATTCAGATTTGCACAACTGGAGACTTTCTTTGACAAAAGGCCACCTACTTATTACCATCTAACTGCTGAGTTTATGAACACATTGCAAGTAAAGAAGGATCAAAATGGTTTCCCTATTTGAGTGACGTTTCAGCTGGATAATGTGTTGAGAGGAAAGATTCCACTACCTGTGTTGAACGAGTGTGATGAGTGATATTTTCACCTACATTTTAATATCTTTTTATGTGAGTTTTCGTATATTTTTATTCGTATTTTATGTGTTATTTGGTTGTGTTTTGTGTTTTCATGGAAATATGTGTGAATAAGCTTAAACCTATAATTTTCACTTTTTATTTGATGCTAGATATGATAAGAAAGATGTAGGAAAAAACGGATCTCAATTCGGAGTTGAAACGAGGGAGAACGAGCCAAAACAGTGAAGAAATACAGGAGCCAGCACCAACACAGGCCGTGTAGCCAACACGGCCCTGTAAGCGATGGCCGTGCGGCGACACCTATTCGTTTAACACGGGCACCTTAAGGCCGTGTCCAGTCGCACGAGGCGTGTTGGCAGCACGAGCCGTGTCATCAACACGGCCCTGTAAGAAAAGGTCGTGCGGGAGCATCAATTTACACGACACGGCCACCTTATGGCCGTGTGGCAGAGCACGACTCGTGCTGTGTAAAATCCTAGAAAAAAAATCAGAATCCTTCTAGAAGCCTCCCAAGGGGTATAAATACCCAATACTTCAATATGTGAGGGGAGATCCAAAATTCCACCTTCCCCACACACCTCACACACCATTTCCTCCATTTTTCACCTTCATCTTCATCCATTCACCATCCTTTGGATCTACAATCATCCAACCATCAAAATCATCATCCAATTGAAGAAAAGAAACAGGGAAGAGAGGAAGATAACAAGGGAAGGAAGGAAATCACCATTGAAGTGACATCAAGGGAGTTTCCATTCATTTCTTGTATTAAACCTCATAGTTTCATCATGTTTTGTAAGGATCTTAATGTCTATGTTCATTTCCTTCTTAATATGGTAGGCTAATCTCCCTTGTGAGATTAGCAACATGATAGTTGTTGGATAATTTTGGGGATTTGTGTATTTGAATTCATATGTTGATTGGATCTATGATTTTCTATCATTGATTATTAATTGCTTGATTTGTGTGTTTAGTTGTTCTAGATATGTGATTAGATTGAGAAATCAATTATATGCTTAGGATAATTAAGTGAATCATTTCATCAAACACTTCATGTGCATTATTGATTGTGAAAAGATTGAGAAGTCCTTCATAGTTTAAAACCCTTTGGTAGGACATTTGATTGGTTTGATCGAGAGATTGATTAATTATGTGAAGGGACTCTCATTTAAGCTTAGTACCTAGTTGGAATTGTTTAAGTGAGAACCAATCCATTGAGCTATTTGATATTCATATCCTATCCATCTCGAGAGGGAGTTTAGGTGATCTTAGTGTTGGCCCTTAGTCTACAATCCATGATACATATGAATTTGATGCATAATTCCTAGAATTTTCACTTCTTAATTGTTGTTAATCTCACTTTTAATCAATTTGGTAAACCACTTTGGATGCCCACCATGTACAAACCACCAGAGTTTCTATGAAGGAGGTGGTTTCAATCAACAAGAATGGTGGAAGAGCTTGGTGAATAATGGGACTGAACAAGCAGGTTATGTTCCCAGTGCTTCAAAGGGAACTGCAATCCGAAATCCGGTGATGAGATACCTAGAGAAGATTGTTTCTAACACCATCTTAGGAAGATTTGAGGGTGGAGCTGTGATAAGAGTGTAAATTTGCATGTTTTGGGCTTTGATTTGCATAGAAATGGAGTACTATTTGGTCTTTTATCGAGACAAATTGGTACATTTATGAGAAAGGAACGAATCAAAGGGTACAAGGGCGATTTGAGCATATTCGTATGGGAAAACAGGTAAAAAAAAGGCTCAGAATTAGAAGAAACAATTTTGGAGGCAAAATCAAGATGTTGTTCGACCGAGCTAACTTGTTCGACCTTTAATAGGTGGTCGAATGGGAGGTGGCAAGTCGAGTAGATTGCTAGAGCCCATCTAGTGAGCTCGTTCGACTTGGAGGATCTGCTTGACCAATATTATCTTGGTCGAACAGATGAGAGAAAGTCGAGCAAAATACAGAAAACATCCAGAGAGCTCGTTCGACTTGGAGGCATTGCTCGACCAAGATCAATTTGGTCGACCAAGAGCGGTTTTGTCGAGCAAATTGCCAAAATTGTCCAGAATATTTGTTCGACTAGGGGCTTCTTGTTCAACTTGGATGCTGAGGCCGAACTACGTGTCACTGAATGTTATTTATTATATTTTCGGGTGTTTTTCACCAAATTTAATGTGTGCTTAAAGCAAATGCCCATCCTAAGCCCATAAGGAGATCCTATGTGTATAAAAGAAGAGCTTTCACAGGAGAGAGGACACAACACAAGACCACACATCTTCCTTCATCCACCAAACCCTACCACCATCCGAAGGGGTTGAGAGAGAGGTTCGTCTGGCGAGTCAAGTAAGATCATACTAGCCATGATTGTTCTTAGATTAATCATGGGCTAGAACCATCTTGGTAGTTCTAGGGTTATGAAAGTTTTATGAGTTAGTCGAATTTCCATGTGTAAACTCCGTACAACACTACTTGTGGCTTATTTTATATAAGATTGTGCTTTTTCAATCCATACTCACGGTTGTTTTGTACATCATTAACTGTTATATAGAGTCTAAATACATCTCTTGGTTATTGATTGAATGCGTTCACCGCTGAGCAGAATCACATGTTATAATTCTAAGTGAAGGGATTCTGAAGTCTTATTAGAACTATTTTATATAGATACTTGTTAATTGAATCGTATTCGGGTTAAAAGTAGGATAAAGAGTATTACTTTATAGTACCTAAAAAGGGAGATCAAATCGGGTTAGAGTACTTAGTGCATGGAAATAATTGATTATGATATTACATAGAAAGAGGGTAGAGTATATGTCTTGCTCCAAGAATATTCACATGTGTCATACGCTTGCTTACTTGTGTCTATAGAGTACGCTTGCATGGTTTAGTGATGCGTCCATAAACCACAAGGCAGAGTCGGACACCAATGCATGGAAAGGAGATTGACGAATGAAACTGGATTACCTGAAGACTACTCTATTACTTATTCGATCACAATCGAATTTCTTCTCTTACTTGTTTACTTATCTTGCTAATTTTATTATATGCTATTTAATTCCTAATAAAACTAACTCAAATTTACCAACATAATCTTAGTTAATTAGAATATAATTGAATTGATATTAATCTGTCCCATGGATTCGATATATACTTGGTCACCTTTCAAAACTACAATTGATATCCTTATACTTGAGGATTAATTTTGTGTATTGAGAAAACGCTCATCAAGTTTCTGGCACCGTTGCCGGGGACGACATTAAATATCTTTTGATTATATCTAGTTTAATTGAGATTATTATTCTTATTTTTTATTTCTAACACTTATTCTTTTTAGGTGTATGCTCACAAGATCAAAGAAAGGTAAATTAGAACCATATAATCCAGAGATAAGAGCATCGTCAAGGAAGAAAAAGAAGAAGAAGTGTAAGAACAAGAACGTAGATCCAACTGAAGCTCTTAACTTTGGAGTTGAAGTTGACGTGCTAAATTCGCAAATGATTGAAGCTGCAACCGAAGATAATTTAGAAGTAGAAACAATCAACGTGGCAGCGAATCCTGATACACTTGCCATCCCTGAAGTCTTTAAGAACAATGGGGGGCAATGCTAGGTTATTAGGAGCGAGAGGGACCAGAACCAATTTCGATTTACACCTTGCTCTTATAACCATGATTAAGAGGAGTCCCTTCTCTGGGGGAATGTTCGAAGATCCTCAACAACATCTTAATAAGTTCCTTGGGTATGCAAGTACACAAAAAGATGCAGGAGCTCATGAGGATGTGAGGAAAATCATATTGTTTAAGTTCTCGCTGAATGAAAAGGTGAGAGATTGGTATGATAATCTTGAAGCTACTAAATGTGATACATGGGAGAAGTTGAAAGTAAAATTCTTGGAGCGATACATGCCACCTTCTAAGATGTTCAATTTTCTATCCATGGGAATGAGAAGTTTCATGAAGCGTAGGACCGTTTCAAGGACATGCTTCGTAAGTGTCCTTAATATGGGCTATCAAAGGCCCAATATATCAGTATATTCTACAATGGGTTGGATTGCGATTCTCGAGTTTTACTTGATATTTCTTCTAATGGAGCATTGCTTACGAAGTCACCTATTGAGGCTGAGAAGCTTTTTGAGGATATTTCGATGAACTCAATGGATTGGCCGACTGATAGAGTTCGAGGCACTTATGTCCTTGGGAAAGTAGCACAGGTAGAGCACACGATGGTGAAGTTGGGGAGAGATGACGAGATCGTCTCTAGCTTGGTTAACATTAGTAAGCTACTAGAGTCTCAAACAAAAGTAGATCACTGATTTAACCCATAAAGTACCAATAGTGCAGCAGGACGTTGGCTATGAAGGAGCAAGACAAGAGGAGATCGAGGAGGCAAACTAAGGAAACTACAACAATCGTGGTCCCCCGGGTGGTTATCAACAACCTAGGAGGCCGGAGTTTTCATGGAGCAATCCGAACAATGCGATGCAACTTCCTGTTGGTGTTGATCCAGGAGCTAAAATAGAAGAAGGAAAGTCGGGTTTTGAAGATACGGTGAATCGGTACATGGTGAGGAATGATGCAAGAGTATACCATCTCGAGGCAAAGTTAGAGAAAAAGATTGATGATAATCATAAGGACTTGTCTACGCAAGTGAAAGACCTCACGTTGTTGATGGGAAAAATGGCTGGGAATGTCAACAAATTGACTCAAACTATTGAGAAGGGGAAGTTTCCATCTCAAAGTATTGAGAATCCAAAGTCTTGCCATGCCATCACATTGAGGTCGGGAATGCAATATGAGGGTCTGATGTTGCCTGCAAATCAAGCCAAAGGAGACAGAGAAGTTGCTCGACAAAACTGGAACTGCTCGATCGGACTACCTAGTCGAGCAGAGGTCGAACAACCTCAAGAAAAGCAGAATTACGATACTCTATTTTCTGATCAATCGTTCGACCAATACCAAGCCATTCGACCTGACCATCTTGGTCGAACGGAGGTCGAACAGAAGTACTGTGATGGGAGTTAACGATCTGGAAACTTGTTCGACCAGAGTCAATCTATTCGACCAAACCATATTGGTCAAACGATGGTAGAGCAACATGTTTCCGATAAGAAGATGTGATCAGACGAGCTGCTCGACCAAAACCAAGTGGTTCGACCAACCTACCCTGGTTGAACTAAGGTCGAGCAGAGCAATTCAAAGTCTGATTTGATACCGAATGCGACACCTGTTGATCAGAACACTCTAGATACATCTCAAGAACAGAATACCAAGCTTACAGTGGTAGAAAAGAAACGGGAGAGAGCCAAAAGGTTTAGAGCCGAGAAAGATAAAGTGGAGAAGGTTGAACCTGATGAATGGGGAATTCCCAAAACAAAGATACCTCCGTCTTTTCCTCTCAAGCTCGTGAAGAAGGGATTAGAGGAAAAGTTCAAGAAGTTTTCAGAGATCATAAATAAAATAAGTTTGAACATTCCTTTCTCTGAAGCAATTCTGGAGATGCCGTATTATGCCCACTTTCTAAGGGATATTCTTTTGAAGAAGAGAAGCTTAAATGGAATCAAAATGGTGAGTCTGTCTGAAAATTGCAGCTCTATTATACAAAGGAAGTTGTCAGCTAAGCTTAAGGATCCGGGAAGTTTCACTATATTATGTGAGATTGGAAAGGGGTCGGCACGTCGAGCCTTGTGTGATCTAGGGGCAAGCATCAATGTGATGCCATTGTCCACTTTTAAAAGGCTTAGTTTGGGGGAGTTAACTCCCATATCGGTGGCTCTACAGCTACATATAGGTCTATGACATTTCCGAAAGGAGTTATCGAAGGCGTTCTAGTCAAAATTGTGGATTTTCTGGTGCTAGAGATGGAAGACGACAAGGACAATGCTTCTTTAATCTTAGGGAGACCATTCCTTGCAACTGCTGGAGTCATGATAGATGTACAAAAGGGTGAGTTATGGTTGAGGATGGATAAAGAAGAAGTCCTGTTTAACTTGGATAAAGCAATGAAGATGCCAATGAAGACACAATGCCACATCATTGATGTGGTAGAGGAGATCGTTAATGAAGACATGTGTATGATTCTTTCAAAGGATCCTCTTGAAACATGTTTGATTGAGTCTCTTACTTTTCCCACTACGGAGCTAGATGAACTCTCCAATAAGGTATGTATCGAATTTCTTGAAAACTTGCTTGCTTTGGGTGATGACAGGTATGAATCGCAAAGAACAAAGATTGAAGAGGTGAAGTGGACAAGGAAGTACTTGCCTTGTACAGAGAAAGTGCACCTCAAGAAGAGAAGAAAGATGAGATGAAACCGCTATCGGATCACTTGAAGTATGCTTATGTTTTTGACAATGGAAAATATCCGGTAATTGTATCTTCTTCTCTTGATGATGTTCAACTTGAGGAATTGTTAAATGTGCTTAGGAAGTATAAGTTTGCGATTGATTGGTCTCTTGGCGATTTGAAAGGTATTAGTCCTTCGTATTGCATGCATCGAATAAGATTGTTAGATGAGGCAAAGAGTAGCATTCAAAATTAGTGGAGGGTGAATCCCGCTATTCAAGAAGTGATTAGAAAGTAAATCCTAATGTGGCTTGATGCAGGGATTATTTATCCTATTAGTGATAGTCCCCATGTGAGTCCATTGCATGTTGTTGCCAAAAAGGGGGGCATGACTATAGTGAAAGCCGAAGATGATGAGAAGTTAGCCACTAGAATTCCTACGTGATGGCATGTGTGTACGGACTACTAAAAATTGAATAAGAATACATGCAAAGACCATTTTTCCCTTCCTTTCATGGATCAAATGCTTGATCGTCTTGCGGGGTATGAGTATTATTGCTTCTTGGATGGGTACTCGGGTTATAAATCAAATCATGATCGCACTCGTGGATCAAGAGAAGACTACTTTCACTTGCCCGTATGGGACATTTTCCTTTAGAAAGATGCCTTTTGGATTGTGTAATGCGCCTGCGACATTTCACCATTGTATGATTGCAATATTTGATGGGTTGATAGAAAAGATCATGGAGGTGTTCATGGATGACTTTTCTGTATTTGGTTCCTCTTTTGATGTTTGTTTATCTAACCTTGCTATTATTTTGAAAAGATGTCAAGAAACTAATCTTGTCTTGAATTGGGAGAAGTGTCACTTCATGGTGAGAGATGGGATTGTTCTTGGCCATCATATCTCAGCCAAAGGATTGCAGGTGGATAGAGCGAATGTGGTAGCGATCGAGAAGCTTTCACCACCTACGAATAAGAAAGGAGTGCGGTCTTTCCTTGGACACGCCAGTTTTTATAAAAGATTCATAAAAGACTTATCGAAATACTCTAAGCCCTTATTTCATTTACTTAAAAAGGATATTCCTTTTGTTTTTGATGAAGAATGTTTAACAGCTTTTCAAGTTTTGAAGGAGGCGCTTATTACTGCACCTATCTTGATCACACCGGATTGGACTCAGCCATTTGTACTAATGTGTGATACGAGTGACTTAGCACTTGGAGTGGTGCTTGGGCAGTTGAGGGATAAGAAGTTTTGTGCCATTTACTATGAGAGTAAGACTTTCGATGCGGCACAAAAGAACTACATGATGACTGAAAATGAGTTTCTTGCTGTGATATACGCATTCAATAAGTTTCGACAGTACTTGGTTGGCATGAAAACAATAGTGTACACGGATCACTCTGCGATTCGGTACTTGATGGAGAAGAAGGAGACGAAGCCAAGGATCATTAGATGAATTCTTCTTCTGCAGGAGTTTGATATGGAAATTCGAGATAAGAAAGGAACGGAAAACGTCTTGGCGGATCACCTATCAAGATTGGAGACAAGGGAACATTGTGATGATTCATTTGATTACATAGAAGAGTTATTCCCTGGTGAGAAGATCATGGCGGTGCTTTGTGAAGGAGCTGAAAATGCATGTGTAGTAGCTGCCCAAGGGATGGATCCATGGTATGCGGATTATGTAAACTACATTGCTGTAGGAGAAATCCTGAGAGATCTCAACCGATACCAACTTGCAAAGTTCAAGCGAGATGTTGAGACCTTCATATGGTATGATCCATTTGTCTACAAGATATGTACGGATTCCATAGTTCGTAAGTGTGTGTCGGAGATGGAGATGGAGAGCGTTCTTGAGTTTTGCCATGCACAACCTAACGGGGGCACTTTGGGGCTCAAAAGATGGCAGCGAAGGTACTTTAGTCAGCTCTTTATTGGCCTACCTTGTTTAAAGATTGTGAGACCTATGTGGCATCGTGTGATAGATGTCAAAAGATGGGGAACATAAGTCGACGAGACGAGATGCCACTGCAACCAAGCATTATTGTCGAGATCTTCGATGTATGGAAGATCATTTTATGGGACCTTTTCCCCCATCTAATCGATTTCTCTACATCCTTTTAGCTGTGGACTATGTTTCTAAGTGGGTGAAAGCCATTCCCACTCGCGTGAATGATTCAAGGACTATTTTATCTTTCTTGAAGAAACATATCTTTTCCCGTTATGGAGTTCCTAGAACTTTAGTGAGTGATGGAGGTACTCACTTTGTCTTCAAGCTTCTTGAAAAGGTGCTTAAGGATTATGGAGTGAAGCATAGATTCACTACACCCTATCACCCTCAAGCAAATGGACAAGCGGAAGTCTCCTACCGCCAAGTGAAGCAAATCTTGGAGAAGGTAGTCGGAACCTATAGGAAGGATTGGGCTATGAAGCTCGATGATGTTTTGTGGGGGTTTCGAATTGCTTACAAGATGGTGTTGGATATATCACCATATCAAATTGTCTATAGGAAGCCGTGCCACTTGCCCGTAGAAATTCAGCACAAAGCTTTTTGGGCATTGAGAAGTTTGAACTTGTCCTTAAAAGATCAAAGGGAGTTAAGGATAACTCATATCAATCAACTTGATGAGTTTAGGAATCGTGCTTATAAGAACTCAGAGATTTTCAAGGAGAGAATGAAGAAATGGCATGATTCGAAGATCTCTTACAAGGAGTTTAGGCAAGGTGATGAGGTATTACTTTTTAATTCTCACTTGAAGCTCTTTGCAGGGAAATTGAAATCGAAGTGGACGGGATCGTTCATTATCCATAGAGCCTGCGGAGGGGGGGAGTTTTGAGCTTATGGACAAAGATGGGGACATTATGGTGACAAATGGGCATCGGTTGAAGCATTCCAAGTCGTCGAATGATGTTTGCATCATCTTTGAGGATATCTTGCACTAGAATGGTACCGTCGTGACTCTCCGATGTTAAACATGAGCGTCTGTTGGGGGATTTCCCTCCAATTTTATTGCATTAATTTCATTAGTGTGAGTAAGAAATTTTCTTATTCGATGTGCTTATCATTCAGAAATTACATCTTTTTACAAACTTAGTTTCACTTATGGTTTCTACTACATTTAGGGGGGTGTGATGTATACCTCATTATAGCTCTGAGAATATGATCTTTTCTTTGTAATGTTTGCTAGGGGAATTGATTTTTTGTAGTATATCAAAATTTTAGTTGGTTTTGATACATCGATTTTTTTGCAATATACCTAGTGTTTAGTGAGAGGAGTTGTTGTTTTTGGTGTGATTGTGGAGTTACACTTGATGATATATGATTTCTCTAACTTAATTTTTGAATATCTTGATACTTGATGTTGTCCTAGAGTTGAATATTGCAGGAAGAAATGAGAAGGGTACGAAATTGAGGGAGACAGTGTAGTTGTTTGACATACCTTGAGCTGTTCGATCAGTATTTTGGTCGAGCAACGGTCAAACAAAGTGTGAAAATCTTCCAGAGGAGTTGTTCGACTTGACCCTTCTAGCTCGACCACGAAGCTGGAGTCGAGCAATGGTCGAGCACATAGCGAAAAACTTCCAGAGAGTTTGTTCGACAAATCAGTGGTTGCTCGACCAGGGGTATGAGATTGAACAAAGGTCGAGCAAGACAAAGAAGAATAGGGTACATGACGAGACAAGTTACTCGACTTCTAATAATTGTTCGACCAAGAACTTCAGGTCAAATGGAGGTCGAGCAAAATGCCCAAGTTGTCCAAAAAGGTTGTTCGACTTAGCAGGAGTTGTTCGACCACATCATGGAGGTCGAACGATGGTCGAACAAGTCCAGGAGAAATAGGGGCTCGACTACACCCGTTGCTCGACTTCCACATGCTATTCGACTATAAAATTTAAGTCGAACGGAAGTTGAGCTAGGTGATTTTAAAAGCCAGATCTGAGTCGTTTGACTTAGAGAAGTGTTCGGCTAACCCTAACAAGTCGAGCTGCGGTCGAATAGAGGCTGGGAGGAGTTTTAAAAAAGGTATTTTATTCATTCGACACACCCACTTTCGTCACCCTTTCTCGAGCACCACTTCGTAACCGTAAGTTCTTCCCCTTAATTTCCTCCCTACACTTTAATCCTCTCTTCAACACACTTCAAATCTGATTTTGAGGGATTGCAAGATCCAATCTCAGGTTTTCACTTAACTTTTGGTGATTTTCGCTCTTGTTCATCACACGCACACCATGTCAAATAAAGGTATGTCTTATTCTCACTTTACTTGCGAATTTTGTTGAAGATGATTAGTAAAGAATGGGTGGGTGGATTCATGCTAGATTTGGGTTGTATTGAGTGTTGAATTGCTTGAGTTGTTATTATAGATTGCATTCAAAAAATTTTGAATTGCTCTTCGATGAATTGTGGAAATTTTGTGAATTTGATGTTGTATGAAGCATGTGCTTTGGTGTAATTTCGAATTATACATATGGGCTTAATGAATTTGGAAATTGATTGGATGCAATTGGTGATGGAACTTAAGCATGATTGTTTTGTTGAAATTGGTGAAGCTTAGAGTTGACTTGCTATTATGTTAGTGTGGAGTAGTGTTGGAGTACTTGAATCTTGATATTCTTGATTGATAATGGTGGTTTAGAGTTTGATGATTTGGAAACACTTGAGATTGAGTTAAATTGGATGCATGAATTTGAAGTCTTGAGTGGGATTCATGATAGATGTAGGCTTGGTTTTATCTCTTGTTGGTATATTAAAGTACAACTTTTGTAGGAAAAGAGATTGCTTCCTCTTCAAAGAGGAAGGGGAACAAGTCGCCCCCATTGGTGGAGATTGTCAAGAAGATAAGGAGGGATAAAAGGAAAACACCAAGGGATTTTGGAATCAAGATTGGCAATTGGGCGGAGAAGGAGAAGCTACGGAATGCAATCTTATTGAAGATAAGAAGAACGAGGTATCACAATGATCGGGCCATGGTGGACATGCACATTATCAACGATATTCATTGGATGTTCAACCGAGTGGGCATCACAGCGTTCATGGAGATGAAAAGGAAAACATACTTTCACATAACTGCGGAAGTATTATGCACGCTGCAAGTGGAGCGTGGTGAAGGATATCTTTCCTATGGCATTCATATGCAGATAGGTGGTCAAGAGAAGACTATATGGGCTCGTGAGTTCAATGAGATCATTGGCTACGAGAATATGGTTGGAAACGAAAGTGATGACTTCAAGGCGAATGATTTTTGGAGAGCTATAACGGGAAGGCAAGAGGACTACAATTCCAACACTTCTAAGGTTGCTTTCATTCACAATCATGTTATTGCTTACATGGATCGGATCCTAGGGAATACATTGTTTACAAGGTCTGAAGAAAGTTGTATCCCAAGGGGGGAACTATACGTTATGTGGTGCATGCTCAATGAGGTTCGTTTCAACGTGGCAGCTTACTTCTTCCAGCAGCTTCACAAGTTCACCACACACCGTTTTCAAAGAGTAAACATTGGAGGGTTGATCACAATCTTAGCGGAGTACTACAGGGTTGATTTGAGTAGGATTGTGCCTGTTTGAGAAGATCCGGACTTGATCTTAACTTCTTGTGTCAGGATGGGGCTAATTGAGAGAGTGAATGGTGCTTGGATGTTCATCCGAGGGAAGGGGCCTCGAACACTTGAGTTTCCACTTGTGATCACCGACCTTACCACTGTGAGGGATAATCGTTATTGGTTGATGAATACGAAGGAGCACTTAGTAATCTCTAGGACGTGCTTAGGAAGAGGGAATTGGAGATTGTTGGCTGATTTGCATGAGCAAGGAATTAGCTTGGATGAGGACATGGTTCTTATTGGAGATCCAGCTGATTTCGAGGAGGAGGAGCCACAGCCACTACAAGCTTTCGATTATCAGGAGGATATGCCTCCGGTGCATCCTCAGGAGCCGTTCGAGCAAGAAATTTTTGAACAACCACCGCCACAGCCACAACCGCAACAGGACTTCTGGGTGGCCTAAGATCAGTTCTATCGGGAGCAGTTCCAACTGATGCATGAGCACTTCGCCACGCTTAACGCGAACCAGAAAGAAACGAATAGACAGCTGGTACTTGCGAATGCTAACTATGATGCACTCAACACGTGCTATTTTGAGATGGATGGACGATTGAGGTAGTTGCAAGATCATGGGCGCAGAATGGATATGAATCTCAGTGCCTTGCATTGAGATGTGGACCGGATGCGGCTGGAGAATGATGGTGATGATGAGGGGGTTTCGGATGATGATGATGCTTCGCAGGAGTGATGAGCATCAGGTTTTTCTTTTCTGATTCTTCTCATTCCCCATTCTCTTTTCTATTTTACAGGTGTCGGGTTGAGTATCTGGGTGTAGTGGTGATTCTTGCGTGAGTGGTCTGTATAATGATGAAGATTTATTGATGCATGATAATTTGTTAATGTCAAGCATGTTCTATTTGTACTTGAAGTTCATAAGAAATTGATGTTGATTGCATGCTTTGAAGAGTGCTTAGGATTCTATTAACCTTGTGTGGATTTGAGCCTTTTGATCATGCTATATGCATGATTGTTTATTCTTGAGAGACGTTTGTGTACTCGTATTCTAGAACTTGACTTGGAGTCTTGTGTGAAATCTATAATTAATAGATACTAGGAAGTGATCTTAGGCCGTTATTGTTAATCGAGTTACTTAGCCAAATTTATCTTACCTTATCATATAATTATCTTTGCAAGCCTTACTGAGCCTTTGAGCCTTTTTCTTGACAAGCCTTGAAAATGAGTTGTTTACCCTTTTGAGCCTTAAAAACTAATTACTAGTAAAGAGTGGAGGTAGACGAATGCTCCAGGAAGTTTTGAAGAGGATGAGAGATTTGATGAAAGTAAATTCGAAAGACAAGAAATTAAATCTTGTGAGGGATAGTGCCTGAAACCGGTATCCCAAATGCTAGAGAGGGTAGTACCCAAAACTGGCACCCTTATACTTGTAGAACACCAGAACTGGCATGATAGTATAGAGAAAGTTGAGCCAAGTAAAGATGGAGGAATGGTCTATGATCGGGATTGTTGAGAAAGCAGTGAAGAAGGAGCAACTGAAAGTAATATACCAAGGTAACTTTTTACTAGTAAAGATAGTCACTTACATATATTCTTCCACCCTAACCAAAGAGCCAACATTACATCCTTTATGCAAGTCCTTTGTGATCCTAGTATTGAGTCGATTATGGATAGAGTTTTGAGTCCTTTGTCAAGCTTATGGTTATACGAGTATATAAATTGAAAGTGAGTGGGGATATCAACCATAAGGTGTATATCTTTTACACTTGAATGAGAGAGTAAAAACTTACTCGTGAGCTAGATGACTTAGCACTCATAGAAGTATTATGATTGATTGATGTTTTTACGTGAATGAAAGGTATGATAGTTGCATGTTCTAAGTTAATATAATTGCATTTATTTTGATGTATTGTACCTAGTGATTACACTCTCCAGATTTGTTTGATTTTCGTTGCCTCGGGACGAGCAACATGTAAGTTTGGGGGTTTGATGAGAGTGTAAATTCGCATATTTTTGGCTTTGATTTGCGTGAAAATGGAGTACTATTTGGTCTTTGATCGAGACAAATCGATACGTTTATGAGAAAGGAACGAATCAAAGGGTACAAGGGCAATTTGAGCATATTCGTATAGAAAAATAGGTGAAAAAAGCTCGAAATTGAAAAACACAATTTTGAAGGTGAAATCAAGGTGTTGTTCGACCAAGTTGACTTGTTTGACCTCCAATAGGTAGTCGAACAAGAGGTGGCAAGTCGAGTAGATTGCTAGAGCACGTCCAGTGAGCTCGTTCGACTTGGAGGATCTGTTTAACCAATATTATCTTGGTCGAACAGATGAGAAGAAGTCTAGTAAAATGTAGAAAACATCCAGAGATCTCATTCGACTTGGAGGCGTTGCTCGACCAAGATCAATATGGTCGAGCAAGAGCAGTTTGTCGAGCAAAGTGCCAAAGTTATCCAGAATGTTTGTTCGACTTGGATGCTGAGGTCGAACGGCGTGTTGCTAAATGTTATTTATGGTAATTCCGGATGTCTTTCACCAAATTTGACGTGTGCTTCAATAAAAGGCCCATCCTAAGCTCATAAGGAGATCCTATGTGTATAAAAGAAGAGCTTTTGCAGGAGAGAGGACACAACACAAGACCACACATCTTCCTTCATCCACCAAACCCTACCACCATCCGAAGGGGTTGAGAGAGAGGTTCGTCTGGCGAGTCAAGTAAGATCATGCCAACTAGCCATGATTGATCTTAGATCAATCATGGGCTAGAACCACCTTGGTAGTTATAGGGTTATGAAAGTTTTATGAGTTAATCGAATTTCCATGTGTAAACTCCGTACAACACTACTTGTGGCTTATTTTATATAAGATTGTATTTTTTCAATTCATACTCACGGTTGTTTTGTGCATCATTAACTGTTATGTAGAGTCTGAATACATCTCTTGGTTATTGATTGAGTGCGTTCACCGCTGAGCAAAATCATATGTTATAATTTTAAGTGAAGGAATTCTAAAGTCTTATTAGAACTATCTTATATAGATACTTGTTAATTGAATCGTATTCCGGTTAATAAGTAGGATAAAGAGTATTACTTTATAGTACCTAAAAAGAGAGATCAAATCGAATTAGAGTACTTAGTGCACGAGAAATAATTGATTATGATAGTACCTAGAAAGGAGAGTAAAGTATACGTCTTGCTCCAAGAATATTCACATGTGTCATACGCTTGCTTACTTGTGTCTATAGAGTACGCTTACATGGTTTAGCGATGCGTCCATAAACCACAAGGCAGAGTCGGACATCAACGCATGGAAAGGAGATTGACGAATGAAACTGAATTACCTGAAGAACTACTCTATTACTTATTCGATCACAACCGAATTTCTTCTTTTACTTGTTTGCTTATCTTGCTAATTTTATTATATGCTATTGAGTTCCTAATAAAACCAACTCAAATTTACCAACATAATCTTAGTTAATTAGAATATAATTGAATTGATATTAATACGTCCCTTGGATTCTATATATACTTGGTCACCTTTCGAAACTACAATTGATATCCTTATACTTGAGATTTAATTTTGTGTGTTGAGAAAACGCTCATCAAGCTGTAGGAGAGAAACAGTTGTATATCATGTTCTGCATCTACAATGAGCGACTGTTGAACGTTGCAGCACATTTTGTGCGCCATGCAGAGAGAGTAGCCAAGAGACAATCATCTCAGGGTTTTATGCTAGGAGGCATGATCACCATGATCGCTCAAGGGTTGGGAATTAACCTTGCTGGAATGGAGAATAGGGTGGTTAGTGAAGGCTTGAATTATCAACAGTTGATGAGGATGGAGTTCTTGTCTGTGGCTGGGAATCAATACTGTTTGAGGTAAGAGAAGGGAGCACCATTTCCTTTGCCAGCTTCAGAGCTCACTACAGTTTACACTCGAATGAAGTATGCCAATCTGGCGATGGCTAGTACTAACCACTCAAGGGTTGTGAGCTTTTTACAGAAAGAATATAGATGAAGTGGAAGAGGTTCTCAAACAGATGAGAGTTGAAGAGAACCTCGAGCTAGCTAACTTGAGAGCAGAGCCAGTGCCTATGGAAGGCGATGAGCAGGATGCACCACCGGAGCAGGTGGAGATTGTTGAGCAAGCCCCCGATCCACCACAGTTCGAGGAAGAAGAGCAGCAGCCACCAGTGGGACCTGAACAGGGTAATGATAGATGGAATTACATGATGGATGAGGTGCGAGATATGAGGCACATACAACAGACTTATGGAGCACAGCTCAGGGAGATTCGAGAGGTCCAGCAGGAGCACGGAGTGCATATTAAGGAGTTAATAGCTGGACAGCATCGAAGGGAGTATTACAAAGAGCGATCACGGGTGCACTCCAACAACATGGAGGAGATGATGACGATGATGTTCAACTTCCAATTCCTCGAATCTCCTCGTGCATACATTCCATGGAATTCTTATCATCCACCTCCACCTCCAGAGCCATGAAGAGAGTACTTTGAGTGCTAGGTACTTCCATTCATTCATCTTAGCTATGATTAGACTTTTTGAAGGATTCTTGAATTTGATTTGATTTGGTAGATTGGATTGTACTTAAATTGATTATTTTTGGGAGGTTTCCTTTATTTTGGGATTTTATTTTAGTTTTATGCGATTTACTTTTTATTATTTTTGGTATTTTGGTTGATTTTCATTATTTGGATGTGATGGGAATTTGATCTTAATTATTATGGATGTGAATTGATGTATTTGATATTGTGAGATGATGATTTTGTTCATGCATGTTATGTGTGTGTTATATTATTTGGTGAGTCTTTGATTATTGTGTTTTGTTTGTGAATTTTTATTCTTGTAGGGATGGTTTGGTGGTATTGTTTTGGGAAGGTGTTAAGTGTTTTTTAATGTGAACTTTGATGCATTGCTTGTGATGAGTGATGGCAAGTATGTTAATGGTTTCTACTTGTTGAAATTGTGACATGAATTACATAATTTGTTCAATTTTGAGAAGTACGAATGGTAAATAGGTTTCTTTTGGTCCAAGCAAAAGCTTGTGAGAGTTGAGCCTCAACCGTGCATCCATGGTTAATTCTTGCTGAGAGGACCAGTTGTACTTAGACAAACTAGAACTTGCTCATGGACTATAGGAACGAAGCCCGAATGGTAGAAATTTGTGACATGATCTTAGGCCATCCTTGTTGAATGAAGTCATAGCCATAAATTTCCTTACCTAAAACACTATCCCTAGTGAACCACTTTGAGCCTATAAGCCTCTTTCTTGGTGATTTAAGCACATTACAAGCCTTGAAAACCCACTTAAGCCTTATATATATAACCTATGTGTGGGTGATTGAGGAGATGATGGTCTACAAGGTTGATGGTGGAAATATGCAAGAAGATGAAGGAAATGGTAAATCGAAGAAAGGATGAAAGAGCTAGAGCTAAAAGCATATGCAACTTTAACAAAAAGGAAAAAGGAGCAAAATCATAAAACATGCTCAAGGAAATTCAAAAGACAAAGAAAGAAAGTATGCAAGTTAAAAGAAGCTCAATGAATCCATGGTATGTTGATGTTTAGTGTTTATGAATATTTTAAAAAAGAAGGAAGTGAGAAAGTGAAAATTATGGAGAGAAGAATCATCTCTTCGGTTATCTATACATATATAGTCACTATTATCCAAAGTTTCATACCCTACCAAAGAGCCTAAATATTACATTCTAAGATAAAGACCTTTTTGATCACTTATTGAAACTAGGGTGGCTTGTGAACATAGTACATGAGCAAGCCTATGGTGAGTCGGTTCTAACCGGTTGATGAGTGATGTTAAAAACCCCTCTATAGAGTGTTGAGTGAATTTGATATCCTATGAGAGGCTTGGATTGAAAGGGATTTGATTACTCTTTTGTCATTCTTAAGATTGAACTTGTTAATTTTTCATGTTATAAGTTTGATGATGTAGGGATACTTAATGTGATTTTGTAGTCCTTATTACTTGTAATGTGTTGTGGTTTATGTTCGTTAGGTGTTTTCCTAGGTGAAAATTATTCCTCTTATTTATAATTTTTCATTGTTCGAGGACGAACAATACTTTGAGTTTGGGGGGTTGATCGTAGTCATTTTCACCTAAATTTTAGTATCTTTATTTATGGATTTTCAAATTTTTTTATCCGTATTTGTATGATTTTTGGTGGAGTTATTGTTATTTTGAGAAATGTGGTATGAATTGATAGAATTGTGTAAATGAGCTTAAATATGTGTAAAACAGGTCAAGAAATGGATAAAAACGGAGTCGGGAGCGAAATGGAGACGGAGGAACAATGCATACTTGTGCACGGGCCGTGTGCGGAACACGGCCCTGTAACAAGTGGCCGTGTATTGTCATCAGAAATCGCTGCTCGCCCAGGAGAAAGGTCGTGTGCTAGTGCACGGGCCGTGCGTTGCTGCATTGCTAAAAAATTTATCAACTACCCATCTACCAATGGAAAATTATTAACTGATTACATTGTTAATTCGTTAATAAATAAATCTAGCAATGAAATTATGATTTTTACTAATGGAATATTTCGTTAAAAAAATATAAAGACGTTCTTCTTTTTTTTTATTGGTAAATGTTACTTATTAGTATAATTTGTAGTTAGTCAAGCATCATACATCACCTTCTCCTAATCTCCTTATATATCCCCTCCTAAGTGAGGAGCTCAATAATCAGGTGGACAAGTCGTATCCGAATTTAAAGGCTTTCAACAACATTTTAAGGCTCAAATGATTTTTAAAATTAAAAATAAATAAATAAAAAATTAATCACTTGTCAAATTAAAAGTTGATAACGTGGAGATCTTCGATTTATTTTGCCTTTATATAAAACTAGCATTTGAACCCGTGCGATGCACGGGATAAAGGTAAAAACTACAAAATTTTGATTTAAAATTAGTTTATGCATATGGATTATATTAAGTAGTGACTTTGATAATTGTGATGTTGATAATTGTTTAATTATAATTGTAAATAAGGTGTCAATTTAATGTAATCTCATAATTATGATGAATGGATAAGATTCAATAATGTGATGAATGGATGAGATTAAAAATGGATTAGTAATCAAAATCAAAGGTGTAAATTAAAAATTGGTTCACTAAACCCTAAACCCTAAAACCCTAAAACCCTAAACCCTTAAACCCTAAAACCCTAAACCCATAAACACTTAAACCCTAAAACCCTAAACCCATAAACCCTAAACTCTTAAATCCTAAAACCCTAAACCCTAAACCCTAAAACTTTAAACCCTAAAACTCTAAACTCATAAACCCTATGTATAATCTATAATATAAAAAAAACATTATATTAAAAAGATTATATACTTAATTATTTAAATAACTAAAATTATATCATAAATAAAAAAAAAAACTACTAAATTTTGATTTAAAATTAGTTTATGCATATGGATTATATTAAGTAGTGACGTTGATAATTGTGATGTTGATAATTGTTTAATTATAATTATATATAAGGTGTCAAATTAATCTAATCTCATAATTGTGATGAATTGATAAGATTCAATAATGTGATGAATGGATGAGATTAAAAATGGATTAGTAATCAAAATTAAAGGTGTAAATTAAAAATTGGTTCACTAAACCCTAAACCCTAAAACCCTAAAACCCTAAACCCTAAAACCCTAAACCCTAAACCCATAAACCCTAAACCTTTAAACCCTAAAACCCTAAACCCTAAACCCTAAAACCCTAAACTCATAAACCCTATGTATAATCTATAATATAAAAAATATTATATTAAAAATATTATATACTTAATTATTTTAATAACTTAAATTATATATCATATTATATTAAAAAGATTATATACTTAATTATTTTAATAACTTAAATTATATATCATAAATAAAAAAACTACTAAATTTTTATTTAAAATTAGTTTATGCATATGGATTATATTAAGTAGTGACGTTGATAATTGTGATGTTGATAATTGGTTCAATTTTGACTTTTTTCACTTTGCTATTATATTAATAGAGATTATGAGATTACATTAAATTGACACCTTATTTACAATTATAATTAAACAATTATCAACATCACAATTATCAAAGTCACTACTTAATATAATCCATATGCATAAACTAATTTTAAATCAAAATTTTGGTTAAAAAAAATTATGATACTCATACTCATACAAAACTCGTTTATCATTACCCGTTGATTATACATACCAATTTAAAATTATTAAGATGCTAGGACGAATAATATTAATTCAAAATTATTATTAATGAAGAAAATAATTTAATAATGAATTAATTGTTACGTACTCGTATCCATTTAAATATAAACTACACATTTAAGTACCCATTTCATTAAAAATATATATTATGATTCTCCCTGTCTCTAATATGTTTATCATTACCCGTTGATTACACATACCCATTTAAAATTATTAAGATGTTAGGATCAATAATATTAATTCAAAATTATTAATAATGAAGAAAATAATTTAATCATGAACCCATTTAAATATAAATTACTCCATTTAAAATTATTAAGATGTTAGGACCAATAATATTAATTTAAAATTATTAATAATGAATAAAATAATTTAATAATGAATTAATTGTTAAAACTACATTATAAGTTATAATTATTAATTAATTAATTATATAACATAACATATTTGAAATACCTGTAGTCGTAATTATTAAATAATTTAATAATGAATTAATTGTTAAAACTATATTATGGATTTTGTTAAAATATAAAAATTAGTGAAATATGATATTATTATTTCAAAAATTAAATAAGGATTTTAAATAAGGTATCATTATTAATGTATCATTTTAAATAAGGTATCATTATTATGACAAAAAAATGAATGTTCAAGATCTAATCTTATAAGTGTGATGAATTGATGAGATTCAGTAATGTGATGAACGGATGAGATTAAAAAGGGATTAGTAATTAAAATCAAAGGTGTAAATTAAAAATTGGTTCAATTCTGACTTTTTCACTTTGCTATTATATTAATAGAGATAATAGTACTATATTAGCAAATGTGATTAAAGATTGAAGCATATAAACATTTTTAGTCAAATTCCTAATCAGCTTTACAGAAAGATGCTCCCATAATTGAGCTGCGGGCCACTACTTTTTGATTAGTAAGATTTATTTTTTAATATTTTTATATATTACTAGTGGCGTGAATCACATGTATTTATTTATACTAAAAAATAAAGACAAAATCGCTACTTATGTGAGACCATTTGTGAGACGTCTTAAAATATGCATATTATATAAATAAAATATATTTAATGGTTGTTAAAATATGTTTTGTAAAATATGATGGATGATGAATTAAAGTATGATTTTAGGATGTTATAATATGATTCACTATTGGCATACTTTAAATACAAAATAAGCTTACTTTAATAATAGGTCAACCCATCTCACAAAAAACTCGTCTCACAATATAGTCACTCAAAAATAAATAACACACAAGCGCAAAATTAATACTAAAACTAATTAAAATTTTCTTTTTTTATCAATATGTACCTAAAAGGACCGTACTGTTCTTAAATCCAAAATAAAAATAATTATACATATTACTCCCTCTATCCCACGTATTTTTATACACTTTTTATTTGGAGTGTCCCACATATTTTTACTCATTCCATTAATAGTAAAAATACATAATATTTTATTACATACTTCTTACAATCCCAACAACTTTAATTATTTTTTTACACTTTATTCATCATTCCCAAAAACTTTATTTACTTTTTGTTTTTAAATTACTAATTTATCCCTATTTTTTCTTATATTATATATTAAAAAAATAACACATCTTAATCTCTGTGCCCGTATAAATGGGTAAAAATACTTGGGACGGAAAGAGTACTATATTATATTTAAAAAAATAAAATATTTAATTATATGAATATATATATATATATATATGTATAATATAATATAATGCTATATATATATATATATATATATATATATATATATATATATATATATATATATATATAAAAGTGCATATAAAATTTAATTTAACTTAAATAGATAGGTCGGTTAAGTTTTATAAGTATTTATCAAAGTTTAAACCTAGTCTATTTAGTTAAATAAGTTTTGGTATACGTCTTTATTTAATCTCTTTGTTAAATACTCCATCCATCCCATAGAAGTTGTGATATTTTTCTTTTTGGGTTATACCACACAAATTGTCATGTTTTCTTTTTAATCATATGGGTCCCAAAAAATATTAATATATTCATATGGAGCCCACACACACTTCACACACACCACTAATACACCTACTCATTATACATTAAAATATTACATCTTCAATTCACTACCCATTAAATTATTAATTATACTCCTTAATTTTCATGCAAAAAAAATGATACAATTTTAGTGGGACGGAAGGAGTAAGTAGTATCAGACCAAGTCGTAGACAGCGTCAGGCAGTATATATATATATATATATATATGAGATAGTTTTACGTAAACCCTACACGAGACGAATAAAAAGTGATAATATCATTATCACTTTCGTTATCACTTTTTATTTGTACCATACTATAAATTATTTTAAATAGTTCACTGCACCATTATATATCACTTTTCATTAATGATTTTATCACTTTTTATTCGTCTCATATAAGAGCTTACGTGAGATGGTCTAACATAATACTTGCTCATATTCTAGTTATTACTCATTATAGTAAATTTTAAAGATAAATATTAAATTTTATGAACAAAATAAATCATAAATCATAAAATATAATATTATATAAACTATATGGGCAAAATTACAATTATATTCTTAAAATTAACATTAAATTATATAAGAATAAACATTACTCCCTTTGCCCTCACATTATATTACATTTGTATTGTAGATACAGAGTTAAAAAAAAATTGACAAATTTTATTGATTTTTGGAGAGTAATATAGTTTTTTAGATAATTAATAAATTTTTAAGTATGTTATGTGTGTTAAGTAGGATTGTGAGAGAGTTAAATTTGAAATTAAAATGTATTTTGAGATTGAGATTGATGTGATTTTTTTTTAAAAAAAATTTATGATGAAGTTTATTGTGAGATGGATAGAAATGGAAAGTATGAAATTTATCATATAACAAGGAGGGAGTAAACATAGGGGTGTGAAATTATAATTATAATTAAAAGTTATATGAATGAAAATGATGGGAAATGATTGAAGGATAAATTTGAGAAGCGGTAAAAAGAGAGAAATGTGTGTGTAAAACGTAGAATCAGTTGCATAAAGGGATATTTATTAATTATTATAGCATGAAGGAAGGTGGCTCGGATTCTCTGTGTCATTTGGTATATTATTTCCTATGTCACACCGTTAGATGATCGACACGTATGAGGGAGGAACTATACCCTAATTCTTAAACTCTAGGGGCAATGGTTAGATTTACACTACAACATAAATGGCTTTACGTAACATATAAAAAATGTTATCTAATAGCCTAATAGTATTATTATAGACGATATGTAACACTTTTCGGGGTGTCGCTGTTGCCCCTGTTACCTATTGTCAAATGTAACATATTTTTTTAATATAATAACACTTAATAAAAATATTATTTTATGTTGGTAACACTTTATAAAAGTTACAACATACGGTTTATGTAACACTTTTTATAAAATTAAAAAATAAAATTGCATTCACTTGGATTTGAACCCATGACCTATAATGTGTTTCATCTACCAACTTAGTTAGTTCATTAATCTTAACAAATATTACTAAATATTTATTTTATTATATATTTCAAAAAAAAATTCCTTTTCAAATAAAATTTATATTTAAATATTTTAACCGTTAACATAAAATATTAATAAATATAATTTAATATATTTTTTTCGTAAATAATACTCCCTCTGTCCCAACGAAATGTCCTCATTTTATATATCGGGTGCCCCATTCAAATGTCTCTATTTCTCACTTTTAGTAAAAAAGTTCCACATGTGCCCACCACTCACTACTAATACAACTACCTACTATACATAAAATAATAATACTCATTAATTTACGCACAAAAAGGAAACAGGTGACGTTTCGGTGGGACGGAGGGGTATATATTTTTTTTAATTTTTAATTCAATTTTAAATATATGCTAAAATAAAATATATTTTATGTAATGAATTAAGTATATTTTTTGTAATATATAATTATAGTAAACTAATTTTTTCAAAAAATTTTAAAAATAATAAATTTGTAATTTTTTTAAAAATATGAGTAATATATATATTATATCTTATAAATATGGAGTTTTAAAAATATTATTTTAAAATGTTATGTAAATAATTTATGTATGTAGAAGTGTTACTTAAAAATGTTACTTATGTACTATAAGTGTTATATTACAGTGTTACTTTTGTAAAAATGTGTTACATAAAATATTACATATATAAAAGTGTTATATGCATGTGTTGCATATTATAAAAGTGTTACATGCATGTGTTACTTATATAAAAAGTGTTACAAAAATGTTACATATCATAATAATTTAAAAAGTGTTATCATTTTGTGTTATATAAATTTAAAGTGTTACTATGAGGTATTATTTAATGCTAGTTATGTTTTAGTGTTATTTCTCTCTCTTACGTGTCAATCAATTAACGTGTGACACAGAAAATGATGCACCAAGATGACAATGTGAAAGGAAATCATGGAAAAATGAGGAAGAAATTAGTTGATATGGCACAAATTTAGGCATGATACAACAGTCCCACGGTCACTTGATAAATGTTAGGGTGATTTTTTAACTTATTTGGAAATAAGACAATGAATTGTGTGAGACTAATATTTTAATAAAAAATAATACTTCATCTGTCTGTTTCTAAAGTATCCATTTTACTATTTTTTGTGTTCGCTTCAAATGTATTTATTTTCTCTATTTAGTAAAAAAATGCACAATATGGCCTACCTCTTCCCTCTAATACGACTACCCACTTTACATATGATAATAATACCCCTTAATCCACGTGCAAAAAGCAAATGAATACCATAAAATCGGACAGGTGCAAAAAGTAAATGGATACCTTAGAACCGGATGGAGTGAGTAGTTAATTTTTTAAAAATGATAATATTATGATGTATTATTTTATGAACAATTTATAATATAAATAAAAAAAAGTAACAACATTTCAAAGGAAAATAATGATATACTCCCTTTTATAGGTAATAAAAAAGTATAAAGTAATGATATGTGTGTAAAAAAGAGTGACAAATTTGAAATTAAAGTAACTTTTGAGGTTGTTGGATAAAGTGGTGTTTTCTTATTTGGGGATGAAAGGATTTATGGGACAAACAAATGAGGAAAGCGAGAAAAGTATTATGGGACGGGGGAGTATATAATAAAAATGATATTTAATTAAAAAATACAAAATGATGTTATTGTGATCTCACCCAAAATCACACCTTGCCATAATTGTGGGTTTTCAAATTCGGAATCGATTTTTAAAACCGCAAATTAACGTAATATTATGTTTGTTTCTAATTTTTAATATCGATTTTAGGTTTTACAAACATACTCATGTTGTAATTTGATTTTTTTTAACCTGTAAGGTTTAAGAAACACCCCAAATACGCATGTTAAACTAGTCAAGCAATATACTCGAGCTCGATTCGAGTAGTTATCGAGTCGAGTTTGAGTTTGGCTCGATTTGATAATGAGCCTACCAGTGAGCTCGAACTCTACTCGAAAATTATTCAACCGAACTCAAACTCGGCTCGACTCATTAAGCAAAATGAATCGAGCTTTCGAGCCTTAATGAGCTTTCGAGCATAATCAAGCCGGATTTTAATTAATATATTTAATATTATATTTAATACTCCCTCCGTCTCATAGAAAGAGTTACGTTTACTGTTTGCATGGAGATTAAAAAAATATAGTATTTTAAATTTTTAATGTGTAGTGGGTTGAGATTTATAATAATTTAATGTATAGTGAGTAGTTGTATTAGTGTTGTGTGTGGTTCCCATAAAAATAAAGTGATTGTTTATGTGGGTCCCATCTACCAAAAATATTGTAACTCTTATAGCGGGACGCCCTAATTAGTAAAAAAATATAACTCTTGTGGCGGGACGGAGGGGGTAATTAGTATATTAATATATAAAATTAGCAATATATATTATTTACATTAATAATAATATTATTATTGAGTCTTATCGAGTCGAGTCGAGCTCAGATCGATAACATAACGAGTATCTAGACGAGCTTGAGTAGTCACGAGTCGAGCCGAGCTCGAGCTTTAACGAGCCGAGTCAAGCTGAGCTTTCAAGCGGCTTGATTATTTAACAGCTCTAACCCCAAATGAGTCCAACTGTTATGCACCAGGTGCATCGATGCATCTGGTGCACCAGTGCACCTGAACGATCTTAACCATTAAATTATATTTTAATTCGATCTCTACCATCAAATAAAATAAAATAATTAATTTTTTAAAAAATTAACCATCCACTAACCCCTATTTTTAACCAATTAACCTCAAGTGCACCAGTAGATGCATCCCAAAATCACCCCCAATTAACCAATTAACCATGCTAATACTCTATTTACTTACCTTTCATACAATTTTTTCTCATCTCAATTAATATTTTTTTAATATATTTTTCTCTTCTCTTCCTCTCTAACTCATTTCATATATGGACTAATATTATCTTACAAACTCTATTATATGAGCCCTACATGGAGTACCTATTACCCATTAATTTGATATAAAAAAATAAAATATTCCCTCCGTCTCGAGTGCTTTTACCTTTTTATACGGACACAAAAATTAAAATGTTATTTTTTAAAAATATAGTATAATGTAAGAAAAAGTAAGAATAAATTGGTAATATTAAGAGAAAAATAATAAAATTGTTGGAAATACTCCCTCCGGCCACTTACAAGGCACCCATTTTACTATTCCTGACGTCCGCTTCTAAGTTATAAATTTCCTCTATTTAGTAAAGAAAGCAACAATATGACTCACCACTTCCCTCTAATACAACTACCCAATATACCTATAATAATAATACTTCTTAATCCATATGCAAAAAGCAAATAAAGACTTTAGAATTGTCCACGTGCAAACAACAAACGGTTACCTTTCAAGTGACCGGAGGGAGTAATAAATAAAGTGTAAAAATGCAAATAAAATTGTTAGGAATGATAAATAAAGTATAAATAGTAGGTAAGATGTATATTTTTGAATAAAAATACGTGGGACGAGGGGAGTATATTCTTCCGATAATGAGGTGCCTATTTTATCATTTTGATCGTCCACTATAAAGGTATCCATTTTCCTTTTTTAGTAAAAGGGTCTCACACCTACAAACCACTCATCATTAACACACTTATATACTTTATATAAAATAATAATACTAATTAATATACGTGCAAAAAGTAAACGATTACTTTATAGCGGACGGTGTATCAAAAACTCAAAAAAGTATAGATAATAAATACTCTAGCTAGTATTCAATTAATTTTTAAAATCCATAAATTCTAAAACAAAAATTTCAAAAGCCACATGAATTTCAAAGAACTGTATCGTAGAATACTTGCATCAATCTAGGGAAATTACACTTATATCATTAAAAAAAAAACCAACAATGGAGTATAATGGAAGAATATAGAATAGGTGATTCGTACTAAAACTAGTGCTTACAAATTTATACCATTGGGCCATTGGCGCACACAATTTATTTAATATTTTTAAGAGCATTAGTTGTTTCATTGAAAATAATGGAGCAATCAACTGCATGGACTACTACTTTTTCCCCAATCATCGATAGATTCTAGTAAAACAATTTTTAAAAACATAGCAGCTGCAAGTAACAGTTGTGGTACACAAGTTTTAGCGTGGCTTACATTACTTACGGTCTGATTCCCTGCGCCACTTTAGTATAATTATAACATATTCTGTGTCATATTGTTAGATGGTATACATAAAAGAGATAGCGAAACTATACTCTAAAAGGGAAAACATAAACTTAGGGGCAATAGACTAGTTGAATGAACTCCAAAAATGCAAAGCAAAAAATTGATGTGCAAGGGAATTTCGATAATTATTTATTTTTACCAAAAAGAATCAATGTTACTTTTAATTTATTCCACTTCTCACTGCTTTTAAGATAACATGAACACGTTCAATTCCATCTTAAACAAAAAAGGAAAAAAAAAAAGAGAGAGAGTTACTTGGTTTAGGTGCAATCTCCATTTCTTAGACTGTTGAGTAGCTTCAAATATCCTCGCCCTTCGGGTTTAATATACCTGCATTAAAAATAGGCCACATGAACATACGATTTAAGCACTATGTAGTGTCGAACATGCAGAGATCGATACAGATATAAATAAATGTTGTTAAATGCCAGACGACAAATAAACAAGAAAAACTGAAAGGCATGGTGTGCATGTGTCTATGTTTTGTTAACTTTCAATTGCCTGGATGCTGAGGATTTTAACAGCAAATAATTGAGGTTTGATAATTATTTTCACGCAAACTACAAAATGAACAGTATTTCAATGGTCCTGAAGTCCATTGCCAACTGAAACTAATTTTCTTTTTCTTGATTGTAGAAGAAAAAAATCCAGAAATTTTAGCTACTATTTAACATGATAGACATTCAAAAAAGATCATACCCGTGGCGGAAGAGGAAATCTATGATAACGAGATTGCAGTTTTCCTTGAAAAATTGTGTGCTCCAAATGATACTTGCAACTTGTTTAACAGGGATCAGCTGGAAACTCTCCACCTCTCCATCTGTGAGTAAAAAGAGCTCGATTACATGTCAATAGAAGTTTTAGAGTTGAAACTATAAAGTTGAAGAACCTGACCCTCATTCTTAGGGAATAAGCTCTCAGGAAGCTTTAGATCATAACAGAAAAGAACGTCTCTCTTGAATCTATAACCGTCAATGTCCATGTAAGATACGGCTCCAACTGCTGTGGCTCTGAGTTGTCCAAATCATTTATTGAATCATTGAAGGAGGGATCATATGACTAAAGTTTACTCAAAGCAAAGGATGCATGACTTTCTAAGACTTGGACTTCAGAGATATTGTAGTGAAAATGTTACTCGACAAGGGAGCTGAAGATAATAATTTTCATATGACAACAATCATACTTTTCCAATGGTTTAAGAAATGGCTAGACATTGCATTAGTAACTTGCTGGAAATAAATCTTGGTATCCCAGCTTCTTCTTCACATTCCTTCACAAGATTCTCCCCACAAGATATCCCATGAGGCTGTGCTCATATGCAATTAGATTATTTTTGTAGAAAAAGGAAAAAATTATTATCAGCAGACTCATCAAGGATATATTCTAACTCTTGGAAAAAGATTTCCATTGCAAAAGCAAATCCACAACAGATTTAAGATGTGGGAAAAATCTTGAACCAGAAGGCGAACAAATGCGACTCCAAAAGCATTTTTTCAAGTTACCAAGCAATAATGAGTCACGTGCATAAAACCCAATATCAGAGCATGACAGAGAGAAATTCATACCAGCCCTCCAGCAACCAGATGATCAAGCTTGCCAGGGTATGTCGGTTTTACTTTACTTCTCTTTCCTACCCATAGATATTCCTGGTCGTCTATTTCAACATAGCCATTCATGTGAACTCCATAAGCCTAAATTACAACATAATCTTTTAACAAGACAATTTTGTTTATGCCACAAGCAAGTAATTCCAGAAACTTTCTAACTACATTTGCAGGAATTCAATCATCAGCTTCACTAGATAATAGATATGATAAATCACTTCATTGCTTTTAATGTTTCTAACCCACATAATTCTAATTCCTAATAGTATAGGAGATATCACTTCAAAAATTTTACTTTACAGAACAATAGTCAACTAACATAACTTACATATAGATGTTAACATGTCCACAAAAAAATAAAGTGGCCACCTTAATTCCAAAGTAGGGTGCAGCTGCACGCTCCAGAGAGAAAAACTCTGGTGTCCCGAAAGAGGATGTAACAGGATAGAGCCGTAAATGGCATAATATATACGTTAATTAAAAAATTCCTAACATGTTCTGCCAATCCACTTAAAACACCTTTTTTTTAGTTCTTTGAGACATATGACTTATACTATTACACCATTACCTCATTTCGAATTCCAGGAATAAGTTTCTCGCCCAAGCACTTGATTACATCTCCAACAGCTTTTGTCCGATTCTCAGGTGTACTAAGCATTGAATGTAATGATACATAGCATCCAAAATTGCTGCCATAAGAGAAGTCTTCTGGGAATGTAAATACGTCTTTGTATCTCCTCAAATGGTGAGCAAATCTGCTAGGGCAACAAGCAACCAAATCAAATGAAGACATGAGTATTCATTGGGGGCGAGAATAAACATTGCTCTTAGAACCCCAGTATGAAATTGAAGCAAAGTTTACAGTATCACTGGCCTTCTCTTAGATAATGTCCTATAATAGACCTAATTCAAAGAGCCAAAATGTCAGAGCCATACATCGTATTTACCATTAGAGCAAATGATACTTTATCATCATCAGAAACTACAAGAGCAGAGGCCCATTCAACGTTCATTCTCTAAAATACCAATGCTTCTAATGAATAAGGATTTAATTGAGGGGGGAGCTTCGCACTTCAATTTAATAAATTATAGATTGAATAAACACATTAATGCCAGAAAATGTCCAGAAAATAAGATAAAAGCTTCAAGGAAATGTATCTTAGTACTTAAACAAACATATGATGGGATTGACCTTCATCAGAGATGAATACAAGTGGCATAGTATTTGAAGAGAGACAGCCAAAATCAAGGACGAAGCACCGTCTCCAAAACTGGGAAGAAATTAAAAAATAAAAATAAAAAATTCATTGCTTACTCGTTATGAACATATCCAACAATTTGTTGTTCAATTACAAATGGCATAAATTCACATTGCTTCTCCTGAAACACATCCCCAAATTATCAGAGAGGAAAAAGCAATACACAAAAAACAAATTCAACAAACGCGTGGTTAAGAATGAAAAGAGATGATAGAGAGGATTACAGAATTGCGATTGATTAGAGCAACTTTGTCGAAGAAGCCGCGGAGGTCATTGGAGTCGTGGTGCTGAGCTTTGGAGAAGGTAACGACGTCGTCCCAAGTGAAATCAGTATGATGAGAAACAGAAGCAACAGATCGAGGAGGCGAGCAGAGGGAGAAATTCAGTTTTGTAGGAACAATTGAAGAAGTAGGAATGAGAGAACACAGGTGAACGGGAGGAGTAGTGCGGAGAATACAACACCAACTGCTTCCCATTTTCAAATTTCCAACCTATTTACATTTCTTCTATTTATATATATACAGGCGAAATCTAATTTCAATTCTAAGAATCGGTAATTTCTTAAAGTAGTTCTTCGTGTTCGAAATTGGTTCTTTTAGTTCACTTTTAGTTATTTTCTCGCTAGAATTTGATGATTTTCCACTTTCATTAGTAAATGACCACTTTCATTAGATCGAGGAGGCGAGCAGAGGGAGTTATCAAAATCATACATAGATTCATTGAAGGAGGGATCATATGACTAAAGTTTTCTCAAAGCTAAAGATGCATGTCTTTATAAGACTTGGACTTCAGAGATTTTCTAATGAAAAAGTTACTCGACAAGGGAGCTGAAGATAATAATTTTCATAGGACAACGATGCATACTTTTCCAATGGTTTAAGAAATGGCTAGATATTGCATTAGTAACTTACTTGCTGGAAATAAATCTTGGTATCCCAGCTTCTTCTTCACATTCCTTCACAAGATTCTCCCCACAAGATATCCCATGAGGCTGTGCTTATATGCAATTAGATTATTTTTGTAGAAAAAGGGAAGGAATATTATCAGCAGACTCCTCAAGGATATATTCTAACTCTTAGAATAAAGCAAATTCACAACAGCATTAAGATGTGGGAAAAATCTTGAACCAGAAGGCGAACAAATGTGACTCCAAAAGCATTTTTCTAGTTACCAAGCAATAATGAGTCACGTGCATAAAAACCAATATCAGAGCATGACAGAGAGAAATTCATACCAGTCCTCCAGCAACCAGATGATCAAGCTTGCCAGGGTATGTCTATTTTACTTTACTTCTCTTTCCTACCCATAGATATTCCTGGTTGTCTATTTCAACATAGCCATTCATGTGAACTCCATAAGCCTACGTACAACATAATCTTTTATTCGTTTGTGCCACAAGCAAGTAATTGCAGGAACTTCTAACAACATTTGCAGGAATTCAATCATCAGCTGCACTAGATAATAGATATGATCTTCATTCCTTTTAATGTTTCTAACCCACATAATTCTAATTCCTAATAGAATAGGAGATATCACTTGAAAATTTTTACTTTACAGAACAATATTCAACTAACATAACTTACATATAGATGTTAACATGTCCACAAATAAATAAAGTGGCCACCTTAATTCCAAAGTAGGGCGCAGCTGCGCGCTCCAGAGAGAAAAACTCTGGTGTCCCGAAAGAGGATGTAACAGGATAGAGCTGTAAATGGCATAATATATAAATTAATTATCCAAACATGTTCTGCCAATCTACTTAAAAACACTCTTTTATTAAGTTCTTTGAGACATATGACTAATACTATTACACCAGTACCTCATTTCGAATTCCAGGAATAAGTTTTTCGCCCAAGCACTTGATTACGTCTCCAACAGCTTTTGTCCGATCCTCAGGTGTACTAAGCATTGAATGTAATGCTACATAGCATCCAAAATTGCTGCCAAAAGAGAAGTCTTCTGGGAATGTAAATACGTCTTTGTATCTCCTCAAATGGTGAGAAAATCTGCTCAGGCAACAAGCAACCAAATCAATTGAAGACATGAGTATTCAATGGGGCAAGAATAAACATTGCTCTTAAAATTCTGTCATGCCAGTACGAAATTGCAGCAAAGTTTATAGCATCATTGGCCTTCTCTTAGATAATGTCCTATAGACCTAATTCAAAGAGCCAAAAAGTCAGAGCCATACAACGTAGTTACCATTAGAGCAAATGATACTTTATCATCATCAGAAACTACAAGAGCAAAGGCCCATTAAATGTTCATTCTTTAAAATCCCAATGCTTCTAAGGAATAAGGATTTAATTGAGGGGAAGCTTCGCACTTCAATTTAATAAATTATAGATTGAATAAACACATTAATGCCAAAAAATGTCCAGAAATTAAGATAAAAGCTGTTAAACTTCATTCAGGGAAATGTATCTTAGTACTTAAACAAACATATGATAGGATTGACCTTAATCATAGATGAATAAAAGTAGCATAACATTTGAAGAGAGACAGCCAAAATCAAGGACGAAGCACGTCTCCAAACTGGGAAAAAATTAAAATAAAAATCATTGCTTACTCGTTATGAACATATCCAACAATCTGTTGTTCAATTACAAATGGCATAAATTCACATTGCTTCTCCTGAAACACATCCCCAAATTTTCAGAGAGGAAAAAGCAATACACAAAAAAAAAATTCAACAAAGGCGTGGTTAAGATGAAAAGAGATGATAGAGAGGATTACAGAATTGCGATTGATTAGAGCAACTTTGTCGAAGAAGCCGCGGAGGTCATTGGAGTCGTGGTGATGAGCTTTGGACAAGGTAACGACGTCGTCCCAAGTGAAATCAGTATGATGAGAAACAGAAGCAACAGATCGAGGAGGCGAGCAGAGGGAGAAATTCAGTTTTGTAGGAACGATTGAAGAAGTAGGAATGAGAGAACACAGGTGAACGGGAGGAGTAGTGCGGAGAATACAACACCAACTGCTTCCCATTTTCAAATTTCCAACCTATTTACATTTCTTCTATTTTTAGTATATACACACTATGGCATAAATATCAATTTTGATTCTTTAAAATAGGCGAAATCCAATTTCAATTCTAAAAATTGGTAATTTCTTAAAAATAGTTATTCGTGTTCGAAATTGGTTCTTTTAGTTCACTTTTAGTTCTTTTCTCGCTAGAATTTGACGATTTTCCACTTTCGTCAATAAATGACTACTTTTGAGAAATTATTAATTCTTAGGAATGAAATTAGATTTCATCTAGCTAGAGGACCAAAATTGATATTTTCCCTGCATACACGGCACACACACTTCTTAAGACTAAAAAAACTCATAATTTACCAAATTAATTATGAAGGAATGCTCCACAGTATTATCAATTTTATTAAAACATCTCGAGGAAGATTATCTAACGCATAATATTTAATAAAAAAGTGATACTTAAAGATTTTAATAAGACGATAAGTAGCGGATAGCATGTTAATTGAATTATTCGTAATATTAATAAAAAGAGATACTAATATTTTTAACAAAGAATGATAATATATCTTTATTAAAAAAAAACCTTAAAAGCCGTCTCACTTATATGGTTCCATACAAGACTTACCCTAATTTTTTTAAGACAATATCAATGTAATTATTATAGACTTCTATAAACCTACTTCTATAAACCTACCATTCTTATACCCTAAATTCTATAAACCTACTTCTATAAACCTACCATTCTTATACCCTAAACCAAGAAAATATTATAGCAGAAAATACTAAACGTATAAACCTAGCATTCCTATACCCTAAGAAGAAAAACTTCATTGTAGCATTTAGAAGAAATTAGAAGATAAAAGAGAGAATAATGTATTTCATTATTCGATTCTGAATGGAGGAGTTACAACAAATGGCAAAGTTTGTTAGAATAAATACAGAATGTATTCCATTTAAGTATGTGAGTAGCACGTACAATCAAGTTCTCAAGTTGGGTTTATGTTTCTATTTTCTTGTTGGTTTATATGTGCACCAACCATTCACTTTACAAAATAGGGATAGAAATGTAGAAAAGAGATCGTACTAACAATAGTACTAACAAAAATTACAATTGATGAAATTAAAGGAGAAGAAGCAGATGATTTTCTTACACCTTTTTACAGAATCTTCAAGAGAACAGCGTGTAGAAGCCAAGTCAAGGTAGAACCTCTTCCCGCAAGAAGAAACACGCCCCGGTAGTGCTCCGGTCTTGGCAGAACTTCTCCAAAGGTAAAATGACTTTTTCTTTTCGGTCGCTGGAATACAGAAAAATTACATAAGTTGGACATGTATTTTTCAGCTTTGCTTTGGTCGTTCTCCCCCGTTTCAACTCCAAATTGAGCTCTGTTTTTTTCCCACATCTTCCTTATCGTATCTAGAATCCATTTTTACCTGAAAATTATACAAATTACACCAATTTACCAATTCTCTAAATATTAACAAATGTAACACAATTTAAGGCGCTTAATCATGAAAATCACACATTTATCATTTCAAAGCACACATCTCCATATCTTCATATAACACCACCAAATGATACAAAATGAATAAAAACACATAAAATACATAATAAAAGACACTAAAATGTAGGTGAAAATGACACCGATCACAACACTTTCGCTCATTTCTAATGCTTTATGTTGTTTGGAGCTAGTGCGTAACACATTGTGCTTTCATTATTTTCTAATAGATATTATTTTATTGCAATACGTGTTAATGTTTTTGCTATTCGAATGGTTGACTGTCCTTGTTTTCTTCTCCTACCTAATGTATTTTGAGAAGATGCTTTTAAACCACAACGTCAGAGTTGGAGAAAATTCGTTATGACATCTTTCTCATTTTCGACCTTTTATTCTGAGATGCCTAATATCCTACTCCTTTGATACTTACAGGATGGCTAAACACTTGCATTTTGAATACTTTTCTTTTGTCAAAGCCATCTTCCTTCTATTTTTTAATATAATGGCTGCACCTATTTTGCTAAAATTATCTCTAAACACACTATGTTCTCCTCTTTCTTACCATATATTAATGGGAGCTGGAAAATTGATAGTTTGTAGAGACATGCAGGTTAATAAACCTTTAATTATACTGAAGAACCTTCAAATAAATTAATGTTAACTTGTTTAGCTGCTTTTCCCTTTTTTAATGAAACCAATGAAGTTTCAATTTTATTTTATTTTTTGTATACAGTTTCAACTGAGATAAAATTTTTGCTGCTGTTGTCACCTTTTTGCATTCGTTTGACTAAACTTAATTAGGTGCTGATTCTTAAAAAAATGCTTTAGTCATGTGCTATTAATGTAATATTTATCTTAAATGAACATTCTTATTTACAAGATGTCTACTTATTCTAAACTATGACAGGATGTGGCTAGTGAAGTTGGTATGAATGATCATAAGAGAAGGATTGATGCATTTTCTCATGCCAAACAATATAATAGGTGAAAAATATTTCCTTTGTATTCTCAAGAAGCATCTTAATTTTTTTCTTCCTTTTAGAGGTGCAAGCATTTCGAGATTGGTGGAGATAAAAGGGGGAATGGAACTTCCCTCTTCTAAGTTATGCAACATGGAAGCCTTTAATTATCTCTTGTTGTTATCTTGGATTATCATAGCAGGTTCGTTTGTCCTCTTTTCTAGCCATGCACTTGATGATATATGAGACATGATGTAAGTGAATTTTGTGATTCAAGCATTTGATTTATTTCGTGGTCATCTTTTCTAATTCAACCGCAGTTCTTGATACATTTTGTTTTGCAATTTGGACCATTGTTGGGTTTTCTTGTTTGTTAAGCTAGTGGCTTACTAACGAAGTGTTGTGTTACTGTCGAGCAATGGTGTGTGAGTTGCATTTAGGGATGGATTTAGAATTTTGTTGTGGTGATAAAAAGAGCCATTCTATGGTGATATGATGACGGGTGAAATCATATTAGTTGAATTTAAGTAAAAATAATTTATTTCATAAAGGAAACAATCTTGTTTAAAATTTGGCATTTCAATCAAACAACTTATCACCCATATTAGTTGAATTGAAGTAAAAATAGTTTATTTCATAAAGGAAACAATCTTGTTTAAAATTTGGCATTTCAATCGAACAACTTATATTTGAACAAGCTAAATACATGACACTAGTTATCAAAAGATTTGTATTATCATGGGACATAATCTATTTCCAAAAGCCTTCATACGAACACATACCTTTTCTTTTTTGACAAGAATATTAAATTGACTATGATTTTATATTGGATGTGATCTAAAATACAATCTAGAACCATGTATTAGTGAAAAGAGGTTCAAATTTGCTCTGAATTATAGTCTTTCAAAAAGCAAAGCAAAATATTGGAGCTCAATCGGTTTTCGATTTTCCTTGTGCTCAGTTAGCCGGTCTGATCCACTCTGAAAACACTCTATGCATATACAACAAACTTCCAATGGACAAACTATTCTCACTTATAACACTTTAATCCCCACATAAAATCAAAACTCATTTAAGACAACACCCACATCTTTAAATTACTATTCCACATTATTTTCAAATTACATGATTAGTACGTATAAAAATGAACTCATATTATTTATTTAAATATAATATAACATAATAATTAAAATTTGTTTATATATAATATAACTTTATTTGTTTACAAATGAAAATACTATGTGGAGTATAAAAATATTTCTTTTTATCCATATTATTTATTTAAATATAATACAACATAATAATTAAATTTTGTTAATATAGATATTTATTTATATGCAATATATATATATATATATTTAATTTATATAATTTGAAATAATTATATTAAAGTATAACATATATATATATATATATATATATATATATATATTTCACTTGTGTGAAAAGTGTAAAGTGATATATATAATTGTTACCTATATAAAAATATTACATAATTGTGTTACTTATGTATAAGTATTACACGAAAAGTGTAACATATTTAAAAGTGTTATATGCATGTGTTACATATTAGAAAAGTATTACTCGTCTATGTTACTAATATAAAAAGTGTTACAAATTTGTTACATATTATAATAATTTTGAAAGTGTTACCGATTTGTGTTAACTAAAATAAAAGTGTTACTTTAAGTTATTACTTAATGTCACTTATGTTGCAGTGCGGTTTTCTTAGGTGTTCGCACTTCTTCACCAAATTGGCATGCTCCGCAGATATTGAACCAACCACGGTGAAACAAGCACTTAGTATTCCCCATTAGCGTTCTGCTATGGATGAGGAGTTTACGGCACTTCAGCGTCATGGAACATGGGATTTGATTGCTCAACCTCCTAACTATAATGTCATTGGTTGTAAGTGGGTTTTCAGAACTAAGCGTAAGCCCGATGGAACTATTGATAAATATAAAGCTCGTTTGGTAGCTAAAGGTTTTCATCAAAAATCGGGGATAGATTTCAAGGAAACATTTAGTCCTGTTATCAAGCCCGCTACTATTAGAATTGTTCTGACTCTAGCCACCAAATTTAATTGGCCACTTCGCCAATTAGATATCAGTAAAAATGCCTTTTTGCATGGTGATCTTGATATCCCCGTCTATATGTCGCAGTCTCCGGGATATAAGGACCCTTTACATCCGTCTCATGTCTGTCTTCTGCGTCGATCTCTCTATGTCCTCCCGCAAGCTCCTAAGGTGTGGTACAACTCACTTTGTGCTTCTGTTCAATCCTTTGGTCTTAAACAATCCCAAGCAGATTTATCCCTCTTCACGCTCCATAGAGGTACCGATCGCTTATTTATTCTCGTATATATTAATGATCTTATCATTACAGGCTCAAATATAGACTTTATTTTGGCTCTTACTATGCATCTTCGCTCAAAATTTGCTGTCAAAGATATTGGACCACTTTCTTACTTTTTGGGAGTAGAAGTTGCACACTGCAATGAAGGTTTATTTCTTTCCCAGCGTAAATACATAATTGATCTCCTTCAACGACACAAAATGGATGGTGTAAAACCACTCTACACTCTTTGCTCCAAACAAGAAGCAGAATCGGCAGGTTCGATTGATGCCACTATGTATCGTAGTGCTATTGGGGTTCTGCAATATCTTATGATCACTCGCCCTGATATTGCCTTCGTTGTTAATAAGCTTGCTTAGTTTATGTCCTCTCCCTCTCCGTCTTATTGGTGTTCTGTCAAACGTCTATTTCGTTACTGGAAAGGCACCTTGCATCATGGGTTTGTTGGTTTGCTGCTCCGACATCAGCGTATATTGTCTTTCTTGGCTCAACCCCCATCTCATGGCGCTCTCGCAATCAGCAAGGGGTTGCACGATCATCCACTGAAGCAGAATATCATGCTCTAGCAACAACTGCCTCAGAGGTGTATTGGGTTCATCATCTCTTTCGTGATCTGGGTATCCCGTGTCCAAGTCCTCCCATTATATTTTGTGACATTATGGGTGCTACTCGTTTGATCTTAAACCCAATTCAACACTCACGAATGAAATACATAGCTATTTATCTTCAATTTGTTCATGATCTAGCATCTAAAGGTCTCCTGACTGTCTCCTACATATACACGCAAGATCAACTGGCTGATTTGTTAACAAAACCTCTTTTTAAGTCGTGTTTTCAGCTACTTCGTTCCAAAATCTCCATGGCCGATGGCACGTCGCTTTTGCGGGGGGCGTATTAAGGAAAGTAATTAATAGATAAATCAACTCCAAAAATTAAGGGATTCTAATTACTTAATTTCCTCAATTGTACAGCTTGTATAGCCTATATATGTCCTTGTATTCCTTCTGTAAAATTACAATCAATACATACATTTTATATTTTCTATAGTCTCACGTGAGAGCAGTCTTACACAAGACTTGTCCATATGTTAGTTATTACTCATTATAGTAAATTCTAAAGATAAATATTAAATTTTATAGGCAAAATAAACCATAAACCATAAGGATAAAATTATAATTATATTCTTAGAAATTAACATTAAATCATATAAGAGTAAACATTACTCCTTTTGCCCCATATTATATTACACTGGTATTGTAGATATAAAGTTTTAAAAATTATTATTTTTGACTAATTTTATTCACTTTTGAAGGGTAATATAGTTTTTTTAGGTAATTAATAAATTTTTAAGTATGTTATGTGTATTAGGATTGTGAGAGCATTAAATTTGAAATTAAAATGTATTTTGAGGTTTGATTGATGTGATTTTTTTTAAAATATTTTTTTATGATGAAGTTTTTTGTGAGATGGATGGAAATGGAAAGTATGAAATTTATCATGTCACATAATGTAACATACAATGACGGAGGGAGTTGCGGACCAGGGGGCGTGGCCCCCCTGGCATTTCAAAAGTTATTAGTATATATATGTACAAATTATTGTTACATAGTACACTTTGCATGGTGGTGAAAGGGCTTCTCATATTCTTAGGAAGGTTAGATTTCGATTCCTGTTACTCTCAGTAGGCTTTTTCTTTTGGTGAATTAATTTTTATTTTATTCTTTTTATTATATATATATATATATATATATATATGTATATATTTAGACATCAAATGCACTACTCCAACTGATACTAAATCAAGCTAAGGTGTTAATACACCTCGTGAATGTATTTTTATATTTCAACAAATATCAATTAAAAATATAAAAAGTATACTTTAATTTCAAAATTATCATAATTTTTAATATAAGTATTTACTTTTTATTATTAAAAAATCATCAAATTATTCCAAAAAAGTAATAGAGTTGTTGAAGAGTAGTATCTTCTTCTAAAAAAATAAATAATTTTGCACGACGAATGAAGTATATAGTTTATAGTACTATTTTGGGCGGACGAATGAAATATATATTTTACGTTATTATTTTGGCCCCCCTAAAGTTAATTTCTGGCTTCGTCACTGGTAACATAGAGGGAGTAAACATAGGGGTGTGAAATTATAATTATAATTAAAAATTATATGAATGAAAATGATGGGAACTGATTGAAGGATAAATTGGAGAAGCTGTTGTAGGCAATTAATTTTTATTGCTTAAATAAATAAAATACAAAGGAAAATGTATTAAGTGTTAGTTAAATATTTATTTATTAAGGAAGTTAAATAAGTTAATTCCTAAAATAAATGAATATATAATTAATAGTTAATATAATTTTTAAGCTCAAATTCAAGTCATATGGGCTCAATTCAAGTCAAGTGGGCCCGACTCAAGTCAATGAGCCCAGCAAAGCAAGTCCGGTAGGCCAAATTAAATTAAATAAGCCAAAGTCAAAATCCTACAGACTTAATTAAACTAAATAGGCACATATCCAGCCCAGCAGGCTTAATTAAAGGAGAAAAGCCCAACATAACTTTTGAAGGAGAAAATATCTCTCAAGTGGTTATTTTCTCTACCTATAAATAAGGACCTTCAGTCCTCATTCCATTCATTCTGAAACTCCTGAAAACCCGGAGAGCTCTGAAGAAAACTTGGAATCTTTGAGAAGATCGAGTTATTCTTGAAGGATCAATCTAGAAACGCCATTCAATCTGGGATCAAGGTGCTAAGCCCCTCAGATTCAACGTTTCTTCAAGTCAAGTTCATCAAGTTTATCCAGTAATATTCGTGAAGTCGACGGTGTTCTACCAAATTGAACGGCGTTCTTCACGATAAATCTTCAAGTCAACGTTTGATCCGAACAAAGGCTCGACGCCTCCGGATAAACATTTTAAAGTTTCAAGTCAACCCCGAGCTCGGACAAGCTTCATCCGAAGATCCGGCTCCGAAAGTTGAAGAATTCAAGAAATCAACTCAAGAGAGGAATCAGAGGATAAATAGAAACTGTTCACTTAAATTCTCAACTTCAATCCATATCGGATTTTCATTATAATTTTTTTTGTGTTTATTATTTTATAAATACAAAATTTATTGTTACAAATTTTGGCACGCCCGGTGGGACAGTTTCTACCTCTCATCTCCTCTTCGAGCAAATTAAGATGGTTCCGCTAAGAGTCAAAGTCAACAGATCAGCTTCTGTCTTCAAGTCTTCAGAATTACAAGTTGAAGACGTTAATGTGACAACTAGAAGTATGTCAAGGAAAGCGCGGTCTGAAGCCTCTTCGGAGACAAATTCTTTAGTGGGAGTTATCCCAAAAGGAATACCTTATGATGCTAAAGACTAGGAGGACAACCTTGTTGGCTCAACTCATCTATCTGAAGAAAGTCCATCATCAGATTCATCCATAGCCTCGACGATGGCAATAAACACTTCGTCTGTCGAAGAACAGTTGGCAAGCTTAACTGAATTCGTTGCTGCACTTGCCAAACAGAACCAAGAACAAAGTACTTTGATTTTCAAACTGATGGAGAAAATGGCTGGTGCTGAAACTAGCCATGCAAACGAAAAGCAAGATGAAGATGCTGAAAATGAAGTAAATAACTCCGCGAAACGCCAGTCGACGGGAAAGAGGGTGATTGAAGAAGAATTGAACATTTCCCATGATGGAATGGTTCCTATCAGCCAACTAAAATGTATTATACTCGGGACAATGAAGGACCAATTTGAAGAGAGCTCCAAACCTTCATTCATGTATGCTAAGCCTTTTACTAGAAGGATTGACAACTTGAAGATGCCACCGAACTATCAACCCCCCAATTTCCAACAGTTTGATGGAAAAGGTAATCCAAGGCAACATATAGCACATTTCATTGAAACATGCAATGATACTGGAACTGACGGAGATCATATGGTGAGACAATTTGTTCGTTCTCTAAAGGGAAATGCTTTTGAATGGTACACCGACCTGGAGGCTGATTCTATAGACAGTTGGGATCAGATGGAATATCAATTCCTTAATCGCTTCTATAGCACTAGGAGAACGGTTAGCATGATAGAGTTGACTAACACTCGTCAGTTAAAAGAAGAGCCAGTAATTGAGTACATTAATCGATGGAGAAATTTGAGCCTAAATTGTAAAGATCGATTGTCTGAAGTTTCTGGCATTGAGATGTGCATAGCAGGAATGCAATGGAGCCTTCGTTACATACTTCAAGGGATTAAGCCTAAAACCTTTGAAGATTTAGCCACAAGAGCTCATGACATGGAGCTAAGCATGGGGATAAGTGGAGTGGTTGAACCACCAGTTCCCGGATCCTACAAGTATAAAGAAAAGCAAGAGGCCAGGAAAGGGGGCAAACCCTACAACAAATCTTCTGAAAAGGAGTCCATGGCGATAAATGCACCAACTGTCAAATTTCGAAGGAATGAGAACGAAAAAGATGATATAGTGAGGAGTGATCCCCAAGAAAGGGGGCAAAGAAGATTGACCTTGAAAGAGATGCAAGAAAGGAAGTACCCATTCCTTGATTCAGATGTCCCAGGCATATTTGATGATCTGTTCAAAGATAAACTTATCGAGCTTCCTGAAATGTAGCGACCAGAAGAAGCGGGACAAACTGACAATCCGAAATATTGCAAGTATCATAGACTGGTGGGTCATTCTATTAAAGATTGCTTTGTCTTTAAAGACAAAGTTATGCGATTGGTTGAGCAAGGGAAGATCTTTCTGGATGAAGATACAACTGCAAACTCTATTTCTGCAGGCGGTGATTCTTCATGTCATATGGCAAGTGAAGCTCAGCTACTTAAGGGTGAATCTGGGAACGAAAGTGAGACCCGTGTTATAAAAATAACCTTCACAGAGGAAGACTTACTGCTCGGTTCACAATCTCATAACCGACCTTTATTCGTAACTGGTTATACTCAAGAGCAAAGGGTTAATCGAATATTGATTGATGGAGGTTCGGCTGCCAATATCTTGCCTCTATCCACGCTTAAGAAGTTAGGAATTCCTACCAACGAGCTCGGCAGTAGTCGATTGACAATTCATGGGTTCAATCAAGAAGGCCAGAGAACACTTGGTACAACGGTCTTGGACTTAATGATAGATGAGATGGTCTCAACAGTTCTGTTTCATGTCATTGATGCTAAAACATCATATAACATGCTCTTGGGACACCCATGGTTGCACGAAAATGGAGTGATTCCTTCTACGCTACATCAATGCTTCAAATACTGCGATGGAGGCAACATAAAAAAGGTGCTTGGCGATGAAAGGCCATTCACAGAAGTTGAGTCATATTTTGCAGATGCTAGATATTTTCTGAAGAGTAGCAAGGCTGTCAAGCCAGAAGGAAGTTCATCGCAAGAGAAAGGTGATGATAAACAAGAAAGAGAGAATGCATATGATGTTTCATCCATACAGTCTAATGAAAGTAAACATTTGATCAAGATTGTAGAAGGGTTGACACTACCTCTAACTAAGGTTGATACTGGGAAGCCCTCTCCTCCTCCACTCAAAGGGTTTACTCGCCCAATTCAAGGAGCTAAAACTGAGCATGGAGCTGTATTCGAGGCGGCAGTTTCCAAATCATATAGTCCACAGGCTTACAAACTTCTTGTGAAAGCTGGTTATAACCCGCAAGAAAGAGCTGTGATAAAAGAGTCGTCTCATGAGACTCCTAGTGGATTCAATTACACTCATGAGACGTTCAAAAGTAAGGGTCGCACTTCCAAATATACTAGAATAGGTCTAGGATATGTTCCACAAAAGCCTGTTCGCATTGCGATCAAAAGGGCAAACACGAATTACATCACTGAAGATGAAATTCTTTCTGAAGAAAAAGAGTCTTATGAGAAAGATAGAAAGACAGAAAGAATCTCAGTCTTCGGAAGGCTAAAACAAGCCGGAATTGGAAATCGCCAGAGATCTAAGACTCCCAGTTTCCCAAAGATACATAGTCGGATCCCATCTCGCATGAAAAGACGACATTTCCTGACTATATCATGTGACACAGTGTTGAAAGCTAAGAGGCGAACAATAATCTTCACCCGAAGTGAAGAAGATGATCGGGAAAGTGTAGGCTCATCAGATATTGTTCATTCCGTTATCATGCAAACAGATCTACATAATGCAAAAAGAGATCTACGAAGTAAGATCATCGAAATGAAGAGAGGTGGTTATGTAGTGGAGAACATTGTTAAAGTGGGAGAAAATGAACAAGTTAGGTCTAATCCACATTTTCAAAGGTAAGAATTTCTGGAGGACGTTGCTGCAGTAAATCATGTCACTATACAAGAAGAAACCTCAACTGAAGAGGAAGATGCCGATGATGCTCCTCCAGAATTTGAAGAAGGTGTCAAAGCTACTGTTGACCAATTAAAGGAGATTAACTTGGGTGATGCTAATGACCCACGTCCGACCTACATAAGTGCTTTGTTGACACCCGATGAAGAAAAAGGTTATATTGAGCTTCTTCAAGAATTTAGAGACGTGTTCGCCTAGTCATTCAGGGAGATGCCCGGATTAGATCCAAAGGTGGCAGTTCATCATCTAGCAGTAAAGGAAAGAGTCAAGCCAGTTAAGCAGATGCAGCGTCTATTTCGACCAGAGCTGGTTCCATTGATTGAAGCTGAGGTTAATAAGCTCCTTGAAACGGGAAAGATACGAGAAGTCAAGTATCCCACTTGGCTCTCTAAAATTGTGCCAGTAAGGAAGACAAATGGGCAGCTTAGAGTGTGTGTTGACTTCCGTGACTTGAACTTGGCATGCCCAAAAGATAATTTTCCACTACCAATCACAGAACTTATGATTGATGCAACGACCGGGCATGAAGTGCTTTCATTTATGGATGGATCATCTGGTTACAATCAAGTTAGCCTAGCTCCGGAAGATCAAGAGAAAACAGCCTTCCGCACTCCTAAAGGAATATACTGCTATAATGTTATGCCGTTTGGCTTGAGGAATGCTGGCGCTACGTATCAACGAGCTATGCAAAGGATATTCGACGACATGCTTCATAAGAATGTCGAATGTTATGTGGATGACATTGTAGTGAAATCAAAGAAGAAAAAGGATCATCTTAAGGATCTAAGGCAAATATTTGAGCGTCTCAGAAAATTCCAACTCAAGATGAACCCACTTAAGTGCGCATTCGGAGTCTCTTCTGGTAAGTTCCTCGGATTCATTGTCCGACATCGTGGCATTGAGATTGACAAAGCAAAGATTGATGTGATAATGAAGATCCAGGTGCCCCGAAACATACATGAGCTCAAGAGTTTGCAAGGTAAGCTGGCGTACTTAAGAAGATTCATAGCAAATTTGGCCGGCCGATGCCAACCATTTAGCCATCTTATGAAAAAAGGCAACCCATTTGAATGGGATGAAGCTTGCACTAATGCATTTAACAGCATTAAGGCATATTTGATGAAGCCGCCAGTGTTGGTTGCTCCAATAGCTGGACGTCCATTAATTCTCTACATATCTGCTCAAGAAAAATCAGTTGGAGCCTTGCTTACACAAAATAATGATGAAGGAAAGGAGTGTGTGTTGTACTATTTGAGTAGAACAATGACTCCAAATGAGTTAAAGTACTCACCAATTGAGAAGATCTGTCTTGCTCTCATATTTGCGATTCAGAAGTTAAGGCATTACTTTCAAGCTCATACTGTTTACTTGGTCTCGAAGGCCAACCCATTAAAGTTCATAATGTCAAAGCCAGTGCTCTCTGATAGGCTCGCAAGGTGGTATCTCCAATTGCAGCAATTTGAAATTATCTACGTCCCTCAAAAAGAGGTGAAAGGGCAAGTGCTGGCAGACTTCTTGGCTGATCATCCCATGCCTGCTGAATGGGAATTGTCTGATGATTTTCCCGATGAAGATATATTGGCTATTGAAATCACTCCTCCTTGGAAGATGTATTTCGATGGAGCTGCTCACAGAGAAGGAGCCGGCGCAGGAGTAGTATTTGTAACCTCAGATGGAGGAGTTCTGCCATATTCGTTCAGTCTAACTGAAAATTGCTCTAACAATGTAGCTGAATATCAAGATCTTATACTTAGTTTGGAGATGGCAGTGGATGTAAAGCAGCGACACCTTAAGGTATATGGAGATTCGTTGTTGATAATCAACCAGCTGCTTGGCTTATATGAGGTTAAGAAAGCTGAACTACTTCCGTATTATAACTATGCTTAGAGGCTTATGAATTGGCTTGGAGACGTAGAGATTGAACATTTACCAAGGAGCAAGAACAAGCAAGCCGATGCTTTGGCAAAGTTAGCATCAACCATAGCAATGCCCGAAGCACTTTTTCAAGTACCGATCTGCAAAAGTTGGGTGGTGCCTCCCTTCTTCGAAGATGAAGATGGTGAAGAAGTTGAGTATTGCGCCATAGAAGTCTTTGATATTGAGAAAGAAGACTGGCGTCAACCGTTCGTGGATTACTTGAAGAATGATAAGCTTCCTAATGATCCACATCTAAAGGTTGATGTCCAATGTAGAGCACCACGATTCTTCTATTACAAAGATTCACTTTATAAAAGATCATTTGATGGTATTCTCTTAAGATGCTTAAGTGATGAAGAAGCTCTTCAAGCTATGGAGGAAGCTCATTCTGGAATATGTGGCGCCCATCAGTCTGGACCCAAGTTACATTTCAGAATCAAGAGGATGGGATATTACTGGCCTTCTATGGTGAAGGATTGCATAGATTATGCACAAAAATGTCAGCCATGCCAGTTTCATGCAAATCTCATTCATCAGCCTCCCGAACCATTACATCCAACAGTTTCTTCATGGCCATTTAATTCATGGGGCTTAGATGTGGTGGGGCCATTAACGAAGTCTTTCGGAGGTCATCTTTATATTCTGGCTGCCACTGATTACTTTTCCAAGTGGGCGAAAGTTGTACCCTTGAGAGAAGTGAAGAAAGAAAATGTGGCTGATTTTATCCACATCAACATCATATATAGATATGGAGTGTCTCGATACATTATCACAGACAATGGGAGGCCATTCAGTAACTCTTTGATTGATAAGCTTTGTGAGAAGTTTGACTTCAAGCAAAGAAAATCTTCTATGTATAATGCAACAGCTAATGGGCTTGCCGAAGCCTTCAACAAAACACTGTGTAATCTGTTGAAGAAGGTGGTCTCCAAGTCAAAGAAAGACTGGCATGAAAGGATTCATGAAGCTTTATGGGCGTATCGAACTACTTATAGAACGCCTACTCAAGCTACTCCGTACTCTCTTGTATATGGGGTTGAAGCTGTGGTACCCCTTGAAAAGTAAATACCATCTTTGAGAATAGCCATACAAGAAGGTTTAACTGAAGAAGAGAACGCACGACTGCGTCTCGAAGAATTAGAGGCACTTGATGAGAAGAGGTTAGAAGCACAACAGAGACTTGAGTGCTATCAAGCTCGCCTCTCCAGAACATTTAACAAGAAAGTAAAGATACGTTCTTTTCAAGTCGGAGACTTAGTCCTTGCTGTCAGAAGGCCTATTGTCATCACTCACCGAGTTGGAAATAAATTCTTGCCCAAGTGGGATGGCCCACATGTTGTGAAAGAAGTGTATACAAATGGTGCATACAAGTTGATATCTGAAGATGGTGTAGGAATCGGCCCCATAAATGGCAAATTCTTGAAATGCTACTATGCGTAATCCAGTCAAATCCAAGGAATGCTCCGTGACGCACGAGCCTAAACTGCATGTTACTCCTGGTCCGCATGAGTATAAACTGTGTACGATGAACTCCTGGTCTGCATGAGTATAAACTGTGTACGACGAACTCCTGGTCCGCATGAGTATAAACTGTGTACGACGAACTCTTGGTCCGCACGAGTATAAACTGTGTACGACAAACTCCTGGTCCGCATGAGTATAAACTGTGTACAATGAACTCCTGGTCCGCACGAGTATAAACTGTGTATGACAAACTCCTGGTCCGCATGAGTATAAACTGTGCACGACACCCACCAAAGGTAATTATATGTGGCTAAACTATTAATTCACCCCACTCAGATATTTTAAGTGGTTAAAGCATTAAATATCCTACTTTGTCTAAAGTGGTTAAAGAATAGTCACTCCTGGCCCGCATGAGTATAAACTGTGCACGGCACCCCCCCATCCAAATCAAATCATGTTCCTTTGAACTACGTAATGACTTGATCCTCTGCGAAGGGGTACGTAGGCAGCTTAGTACTTTGCTAATTTTAGTCACGTCTTTGGTCTATCAAGTTTGTGAGGCAAGCAATAAATTGAGATATGAAAGCAGTGTAAGTAAGCATGAAGAAAAAGTAGAGTAAAGATGCAATGTAATGATAAATGAGAAGAAGTAGGGAAAGAAATGAACTTTATTGATGATGTCATTAAGCAATCAGAACAAAATGGGGGCATTGAAATGAGATACTCCAAATGAAGCTAGTGGAAAATATCCATAGTAGATAGCTCCTCTCGAGCGGCTGTCAAAGCTTGTGTAACGCTCTTCAATTCGTCAACAATGGAGTCTTCTAAGATGGGTGTTTTCTTCAGTACACTAATGTTCCTTGCAGCAGTTTGAGCTCCAAGCTTTGTACTTTGAACGGATTGGCGAAGACGTTCAATTATTTGTGACACGGTCTTCTTCTCCTTCAACAGAATTTCGATCTCTGTTTCAACTTGCTTCAACCTAATTTCGGATTCTTGCAGTTGCTTGACCTCGGTAGCCTCTTGGTCTTTGTATTCATGAGCACGCTTCCTTGCGTCGGTTAGATGCTTTTCAACGTCTTTCTTGGTCATCCCATCAGCAAGTTTTATCTTCACGGCGTCATATGCATCGGCCTTAGAAAGTAAGAAGGTGAATGATTGTTCGAGAGCAGATCCATATATCCCTTGAGCACCTTTGAAGTTATCCACCATCTTAAGACCCTCATTCCTCATAGCAGATAGTGAGTTGACAGGAGTTCTTTTTAGCTTCTCTTGAAAGCGTTTCCATACTGCCAAATTAACTAATTTCCTAGCATCCGCAATCTCCTTATCAAAGATAAATTCTGTAATGTCCGGAGCTTGGACCACAGCAATAGGCAGGGGAGATTCAGTTATGATAGGAGAAGTGTGATCCAAGAGGCTATCATCAATTAAGTTTTCAGGGGCCGCAACAGAAGCTGATTATTCTTCTTCAAAGTCATCATAATCAGAGCCAAATACAGTACGCATGTACTACAAAAAAAAAAGAAAGAGAGATAGTAAGAAAATAGGTACAGGTGTGGATGTATATAAATTATGATCAAAGGGGATTAAAACCTCAGCTTCAGTTGTCGGGATGAGCACCGGAGATTTGGATTTCTGAATCCGTTTAGGATTGTGGTCTGTTGTACTCTCATTTGAATGAGAGAGATCGCTCTTTCTTTTTCCTACTCCATTAGACCTCCCTACAATCACCTTTCGAAGGGGTGGGGCCTCTAGCGGTATAGCTTCCTCAGCCTTGGCGTTGTTTGAATTATTGATGATGTCGACTCCTTCTTCCATATTCTGGTTTGAAGCAGTCTCAACTAGGTTCAACATGTTATCCAAGAAGTAAGTGCCATGAATCTGAGATAACCACTGTTCGTATTCTGATGAGCAGAAGTTTTTAAATTCCGAAGGGGCACATGGAAAAGTTGCTGTAGATTGAGAATTGTGCAATGTGCATTGCCTCCAATATTGAAGCCCTCGCTCCAAGGTGGTTTCTCGAGTGTCTGTTTTCATTCTCCCGGAGTATCTTGATAAAAGCTAAATTGACGGCTAAACCGATGTGGGCTGTAGGGTTCAATAACAAAGCTTCCATTCTGTCGCAAAGTGAGATAATTGGTACGAATAGCAATGAAGTAGGCCCAATTACGCCAAGGTGCCTTGTCATGGTCAGTATACCACATGGGGTCTGTTATTGGGAGGACGTTGCAAGACAATGAGGTTTTGTTTCCATTTTGAATCTTCTTGCGAGCACCAATCGAACCAAAGAATTTTGCTCCATTCTCACCTGAATAGGTTACCATTGAAGGTACTTTTAATCCGTGGGGGCTCGGGTGATGAGTTTGGAAGTAATGAGCCAGCCAAGTGTAAATGAAGTGTACAGGGAATGTTGACTTTACTTCAGAGGGTCTGAGTTCATTAGAGATTCCATTCAAACCTCAGTAGATGCTTGTCAGAACTGGGACAGCAAGGCAAACTGATTTTCCTGCAGCCATCAAGCTTGCTACCTTGAAGGTACCAGGACGTATCATGTCTACTTCGTCGTTAGGAAGTACAAAGGAGCAAAGCCAGCAAGCTAAATGGGCAGCTAGGTATGTTTCCTCTTGTTCTTTGGCATCAACATGAAGCATTTTAAAAGGGGCCATCTCTATGGAAGTCCATTTCTTGCAGTCGTCAATAATGCCCTTGGGGTTATGCGTACTCTTAAGGCGTATTTTCCTTTTACTTTCTGCACGTGGAGGGGGTTGCTTATGCTTTGTAGTTCTACAAGACCAAAAGCTCACCCATTGGGAAAGTGAAATAGAGTCAGTACCATCACGACTACGGAGTCTATGATAAGCATGAAACAAGTGTTGACAACTAGGTGGGATGCGTAATCCTGTGGCGTCACGCTCATTTAAAAGTTCTGGCTGGTCAGGCACAACTTCTTCGTATAAGTGACCAGCTAGCGGCAATCCCACCCAGTTATACAAATCCCATAGAGAAATCGATATTTCTCCAAAGGAAGTAAGTAAGGTGTTAGTGGTAGGACACCATGCCTCGCAGAAAGCTTTGATGATTTTATGATTGCAGTCATATGTGAATAAAGATGCAAAGATAGGGTCATAAAGCATTGTTTTCTCAAGAACAGAGCGATATCTGTTTAAGATAGCCTCGGTCCACTCCCAATACCCTGGGATGTAATGAAATTTCCCGAGAAAATTCACTGACTCGCCCCACGCTGCATTACCTTCAATTATTTGACGTCCTAGTGTGGGCAAAGGGCCAGTTTTTAGCTTCTCCTTGGTGTGATTAGCCGATCTCAAAACTACGACTCCAGTTTCATCCAACTCCATGTCTCGGGTCCACGTCATTAAGTTGAAGACGTTATTCTCTTGAGTTAGTTTCTCTATAGGTTGACCCATGAGAGGTCTTTCAATGGGAAGGCGAGTTACAATGTCTGATAGTGGACGCTGGGTATCAAGGATCAGTAATTGGCGCTCCTTGGAATCTGTTGTATGACTCTTAAACTTAACCATTTTGAAGTTGAGATTGGCTGCAAAAAAAAGAAGCAAAGAAAGCCAACAGCTTGTGGTGGTTAGAGATATCCGAGTTCTCGCTATGTTGAAGAAGAAAGAAGTTGAATTGTAAATTGTTAAATTAAGAATCGTTGATTGAACTATTATTTAGTTCATTCAGAAGTTCTCTTAATTTAGCCTAAAATCATATTTGCACTTCAACTTAAGACAAGTAGTTAAAATTGAAAGCCCAAGATCATAAATTTTAAATGTGATGTGGGCTCAATTTATATAGAAGCCCATAATTAATTAGTTAAGCCCAAATCACAAGGTTTGAGAAGTTCAATTAATTAATCAATCAAATGGATTCAGCAAGTATACCCACGTGATTTCTGATGGAAGTCAAATTTGGAAAATTGTAAACACTCTCTCTCTCCAATCAATCATAGGCAACTTTATTCCTCACCCCAAAAGCTGATCACGTGATTGAGTTGGTTTTGGAAAGTCAAAAGAGGGTACATGATGGGATTCCTTTCTCCTTGAATCAAAACATAATTGCTAGTTCACCATCTCCCTCATGCTGGAATCCGACGCATCACCACCGGAGGTGCGAACACGGAGCCATGCACACTGCTGCCAACGCTCTTTGTCACCGTTTTCTCCGCCACACCCATCAGTCTCGTTGCATCCCGTCGCCCATCAAACCCGCAGTCACCCACCGCCGGGAACGCGCGAACTGTCGCTACCAGAGACAACCGTCAGCCGCTGTCCCGTCGCTGAGAAAATTGCCACCATTGAAGCCTGCAGCGAGCAACCGCCGCCGATCCCTCATCGAGAATGGCGAGTAGCCGCCGTCGAAGCTCAGAGCGAGCCGTTTGCCTACAGGTCCCGCTCTCGCTGCTAGTCGCCATTAGAGGCTCTTCCTCGCCGAAATCCGCCGCACCACCAGCGCCAGTAGTCGTTGCTTCCCGTCACGATTCAGCCGCCGATCCCTCGTCGAGGATGGCGTGCTGCCGCCGTTGGAAGCGCCGCCCTGCGTGCGTCCCTGTCCCCTCGCCGAAGCCTGCAGCGAGTAGCCGCCGCCGATCCCTCATCGAGGATGGCGTGCTGCCGCCGTTGGAAGCAGACTTCATGCTGAGGATGTCGCCGAAACTCGCCACTATCACAAGCTGCCAACATCGCTATTCGCACCACCGCTACACTCGACGGGCCATCAGTCTCGTCAATGCCACCACACATTGCTGCCCTTCCGATGCCGGAAAGGAATGTATGGCTGGGCGACATGTCGATTGACCGACTGACGTGACCAATCTGAATGGAAGCGGCTGTTGGAACATGATGCTCATTCGAACAGCGATGTGGTGGTGAAACGTTGAACAGCCATCGCCGATCCCTCGTTGAGGATGGCGTGCTACCGCCATTGGAAGCGCCGCCCCGCTCGTCGTCGTTCCCTTGCTGAGTGCAGCGAAGCAATCCCTCGTCGAGGATTGCGTCGAACGAACAACGTGGTGATAAAGCAGTGATCAAGCACTCTCAAACCGACGATCTCTCGGAAGGGCAAAGACGAGGTTTGGTTCTTTCGAAAAAGAAGAATGGCAAGACAATACAAAGCAACAATATGATGAAGAATGTAAGTATGAGAGTACAGGTGGTGACACTTACCTTGATGGTTGTATGAGGGGAGCAAATATGCAGTAAAAGAACAAGAAAAGAAACACATGTATGCAAGAAAAAAATAAGGAGGAAGGAAGATACAATACCACAACCTTTTGTTGAGTTAGTGGCTTCCACGGGGAAGAGTCTGCAACAAAAAAGGAGAAGCAAATCAGGTGATGAAAGTTGCTTTATCAAACTATGACTTAGTTGGCTGTGATGTGAGAATTGGAGGGCTTGAGCTCATCTTATATAGTGGTGAAGTTTCATACGAATAAGTCCTTTGTGAATATGGATTTCTCTTTGTGATAGGTTATCTAGGATGTTGGATATATTTTCATACCGATATCTCTTGTGAAGGGTAGATGAATATTTGAGTTTATCTTCAAGATAATGTGAAGTTATTTCTTGGGGGCCAAGTAAATAATGGGCCAAGAAAAAAAACCAACTCAAGAATTAGCCAGGCCGATAAAAAAAGGATGTGTGTATTGCAATTTGTCCACTTCAAGAAAAAATTTAGTGAACAAAATGTAAGGGGGCATTTGTAGGCAATTAAATTTTATTGCTTAAATAAATAAAATACAAAGAAAAATGTATTAAGTGTTAGTTAAATATTTATTTATTAAGGAAGTTAAATAAGTTAATTCCTAAAATAAATGAATATATAATTAATAGTTAATATAATTTTTTAAGCTCAAATTCAAGTCATATGGGCTCAATTCAAGTCAAGTGGGCCCGACTCAAGTCAATGAGCCCAGCAAAGCAAGTTCGGTAGGCCAAATTAAATTAAATAAGCCCAAGTCAAAATCCTACAGACTTAATTAAATTAAATAGGCCCATATCCAGCCCAGCAGGCTTAATTAAAGGAGAAAAGTCCAATATGTCTTTTGAAGGAGAAAATATATCTCAAGTGGTTATTTTCTCTACCTATAAATAAGGACCTTCAGTCCTCATTCCATTCATTCTGAAACTCCTGAAAACCCGGAGAGCTCTGAAGAAAACTTGGAATCTTTGAGAAGATTGAGTTATTCTTGAAGGATCAATCTAGAAACGCCATTCAATATGGGATCAAGGTGCTAAGCCCCTCAGATTCAACGTTTCTTCAAGTCAAGTTCATCAAGTTTATCCAGTAATATTCGTGAAGTCGACGGTGTTCTACCAAATTGAACGGCGTTCTTCACGATAAATCTTCAAGTCAACGTTTGATCCGAACAAAGGCTCAACGCCTCCGGATAAACGTTTTAAAGCTTCAAGTCAACCCCAAGCTCGGACAAGCTTCATCCGAAGATCCGGCTCCGAAAGTTGAAGAAGTTAAGAAATCAACTCAAGAGAGGAATCAGAGGATAAATAGAAGCTGTTCACTTAAATTCTCAACTTCAATCCATATCGGATTTTCATTGTAATTTCTTTTGTGTTTATTATTTTATAAATACAAAATTTATTGTTACAGCTGTAAAAAGAGAGAAATGTGTGTGTAAAACGTAGCTAGAATGATTATAACTGCTCCCAAATCAGTTGCATCAATGGATATTTATTATAGCATGAAGAAATCATGGAAAAATGAGGAAGAAATTAGTTGATGTGGCACAAATTTAGGCATGATACAACAGTCCCGCAGTCACTTGATAAATGTAAGGGTGATTTTTAAACTTATTTGAAATAAGGTAAATAATTGTGTGAGACTAGAAGTGATAATATTTTAATGAAAAATGATACTCCTTTAGTCTTCTTAATACGGATTTATTTTGTCATTTTGATCCATTCTAATACAAAGTATCAATTTTCTTTTCTGAGTTGATGTGACACACAAGGGCCCCACACTCAACACTAATACAACTACTACGTGTAAGGGTGATAATATTTCGTTCACTTCATTATATATTAAAATATTATACTCCTTAATTAACGTGAATAAAGTAAACGGACATATTAGAGAGACGGAGGGAGTATTAATTTGTAAAAAGTGATAATATTATGGTGAATTATTTTAGGGTTAATTGTCTTAAAAGTCGCCACCTTTACATCAATTGCAAATAAGTTTACACCTTTGTAATTTTGCAAAAAAGTTTATCACTTAGGTGATTGCAAAATGAATCCCAGGTCAGATTTTGACCATCCATTGACTGACCAAATGGAAAAAAAAATTAAAAATTTAATTTTCTCTCCACGTTGTCTGTCACTCTCACCGTCAGGAATTGAGTTCTGTTGCAATAGAGATGAAGCAAAAGAAGAAGAAGAGAGTCCAGCAAAAAAACCTTCTCCCATTTCCAACCCATAATAAACATTAGCCTTGCCCCTAACCCCATTATTTTCTACCATTCCAATCGCTGAATCCTATGAATTCTCTGCCACCGGAAATCGAGGATGACGACGATGATGAGAGACTTGTAGTATTCTCGAGATGACGATTCTGCGTCAGAGTCGGGATCTTATTCCGCCATTTCCATTCAGGCACAGAAGATCGCGGATCTGACGATGCCATTTGGTAATTGAATGAGAATTTGGTGTGGGTTATATGAATTTTTGGTTGAGAAATTGAATTTTGTTACAATTGTTCAAATTCTTAAAATTCGTAATTGAAGGAGAAATTGAATTACGCAAATCTGCGAACGTCGGTTGTCGTCGACAATAGAGCCAACAACAACGAGCAGTGAATTTTTGGGAATTACCTACCTAAACCACTAACCCAGAAGCGGTGGTGTGTCACATGCTGGTTGTTGTCAAATTGGGTTCAAATAAATACTGATAAAAAGAGAAAGAAAATACAAACTACAATAAATTCTTGAAAACTACCGTTTCTATATTTTCTTGATTTTATTCCATTCCGCAGATTCAATTTAGGTTTTCTCTTGGTAACACCAAAGTCCAGAAACTGATTTGTGACTACCTTTTATCCGATTCTCTTGCTATTTTACGCCACCTATTAGACTCGCACTTCCCCTTTTCTTGATTTTTATTTTTCTATCTCATGACTTTGCCTTTCTTCACTCTAGGGTCTGCTTGTGGAAGGAAGAAATTTGCAGTAATACTACTTTAGAGATCAAGTGTAAATTGATTGGAAGAGGGGTGTTGTTCTGTTTTTTTCTTTTGAGTGGGATTTATCAATTTCTGAGATTGAAGCAAATTGGGATTATTTCTGCAATGGATGATGAACACCCATTGAAAAATCTGTGTGAGAATTAGGTGTTTGGTCATATAATGAGCGGCTGTCATTCAGGATTTCAAAAAATTTAATTTCACCAAACTAATGTTGTTTTGCTTTGTTGGACTATTGATTTGACATTAAGTTTTGACATGTCAGCACTCGGGCAGCCTCTGCTGCCCGATGGTTCTGTTTGTCAAAACACAATAAAGTAGTGTCTTTATTTGCTAAATCTCAAACATTTAGATTTATTTGCAATCCAACTAAAGATAGAGACTTTTAAGGCAATTAATCCATTATTTCATGAACAATTTGTAATATAAATAAATAATAATAATATATATCAAAAGAAAATGATGACATCCTTAATAAAATTAATAATTAATTTAAAAAAATATAAATTGATCTTATGTAATACAATCTCATCCAAAACTACTCTTGAAATAGATGTGGGCTTTCAAATTCCGAATCGATTTGTAAAACCGTAAATTAACATAATATAAGGGTATGTTTGTTTCTAATTTTGAAAATCGATTTTAGGTTTTAAAAACATACAATTTTGATTATTTTTTTAAATTATAAGGTTTTAAAAAACACCCCAAATTATAAATCATATTAATACTTTATTTACTTACCTTTCATACAAAGTCCTCATTTTAGTTTAAGTCTCGATTTAAGACTTGATTTTATGAAAGTTTCAATTCAAGGTTTGAAATTTTTTATTTCTCAAATTAGGATCCAATTTTTATAATTTTTGTTTTTTTTCTCAGACTTTGCCTCTCATTTCAAATCATACAAAATCATTAAAAAAAATATTATACACCTACAAATCAAATCATTATATCAAGTATATATATTATTTTTATTAACATTTTGTATTATTCTATAATATATATTGAATTCAGAAAAAAATTACAATAAGCTTTATTTTGAGGAAAAAAAAAATTAAAATTCAAGCCCTTGAGACACTTCTAAAACAGAGACCAAGAGTCCAAATTTGAGACATAGCATAAAAAATGGGGTCTTTTGTTTGAAAATTTTCCAAAATGGAATATATTATATCAAAAACTCAAAAACAAGTATAGATCATAAATATTCAATTAATTTTTAAAATCTATAAATAAATTCTAAAAACAAAATTTCAAAACCCACATGAATTTCAAACGACAGTATCGTAGAATACTTGCATCAACCTAGGAAATTAAACTTAATATCATTATTATAAAAAAAAAAACAATAACAACGACAATAACAGAGTATAAAATAGAAGAATAGGTGATTCGTGCTTAAAAATTTATACCATTGCCACACGCAATTTACTTAAATTTTTTTAAGAGCATTAGTTGTTTCATTGAAAAAAATGGAACAATTAGCTGCATGGACTACTACTTTTTCTCAAATCATCGATAGATTCTTGTAAAACAATTTTTTAAAAACATAGCAGCTGCAAGTAACAGTTGTGGTACACAAGTTTTAGCGTGGCTTACATTATTTACGGTCTAATTACCTGCGCCATTTTGATATAACATGTCCTATGTCATACCGTTGGATGGATAATACGTGAAAGAGAGAGCGGAACTATATCCTAAAGGGGGAAACATAAACTTAAGGGCGATGGTTGAATGAACTACAAAAATGCAAAGCAAAAAAATGAAGTGCAAGGGAATTTCAACAATTATTTATATTTACCAAAAAGAATCAATGTTACTTTTAATTTATTCCACTTCTCACTGCTCTTAAGATAACATCCTACTCATACCTTTTAGTTAGAAGATGAACACGTTCAATTCCATCTTAAACAAAAAAAAGGAAAAAAATGAGAGAGAATTTCTTAGTTTAGGTGCAATCTCCATTTCTTAGACTGTTGAGTAGTTACAAATATCCTCGCCCTTCAGGTTTAATATACCTGCATTTAAAATAAGCCCACACGAACATGTAATTTAAGCAATATGTAGTGTCGAACATGCAGAGATCGATACAGATATGAATAAACGTTATTAAATGCCAGATGACAAATAAACAAGAAAAACAGATAGGAACGGTGTGCATGTGTCTATGTTTTGTTAGCTTTCAATTGACTGGATGCTGAGGATTTTAACAGCAAATATTGAGGTTTGATTATTATTTTTACACAAACTACAAAATGAACGGTAATTCATTGGTCCTGAAGTCAATTGCCAAATGAAACCATTTTTCTTTTTCTAGATCGTAGAAGAAAAAAATTCAGAACTAATTTTTAGCTACTATTTAACATGATAGACATTCAAAAAAGATCATACCCGTGGCGGAAGAGAAAATCTATGATAACGAGATTGCAGTTTTCCTTGAAAAATCGTGTGCTCCATATGATATTTGCAACTTGTTTAACAGGGATCAGCTGGAAACTCTCCACCTCTCCATCTGCGAGTAAAAAGAGCTCGATAACAGGTAGATAGAAGCTTTAGAGTTGAAATTATAAAGTTGAATAACCTGACCCTCATTCTTAGGAACAAAGCTCTCAGGAAGCTTTAGATCATAACAGAAAAGAACATCTCTCTTGAATCTATAACCGTCAATGTCCATGTAAGATATGGCTCCAACTGCTGTGGCCCTGAGTTATCAAAATCATACATAGATTCATTGAAGGAGGGATCATATGACTAAAGTTTTCTCAAAGCTAAAGATGCATGTCTTTATAAGACTTGGACTTCAGAGATTTTCTAATGAAAAAGTTACTCGACAAGGGAGCTGAAGATAATAATTTTCATAGGACAACGATGCATACTTTTCCAATGGTTTAAGAAATGGCTAGATATTGCATTAGTAACTTACTTGCTGGAAATAAATCTTGGTATCCCAGCTTCTTCTTCACATTCCTTCACAAGATTCTCCCCACAAGATATCCCATGAGGCTGTGCTTATATGCAATTAGATTATTTTTGTAGAAAAAGGGAAGGAATATTATCAGCAGACTCCTCAAGGATATATTCTAACTCTTAGAATAAAGCAAATTCACAACAGCATTAAGATGTGGGAAAAATCTTGAACCAGAAGGCGAACAAATGTGACTCCAAAAGCATTTTTCTAGTTACCAAGCAATAATGAGTCACGTGCATAAAAACCAATATCAGAGCATGACAGAGAGAAATTCATACCAGTCCTCCAGCAACCAGATGATCAAGCTTGCCAGGGTATGTCTGTTTTACTTTACTTCTCTTTCCTACCCATAGATATTCCTGGTTGTCTATTTCAACATAGCCATTCATGTGAACTCCATAAGCCTACGTACAACATAATCTTTTATTCGTTTGTGCCACAAGCAAGTAATTGCAGGAACTTCTAACAACATTTGCAGGAATTCAATCATCAGCTGCACTAGATAATAGATATGATCTTCATTCCTTTTAATGTTTCTAACCCACATAATTCTAATTCCTAATAGAATAGGAGATATCACTTGAAAAATTTTACTTTACAGAACAATATTCAACTAACATAACTTACATATAGATGTTAACATGTCCACAAATAAATAAAGTGGCCACCTTAATTCCAAAGTAGGGCGCAGCTGCGCGCTCCAGAGAGAAAAACTCTGGTGTCCCGAAAGAGGATGTAACAGGATAGAGCTGTAAATGGCATAATATATACGTTAATTATCCAAACATGTTCTGCCAATCTACTTAAAAACACTCTTTTATTAAGTTCTTTGAGACATATGACTAATACTATTACACCAGTACCTCATTTCGAATTCCAGGAATAAGTTTTTCGCCCAAGCACTTGATTACGTCTGCAACAGCTTTTGTCCGATCCTCAGGTGTACTAAGCATTGAATGTAATGCTACATAGCATCCAAAATTGCTGCCAAAAGAGAAGTCTTCTGGGAATGTAAATACGTCTTTGTATCTCCTCAAATGGTGAGAAAATCTGCTCAGGCAACAAGCAACCAAATCAATTGAAGACATGAGTATTCAATGGGGCAAGAATAAACATTGCTCTTAAAATCCTGTCATGCCAGTACGAAATTGAAGCAAAGTTTATAGCATCATTGGCCTTCTCTTAGATAATGTCCTATAGACCTAATTCAAAGAGCCAAAAAGTCAGAGCCATACAACGTAGTTACCATTAGAGCAAATGATACTTTATCATCATCAGAAACTACAAGAGCAGAGGCCCATTCAATGTTCATTCTTTAAAATCCCAATGCTTCTAAGGAATAAGGATTTAATTGAGGGGAAGCTTCGCACTTCAATTTAATATATTATAGATTGAATAAACACATTAATGCCAAAAAATGTCCAGAAATTAAGATAAAAGCTGTTAAACTTCATTCAGGGAAATGTATCTTAGTACTTAAACAAACATATGATAGGATTGACCTTAATCATAGATGAATAAAAGTAGCATAACATTTGAAGAGAGACAGCCAAAATCAAGGACGAAGCACGTCTCCAAACTGGGAAAAAATTAAAATAAAAATCATTGCTTACTCGTTATGAACATATCCAACAATCTGTTGTTCAATTACAAATGGCATAAATTCACATTGCTTCTCCTGAAACACATCCCCAAATTTTCAGAGAGGAAAAAGCAATACACAAAAAAAAAAATTCAACAAAGGCGTGGTTAAGATGAAAAGAGATGATAGAGAGGATTACAGAATTGCGATTGATTAGAGCAACTTTGTCGAAGAAGCCGCGGAGGTCATTGGAGTCGTGGTGCTGAGCTTTGGAGAAGGTAACGACGTCGTCCCAAGTGAAATCAGTATGATGAGAAACAGAAGCAACAGATCGAGGAGGCGAGCAGAGGGAGAAATTCAGTTTTGTAGGAACGATTGAAGAAGTAGGAATGAGAGAAGACAGGTGAAGGGGAGGAGTAGTGCGGAGAATACAACACCAACTGCTTCCCATTTTCAAATTTCCAACCTATTTACATTTCTTCTATTTATATATATATAGGATTTCAATTCTAAGAATCGGTAATTTCTTAAAGTAGTTCAATGTTGCACGCGAATATTTATTATTTATATAATGAAAATAGGAGTGAAATTAGATTTGATCTAACTAGAGGAACAAATTGATATTTTCCCTGCATACACGGCACACACACTTTTTAAGACTAAAAAAACCCATAAATTTACCAAATTAATTATGAAGGAATGCTCCACAGTATTATCAATTTCATTAAAACATCTCGAGGAAGATTCTCTAGCGCGTAATATTTAATAAAAAAGTGATACTTAAAATAAGACGATAAGTAGCAGATAACATGTTAATTGAATTATTCGTAGTATTAATAAAAAGAGATACTAATATTTTTAACAAAGAATGATAATATATCTTTAATAAAAAAAAAACCTTAAAAGCCGTCTCACTTGTATGGTTCTATACAAGACTTACCCTAATTTTTTTAAGACAATATCAATGTAATTATTATAGACTTCTATAAACCTACTTCTATAAATCTACCATTCTTATACCCTAAACTCTATAAACCTACTTCTATAAACCTACCATTCTTATACCCTAAACCAAGAAAATATTATAGCAGAAAACACTAGACGTATAAATTTAGTATTTTTATACCCTAAGAAGAAAAACTCCATTGTAGCATTTAGAAGAAATTAGAAGATAAAAGAGAGAATAATGTATTTCATTATTCGATTCTGAATGGAGGAGTTACAACAAATGGCAAAGTTTATTAGAATAAATACAGAATGTATTCCATTTAAGTATGTGAGTAGCACGTACAATCAAGTTCTCAAGTTGGGTTTATGTTTTTATTTTCTTGTTGGTTTATATTTGCACCAACCATTCACGTTACAAAATATGGATAGAAATGTAGAAAGGAGATCGTACTAACAATAGTACTAACAAAAATTACAATTGATGAAATTAAAGGAGAAGAAGCAGAGGATTTTCTTACACCTTTTTACAGAATCTTTAAGAGAACAGCGTGTAGAAGCCAAGTCAAGGTAGAACCTCTTCCCGCAAGAAGAAACACACCCCGGTAGTGCTCCGGTCTTGGCAGATCTTCTCCAAAGGTAAAACGGCTTTTTCTTTCCGGCGAGGCAGCACTGCAATCGCTGGAACTACAACGAACGAAAGAAGATGGAGAACTAGATCGTTAACTAAGATGCAAATGCTTTGTGATGTAAGTGCTTGTTGATTGTGGTGTGTGCGAATGAATTGTGAATGACCCTATTTATAGGTGCACCATTCCACTCAGTCATAATGGTGATTACGTGATTTACGACGTATTAATTGCTGATGGCGTAATTTTCTCTAATCAGAAATTATAACGATTTGATTGTTGATTGCGTGATTTCCTCTAATCAGCAATTATGGAGGTTTTTGCGTCCAGATTCAACGAACCTACTCCAATCAGTATTTATGAAAGGATTCGTCTTCCGACTTGATCCAATTTTTGAGAATTTTTCTCCCATATGGGACAATAATTTCGTATTAATTCCCATTACGCCTCACATAACCTCTCCAATAGATGAGTCAAATTACACTCACCCACTATACTCATTTAATTGGTGATTAATTTAACAATTAACCCTTACTAACCAATTAATCCAATTAATTTAATTAACTAATTAAATTAATTCCTACAATCCCCCACAAGAGTGGAATTTGGTGAACCCAAATAAAATGCAGACACACAATCCAGTCCTCGTGAGACACTAATGTATTCGGACAGATAGTTTAGGACTTTGAACCTTCCGTAGTCCAACACTATCGAGTATACCGGTGGCTTAGTAGACACAAGGTCTTTGAACTACTCCTCCTTAGCATATATTGAGACAACAGTGTGAACGCATCAATGCCTCTCATCATCCTTGTTCTCACGTTTTGGTCCATTTTGGCATGGACCCTCTTTGGATTCATAAGTATTTCACTTGAAGCGGCTATTCACTTCACACTTACATAGGTGATCTCCTATCTTGAGTATCCCATTATACTCAACCAGCCTCTACTAGGCCTTTTAGGAATCATTAAAACTCAGATACTTAACCTCACCACAATACGGGTTCCATACTTGGTAATATTTCTCTACTAAGAATGGTAGATACCAAGTTTTACTTGAACCTCCACAGTTTCGTTTTCCCATTGAACCAAGTTCTTGGAATCTCCAGTCATCAAGGTTGGGTTTCCACTGTTTCAGCTCTTTTCTTTGTGGATTTTAATCACATTCCTTCTAGCAATTTATTCTTTTGATCTCGATTAATTGCTTTTGTGAGCGGATCCGCTATATTGTCTTTTGACATCACGTAGTCAATCGACATTACACCACTCGAGATCAATTATCTCATCGTGTTGTGTCGCCTACGGATATGTCTAGACTTTCCATTGTACATATCACTAAGAGCTCTTCCAATTGTGGCTTGACTGTCACAATGTACCATCACCGTAGGGACTGGTTTATTCCAACATAGAATGTCCTCTAGGAAGTTTCTAAGCCATTCACCTTCTTCCCCACCTTTGTCTAAAGATATGAACTCAGATTTCATTATGGAACGGGCTATACAGGTCTATTTTGTAGACCTCCAAGACACTGCTCCACCCCCAATACTGAATATGTATCCACTTGTGGAGAACGAGTCTTTTATGTCAGATATCCAATTTGCATCCATGTACCCTTCAAGTACTGCTGGATACTTAGAATAATGAAGCCCCACATCAAGAGTGTATTTCAAGTATCTCAATACTCTTCTCAATGCTTTCCAGTGCTCATTGCTTAGGTTACTCGTGTATCTACTCCGTTTGTTAACTGAACATGCTATGTCAGGACGCGTACAATTTGTTATGTACATTGTACTTCATATAACCCTTGCGTACTTAGATTGAGCTACTGATTCACCTTTATTTTTGCAAAGGTATACGTTTGGCACTATGGGTGTCTTAGCCGGTGGATCGTCAAATGCATTGAACTTCTTCAATACTTTATCAACATAATGAGATTGTGACAATGAAATTCCATCAGATGTCTTTTGGATCTTAATTCCAAGTATCACATCCGCTATTCCCATGTTCTTCATGTTAAAATTTCAACTAAACATCCTTTTAGTGTCAACGATTATGTCATGACTGCTTTCCATGATAAGCATATCATCTACATAGAAGCAGACAATGACAAATCCAATTTGGTTTAGTTTTCACATACACACACTTATCACACTCGTTGATTCGAAAATCATTTGACATCATTGTATAGTCAAACTTCACATGCCATTATTTTGGAGCTTGTTTAAGTTCATATAACGATCGCACGAGTTTGCATACCTTTTTCTCATTTTCAGGTGCTATAAAGCCTTCCGGTTGGTTCATGTATATTTCTTCCTCCAACTCACCATTTAAGAAGGCTGTCTTCACATCCATTTGATGGATCTCTAGATTGTGCAATACAACAATCAATATAAGTACACGAATAGACGTAATTCGTGTCACTGGTGAGTAGGTATCAAAGAAATCATACCTTTCATTTTGCCTGAAGCCTTTAGCCATCAACCTGGCTTTATATTTATCTATTGACCCATCAGCTTTATACTTTCTTTTTAGGTTCCATTTGCATTCTAAGGTCTTACAACCCTTCGGTAGATCTACCAATTCCCACGTGTGGTTTTGCATGATGGAGTCAATTTTACTATTTAGAGCTTCTTTCCAGAACAGTGCATCTGGATGAGATAGAGCTTCAGTTACAGATTTGGGCTCATCTTCAACCACATATGTGAAGAAATCTTGACCAAAGTCTTTTTCTACTCTAGCTCTTTTACTACGTCTTGATTCTACACTTTCTTGGGTAGATTGAACCGTAGTACTATCTTCAAGTGCTTGTTCATTTCCTTTACTAGGAAATACGTTTTCAAAGAAAATTGCATTCCTTAACTCTATCATTGTGCCTTCAGTCATGCCAGGTATCTCTGATTTGTGAATTAGAAATCTGTAGGTACTACTGTTAAGTGCATACCCAACAAATATGCAATCAACTATTTTAGGTCCAATTTTAACTTTTTTAGGTAGTGGCACTTCAACCTTGGCCAAACACTCCCACACTTTGAGGTATTTATATGATGGTTTACGTCTCTTCCACATTTCGTAAGGAGTTTGATCCTTAGATTTGTGTGGAATCTTATTCAGAATGTGGTTAGCTGATAGGATAGCTTCCCCCCACAAGTTCTGAGGCAATCCTGAACTGATTAACATTACGTTCATTATTTTCTTTAGAGTTCTATTCATGTGTTCAACAACGCCATTTGATTGAGGTGAATAAGGAGTCGTTGTTTGACGTATGATATTGGATTCGGCATATATTTGTTCAAATGATGCTACGTATTCACCACCTCTATCACATTGAATTATTTTAATCCGAGTATTAAGTTGGTTTTCACTTCATTCCTGTAGAGTCTGAATGCTTCTAAAGCTTCATCTTTACTCCTCAAAAGATATACATAGTAAAACCTTGTACAGTCATCAATAAAAGTAATAAAATACTTTTTCCCCCTCTAGTTTGCACAAACTTTAAATCACACGTATCAGTGTAGATTAACTTTAGAGGTTTTGTGCTCCTTTCCGTTGTTGGAAATGGTTGCTTTGTCATTTTTGCTTCTACACACACTTCACATTTACTTGAAGTCTTAACATTTGCTACTTTTAAGCAAATCAAGATTATTTAATCTTTTAATCGATTTAGGATTTACATGTCCCAATCTTAAATGTCATATTGAGGAGTACTCAACGATATAAGCAGAAGTAGAAGCATTTTTATTCATAAATTTCTTCCTTCACGGCTTACAACTATTGCATTGAGATTAAAAAGCCCATTATCAAGATAACCCTGGTCCAAGAATTGGCCAAACTTGCTAAGCACTAGTTTATCAGACTCAAATACAAGCTTGAACTGATGGCTAACTAGTAGGGAGCCTGAGATCAGGTTTTTATGGATGTCTGGGACATGCAGCACATCCTTCAGCTTCAGTTCTTTCCAGGAGGTGAGCTTCAGAGTCACATTCTCAACACCGGCTACATCAGATGAGGCTTGATTCCCCATGTGCAGTTTCCTCCCTTCAACGGGCGTATAAGTAGAGAAGACACTTTTCTCCGAGCAGACATGGTAGGAAGCGCCAGTGTCCACAAACCACTCCTTTGGATTTTCCACCAAGTAGGCTTCAAAGACTACAGCAGCTACGTCATCCTCAGTTAGAGCCCGTTCAACCATGTTGGTATTGTGGTTCTTGCCTTTGTTCTTCTTAGGCTGACGACAATCTTTGGCCTTGTGGTTGGGTTTGCCATAGTTGTAGCAATCCCCACTGAACTTGGGCTTTTGCACACTGGCTTCTTACCTTGTCGTCAGACATTTTTCTCTTTTTGGAGGGTCCCGCCTGATGTTTAGTTAAGTTTATCTTTGCCTCCATTGAGAATTGGGCTTCACATCCATCTTCCTATTGTACTATTCGATTCTCAGTTTGACAACTAAGTCTTCTAGAGACATCTCCTTTCGCTTATGTTTGAGATAGCATTTGAAGTCCTTCCACAATGGAGGTAGCTTCTCAATCACAGAACCGATAACGAATGCTTCTGGAAGTAACATCCCCTCGGAGAGGATTTCATGCACAATTAGTTGGAACCATTGCACTTGTTCAACCACAGATTTAGAGTCCACCATCATGAACTCCAAGTACTTGGCTATCACGTACTTCTTCGTACCGGCATCTTCCATCTTGTACTTCTTTTCCAAAGATTCCCACAACTCCTTGGATGTTTTCATGTTTAAATACACGTTGTACAGTGCATCACTAAGTCCATTGAGGATGTAGTTCTTGCACAAGTAATCAGTGGAGGTCCACTGATCAAGAGTTATACGCTTTAGCGTATCAGTCTCATTCTCATCCACCACTGGTGCAGACTCCTTAAGAAGTTTACCAGATTCAGCGTGGTGAGGTAGAACAGCATCTTTTGCTGCCACCTCTTGAAGTCAATACCCGTGAACTTCTCGGGCTTCTTCGCTGGAGCTGGAGCCATGAATGGTCTCGACATTCCCATTGGATGATACATCCTTTGGGATTCAGACCCAACAGGATTCACAATTACTCTTTGAGAATCGGTCCCAATAGAGTCTCTATTGACATTGGAGGTTTCACCCACTTTTGGGATCGATTCTCCATAAATATCCATATCAGTTGTCATAGTGATTGATGGGTGCAGAGGCTGTGTGTTTCTTCTTGCGATTGTTAGTTTATATGTGCACCAACCAATTACGTTACAAAATATGGATAGAAATGTAGAAGGGAGATCATACTAACAATAGCACTAACAAAAGTTACAATTGTTGAAATTAAAGGAGAAGAAGCAAATGATTTTCTTATACTTTTTTATAGAATCTTCAAGAGAACAGCGTGTAGAAGTCGAGTCAAGGTAGAACCTCTTCCCGCAAGAAGAAACACGCCCCGATAGTGCTTCGATCTTAGCGGATCTTCCCTAAAGGTAAAATGACTTTTTCTTTCTGTTGAGGCAACACCACAATCGCTGGAACTCCGACGAACGAAAGAAGATGGAGAACTAGATCATTAACTAAGATGTAAATGCTTTGTGATGTAAGTGCTTGTTGGTTGTGGTGTGTTTGAATGAATGGTGAATGACCCTATTTATAGGTGCGGCATTCCACTCAGCTATATTGGTGATTGCGTGATTTACGACGTATTAATTGCTGATGGTGTAATTTTCTCTAATCAGCAATTATGGATGGTTATTGCGTCCAGTTTCAACGAACCTACTCCAATAGTATTTATGAAAGGATTCGTCTTCCGGCTTGATCTGAATTTTGAGGATTTTCCTCCCACGTGGGACAATAATTTCGTATTAATTCTCATTACGCCTCACATAACCTCTCCAATAGATGAGTCAAATTACACTCACACACTATACTCATTAAATTGGTGATTAATTTAACAATTAACCCTTACTAACCAATTAAATCCAATTAATTTAATTAACTAATTAAATTAATTCCTACATTTCTCTCTTGTCGAAGTTGGCTATTATGTCGGATGGGGAGTACTAGTTATTCATTATATGATGATATATTTATCTTTTTAATTTATTATAATTAAACCCTTCTAATGTTGATGGGATAGTTTGCTGAGCTTCTTAACTCACACGTTACAAATTAATAATTATTTATGTAATAATATACATTTACATTTACTTGCTTGTTATTGATCTAGTTCCAAATTAATAATTATTTAAATAACCATAGTGACACGTAAGAGAGAAAAGAAAAACTATACCCTAAGTCAACTAGTCAACCCTTGGGGCAAGGGATATGATTTCTCCACCCCGACACGTGTCATTCCATAAGCAAGTGTTGATGGGTATATGGGATAGTATTTAAAACGGCTTATGAATTACTTTTTGTAAAGTCGAGTCAAGAGATACACTTTTTCTCCTTAGGACGAAATTGCTCTGTACTTCAAGTGCTTACGGACTATTGCAATCGCCTCCAAGATACAACGATTTTAAATTTTAGAATTGTAGCACAACGAGTCCAAAATTATCGACGAACGACTAATATTTTAGAACTTTCGGACTCGGGTAGGATAATTCTAGAACTAATGGGACTAGTATGTAATATGCTTGATTTCAATGCTGGATGAGAATGGTTTCTGCAGAATGTTTTGGGGTCTATTTATAAAGTTGAAGAGTTGTGATGCCTTTTCAAAATTGATGCCTTGATTCATTCTAAATGTCCTATCATGCCTCTTGAGTAAGATCAAGATCTAACGGTCTAGATCGTACCCCTTCATTTGAATTTAAATTCAAATATTTGGAGCCAATTTTACCCTCCAATGCATCTTTGGGATGAGCCAGGCCCGGCACGACGACCCAACCCTATGATCCGCACGGCAGGTGACCCGACTCGAACTGGGAAATGACCCGACCCAGTTCGGTCCAAACCCGAATACAGGGTGACCCGACCCGAACTATCCGATCCACCCACGTGCACCAAGGTCTCACCCATCGGACCCTGGTTCGAGTCCAAAATGAGTGCGACTGTGTGCGGTTAGTGGCTTGGTTGCAACATGTGGTCCACACATTTAATTTAATTTGATAATGTGTGTAGGTAGTAATAAAGAGTTCAATTCTTTCATGATTTTTCTATGTGGGACAACTTCCCACTTCAATCTTTTCTCTTCACTTTTCTTCCTTTTTCTTGTAATTAAATTGCAAACTTCATGTATTAATTACTCATTCACCCGAAATTGAATTTGAGCAAACTTGTACACTAAATACATCTATTCGAAACGTAGTTTCCGAATATGAAATTTATTTTTATTTTCAAAAAATAAAAAATTACAAGAACATTGGTCAAAAGTGGGCTTGATCCACTTCTACACTTAACCAATTCCAACAATCCCCCACATGAATGTAATTAATGCATGTAGACTCTATCGAAAGTTTCAAAGAACTACTATTGAATCAGGATAGGTAGCTTCCGGTCTTGAACCTTCCTTAGTAGAATGCCATCGGATTTACTTGCTGCGTAGTGAACATGATGTCTTGAACTAGTCAGTATTTTGTGTAAACCAAGACAACGACACCTACACAATAGCAATTCTAATATTCTTTGTTCTTAAGTTGTGCCCAATTCGGCCCTGGACTATCTATGATTCATAAGTGTTTTTCTCATTTGAAGTAGCCAAAGTTCACACTTATATAGGTGATCTCTTATATAGAGTATCATGCTATACTCCACATTTAAGGTATAAGAATCATTAAAAGCTTTTAGAGTTTAACTTTTACCACACTTCTGCAGGCTTGCATTTGATTTGTTTGAGAATGAGTTGAAATTATATTTTAGTTGTCTTATTGAACTATGTTCTCAGGATCTCCAATAATCATAGTTAAGTTACCTCTATAAACGTTCTTTAGTGCGTGGATTTTAAACCCATTCCCTTACTGCACTTATCATTAGATCTCTATTTATGCCTTTTGTCAGCGGATTCGCGATATTTTTCTTAGACTTTACATAGTCGATGGAAATTATCCCACTAGAGATCAATTGCCTAACGGTATTATGTCTCCTTCTTATGTGTCGAGACTTACCGTTGTACATGTTGCTTTGTGCTCTCCCAATAGTTGTCATGCTATCGCATTGTATCATTATAGGAGGCACAAGTTTGCCCCAACAAGGAATATCCTCTAAGAAGTTTCTAAGCCATTCGGCTTCTTCACCAGCTTTGTCTAATGCAATGAACTCTGACTCCATTGTGGAACGAGCTATGCATGTTTGTTTAGAGGATTTCCATGATACTGCTCCACCACATATGGTAAATACGTAACCACTTGTGGATTTAGAGTCTTTTGAATCAGTTATCCAATTAGCATCCATGAATCCTTCGACCACGGCTGGATTTTTTTTTGTACAGTATACCATAACTCAGATTATGTTTCAAATACCTAAGTACTCTTGTCAATGCTGTCCAATATTCTTCATTTAGATTGCTTGTGAACTTACTAAGTTTATGAACAGAGTATGCTATATCCGAATGAGTATCGTTTATTAAGTACATCAAGCTTCCGATAATTCTTGCATATTTCTATTGTGATATGGGTTTGCCTTTATTTTTAGCTAGATGTAGATTCACATCCATAAGTTTTTTAGCCGGGGGTAAGTCAAAGGCATCGAATTTCTTAAGTACATTCTCTACGTAGTGAAGTTGTGTTAAGATAATTCCGTCAGGTGATCTAGAGATTTTTATCCCTAATATAACATCAGCCTCACTCATATCCTTCATGTCAAAATTCCTTTTCAACATGTTCTTAGTATTCACAATCACTTTGTGATTACTTCATATTATGAGCATATCGTCTACGTATAGACATACAATTACATACTCATTAGGCGTGCTTTTTATGTAGACACATTTGTCACATTCGTTGATTTTGAATCCATTTGATAGCATAGTTTGATCAAATTTTTGATGCCATTGTTTAGGTGTTTGTTTTAATCTGTATAAGGATTTTATTAACTTGCACACTTTCTTTTCTTGGCCAAGGGCAACAAACCCTTCAGGTTATTCCATATATATCTCCTCTTCTAATTCACCATTTAAGAAAGTTGTTTTTACATCCATTTAGTGTATCTCAAGGTTATGCAAAGCTGCAATTGCGATGAGAACTCTAATGGATGATATTCTTGTTACAGGTGAATATATATTGAAGAAATCATATCCTTCCTTTTGTTTGAACCCTTTGGCTACCAAACGAGCCTTTTATTTGTCAATTGAACCATCGGCCATATATTTCTTCTTTAAGATCCATTTACAGCCTAAAGGTTTGTTGTCCGGTGGAAGATCGACCATCTCTCAAGTATGGTTTTACATAATGGATTCAATTTCACTGTTGATAACCTCTTTCCAGAGAGGAACATCTGGACTAGACAATGCTTCTTGTATTGTCCTTGGTTCATTTTCTAGCATGTAGCTTATAAAATCAGGACCAAAGGACTTTTCTTTCTTGGTTCTTTTACTACGCCTTGGTTCTTCCTCCCTTTGAGGTGAACCCCTTTTTTATAGCATCATGAGTTTTTTTATGCTTGCTCACTTCTTATTTTTCCTTCTTAGGAAATATGTTCTCAAAGAACACTGCATTTCTAGATTCAATAGTCATTCTTTCATTCATTTTGGGAACTTCTGACTTGTGAACCAAGAAACGATATGCACTACTGTTGTATGCATTACCAATAAAGATGCAATCAACTGTTTTGGATCCTAGCTTTACTTGTTTTGGTTTAGGTACCTCAACTTTTGCTAGGCACCCCCACACTTTGAGGTAATCGTATGATGGTTTTCTTTCTTTCCATAATTCATATGGAGTTTTATCTCTTTTCTTGTGTGGTAGTTTATTAAGAATGTGGTTTGCCGAAAGCACAGCTTCTCCCCCACATATTTTGGGGTAAGCCCGAGCTAATCAATATAGCATTCATCATCTCTTTTAGAGTTTCTATTTTTGCTTTCGGCAACGCCATTAGATTGTGGCGAGTATGGTGTTGTGGTTTGATGAATAATATCGTTTTGCAGATAAAATTCTTCAAATGGAGCCACATATTCTCCACCTCTATCACTTTGAATCATTTTGATTTTTTTGCTAAGTTAATTTTCGAATTCATTCTTAAAGTCTATGAATGCATCTATTGCTTCATCTTTCCCTCTTAGAAGATATACATAAAAATACCTTGTGCAATTATCGATAAATGTAATGAAGTAGTTTTTACCCCCTCTTGTTGGTGCGAACTTTAAATCACATATATCAGTATGGATTAGTTCTAGAGGTGTAGTACTTCTTTCCACTGAGTGAAATGGTACTTTTGTCATTTTTGCTTCAACATAAATTTCACATTTCTTTTGTGGATCTATTTCCATTATTGGCAATAAATTTTAGTTGACTAACTTTCTTAGCGAATTTAAACTTACATGTCCTAATCTATCATGCCATACATTAGAACTCTCGGCCAAGTAAGAAACAACTTCTCCTTTATTTTTAAGATCACGATGTACAGTCATTACATTTAGTTTGAAAAGCCCCTTTTCAAGCTAGCCTTTTTCTACAAACATACCACTTTTGGATAGTACATATTTGTCAGACTCATACACTTGTCTAAATCCGGCTTTGCTAAGCAATGATTAAGATACTAAGTTCTTGCGAATGTCAGGGACATGTAGCACATCCACAAGTTGGAGCTCTTTTCCCGATGTCATCTTCAACACAATTCTGCCTAGTTCAACAACTTTGGATGTTGCAGAATTTTCCATAAATAATTTTCTACCATTTATCGGGATAAAGGTAGAAAATATTTCCTTGTCCGAACAGATGTATCTTGTAGCTCCACTATCCACAAACCATTCTTGTGGGTTGTCCATAAGGTTTGCTTCAAAAACCACATCGGCTAGGTTTAATTCGGACAAGTTGGCGGATACTAACTTCTCTTCCATTAGGTTAGCTCGGCTGTTGTTTTCAATCTTTGATTGACGATATTTTTCGCCATGTGTCTGGGCTTATCACAGTTGTAGCAGTTGACTTTAATTTTCTTTGCAAGCTTTTACTTTTTGTCATTCTGCTTTCTCTTTTTGTTTGCCCCGGATTCAGCCAAGTTAACTCTTGCCTCTTTGCTAGACTTGATTTCAAACTTTCGATTATCTTATTCGATCCTTAGTCTCACAATCAAGTCCTCAAGCCCTTTTTTTTCTTTTGTACTTGAGATAGTTCTTAAAATCTTTCCACATAGGCAGTAGTTTTTCAATTAAAGCAGCTACTTGAAAAGATTCACTCAATTCCATACCCTCGGCATGGATGTCATGTAGGATCAGTTGTAGTTCTCTAACTTGATCCAATACAGTCTTGGAGTCCACCATTTTGTACTTGAGGAATCGTTCGACTATGAATTTCTTCATTTCGGCATCATCTGCTTTGTACTTCTTTTCAAGTGACTCCCATAGTTCTTTAGAAGTTTTAAAATCTGTATTAACATTATAAAGTCATCTAACCATTTAGAATAGAGTTACGGCACATGAAATCACTATGTTTCCAGATTTGAACGACAACTTTCTTTTGTTCATCAGCTTCATCTTCTTCAACCATTGGGGCAACTTCTGTTAGAAAATGGGTGAGGTTGAGCGTTGTTAAGTAGAACAGCATTTTCTGTTGCCAACGCTTAAATTCCATTCCATCGAACTTAGGCGGTCTCTCGGCGTGAACAGGTACAATAGTAACAGTAGCATGTACCGGTGCAGTAGTAACAGTAGTAGGTACATCAGTAGCCATCTTTAAATACTAAAATTTCATCTTAAGATTGATGGGTATATGTGGTAGTATTTAAAACAGCTTATGGATTACTTTTGGTAAAGTCGAGTCAAGAGTTACACTCTTTCTCCTTAAGATGAAATTGCTTCGTACTTCAGGTGTTTACGGACTATAGCAATCGCCTCCAAGATACAACGACTTTGAATTTCGGACTTGTAGCACAACGAGTCTAAAATTATCGGCGAACGAACTAATATTTTAGAACTTTCGGACTTAGGTAGGATAATTCTAGAACTAATGGGACTAGAATGTAATATGCTTGATTTCAATGTTGGATGAGAATGATTTCTGCAAAATATTTTGGGGCCTATTTATAAGAGTTGAAGAGTTGTGATGCCTTTTCAGAATTGATGCCTTGATTCATTCTGGACCGTCCGATCATGCCTCTTGATCAAGATCAATATCTAACGGTCTAGATCGTACCCATTCATTTGAATTTGAATTCAAATATTTGGAGCCAATTTTAACCTCCAATGCATCTTTGGGGTGAGCCAGGCCTGGACCCGCGGATTAGGACTGCCTCGACGTCCCGACCCGGTTCGGTCTGAATCCGAATTCAGGGCGACCCGACCCAAATTGTCCGGTCCTCCCACGTGCACAAGGTCTCACCCATCGCACCCTGATTTGAGTCCAAAATGAGTGCAACTATATGCGTCTAGTGGCTTGGTTGCACCATGTGGTCCACACATTTAATATTTTAGAACTGTAGGATAAATCTAGAACTAATGCTCTAGATCGCACCCCTTCATTTGAATTTGAATTCAAATATTTGGAGCCAATTTTACCCTCCAATGCATTTTTGGGGTGAGCCAGGCCCGGACCCGCGGATCAGGATTGGCCCGACGACTCGCCCCAGATGGTGACCCGATCCGGTTCGATTTGAACTCGAATTCAGGACGACCCGACCCGAACCGTCCGGTCCACCCACGTGGCTTGGTTGCACCATGTGGTCCACACATTTAATATTTTAGAACTGTAGGATAAATCTAGAACTAATGCTCTAGATCGCACCCCTTCATTTGAATTTGAATTCAAATATTTGGAGCCAATTTTACCCTCCAATGCATTTTTGAGGTGAGCCAGGCCCGGACCCACGGATCAGGATTGGCCCGACGACTCGCCCCAGATGGTGACCCGATCCGGTTCGGTTTGAACTCGAATTCAGGACGACCCAACCCGAACCGTCCGGTCCACCCACGTGCACCAAGTCTCACCCCTCGGACCCTGGTTCAAGTCCAAAATGAGTGCGACTATGTGCGGCTAGTGGCTTGGTTGCACCATGGGGTCCACACATTTAATTTAATTTAATAATGTGTGTAGGTAGTAATAAGGAGTTCAATTCTTCCATGATTTTTCTATGTGGGACAACTTCCCACTTCAATATTTTCTCTTCACTTTTCTTCTTTTTCCTTGTAATTAAATTGCAAACTTCATGTATTAATTACTTATTCACCCGAAATTGGATTTGAGCAAATTTATACACTAAATTCATCTACTCGAAATGTAGTTTTCGAATATGCAATTTGTTTTCATTTTTGACAAATGAAAAATTACAAGAATATTGGTCAAAGTGGACCCACTTTTACACTTAACCAATTTTCCAATAGGTGTTACATGAAATGTCACACCAATGTATCACAGAACATCTCGTACCTGAATGTATTGGGATATACATTCACATTTATTTGTTTGTTATTGATTTCTTGATTTTAATTGAACTTCTTCTTTCTAATTTACGGTCTAATAATTTAGAAACTTCCACCCAAACCATAATTGAGTTGGAGTATGAATGTATGGGTATCCGAACAGGGTATTTTGGATGGAAGTTAATTCTTTTATTAATGGCTTACAAAATTATTTGTTCTTTTATTAATGGCTTTTAAAATTGTTAACATTTATTGTTAGGTAACAGTACAAATCCAAAATTTTATCAGAGATACAAAATTATAAAATAAAATGCTCTTCTGCCCCCAATTACATACGTGTTTATTAAATAAAATTTATAAATTCCTTAATTAGTGAAATTTGTTCCTTTATCCAAGCTATTTTTTAGGAAACAAAATATATTTATAAAAATCAATTTTGTATTTATCCTAAACCTAATAGTATTAAGCTATTAAATAAAATAATTAGAAAATGATAATGTTTAAATGTATAATATATGTTTAAATGTATATTAATTATATCTGCAGAAAAAATGTAAAAAATTGCACAATACAATTAAATTGTTGCACAATATATAATTATATTATTGCACAACAATATTGCATAATTTAATATTAAGTCATGAGAATTCATTTCTCACATCATTATTATAATTAGATTTCTGCGCCTTATATTGTTGCACAATACATTCAAGAGTATAATTTAGTTAGCTGCACGACATGGTTATATAGCTGCAGGACAAGGTTATATTACATCACAATTAATGTATTATTTTGAACTAACTTATTTTATGTATGTTTTCATCTCAATCTTCGTGTCTCGTATCTTTATGACATAGATGTGTGTTGGAATTTTTTTATTTCTTTAATTTAATTAATTTAAGGTGACGTGGCGATTTGATTGTGTTAAAGATAATTAATTATATAATATTTAAATATTATTGGTTTACAACATATTTTACAATATCATTGGATATTGGTGGAAGTTAATTCTTTTATTAATGGCGAACGAGCATCCATATGTTTAACATTTGGAACTTTTGAGGGGAAGACTATGTGTGTATATAATTTGGATAAGAAAAGCACAACTACTTCCATCATTCCATGTCGTGCGGCTGAGTTATTGGGTTGAATCGAAGCTTTAATAAAAATTTAATCAAATTTTTATGAGTGGTACTTGATATGCTTGCAACTATATTTTGATGTGTTTTTTAATAAATGTATTATTTTTTATATTTAATTTTTTATTAAAATTTTAATAAAAAATTCGCTAAAAGATCACTAACAATTTATATAAGTTATTATTTATATTATATATATGGGTTAATTTGGGGTGTACCTGGTGCACCGGCTCATCCCCAGTTTATAGTTTAAAATGAGTAGTAGGTAGTTTTTTTTTTAATTTTTAAATAAATAAATAAATTATTTTATATTTTTTAATGATAGAGATTAAATTGTATATTAATGTAACGGTTAAGATTGTCCCTCTAAATACGAATGGGTATATGGAACCAGATAACTTTGGATCATTACATTTACATCTAGTAAATGTTAAATAGACAAATTTCCAGTAAAATTCATACTCCCTCCGTCCCAGGAAGGATGATACACATTTAATTTTGAGTTGTCCCACAAAAGTTTGTACATTCTTAAAAAAACAAAAAGTCAAACACAATCACCCTTCTCCATATACTTTATTTATAAAAAAACCACCACTATCTAACACACATAACATACTTTATCATTTATTTATTATAAAAAAATACCATAATACCCCTAAAAGTCACCACTTCATCAATATCCGTGCCATGAAAGGGGTGCCAGGAAAGGGGTGCAATTTTTTCTAGGATGGAGGGAGTATATTAATTGGAGATTAAAATTCTTGATTAATATTTTCAGTAAAATTCATATATTCTCTTATTGCGTACAGAAGTGTCAAGAACTCCATTGCCAGGCGTCGATCATTATCTTCACTTTCAACGTGCTGCGTCAAATTTTTTCGAATCAACTTATAATCTTCGAAATACTTTAGGCGTCAAATTTTTGCGAATCAGTATCTTCGAAATACCTGAGGACAGGGGCGGATCCAGAAAATCGGTGTGGGGTGGGCTAAGTTTATTGAAGAAAATAAAAAATAATAATAATAATTAAAAAATAATATATATATATATATATATATATATATATACTATAATTTAAGAAGATATATTTATTTTTTAACTTCATTTCGGTGGGCTTAAAATATTTTTGGGTTGAGCTAAACTTAAAAACACAAAGAAGAAAGAAGATATATTTATTTTTTTAACTTCATTTGGGTGGGCTGAAAATATTTTTAGGGTGAGCTAAACTTAAAAATACAAATTATTTATAAATTATTTACATATGATATAATGGGCTTTTCGGGGGCAGCCCAGGGCTTGAGCCCGTGGCTGCCCCCACATCCATCCGCCCCTGCGTGAGGAGTTCAATAAATCTCTTACGACGGTAGGGTCCTGCGGTTGAGTTCTTGGGTTGAATCGAAACTTTAATAAGAAATTGATTAAATTTTTATAAGTGGTAGTTGATGGTTGTGCAACCATATTTTATCTGTTTTTTAATATATGTATCATTTTTCATATTCAAATTTTTATTAAAATTTTAATTAAAATATTTGCTAAAAGATCACTAACAAATTATATAGGTTATTATTCATTTATATATATTTTTATTAATGAATATATATTTTTTGAATATGGTTACGTCAAAAAAAAATTTATATTCAATTTTTATTAAAAATTTAATTAAAAATTTACTAAAAAAGAACAGTAACAAATTATATAAGTTATTATTCATTTATATATATTTTATTAATGAATATATATTTTTTGATTATGGTTTAGAAGCTGGTTCGACCAAGACCTTGCTCTAACCGAGGTCAAATCGACATCCGCGATCTCCGGAACGTTTTCAGGTACTTGGTTCGACCTGTGAGAGGTGGTTCGACCAAGGGTCTTGGTCGAACTAGGGTCGAACTGACTTCCTAAGCTCCCAAATTTATTTCTCACATTATCGGTCCCCATTCCTTCCTGACCTAAACGTAATGGCTCTTTTAGGTTCATTATCCTTGAGACCGGAAATTTTCTTTCTCCTTATATCCATCATCAATCACTACCACTGCTAATACTCCTAATATTCACTTTCTCATTATTTTCCTCTTCCATAAGAAGTCATTCCCATATATATATTATTTATTTATTTATTTGACGAGTTGCAATTTTTAGTTAATTTAAAAAAGATATGGATAAAATGAGATGGAATTGCAATTTTAATCCTATGATTTAGTATTTAATTTTAAAATTAATTTAAAATATGCGTCAAAAAATATGCTCAATTACTGCCACCAAAACTTTAATTGTACCCAAGTTGCCTAAAAAAATTTGCCCAATTACTCCCACCAAAACTTTAACTGTACCAAATGCGAATGAATATATGGAACCAGATAACTTTGGATGTTAAATTGATAATTCTTTTATTAATGGTTTACAAAATACTTGTATAATATACTCACTAATATACTCATACTTGTATAATATACTCACCCTCGACTCGATCTTTCACTCATATTGCCTACCCTCCCAATCCACTACTATTATTTATAGATGCTATACAGTTTTTTATTTTAGGATGCAAAAATCTAGAATATCCATTATGATTATTTCATGCGTAGAAGATTCCGTCACCAACTCTTTTATTAACATCTGCTTATCATCTTATCAACATCACAACTACTATCTGTAGATCATTCTCGAAAGTAGTAACCTAAGGAATTATTTGAATTATTTTTCATATTATTTTTTATGCACCTTCAGTATCCCTATCTTATGTAACGTTTTATTGATTTATGCGTATTTTGCCTTTTTTATTAATTTTTGGTGTATAATTATAATTTTATTATTGTTGTTCGTGGTTTTTTGGCAAATTTTATCATGCAGCTAATGACATATGCAAAAATATAATCATTAATCTAATAAATGAGAAGGGTGTGCGTAAACCCAATTTCAGACACAAATTCTTGTAACAATGGGGGAAGTGGTGTAACAGACTAACAGTGTTGAAGTAAGGAAAGATTAGAATCTGTCCAACTGATTTCTCGGAGTTGTACAGTGAGATTATCGTCTATTGCCAAATCATATCATGTATACATTTTAGTCCAAAATTGACTTGTTAATAGACTATAATATATACACTTTTAATTATTGTAGTACCTTTTTGCAACATTAATGAATGAATTATCAAATTTAGATATAAATTAAATTAGATAAACAAAGCACTGAAATTGAATTAGATCTAAATTATGTGACGTATTGTAGCATGATAGTTTGACATGTATAGATAAGATCGAACGATGTGATTTAAGAAAATGAGAAAGGATACATGTGAATTAAAGGAGTAGATGAGTCCAAAGTGATTAAGTATATATATGTATAGGGTGATAATGATGCAATCTGTTAAGGTGAAAATGTAATGTCATCAGTAATCTCTAAACGAAGCAATCGATGAAGAAAGAAAAAATTTTGAAAGGATTTTCCTCAAGATTGATTTTACAAAAGTATATGATCCAGTGGATTGGTAATTTCTGAACGTAATGATGGAAAAACTCAATTTTGATAGAAGGTTGGGTATATTTGAGCATATTTGTACAGGAAAACAGGTCTTAAGTGCTTGGAATCGGAAGACACGATTTTTCGCGGTATTGTTATACTTGGAGAGACTGTTCGACCAGCATCAGCTAAGTCGAACAGAGGAGATGAATCGAACGGGAGATGTATCAACTTACAGAGTGATCATTTGACCAGGGAAGCTCGTTCGACCAGAAGAAGTTAAGTCGAGCTAAGGAAGTCAAGTCGAATGGGAAGCAGAGACGAAGTCAGTTTACAGACACGCCGTTTGACCTCAGTTTGACCAAGCGGTCCTGTTCGACCACGTCAAGTCTAGTCAAACGGCGATATATCAGCTCCGAAACATCAGGATTTAACCTCTAGTGCGTGCATGTGGTGTTTTCTACGAAAAAGCCCAATAAGAGTCTATAAGAAGAAGTAACAAGTATAAAAAGGGGTGCTGATCACACTAAAAAGAGAGTTAGATTCCACATCCATCCTACACCACATCCAAACCCTAACTCCATCCGCAGGAGCTGTAGAGAGAGATTCGTGCAGCAAATTAAGTGAGAACCAAGTGAAGATTCAAGACGGAGCGAGAAGCAACGACGCCTATCTCTAGGGTTTACTTAGCAACTTAATCTTTCTTGTAATTTTAAAGACTATGGGTAAGATCTATCCAATCACCATGAACATTCTTCGAAGCATCATGGGCAAGAACCGCTTTGGTAATTTTGGGGTTATGAAGGTTTTTATCTAGTTAATTGAACTTCCGTGTGTATACTTCGTACAACACTACTTGTGGGTTTATTTTATATAATACTATGCATTATTAATTCATACTCAAAATTGTTTTGTGCATCATTAACTGTTATGTAGAGTCTGAATACATATCTTGGTTATTGATTGAGTGCATTCACTACTGAGCAGGATTATATGTTAAGATTCTAAGTGAGGGAACTTCGAAACTTCATTAGAACTACATTATATGAATACTTATTAATTGAATTGAATTCGGGTTAGTAAGTAGGATAAAGAAGATAATTATATAGTACCTATAAAGGGAGATCATATCGGGTTAGAGTACTTAGTGCACAGGAAATAATTGATACTGATAGTACCTAGAAAGGGGGTGTAATTATATTTCTTGCTCCAAGGCAATTCACATGTGTTACACGCTTATCTGCTTGTGTCTATAGAGTAGATTTGCATGGCTTAGTGATACATCCATAATCCACAAGACAGAGTCGGACATTGACATACAGAAAGAAGATTAATTAGTGAAACTGGATTACCTGAAGAGCTACCTATCTTCTCACTTGTCAACTCTCGTTTATCTCTACTGTCTTTATTTTATTTGCTATTTTATTATTTGTTCATTAGTTTAATAATATTCTCAACTTAAATTGCCAACAATAGTTTCTATTAGATTAGATAATAATAAGTTGATAACTAAATGTCCTTTGGGTTGAATAAATATAACTTGGTTGCTAATCTAAGCTACAATCGTATCCTTCATACTTGGGGATTAAAATTATGTGTTGAGAAAATGCCCAATAAGTTACCTTATAAAACTAAAATAGAGCCTGCGGAGGGGGGAGTTTTGAAATCATGGACAAAGATGGAGACATCATAGCGGCGAATGGGCATCGATTGAGGCACTACAGGTTGCCGGATGATGCTTGTGTCATCTTTGAAGATACCCTACATTGAGTTGGTACCGTCGTAACTCTCCGACATTAAACAAGAGCGCATGTTGGGTGCTTATCCTCCTGCTTTATTATTTTATTTATTTCGTGTGAGTAAGAAATTTTTATATTTAAGGTGATTACTAATTGGCAATCACATCTCTTTGCAAATTTAGTTTCGACTATAGTTTCTACTAAGTTTGGGGGTGTGATGTACTTACCTCATTGAAGCACTAAGAGTATAATATTTTCTTTGTAATGTTAGCTAGGGGAGTTGACTTTTTACGATATATTGAAACTTTGATCGATTTTGATGTGTCGATTTTTTTGCAATTTGCCTAGTGTTCGGTGGTATTTTATTTATTTTAGTGTGAGCGGAGTATTATATATAAATTTTATATAGTCTAAGAGTGGTTCTCTAGCTTTTGTTTTTTTCTATTATGATGCTTGATGTTGTCCTAAAGTTTGAATTTTGCAGGAAAAGACGAGAAAAGTACAAAATTTTAGAAGTTTGGAAGCTTGTTCGACCAAACTATGCTGTTTGACCAAGGTACTGTAGTCGAATGATGGTCGAACGAAGTGCCTGAATGCGAAACTAACTTACAAAAGCTCAATTCGACCAACATGCCTCGTTCGACCAGAACTCTAAGGTCGAGCGATGATCGAATGAAGGAAGGGAGAACAGGGGGGACGTTTCAGTATACAGAGGTGCAGTTCGACCTCACACTGTTGTTCGACCAAGATATTTTAGTCGAACGGAGGTCGAATGAGATTATATTTTACGAGAAGGCTTGCGCAGTTCGACCAGAAGCTCTAGTTCGACCAATCTTTACGAGTCGAACTGGATCTGGAATTAAAAATAAAGGTCAGTTTCTGTGTGTTGTTCGATTGATTCTCGTCACCCTTTTTCGAGCACTCGTCCTGAGTGAACTTTAAGCCAATTTCGGTATAATTGCGCAAGGTAAGCGTACCTTATCGTGTAGTTATTGACCCAGTTTAAATATCGATCAAAGGGAGAGTTCAATCCGAGGTGTATCCGGATTCGTTTTTAACCATGCTTTATAGGAGTGATCGGGTTTGTGAGTTGTAGAACGAAAAGACAAATTATCTACTCAAGTAGCAAGTAAACTAAATAACAACTAAATGAGATTGATGCAAGAGACAAATAACCAAGAATGAAAATGAAGTGAAAGGTGAATATTCTAAAGAGGAGCAAAGTTAACCACATTCAAGATTAAGGGTATTAAATAGACTTGTTAGATTCAAATGACAATTATCAATGATAAATGGACTAGAAGCAATCACAAAGATTCCCCTAATCCCTATGGCCAAGGTAATTAGGATCTAAACTCATTACAAGTTTTAAAGCACAAAAGATTGTCCCTTACTCTCAATTCCCTCAAGGGTACTATGATTATAAGATTAGTTTTTCTCACTCAATTAATAACCTGCTTAGATCCATTAATTAAGTGTCCTCACATGAATGTTCTAAGTATATAAAGATGCTACCACATACTTCATATACTAACATACACTATCCATACTATAACATGATTCAATCAAAACCCTAGTTACAATATCGGAATGGTCATCCTAACATCATAAATAGTGATTTCAATCACACACATCATAATACAAATAAAGTGAATCATAAATCATGTAGGAAATTCCATATATCATATCAAAATACCATTAAAATCCAACAAATCCAAAAAGCCCTAATCCATCTTGTGGCTAGCCTCACTAGAGGTCTAGCCAACAATAAACATTATGAAAACATCCATAAAATGCTTACATACATCCATTGTTTCAAAACAAGTCAAAAATATTACAAATGAAAAGTAAAATATCTTCCCTTCTTAAGGTATGTTGGATATCTTCCTTCACTTGTAAGATCCAAATCTCAATTCTCTATCCTCAATAGCTTGGTTATGAAAGAGTGAAGAAAATGGAGTTGATGGATGGTGAGATGGTGAATGGATGATGATGAAGGTGAAAAATATAGAGAGTAGTGTGTGAAGTGTGTTCTTGGGACCTCCCCTTGCCAAAATCTGCTCCAAAAATTGATATTGGGGGTATTTATACCCCCAATGCACCTGGAAATCGCATGAAGGTGGAAAAACGACTTTTGGCCAAAGTGCAAGAAAACACGGGCGTGTTTTCCTGCATCTGCCCGTGTTTTCTTGCAAAATTCCAGCTTTCTGTAAGTTTTTGCACTTGCAAGAAAACACGGGCACTACATAAAAACACGGGCGTGTTTTTATGTATTTTGGCCAATTTTCTATTTTCTTCAACTTTCTCCTTTCTTCATGCTTTTTATCACAATTTATCTTCACACTCACCTATTCAAAGACATAAGAATTATCATCATCAATTTCCCAAAAATACTATATACAAAAGATGCAAAAATATGGAATAAGGTAACAAAAGACACATAAAAACGACACAAAATCTAGGTGAATTAGACGACAATCAACCCCCCAAACTTAAAGTGTTGCTCGTCCCCGAGCAACGAAAATAAAAGAACAAAGGAGTAAAATTCACCTAGACTCACAAAACAAAACAACATGAGCTCCAACATATCCACAAGCAATTAGAGATCGCAAATCATGTTAGGAAACCTTACTAAACTAGAAATTAACACATGTGGAACTTAAAATGCTCAAGATGAAAAAGAAGCCACACAATTATATCCCTCAACCATAAGCCTCACGGATGTGTATAACACTCACTCTTGTGATATAAAGAGGTGATACCTCATTCAATTGATCATAGTCAAATCATCATAGGTTTGCAAGTGAACCCATGCTTGTTTGTCATTTTTAATGTCACACAAAGATTAAAAAGGACTTGTAATCAGGATGTAATGATGGCTCTTTAGTAGGATAGGTAAATATGGATAAAAGTGACTTTAATGCGTATTATGATCATAGAAAAGGCCTTCATGTGTTTTCTTCTTTCAATCTCCATTTTCTCTTTATTGCACTTTTTATCTTATCCATGTGTACCTCAAAACTTACGATCTCTTGCTGAATTCTTATGAGAGCTTGATCATCAATGATGCATTTTTATTAGAATCTCGCTCTTTCTTTTGTTTTCAACTTTACATCCTTTTTCTTTTTCTTTCCCATTCATTCTCACTTACTAGCGCTTACTTTTGTTTTGCTTTCCTTCCTTGTTATTTCTTATACTCAACTTTTTGTTAACCTTCTTCTATAATCTCCACGAATCATAGGTTTTATGTATAGGCTCAAGTAGGATTATTAGGCTTGTAATGTGCTCATCAATAAAATAGGCTTTAAGGCTCAAATTTTGGCTAACAAGGGATAAATGTTCAAGGTAGGAAATTCATTTGGCTAGTGACTTGTTAAATCAAACATGGCCTAGAATCATTTCTCAGGGCATCATCAAAAGGCGTACTTGCGGAGTTCACGAGCAAATTCTAATTCATCTTCTAATGATCAATCCTCTCATCAATGGAATCAAAACCATATGAAATGCACGGTTTGAGGCTCAAATCTCACTAGGCTTTTGCTTATGGCCTTAGAATATTATTGAGTTTTATCCAGCTTTATCTTGCGCAATTTAAGAACCTATATCTCAATTTCCTAGAGTAAAATGTCCTAACAAAATTTTTAATCACCATTGCAAACAAATATATCAAAGCTCAAGGGAGAACGACATAAAATAAAATAAAAGAGCCAAATAAAATCTACCCTCCCCGACGATCAAACACAAACAACGAACAACAACACATCAACAAAAAGTGAATACAAAGATTAAACATTCATAGCAAAGTTCAAATATCCCAAATCATCAAACATAAGCATCAAGTCTAACAACTATGAATGTAACAATCTAACAATAAAACCAAACAATCAAACAAGAGAGTACTAAGTCAAGTGCAACATCACAATCAAAGTTCATAAAAAGATAAAATAAAAGTAGAGAAGAGTAGAAAGCTCCAATTATGGAGAAGATGGGTTGCTTGGATCTTCCGAGGGATATGGAGGGTAGTGTGGCGGAAACTGTGGTTCTTGAGGCGGTTGGAATGGAGCCCATGGTTGGAAAACTTGAGGGTCAGAAGGATTGTGTAGATTGTAAAAGTATGTCATCATCCTCTCAACATTCTCCTGACTCCTCCCAATATTGTTGACCGTGTGCTCCACCCGGTCTCCACGCTCTCTAGAGTATCTAGCTTCTCTCACAAGCCATTGTTGATCTCGTTGTATTTCAGCCACTGTTCCTCTCAATTCACCCCACTCTTCTCTAGTAATTCCTCCTCCTCCTGCTCCAGTGCTAGGTCCTGCTCCTTCATCACCTTCCTCAAACTCAGGCTCCCGAGTCATCTCATCTCTAGGAACTTCCCTGTGCATCAACTCAATCTGATGACTAGCCTTGAACTCATTCACTTTAGCTGTATGGCTTTTGCTAAGTAGATTGATGTTCTTCTTTTGCCTAGTTGGATATATCTTTGTCAATTCTACATTTGGTACAGGAAATATCTCTTTTTGACGGAGTACAAACACCCAATCATTACCAATTTCTTCCAAACATCCAAGGGTATCAATCCAGAAAGGTCTTTTCCCATCCCTCGAGCAAGCAATGTAATCAAACCTCCCTCCGCAATCACTTGAGGGTGCTTTCTCTTAGCATTCCTAAAAACATTCGGGATCCAGTATCCCGCAGCATTGAACACTTTACCCTCGAGGAAGCATTTGATCACATACAACTCGCGTGCCACAATGGTTGCCTCTGCTTTAGCGAAAATGTTATTCGACAATATCTTTTCGAGATAGCGGAGGGCTGGATTTCTCATACTTGAAGCTTTGGATGATGAGGAATTGTACTTCAGTTGCTTACCTTTCTCCTCTCGAAGAGTCAACATTCCCCAAAAATCTTGTCTTTTTGAATTCCCTTTATCCTGAAAATCTTTGACATTTTGAAGGAATGGGCATCCCAAGAATTCATTCACAACGTGAGTCTCTATTTTTAGTTTCTCGTTCATCATTTGAAAAGTGATCTCTTGTGGAAAAGACGTCCTCGGGAAATTTTTTACTGTGAGTGAACACATGAACTCCAATGTTAGTCCCGCATAGGTTTCGGACCTATTCCCTAAGAACTCACTCATTCCAACTCTCTCAAACATCCCCTCAATGTCTCGAGTAATTCCCAACACTTCCATTGCCTCTGGATCAGCATACCTCGTTTTAATGACTTTGGGGGCCAACTTGTTCCATTTTAAGCACATATCCCACCATTCCTCTCCAAAATCTACCCCAAAGTTATCCGGATGCAATCTTAGAATCCTTAATTGATGATTAATTTCTCTAAACTTTTCATGTGTTAACACTTCTTCAACATTGTCCAACTGCTCATTTTCATCATGATCCTACATAATCATCAAGAAGTGTTATCTCAAGTAAGAAGTATTGATTAGTCACACTTGAATATTCTACATGTGCACCTTTAATTATTTTAGAAAAATTTTCAACTCTTCTTTAGGCATACTCAACAATGCACCAATCATGTCTTTTTCTAGATCATTGTAAGCCATCTCATGTTTCTTTAAATCATATGAACACAACTTCTCATGTATTTCATAGCTTACACAGCTAATGACAATCATGAACATGTATAATTAAGCACTTTAAACCTCAAAAGTTGAAAATTTTTCTAAGTGGCATTTCAACAAACACTTAGTGGGCAAGAATTTTCAAAGTACAAGTTTTCACACATTTCTTGAACAATCATCCCAAAATTTCTCATCATACAGTCTAAACATGTAGAATATCCATCAAATATATCAATTTCATCATTCAACACTTCTTACTACACAACATTTCAAAATCCTCTTCTCTTTCAACAACTCTCCTCATACAAATAGAACTCAATCCCTTCCTAATTTCACATTCAAGGTTTCAAATAACAAAACTTCTCTATATTGACATGCTTATTAGTATTCATAATCGAAAATCCAAACATTTCTACACATAAACCCTAGAAATTTAACTTCAAAGGAATTCGGGAGAAGTGGAAAAATACTTACCATTTTCACTTAATAAGTGAGAAGAGAGCGGAGAAAGAATTCCGATGGTTTCCGGCGGCCGGAGGCGGTGGGAAGTGGGGGCAGGGAGACGGGGAGTGTGTGAGGAGTGAAATGAGGGAGAATGAGTGGAGAAAGAAGAAATGGGAAGAAAAGGGCAGAGAGCCCGCAATTTGCATGAAAACACGGGCGTGTTTTTATGCACATGCCCGTGTTTTTCTGCAAATTTCCGGTTCGACCTACCTGGACCCGATTTTTTTTTCGATTCAACTTCATAAAAACACGGGCGTGTTTTTATGCTTCCGTCCGTGTTTTTCTGCCAAATTCCAGCTCTCTGGACAATTTTCTTCTTTTCCATACTTAGCCATTTTCTTTGCTTCTTTAACCTTCCCTTCCATATTTAGCCAAATTTCCTCACTATTTCTTACCTTACCATACTTTCACCAGCACATATGCATATGATTCAAGCCCAACTCCAATATAAATAATAAAGCATAACTCAATACTCTCATAAAAAATCAAATAAAAAAAATCAATAAAAACAACAAGAACACAACAAATTAACAAATTAACAACACACCAATGCACTCCAATGAATTCAACCAACAAACACATACAAGTTACGCTACGACGCATCCCCCCAAACTTAAATCTTGATAGAGGAAAGAATTAAGTTTGTGAAAGTAGTGAAACTTATCCTTGACGCATCCAATGTAGCGCTTCTCGTAATCCATTCTTCATTCCATCCACTAGAGTGTAAACCTACACCACCAAAACACGAACAACACATGAAAACAACAATAAAAGAAAATCCTACTATACTACAAATCAAAATGAGTTTAAGAGTGAAGGGTATCCACATACACTATCTCCTTTTGAGAAGGAGATAGGTAATGTTTAACCCGATGCCCATTAACTACAAACTCATCATTTGGCCCTTTGAGTTTCAATGTATGTCCTCCGATGACCTCCAACACCTCAAATGGGCCCATTCATTTCGACTTAAGCTTTCCCGGAAACAACTTCAATCTTGAATTAAACACTAGCACCTTATCCCCGGGGGCAAATGTCTTTTCTTTAATCTTGGCATCGTGCCACTTTTTCACCTTCTCTTTATAAATGGTGGAGTTTTCGTATGATCTTTCACGAAATTCTTCCAACTCTACCATTTTTAGCAACCTTTCTTGTCCTGCCTCCCCTTCATTCATGTTGAGCCTCTTGATTGCCCATAACGCCCGATGCTCCAACTCAACGGGGAGGTGACAAGCCTTCCCATACACCAACTGATACGGAGAAACACCAAGAATAGTTTTGAAGACCGTCCTATATGCCCATAAGGCATCATCAAGCTTTTCCGCCCAATTTTTCCTTCCCCCATTGATCGTCTTTTCCAACACTAACTTGATTTGGCGGTTTGAGACCTCTGCCAAACCATTTGCTTGGGGATGGTAGGGAGTGGCTATCCGGTGTTTAACTCCGTATTTCTTCAAGAGTCCCTCCATCAATTTGTTCACGAAGTGTGAACCCCCATCACTTACCAAAGCTCTTGGGACTCCAAATCAACTAAAGATGTTCTTTTTCAAGAATATTTGCACCACAAATGCATCATTAGTCTTGGTGGGGATCGCTTCCACCCACTTGGATACGTAGTCCACCGCCAACAATATGTATAGATACCCTTGAGACGAAGGAAACGGCCCCATAAAATCAATGCCCCAACAATCAAAAATCTCCACTTCAATTCCTAATCCCATGGGCATTTCATCTCTTTTACCTATTCCTCCAACCCTTTGACACCTATCATATTTTTCAACAAATTTCTTGGCGTCTCCAAACAAAGTGGGCCAAATAAAATCCGATTGAAGAACTTTTGCTCCCGTCTTGTGATGGCTAAAGTGCCCACCACAAGGAGATGAATGGCAAAGCTCTAAAGTCCCCTCAATTTCTTCATTGGCGACGCACCTTCTGATGACTCCATCCGCACAAATTTTAAACAAGAAGGGCTCATCCCACACATATTTCTTCACCTCAACATAGAATCTCTTCACTTTGTACTCATTAAGAAGTGTGGGCTTAATTCCGCATGCAAGATAGTTGACATAGTCGGCGTACCAAGGAGGCGAGCTTATCATTAGAGCACACACTTGTTCAACCTCCACCTTAAGGATTTCCTCGTCCGGGAACACATCACTAATTGGAGTCAAATCTTCATCCCCCTTTTCTCTTTCTAGCCTAGATAAGTGATCGGCTATCACATTTTCAACCCCTTTCTTATATTTGATCTCCACATCGAACTCTTGTAGAAGCAATACCCACCTAATCAATCTTGGCTTCACGTCCTTTTTGTTCATTAGATACTTGATGGCCGCATGATCCATGAATAATATAGTTCGTGTGCCAACTAAGTAGGGGCGAAACTTCTCAAAGGCGTAGACAACCGCTAAAAACTCCTTTTCGGTGGTTGTATAGTTGACTTGGCACGAATTCAATGTTTTTGAGGCATAATAGATAGCCCTAAACTTCTTCTCCTTTGTTTGCCCAAGTGCAACTCCGATGGCTTGATCACTCGCATCGCAATGCAACTCAAAGTGCATACTCCAATCCGGAGCTACAAGGATTAGGGATGAGATTAAAGCTTCCTTTAGTACCTGAAAAGAAGAAAGACACTCTTCATCAAACTTAAATATACTTTCCTTTTCAAGAAGCTTACAAAGAGGTTTGGCAATTTTTGAAAAATCTTTAATAAAGCGGCGATAGAAGCCCGCATGGCCTAAGAACGATCGAACTCCTTTCTCACTGGTAGGAGGAGGAAGACATTCTATGGCTATGACCTTGGCTATATCTACCCTCAAACCATGCTATGATATGTGGTGCCCAAGCACAATTCCATCCGTGACCATAAAATGGCACTTTTCCCAGTTAAGTACAAGGTTTGTTTCCTCACAACGCTGCAACACAATAGACAAGTTAGTTAAGCAAAAGTCATATGACGATCCATAAATGGAGAAATCATCCATAAAAACTTCCATGATGTTCTCAATTAATCCACCAAAAATGGCCATCATACAACGTTGAAACGTGGCTGGAGCATTGCACAAACCAAATGGCATCATCCTAAATGCAAATGTGCCATAGGGGCAAGTGAATGTTGTTTTCTCTTGATCCTCCGGGGCTATTAAAATTTGATTGTACCCAGAGTAACCATCGAAGAAACAATAGTACTTGTGTCCCGCTAATCTATCGAGCATTTGATCAATGAATGGGAGGGGGAAATGGTCTTTTCGGGTATTGTCATTGAGCTTTCTATAATCAACACAAACTCTCCAACCGGTGATAGTCCTCGTGGCAATTATCTCATTAGTATCGGACCTCACGATGGTCATACCACCCTTCTTTGCTACCACATGCAAAGGGCTCATGTATGGACTATCACTAATTGGAAAGATGATACCCGCATCAAGCCATTTCAACACTTCCGTTCTTACAACTTCTTGCTTTATAGGATTAAGACGATGTTGGTTTTGCACACAAGACTTATCCTCTTCAATTAAATGAATTTTATGCATGCATAGAGATGGGCTTATACCTTTTAAGTCTTTAATGGACCAACCTATGGAAGATTTTTGCTCTCTCAAGACTCTCAACAATTTCTCCAATTCCAAATCATTCAAAGATGAGGATACGATTACCGGATACGTTTCATTCTCTCCCAAGTATGCATACTTTAAGTGATCCGGTAAAGGCTTTAGCTCCACCTTTTTCTCAACTTTTTCCTCCTCTTTGGGCCCATCATCAAGCTTCTTTTCAAGTGCTTCTCTTGCTTCTTCCGATGTAAGTTCACTACATGAATTTAAATAATGAAAATTATCAATTATCTCATCATCATCAAAGCAACAAGAAAAGTTAGAAAAATCAAGAGAGTAAGAATTGCTCATTATTGATTCCAAAGGATCCTTGGAATGGAAGCAATGTAGATGTTCTTCAACAATATCATTCAACACATCAATTCGCCTACATTCTCCTTCCCCACTAGGATACCTCATAGCTTCCTTCAACGAGAAGATCACTTTTTCTTCATTAACTCTAAGGGTTAACTCTCCCTTCTCCACATCAATCAAAGCCTTCCCCGTGGCTAAAAATGGACGTCCAAAGATTAATGGAACATTTGAATCTTCGTCCATATCTAACACCACAAAGTCAACGGGAAATACAAATTTGCCAACCTTCACCAATACATCCTTCACAATCCCTTTCGGATATGTCATAGATCTATCAGCCAATTGAAGGGTGACCGATGTAGGTTTCACTTCTCCAATACCCAACTTCTTGAAGATTGATAGAGGCATCAAGTTGATGCTTGCCCCCAAATCACATAGAGCCTTATAGCTTTCATGTTTGCCCATCTCACACGGGATGGTAAAACTTCCCGGATCTTTCAACTTGGGAGGGAGCTTCTTTTGCAAGATGGCGCTACACTCCTCCATGAGGTTCACCGTTTCATGATCACCCAAGCTCCTCTTCTTTGCCAAGATATCCTTCAAGAATTTTGCATAGTTGGGCATTTGTAGAAGTGCATCCGCGAAGGGGATGTTGATGTGTATCTTTTTCAACATATCCACAAATTTAGCAAATTTCTCATCCAATCCTTTCTTCAAACATCTTTGTGGAAATGGGATGGCTACGGGTAACTTGGGAATTCCCCATTCATCTCTTTCAAACCCTTCTTCTTTCTCTTTTCTCTTTGCTTCCTTGCACTTTTCCCATTTCTTAGGAGATTTCGCTTCCTCTTTGTCAAATGGAGGGATCACTTCATCATTTTTAGCATCATGAGTCTCTTTCTCTTTCCTTTTTTCAACCTCAACTATCATAGGCTCTTGTTCACAATCTACCTCATCATCTTCCTTTGGCATCGGAGGCTCATCATATTTTGTTCCACTTCTAAGCACGATAGCCTTGCATTGCTCCTTAGGATTGGTAACGGTAGTAGACGGAAACTTCCCTTGTTGATGAACATCCCCCTTTTCACTTGCAATTTGACTCAATTGTGTCTCTAGTGCTTTAAACCTTCTATCATTCACTTTATCCTTTTGCCTTCTTTCTTCCCTATCTTGCTTAATAAATTCAAACATTTTGCTCAATTGATCCTCAACTGTAGGCTTTCCTTCATTGTTTTGAGCCTTAGCTCCCAGATTGATCCCCGGTGGAAGTGTAAGAGCATTACTTTGATTTCTATAAGACAAGTTATCAAACCTCCAAGGTTGTTGGAAATTTCCACCAAAATTCCCTTGACCAAATCCTCCCTGCCTAGATGGGTATCCTCCTCCTTGGTGCCCAAAATTCCCTCCATAGTTTCCTTGAAAGTTCCTTCCTTGCATGAAGGCGACTTCCTCAAGTGACATCTCTGGTTGGCACCAATTCTCTTGACCTCCCATACTAGATGAAGATCCTTGTTGAGGCATTTGGATAGGCAATTTACTCATTGAACTTTGAGTAGGTTGATTCATCATAGGCAAAGAACTTGGGGATAATTGCATATTGACATTCATTCTCTTAAGTATCTCCGTGATTGCTTTCTCCGTCACATCTTCTTTCGGTGCTTCCACTTGTTTTACTTGTTGCATGCAAATCTCCTCCATCTTAGCTATCCTTTCCATCTCATAACTTCCCGCTACACGATTCATAGGCCACTGTCCCGAATTTAAAGCAATCTCCTCACATATAGCCATGGCTCATTCCGGTGTTTGCCCCAAAATAGAACCCCCTACGGATGCATCAAGTAGAATCCTCAAATTCCCATCTAATCCCGCATAGAAAAATCCAATTTGTTGATCGAGAGGAAACCCATGTCGAGGACATTGTCTCAACATATCTCGGAATCGATCCCATGCCTCACTAAATGTCTCCATTGGCATTTGCTTGAATTGAATGATCAAGCTTTTCAAGTGTAGCATCTTAGATGGTGGGAAGTATTTGTTCAAGAACCTTTGGGCCAGATCATTCCATGTATTATACGCTCCCCTAGGGATTGTGTTATACCAAGCTCGTGCACGATCACGGAGAGAGAAAGAGAAAAGCCTCATCTTCACAATATCATCACTCACTCCGTTGATCTTAATGGTGTTGGCTACCTCCACAAATTGAGACAAGTGAGCATTTGGGTCTTCAGTTGCACCGCCCCCAAATTGATTTGCTTGGACCATATTAATCAACCCCGTTTTGATCTCAAAGTTATTGACATTCAATGGCGGCCCCATAGCATAATTTCCCACTTGTGGTTGGAAATGATCTCTAATATTCATGCCTCCATGATGTCCTTGAACTTGAGGTTGTTGCACCACCGGAGGAACTTGTGGAATATTTCTAGCCTCTTGTTGTCCTAGCAATTGTTGGATAATGGCTTGCAACTGTTGATTGTGTAAGTACACCTGGTGGAAATTTGCTTGTTGCATAAGCTCCGGATTCACTTGAACACTTGAGCATTTTCCGCACCGTGATGAATATTTTGTCCATTCCCTTCTTCATCAACACCATTGCCATTAGCTCCTTGATCCATTTCGTCCTCCTTTGAATATAACAACTCTCTCCTTCTTCTTCGTAAGGTGGCCTCTAACTCCAAATCCAAAGGCTCGATAGAATGAGACCTGGAACGAGAGTGCATACACCTACAAGATTTACCAAGTTAGATCACACAACAACCAAATTAAAAAAAAAAACAAATAAAAAGAAAGCAAGTAAAAGTACTCCTAGCAAAGCTAATTAAACGCGAACTCGTTACTCTCAAGATTTAACTCTCCCCAGCAACGGCGCCATGAACTTTAAGCCAATTTTGGTATAATTGCGCAAGGTAAGCCTACCTTATCGTGTAGTTATTGACCCAGTTTAAATATCGATCAAAGGGAGAGTTCAATCCGAGGTGTATCCGGATTCGTTTTTAACCATGGTTTATAGGAGTGATCGGGTTTGTGAGTTGTAGAACGAAAAGACAAATTATCTACTCAAGTAGCAAATAAACTAAATAACAACTAAATGAGATTGATGCAAGAGACAAATAACCAAGAATGAAAATGAAGTGAAAGATGAATATTCTAAAGAGGAGCAAAACTAACCACATTCAAGATTAAGGGTATTAAATAGACTTGTTAGATTCAAATGACAATTATCAATGATAAATGGACTAGAAGCAATCACAAAGATTCCCCTAATCCCTATGGCCAAGGTAATTAGGATCTAAATTCATTACAAGTTTTTAAGCACAAAAGATTGTCCCTTACTCTCAATTCCCTCAAGGGTACTATGATTATAAGATTGGTTCTTCTCACTCAATTAATAACCTGCTTAGATCCATTAATTAAGTATCCTCACATGAATGTTCTAAGTATATAAAGATGCTACCACATACTTCATATACTAACATACACTATCAATACTATAACATGATTCAATCAAAACCCTAGTTACAATATCAGAATGGCCATCCTAACATCATAAATAGTAATTTCAATCACACACATCATAATACAAATAAAGTGAATCATAAATCATGTAGGAAATTCCATATATCATATCAAAATACCATTAAAATCCAACAAATCCAAAAAGCCCTAATCCATCTTGTGGCTAGCCTCACTAGAGGTCTAGCCAACAATAAACATTATGAAAACATCCATAAAATGCTTACATACATCCATTGTTTCAAAACAAGTTAAAAATATTACAAATGAAAAGTAAAATATCTTCCCTTCTTGAGGTAGGTTGGATATCTTCCTTCACTTGTAAGATCCAAATCTCAATCCTCTATCCTCAATAGCTTGGTGATGAAAGAGTGAAGAAAATGGAGTTGATGGATGGTGAGATGGTGGATGGATGATGATGAAGGTGAAAAATGTAGAGAGTAGTGTGTGAAGTGTGTTCTTGGGACCTCCCCTTGCCAAAATCTGCTCCAAAAATTGATATTGGGGGTATTTATACCCCCAATGCACCTGGAAATCGCATGAAGGTGGAAAAACGACTTTTGGCCAAAGTGCAAGAAAACGCGGGCGTGTTTTCCTGCATCTGCCCGTGTTTTCTTGCAAAATTCCAGATTTCTGTAAGTTTTTGCACTTGCAAGAAAACACGGGCACTACATAAAAACACGGGCGTGTTTTTATGTATTTTGGCCAATTTTCTATTTTCTTCAACTTTCTCCTTTCTTCATGCTTTTTATCACCATTTATCTTCACACTCACCTATTCAAAGACATAAGAATTATCATCATCAATTTCCCAAAAATACTATATACAAAAGATGCAAAAATACGGAATAAGGTAACAAAAGACACATAAAAACGACACAAAATCTAGGTGAATTAGACGACAATCACTGAGTTGTAAGAACTCACTTTAAACTCTTCCCACTCTTAATTCTTCCTCTCCACACACTTTCGCAACCATGTTTTGAAGGATTCAAGTCCAAATTTGGGGCTATTTTATCGAAAATTGTAAAATATTTTCCGTACATCACACACACCATGGCCGGAGATAAAGGTTTATTTTCGAACTTCTCTACTCTTGAATAGAAGTGATTATGCTTAGCGAAGATTGGGGAAGTGGATTAAAGCATATGCTTAGTTGGATTTGAAGTGATTGAATTTGGTGTTCTAGCTGAAATTTTATATGAATTTGCATGATTCAATTTACGTTGGATTGTTAAAATTTTGTGAAATTAATTATGCATATCTTGCGGGCTTGAGTTTAATTTTGAATTATATATATGGGCTCGTTGATTTGAAGTGTTGATGTTGTGCAATTGAATGTGGGAGATGAGCATGTTTATGGTTTTTGTTGAGCTTATATTGAAATTGAGAAGCATGTTTAATATGTGTAGTAATTTTAAGACTAGTGATTGAAATTGTCTCATGATTGAAAGTGTTGAGCATATATTTGTTATGATTAGATGAACACTTGAAATTAGGAGAAATTAAGCTTTGAGTTGATTATAGCATGCGAATTTGAAGTCTTGAGTAGAATTCATACTTTAATTAGTCTTAAGATTGGTATACTTGCTTATCTCTTTTGTTGTGTATTGAAGTATAGCCTTTGTAGGAAAAGAGATTGCTTTATCTTCTAAGAGGAAGGAGACTAAGTCTCCTAGGAAAGGTGATGTTGCCAAGAAATTAAAGCTTGATAAGAGGAGACCTTCCGATTTTGATATAAAGATCGATGGTTGGGAGGATAAAATTAAAAGAAGCTGTGGGCAGCTATTGCGAATACGATAACGAGGACTCGTTACCAAGATGATCAAGCAATGGTGCAGATGAACATCATCAACGATATTCGTAGGATGTTCAATCGAATAGGGATCATTAGGTTCATGGAGATGAAGAGAGAGACGTATTTTCACATTACTGCAGAAGTTTTATGCTCGATAAGAGTCGATCGTGGAGATCATTATCTTTCTTATGGTCTGTGGATGTAGATTGGTGGACAGTTGCATCTGATGTACATGAATGAGTTTAATGAGATGATTGGTTATGATGATGTGTCTGAAGTTGAGCATGTTGATTTCCATGCCGATGAGTTTTGGAGATCTATCTCGGGAAGGTGAGGTCATTATAATTGGAACACCTCTAAAGTTGCCTTTATCCGTGATCCCGTGATAGCTTATATGGATCAGATCTTGATCAACACACTATTTGCTCGATCCGAGGGTAGTTGTATTCCGAGAGGGGAGTTGTACGTGCTCTGGTATATGTTGAATAGAGTCCACTTCATTGTTGCGGCCTACTCTTTCCAGCAATTGTACAAGTTCTCTACTCATGATTTCCAAAGAGTCAACACTGGAGGGCTGATTACTCCATTAGCGGAGTACTATCGAGCTGATTTGAGTAGACATAGGCCGATCCGAAGGGATTCCGACTTGATTTTTTCATCCTGTGTGAGGATGGGGTTGGTTCAGCAGATGGATGATGTTTGGATGTTCATCCGTGGAAAGAATCTACTTTCTTTTCGATTTCCATTGTCGATTGTTGATCTCACTACAATTCAGATCAACACCAACTTATTGAAGGATACCTAAGAGCATAGGGCAATTTCCAAGACTTGTTTGGAAGAGGGAAATTGGAGACTTTTAGCTGAGATGCACCTACAGGGAGTCCACATTGATGAAGATATGATTTTGGTAGGTGATCCAGCTGATTTTGTTGATGAGAATCAGCCACAATAGCCAGCTTTTGTCCTCTGATACAGCCATCGCAGCAGCCACAGCCACAACATGAGTACTTTGAGCCACTGCCACAGCAGCAGGAGGATTTTTTGCAGGCCCAGGATCACTTTTATTGGGATCAATTCAGATTAATGAACGAGCATTTCGTCACTTTGAATGCAAACCAGCAAGAGACGAATCGATAGCTGGAATTAGTGTATACAAATTACACTATGCTCAACCTCCAATATGATTCTACGGATAGGAGATTGGGAGATCTTAATGTGAATTATGAAGTTTTGGACAGGAAGATCGATACCTTGCAAAGGGATTTCGATGATTGGCGCAATGATAATGATGATGATGATGCTCCAGAGGAGTACTGACACTAGATTTTAATCCTTGTCTGTTTCTTCTCATCCCCCTTCTCTTTTTCACTTTATAGGTTGAGTTTTAAGTAAGTGGTGATGGTGTTGATTGAGATTCATGCGTGAGTGGTTTGTATATGATATTGATTGATGGATGATGGATACATTTAATATGTTTGATTTGGATGTTGATCGGATTAATTTGGAGAGTATGATGTTACTTCTTGATTATGCATGTTCGTTTGTTTTTTATGCATGTTGATTTTATTGATATTAGGCATGTACCGTTATTGCTTGCAGTTTATGTAAATATTGATATTGATTGCATGCTTTGAAGAATGAGTAGGAATCTATTACCCATGTGAGAATTTGAGCCTTAAGAAATCATGTTATATCAATGCATGATAGTTTATTCTTGTGTGTATCATTCATATATTTGTATTGTAGAACTTGGCTTAGAGTATTGTTTGAAGTTTTTGATTGACAGATACTAGGACATGATCTTAGGCCATGATTGATAATTGAGCCACTTAGCAAATTTTATCCTACCTTGAAGTTTATATCATTGGAAGCCCCATTGCGCCTTTAAAAGCTTTTTCTTTGGCAAGCCTATGATAAAAAGCCGTATTTACCTATACTTGAGCTTTGAGAGTTAAGGTGAATAAATTGCTAGATCATATATGAAGAAAAAGAAAGAAAGTTTGCGTAATGATAAAAATAAAAATGTGGTTAAATCTTGGGGTAGTGCCTGAAATCGGTACCTCAATTGCTTAAAAGGGTAGTGCCCGAAATTGGTGCCCTTGTACTTTGAAGAAGAAGAAGGATGTTGATTCCAAGTGAAGCAAGAGAAGAAGTATTGAAAGAATTAATTATGAGAATGATGAAGGAGAACAAGTACTAATGTTGTTTCATGAAAAGCAAATCACCAAGGTAATTCTCTACCAGTAAAGTTAGTCACTTTTATCTATATTCTCATACCTTTACCAAAGAGCCAACATTACAACCCAAAGAACAAGTCCTTTGTGATCCTAGTGTTGAAATAATTATGAATTGATTTTTGAGATCTTTCCAAGCTTATGGTTACGCGAATATAGGAATTGATTTTGAGCGTATATACTAACCCTTTGAAAGTGTATATCTTTTACACTTAAGTGCGAGAGTAAACACTTACCTAGTGAGCTAGATGGTTTTGCACTCATAGAAGTATTGTGGTTGATTGAAATTTTTGCATGGATGAAAGGTATGATGGATGCATGTTTTGAATTGATATAATTGCATGTGTTAGAATAGGTTGTGCTTGTTATAAGGATATTTTGATTACACTCGCTTGCTTTATTTTAATTTTCGTTGCCTCGGAATGAGCAACATGTAAGTTTAGGGATTTGATGAGTGATAATTCACGCGTTTTGAGCTCGGATTTATGGGGAAATTGAGTATGATTTGATCCATTATCAAGATAAATTGAGATGTTTATGGAAAATCCACGAATCAGATGCTACTAGAGTTATTTGAGCATATTTGTACAGGAAAACAGGTCTTAAGTGCTCAGAATCGGAAGACACAATTTTTCGCGGTGTTGTTCGATCTAAAGAGGCTGTTCGACCAGCATCAGCTAAGTTGAATAGAGGAGATGATTTGACCAGGAGGCGTATCAACTTAAAGAGTGGTCATTCGATCAGGGAAGCTCGTTCGACCAAAAGAAATTAAATCGAGTTGAGAAAGTCAAGTCGAACGGGAAGTTGAGACGAAGTCAGTTTATAGACACGCCGTTCGACCTCAGTTCAACCAAGAGGTCATGTTCGACCATGTCAAGTCTGATCGAACGGTGACACATCAATTCTAAAACATCGGGATTTCACATCTAGTGCGTGCATGTGCTTGTTTTCTACGAAAAACCCAGTAAAAGTCCATAAGGAGAAGTAACAAGTATAAAAAGGGGTGCCGATCACAGCAAAAAGAGAGTTAGATTCCACATCCACCCTACACTACATCCAAACCCTAACTCCATCCGCAGGAGCTGTAGAGAGAGATTCATGCAGCGAATCAAGTGAGAACCAAGTGAAGATTCAAGATGGAGCGAGAAGCGATGGCGTCCATCTCTAGGGTTTACTTCGCAACGTAATCTTTCTTATAATTTACAAGACTATGGGTAAGATCTGTCCAATCACCACGAACATTCTTCGAAGCGTCATGGGCTAGAACCGTTTTGGTAGTTCTAGGGTTATGAAAGTTTTTATCTAGTTAATTGAACTTCCGTGTGTATACTCCGTACAACACTACTTGTGGGTTTATTTTATATAAGACTATGCATTTTTAATTCATACTCAGAGTTATTTTGTGCATCATTAACTATTATGTAGAAACTAAATAAATATCTTGGTTATTGATTGAGTGCGTTCACTGCTGAGCAGGATTATATGCTATGATTCTAAGTGAGGGGACTGCGAAGCTTCATTAGAATTGTCTTATATGAATATTTATTAATTAAATTGTATTCGGGTTAGTAAGTAGGATAAAGAGAATAATTATATAGTACCTATAAAGGGAGATCATATCGGGTTAGAGTATTTAGTGCACGGGAAATAATTAATACTAATAGTACCTAGAAAGGGAGTGTAATTATATTTTTTGCTTCGAGAAAATTCACACGTGTTACACGCTTATCTGCTTGTGTCTATAGAGTATATTTGCATGGCTTAGTAATGCATCCATAATCCACAAGGTAGAGTCGGACATTGACATACGGAAGGGATATTAATTAGTGAAACTGGATTACCTGAAGAGCTACCTATCTTCTCACTTGTCAACTCTCGTTTATCTCTACTTCTTTATTTTATTTGCTATTTTATTATTTGTTCATTAATTTAATAATTATTCTCAACTTAAATTGCCAACAATAGTTTCTCTTAGATTAGATAATAATAAGTTGATAACCAACTGTCCTTTGGGTTCGATAAACATAACTTGGTCGTTATCTAAGCTACAATCGCGTCCTTCATACTTGGGGATTAAAATTGTGTGTTGAGAAAATGCCCAACACTCTCCCAACCAGACTGTGGCGAGCAAGCTCTCAGTCTTGTGGATAACCTGATCCATAGTGGTGTAGTTGATGTTGTCGTTGTTGATAGTGTAAGACATATTGATCTTGCATCATATGTCTTGGAGCAGTTAGATTGGCATTCTTAAACTATACATTGTATAATCGCACTTCTCCCTGCAGGTAGTTGCCCTGGTTCCCTAAAGGTGAACTTGTTGGTGAAGGGTGATGCACACATTGCAATGCAACGAAGATGGTGTGCTGTCGCGCGGCACCCAAAAATAATATTTATAATTTTCCAAACAAACCCACTGAGAATGTAGTAGGGTAAGTAAGAGTCGAACCAACTGGGAATAATTGAACTTTAATTGAATTTAATGTGTTTTCAAAAGAGGGGTTTGGATTGAATTCTAACAACTAATAAACATAAGAACATAAATAATTAAAAGTGCAAAAATGTAAAATAAGACAACAAATAAGATAACAAACTTAGTCTAAGGATTTGATCCACTCTCATATCCTAATTCATAAAATTTAAAGAATTAAACATGCCAACAATTACATAAACTCAAATTCCTAGGCTAATGGTACGACCAAATTAACCCGAAATATTCTTATGTTTAGCAATTCAAGGTACGACCACTAAATTACCCTATTTACGAGTGACCCTATGGATTCAAACTTGCAAATGCATTAAGACACCAAACATTAAAATTACTAGGCTATGAAAATCGACTAGGAACCATACAACCTAGATCCCATTACATCTAGAGGGGCTCTCTCTATTTTTCTACTAAATTCATTCCTCACAACAATTACGAATTGTGGATCACGAAATAGCAATAAACAATTAAATAATCAAACTAGATGGTCAGTCTAAAATAATTATCAAACTGCTTTAAAACGATTCAATGCATGCAATGGAATAAATTCATATAAAAGGTAGTAATATAAAAATCAAAATAATAAAATAAACATTCTACGGGAGGTTCACAACCCTCGGACTAGAAACAAAATTACATAATTAAACTAAGTTAAAAATATAGAACCAATTATCCCTTGTTCCAATGGTGGCGTTCTCCTTCGCCCCAATCTGCCTTCTCCTTGCCCTAGCGTGGAATGATGAATGCCGCATTATCCCCCAATATATTAAGTGAGTGGAAGATCTTCAATTAATAAAAGATCTCCTTCATTATCTTCTTTTGACATTCCTTTATAAGATTGTCCAAGTTCATTGTATCCTTGCTCTTTTTGATAAGTTTCCTTATCGCTTCAAATCAAATCCCTTCTTAATTTACTTGGTCAACTCTTTATTTTCTTGTAATTAAAATTACTATAATAGTCACACAAAATAAATTATTGTGACTGTACAATTTATTTCAATTTTGGCATGTTTCAATAAGAAATAAAATAATTAAAGATAAGTGTATAAAATAAAAATAAGTAATTAGTATTAAATAATTCTCAACTCACGCGTAGAGAAGTGAATTTCATCCAAAATAATCGTATAAAATTACGAATTATCAAAAGACTTATGAGTCAAGCACTGCGAAAATTGTGCCATTCATTGTCTCTCTCTCAGACAATCTTAAATTTTACGAACTAGGTATTACTTTGATGCTTTAAAATATTTTCATTGCTTGCTATGTAAGGTTTCATATGTGCTAATTGATCCAGTTCGTAATCAAATTAATAGAAAAATATACAATAATTTTTATTATATTTTCTGTGATGCATGTATAATATCTTGGTTGCCACATATAAATGCTCTTTTTTTCTTCTTCTTTTAGTACTCTTTACACCTTTATTTCTGTCATGTTAATTTTCTTTCGATTTTCTTACTATTTTATTTTTCTCTATTTTTTTGGGATATTCTTCAATATCTGAGACAATTTGGCATCCCTCTATGTTCTGTATATCTGTTTTAAAGCTTTTTCTGCCTTTTCCTTGCCATTTGTGAAAGGAAAGACTTAATCTCCTACTAATAAATTACTACACAAATAATGATGTACAACTTTGTCTGGCTTCTTTATATGGCAAAAGAGTAACTTTTTGTCTCATGAGTCTATTTTTTTGTTGGATGAGCATGTTTTGGATGAGTGATGAAGAAGCTTTTCAAGAATTACAAAAAGTCGTCGTAATTATTTGGATCGTAAAAGTAGCCTCTCGTAAGTTTCATATTGATAATAATATTTTACACTCTTATTAGGAATTTGTAGTGTTAGACTCTCTATTTTAGAAGAGATGCAATATATTGTTTCATTCTGACTTGTCAAGTGAAATCTATGTTCTCATAGTACCCCTTCTTATTTTCTATTTCCAGATAAAGTGTTAATGGAGATTGAGTGCTTCTAATCAAAAGAGTGCTAAGCTACAGTATAAATTAGTATACTTTCTTACACCTTGCTTAATGACATTTGTGATTAGACTCTTAGTTTTATACCGGTAAAATACTTCGTCTTTAATTCGTCATTCAGAAAAATTAGTTGAATATGTTTGTGTGTCCTGTTCCCCAATCGTTATGCATTGATGAACAAGATGTAACTTCTAATTTCTTTATAATTTTGAAAGTGATACTCCCTCTGTCCCACACCAAGGGTGCATTTTACTTTTTTGCACGTAGATTAAGGAGTATTATTATTTAATATGTAGTCGATAGTTGTATTAGTGGGAGTGTAGACCTCATATTTTAATTGTATTAGTGGGTGAGTGTGGGACCCATGTGTATAAAAAAAAAAAAGAACCCTTTGGGTGGGACGACCAAATAGAAAAATAGACCCTTGGTGCGGGACGGATGAAGTATTTGTTAGCGAAGGTTGCTATGGTTGTGAAAGTTTTTGACACTAACGATATTTCGAATGATGCTCATGAACACAATTTTGACCCATTTTTATCCAAAAATTGAAAAGGAAATAAGAAGTCAATTAAAAAGAATTAGTCCTCTGATATCCTATAGTAGCATGTAATAGATGGTCTACTTGCATTCCAATATTTTGCTTGCTATGTGTTTGGTAAATCTTCTTTCTTTTTCTTAGGTCTTCTAATATGATAATAAAGAACATTTTTTTTGTTGGCTTCTTAGCTTCATTCTAGATTTATCCTTTTAAGTGCTCAAATATCTTATTATATACTCCTTCCATCCCAAATTCAACTTCACGTTTACTGTAGATACGGAGTTTAAGAAAAGTTATTTTTTGACTTACTTTTGGGGGTATTATGATTTTTTGGGTAATAAATAAATAATAAAGTATATTATGTGTGTTTAAAAGGTGACGGCAAATTTGAAATTAAATTATGTTAAAGGGATATTAGTTAGTTGTTTTTTCCTTGTATAGAAGTGTGAAGTTGAATTTGGAACAGACCAAAATGGAAAATGTGAAGTTGAAGTTGGGACGGAGGGAGTAGTATAATACTTAATAAGATGACATTCATCACCATTTTTTAGAAAAGAAATGAATGTGATTTTCTTTTATATTAATTGTTCTGATTTTTGTGTGGTTCTTTGAATAAGAAATTTGTTTTTGAGTTGTATTGAGTACCTTTCCCCTCAAAGTTTGCATTAGTAGCTTTACATGTTCCATTTATAACAACTCCTTTGAGATCAATTAGTAATTTTGTATAAATAATGTATTTGCACATTTAGAACTTCAGTTATGAACTTTTACTACTAGATAAAGCAGCCAAATTTTATAAAATTTAGTTGTCTTATTTTTAAATCATGAATAAAATAGATGAAAAAAAAATAAAAATATTAAAAATAAAATATTTTTTAACATGTTGAGTAGTTAGTTCATTTGTTAAAGTTCAATCGAAATTGAGAATTTAAAATATAACGTGCCATGCACGTGCTTATGACTAGTTTTTAATAAAGTGATACTAAGGAAAATGATAACTCGCTTATTGAAGTATTTCATAAATAATTAGTGGATGAATAAAAAGTGATAACATTTTTAATATAAAATGATATGTAATCAATGAAAATGATAACCATCTAATTGCACAATTTTATAAACCATTCTGAATAAAAATTGATAATAATTTTAATATAAAAAAAAAAAGAGATCTGCTCAATCAAAAGTGATAATCAATCAAGTAAATTATTTTATGGTCAATTTGTAAAATGAATAAGAAAGTGATAACAATTAATAAAAAGTGATACCTAATTATGATTTTTTTAGGAATAGAAAAGGATTTATTACTACCTAATACACTATATATACAATATATATACTATTATATTACTAATAAATACATAATATCAATTTTATAGTAAGTCTCAATTGCCCCCTAAATACATCAACTAGATAAAATAGGTAGAAATTTACTTTGAAACGATAAAGTCATGTACTATGTCATAGTTATCTCTCTTTCCATATTTAAAATATTTCACACATATGAAATCTCTCCTCTCCCAATTCTTCTCGCCCTTTCTCATTCGTCGTTCATGTTCTCGAATTCATACAAGAATCTCAATCCTCAAAAATCGCATATGTTTGCAGTAGTAGATTTGATCGAAGCAAAGAATAAGAAAATGACTCTAGTGCTAGAAGAGGCAGCAGTAGTCGCACGATGGCATTATATTGGCGGGCGAATCGGGTCCGTCGGAGTGTGATTCGTGGGCGATAACACTGCCGGATTACTGGGCGAGATAATGCAGAGAGCGGAAGCGATTGAGAAAATGAAGACTTAGAAGTTAATTAAAATTCAAAATATTCAGCATGTTTTCAATTCTGAATACGAACAACTATATTCTGAATCCTGAATAAACTATGTAGTTTCAATTTGCTGGAGTTTTCAATTTGGGGTTCAATTACTTTGTTTTATTTTTTTTGTATATTTAGATTTTCGTGTTTTGTGATATGTATTCAAAAATGTGATAGGTATGTAGAAATAGTTTCATTACGATTTAAATATTTATGGGTGGGGATTCTATCTTATCCATCAATTTATAAGATTAGTACTATACATTCAGAAATTTTTAATAACGTATTTAAAATACATTTTATGAGAATTACACTGATTTTAGAAAATTTAAGTAATATATTCAGAAATTTTTAGTAATATATATACGCAACCAATAACTCTCAATATATTCTGAAGTTATCATTTATACGTGATTTTTAGGGATTTTGAAAAGATTTGAGTCATCTTACACCTATTTTTGTGGAAAAATTAGTAGGATCTTTATATTTCTATGGGTAGGTATTAAATGAGATCGTCTCACGTGAGACCATTTTATACTTTTTAAAATCGTCATCACTTTCGCTATAAAACAATATTACTTTCACTGTAAAATGTTATCACTTTTCATTTATACTATAAATTGTTTATGAAATAACATTGTCACTTTTCATTAATTTATTATCACTTTTTATTATAAAAGTTATCACTTTCTGATCGTCTTATGTAAGCCCTTACGTGATACGGTCACACAAAAGTCTTTTCCTATTTCTATTATTACATTAAATGCCATATCTTTTTAATTCTTTTAACACAATTAAAAGAAGCATAAGAGTGTATTTCACGTATTTATTTGTATTGATTAGTAATATTTTTTCCTTATATATCTAACTAATATTGATATATAAATTGTACCTAACAGTAATGGACCCAATAAAAATAAAAAAATATGTAAATTTTTAATATTTTTCCTTATATATCTAACTAATATTGGTATATAAATTGTACCTGATAGTAATGAACCCAATAAAAAATAAAAAAATATGTAAATTTTTAATAATTAATAAAATAATTTATTAATTTGTGAGACGATTGTGAGATGGGTCGACCCATTACTAAAGTATGTTTATTGTATAGGTAAAGTATGTTTATTTGTAATTAGTATGTCAATAATAAATCATATTATAACACTCTAAAATCATATTTTAATTCATTATTTATCATACTTTAGAAAACATACTTTAACAATCACTAAACATACTTTATCTATATAATAGACATACTTTAACACGTCTCACAAATTGTCTCAGATATATAAGGTCCCACAAGAGAGTTTGTCGTATAACAAAATGGCAACAATGCTGCTAATAGTAATAGACCCAATAAAAAATAAAAAAATGTATAAACTTTTAATGATTAATAAAATAATTTATTTATTAAAAAATACGAAAGCTAAATGTTTCAATTGTATAAGAAAATGGCAACAGCACTGCTTATGGAAGTGCCTGCTTGGCTGCTTCTTACCTCCTAATCAACTTTTACTCCTAATCATAATTAATAAACATAACCAACAAGTCCTTTTTTTACTTAACTCTTTTTTAATTTAATTTTAAATATATTTCTTTTTATTTATGTATAGTACTTTTCATATATAAGGAGATCCATGAAATTGTCTCACCCAAAACTTACATGGTAAGGCATAAGTCATCGGTTCAAATCCAATAAGGGGCCTTTTTTATTGGCAAAAGTTTCTGCACCCCGGGGGCCTTTTTTATTGGCAAAAGTTTCTGCACCCCGGGAACGCACCGTACCTCCATGGGAACACAATCATCCCCCTCCATATTCTATTTAAACTTATGTATTGCTAGGGATTTAAATTGCAAAGGAGCACAAAAATTGCAAAGGAGCACCCGGGGCACAAGAGCCTCACTCTTTTTTATTTGAAATACAAAAGGAACTAAGTAGATAATACCTTAAAATTCCCTATAAATGTTGGATATTATAGAATATAGCGATTTATATAGCGAATATAGAATTTTGATTTCTTTATCATAATTCGAAATTCGAATATTATTCTATTCGATAGTAAATCTGAAATATTTTAGAGAGTCTAGTCAAATTTTCCTTTTTATTTTGAATTCACATTACATTTGAAATTCTTTTTATTACACTTCTATATTTTCTATTCTACTTAATTTTAGGACCGAGAGAGTATAGTTTAATGAATTACTCCCTTCATCTGATTGAAATAGTTTTATTAACTTTTTGCACGTGAATTAAAAAGTATTACTATTCAATAATGTGTAGTAAGTAGTTGTATTAGTAAGTGTGTGAACTCCATATTTTAATTGCATTAGTGGGTATGTGTGGGTTTTATATGTGTAAAAAATAAAAATAGACCCAAATAAAAGAAAGGGTCACTTTAAAGTGAACGACAAGAATATATTTTAACTATTCAAAAATCATATTTTAATAATAAATCAATATTGAATCATAGTTGGAGCACGGTTTCATTAGGTTCTCTATGTAATTTATTTATTTTATAAGAAAAACTAATTTTTTAAATATTTCACTCAATTTATAAAATAGTACTATATTTTAGAGTCTAATTGAGATGCATTTGAATAATCTAAAACATTGCATCAGACTTTTATTTTATTCTTAACACTAAATAAAATAAAATAAAATAATTAAAATATTATTGAATTGGAGAGGGTTCAAGTATATTATTGAATTGGAGAGTGCCCAAATATATATTATTGAATTGGTATCTTGGGCCAATATCTAACAGCCTGACCTAGCGACCCAAATATATTATTGAATTGAGGATTCTTTAGAAAAGAATGGATAATCGGGTGGGGATTATGTTACGTATTAAGTCAAGAAGCCCTAACTCCTCCTCAAAATCGTGGTCAAGAAGAGAGGATTGACCTCCAACTTAAATACAACTTCCCACTCATATGAGAAATCGATGTTGGACAAGCCCACATCATAACAATAGCCCATAACAATAGTCACTTCCTGAAAAGACGGACGCCACGAGGTAGCCCTTTTCTCGCAGCGATTCAACCCCAGCTCTGATACCAATGTTACATATCCAAGCCATAAGCCCTCACTCTTCCTCAAAACCATAATCAAAAAGAAAAGATTGATCTTCAACTTAAATACAACTCCCCACACATACGAGAAATGTCGGACAAGCCACATCATAACAGATTACCATCCATGGAGTGGGAGATGTGCAGGAAAGGGTTCCATTTGGTTCGGTAGCCAGGGCAGCGAAGCCGGAGAGTCTCCTCGAGATTCGCCTGGACAACGACATGCCTGAACCTGAGACGAATCGCTTGAGGGACATCTTTAGCAGAATACCCTACTATTACATCGAGGGGGATCAAATCCTTCCTAAGTCGAACGACGTTAAGGCTTTTTGCTTAGGAGCCTTGGGAGGGGCGGCGGCGGGATTGCTACTGGCTGGAGGAGTTGTGGAGGGAGTGGAGAAGGCCACGAGTTCATCGACAAGCTCGGAGAAAACAAAGAAGATCGATGTCTTGAGAATGTTCGAAGTGATGAAAAAAGCGGAGGAGGAAAAAGGGGTAAGATATTTTAACAATGTTTTTGTGATTAATTTCGGATATCTAAACAAATTTCGGATATTTTAACAATGTTTTTTGTGAATTTGATATGGGATTTACTTTTGTTCTTATTTAAATTCAATTGCAATTGCAATCTGGTGGTTGGGAGCAATATTTTTTATTTGACTTCACTGATGATATGCATGTTATGAAAATTGAGCAAACACTTGATAATGATCACTCAAGAACTTGTACTCACTTGTTTGTTGAATCACTCACGTTTCGCATGCACGTTGATAAACAAAATGAAAGAGAGATCAACACAAAGATGTATAGTGGTTCGACATAGCCTACATCCACTTTCTTGAGAGAAGAATTCACTAAACAATGAAGAAGATGGTTATAAGAATACAAGCACCTGAAAACCCTAATCCTTAAGCTTGTATCTAACTGATATGTGAAGAAGATGTGTTGATGATGATGATTTCAACTGTTATTCTTCTACTTATATGGACGTGTGTCTTGCGTGTGTAATCCTTTCCATCCATTCATAACGCACATGCTTCAATCAGTTGTAACCAACTGATGAAAACCGTTGCAACTAATTTACTGGACTCAGGTTCGACCTGGGTTCGACCAGTAGATGAGGTCGAACCATGAATGTCGTGGTCGAACCAAAGCTGATCTGAAATAGAGTAACTTGCCTGACACGGTTCGACCAGGGTTCGACCTAGCTTAACAGGCCGAACCTAATCTTAACAAGTCGAACCTTAGTCAGTTTTAACCAGCTGTCTGTGGTTTGATCAAGGTTCGACCTAACTCATCAGGTCGAACCTTAGCTTAACAAGTCGAACCCTTGCAGTTACAATTAACTGTCTGCGGTTCGATCAAGGTTCGACCTAGCTCATCAGGTCAAACCTAACTTTAACCATGTCGAACCTTATCCACCTTCCAGCTGATGCTTCCAACACTCACTTCCTCCATCTGATCACAACCCTCCATGCTTTCTATAGTATGTATGAAGTATGCATGGTCTACTTCATCACAATTCTCCACCTTAGACCTTGCATCTTCATGTTAGCTTCATCCTCTCCACCTTGCTGCTTTTATAAGGAGCAGCAACCTTTCCTTCTTTACTTAATTCAACTGAACCAAATGCTTACACAGCTCATACTTCTGAGCTGGTAAGGCTTTTGTAAACATGTCTGCAGGATTGTCATATGTCTTGATCTTCTTGACACTCACAATCCCTTTGTCTATCATGTCCCTTATGAAATACAACCTTACATCAATGTGTTTGGTCCTTTCATGGTATCCTTGATGCTTGAAGAGATGCACTGCACTCTGATTATCACAATGTATCTCAACTGATTCTTGTTCATTTCCAAACTCACTCAACATACCTGTCAACCACACTCCTTCTTTTACTGCTCTATAAGTGTAACAAACTCTGCTTCTGTGGTTGATAATGCCACTATATGTTGATGAGTTGCTTTCCAACTTACTGCTGTACCAAACAAGTTGAATACATAACCAGTAAGAGACTTCCTAGTATCAAGATTTGCTACATAATCAGCATCAACATATCCTACAACTGCCTTATCCCATGTTGTCATTTTCTGAAACTTCAAACCTACTGTGATGGTTCCTTTAACATACCTGAGAGCCCACTTTACTGAACTCCAATGTAGTAAGCCTGGATTACTCATAAACCTGCTAATCATACTCATCACATAAGCTAAATCTGGCCTGCAACATATCATTGCATACATCAAACTACCAACAACACTGGCATAAGGAACATTACTCATTTCAAACTTTTCTTGGTCTGTCTGAGGAGCTTGGAGTAGAGACAGACTTACTCCTTGTTTAACTGGTGTAGCTACTGTCTTACTGAGGTTCATATTGTATCTCTTTAACACTTTATCCAAGTATGATTCTTGGAACAACTTCAGCTCACCAACTGATCTATTTCTCTCAATATGCATACCAAGGATCACCTTTGCTTCTCCAAGATCCTTCATATCAAATTCTTGCTTAAGTATTTCCTTTACTTCATTTATACCAGCAAGATCCTTGCAAGCTATGAGGATATCATCTACATACAAAAGTAAGTATGTATAATATCCACCTTTGTTCCTAACATAAACACAACTGTCATGTAGACTTCTGCTGAATCCATTTGATGTAATGTAATCATCAAACTTCAAATACCACTGTCTTGAACTTTGTTTCAGACCATACAAAAATTTCATCAGTAAACAGGCCTTATTATCAGCTCCTTCAATACTTACACCATCAGGAATCTTCATGTAGATATCCTCTTCAAGATTTCCATGCAAAAATGCTGTAGTCACATCCATCTGATGTAACTTAAGATCAAACAGAGTTACTAATGCTAGTAAGATTCTGATGGAACAATGTTTAATAACTGGTGAGAATATTTCATTGTAGTCAACACCTTCTTTCTGAGAAAAACCTCTTGCTACAAGTCTTGCCTTGTATCTAACACCTCCTTCTTTGCTTGTGACAGGCTTCTTCTTATAGATCCATTTGCAGCTTACTAACTTCTTGTTCTTTGGTCTGTCAACAATCTGCCAAGTCTCATTCTTATGTAGTGACAGTAGCTCTTCTTCCATAGCAACTATCCACTTGTCATTGTCATTCCCTGATATAGTTTCATCATATGTTCTTGGCTCATAATTCTCTATATCAGATGCAATATATAATGCAAATGATACTATATCAGCTTCCATGTACCTCACTGGAGTTTTAATCTGTCTCCTTAGCCTATCCCTTACAAGTTGATAAGAACTTAGATCATACCTTGAACTAGATGAGCTAGGAGAGATATCTTCCTTATTCTGAACAGCACTGTTATCATCTTGACTGGACTGCTGAACTTCCTTCCTTGCTTGCTCCACCCGAGGCTCATCAAGATCTGTAGTAATTGATACTACAGAACTCCTTTCAACCAATGGCATCTTCTTTTCACTAAATGTGACATCTCTGCTAACAATAAACTTGTTAGCTTCATAACACCACAACCTGTACCCTTTTGCTTCTTGTGAGTATCCAACCATCACTCACTTTACTGCTCTAGGTTCCAACTTATCTTGCTTCACATGAGAGTAAGCCTGACACCCTATTACTCTTAGATGAGTGTAACTAGGTGTCTTTCCAGACCACATTTATTCAGGTGGTTTGAATTTCAAAGCTGCTGATGGACATAGGTTGATCAGATAAGCTGCTGTAGTCACAAGTTCACCCCAAAACCCTTTGGTGAATCCTCTACTACTCAACATACATCTTACTCTTTCTAGCAAGGTCTGATTCATTCTTTCTGCAACACCATTTTGTTATGGAGTTCCAGGTGTAGTCTTGTGCCTCTTGATTCCCTTTTCTTTACAGAAAACATTGAATTCTTCTGAAACAAACTCAAGCCCATTATCCGATCTCAAGCATTTCAACTTCTTTCCTGTCTGATTCTCCACCTCAGCAAGCCATTCCTTAAATGCAGTGAATGCTTGATCCTTTGTTTTAAGGATTTTCACCCATAATTTCCTAGAGTAGTCATCTATGAAATATATAAAATATCTTCAACCTCCAATAGTTGGATTCCTTGATGGTCCCCATAGATCTGTATGAACATATTGAAGCTTCTATGATGAAGTATGTTCTCCTGAACCAAACTTCAACCTCTTTGACTTACTTAGAATACAGTCTTCACACTGATCCATCTTGCAGGTTGAACTTATGTCTAATAGCTTCTGTCTTGCTAGCTCTTGTAACCCTCTCTCACTTACATGAGCTAACCTTTCATGCCACAAGTGAACATCTTCTTGCTCTTGAGAAGTGTTCAACTGCCCAGTGACAATTGATCATTCAAGAAAGTAGAGATCAGAGCTCTTAACTCCTTTCATTACCACTGACTTATCCTTTATGATGGTGAGTACACCTTTCTTCACATGGTACTCACATCCCAAGGAGTCTAACATTCCTAATGATATCAGATTCCTTCTCAATCCTGGTACATACCTCACATTTGTGAGAAACATAATGGATCCATCAAACATTCTAAATTTGACAGAACCAATACCTTCAATCTTGATGGCTTGATCATTGCCTAACAAGACTGATCATGGTATGGTTTTAAATCAGTAAACCAATCCTTGACTGATGTCATATGAAAAGTGCAACCTGAATCTAACACCCACTGATCTGACACTTGGCCAGAAACAACAACCAGGGCTTCAATATAATCTTGATCCTTGTTACCTCTATTTTCAGTCACTTGATTTGCATGGATTCTTGGATTTCCTCCCTTTTCAGCAATCTTCTTGGCCACCATTGCTTTCCACTTATGGCACTACTTCTTGAAATGGCCAGGCTTGTTGCAGTGAAAACAGTTATTGTTTTCATCAACTGCTGATGTTCCTTGATTACTCCTTTCATATTTCTTCTTATCAGCACCAGACTTCTTATCATTCTTGTTCCACTTATGTTGTTTGTTGTCAACAAGACCTTTTCCTGCAACAGCATTATCTGATGTCTTATAGAGCACCTTTGCTTTGATTGCTAGAATCACTTGCTCCAGGGAGATTGATTCAACATTTCCATACAACAATGTGTCTCTTGATGAGTGTGTAAATTCACAAGTTTGGCACCATGTTTTGTGCTGTTTTGGAGAGTTTTGATGTGGAAATAGGTGGAAAACCTATATATATTGTGAATTAGCATGAATCAGGTGTTAGTAGAGCTATTTGAGTGGTTTTCATAGCAAAAACGGAGTGGAAGTGCCAAGAATCGAAGAGACGAAGTCGAGACCATACGAACCACCAAGAAAAGATGTGGGTTCAACCTGTTGGAGGAGGGTTCGACCTCTCCAGCAGGTCGAACCAGTGTTGGAGAAGTGCAGGAAGTAGGTTCGACCACGACTCGAGGGGTTCGACCTGTTCATCAGGTCGAACCATGGTCGAACTAGTTCGTGAAAAGCTGGGTTCGACCACGACATTGGGATTTCGACCTGACGGTTGGCCGAACCAAGAGCAGAAATTGTCCAGTGATGAGGTTCGACCTGGGGTTCGACCAAGTCCTGAGAGGTTCGACCTGTTCAAGAGGTCGAACCAGTGCAGAATTCTTCCAGTAGCGGGGTTCGACTTGGGGTTCGACCTGTGGCCAGTGGTTCGACCTGTTTGACGAGGTCGAACCTACGTGCGAAAACTTACCTTATCCGGATTTTCGAGGCCAAAATGCGGGATCACTTGAAAAGCCCATTCCAAGCCCTAGAGACGTGATTACAAGTATAAAAGAAGGCTCATGCAGGCAAGAAGAGAAGGAAGCACGTCCAAGTACGAAGAGCTTAAGATCGTGAATCGTTAGAGGAAAGTAGGAGGGCTGAGACAGAGGTTCGGCTGGAGATTCAAGTAAGATCAGTCTATCTAACCATGATTGCTCCTAGATCAATTATGGGCTAGAGCCACTTCGGTAGTTCTAGGGTTATGAAGGTTTCATGAGTTAAATTTGTATTTCGTGTGTATACTCCGTACAACACTACTTGTGGTTTAGTTTATATAAGATTGCACGTTTTTAATCCATACTCATAGTTGTTTTGTGCATCAATAATCGTTGTGTAGAGTCTGAATGCATAACATGGTTATTGGTTGAGTGCGTTCACTAATGAGCAGGGTTCATTGTTATAATTCTAAGTGAAGGGATTCCAAAGTCTTATTAGAACTGTCTTATATGAATGTTTGTTAATTGTAGTGAATTCGGGTTAACAAGTAGGATAAAGAGTATAACTTTATAGTACCTACAAATGGAGATCAAATCGGGTTAGAGTACTAAGTGCACGAGAAATAATTGATTATGATAGTACCTAGAAAGGGAGGTAAAGTATGCGTCTTGCTCTGAGGATACTCACACGTGTCAAAAGCTTATCTATTTGTGTCTATAGAATAGATTTGCATGGTCTAGCGATGCGTCCATAAACCACAAGGCAGAGTCGGATATCGACACACAAAAGTATGAATTAATGAATGAAACTGGATGACCTGACGAACTACCTATCATCTTACTTGACCACAACCTTATATCTTTTCTTTTGTTATTTCAATTAATAGTTCCTACTCAATTTCAACATCATTATATTTCAAAATAGTCTTAGTTTACTAGAGTATAATTGAATTGATATTTATCCGTCCCTTGGGTACGATAATAACTTGGTCACCTTCGAAACTACAATTGATATACTTCACACTTGGGGAATAAATTGTGTGTTGAGAACATACGAACAAGTCAATGGCGCTGTTGCCGGGGATGGCTTAAAATATATTTTTGTTATATCTAGTTTATTAGGACTGTTTAACTTGTCTTACTATTTTAATTCTAGTTCTTTTTATTTGTATGCTCACGAGATCAATGAAAAGTGAACTTGAACCCTATAATCCTGAGATCGGAGTATCGTCAAGGAAGAAGAAGAAGAAGAAGAGCAAGGCAAAGACTATTGATCCAGATGAAGCTCTGAATTTTGGAGTTGAAGTTGATGAGCAGATTTCGCAGAAGATTGAAGCTACAACTGAAGTTAATTTGGGAGTAGAGACAGTCAACATGGCAGCGAATCCGGATAATCTAGCCATCCGAGAGGTTTTCAGAAACAATGGGGCTGGAAATTTTGGGCTTCTAGGAGCGAGGGGAACTAATGCAGCTTTCGATCTTCATCCCGCTCTTATTAGCATGATAGAAAGGAACTCCTTTTCAGGAGGGTCTTTCGAGGATCCGCAGCAGCATCTGAACAAGTTCCTGGGCTATGCAAGTACTCAAAAAGATGCAGGAGAACATGAAGATGCTAGGAAGATCCTCTTGTTCAAATTCTCGCTTACTGAAAAGGCGAGAGATTGGTACGACACTATCAACGCTGCTGAGTGCACCACTTGGGAGCAACTGAAGTTAAGGTTCTTGGAGAGGTACATGCCACCTTCAAAGGTGTTTAAGATGAAGCAAGACATTAACCAATTTTCCATCGGTGGAGGTGAAAAATTTCATGAAGCATGGGATAGATTCAAGGACATGCTTAGGAAGTGTCCTCAACATGGGCTATCTAAAGCTCAATATATCAGTATATTCTATAACGGATTGGACTGTGATTCACGAGTGTTATTGGATGCTTCTTCTAATGGAGCATTGCTTACAAAGTCATCCGTAGAGGTCGAGAAGTTGTTTGAAGATATTTCGATGAATTTGAGGAATTGGCCAACTGATAGAGTTAGAGGTACGTATGTCCTTGGAAAGGTAGCTCAGGTTGAACAAGCAATGGTGAAAGCAAGTAGAGAGGATGAGATCATCTCTAGCTTGTCCAATATCAACAAGCTACTTGAATCCCAATAGAAGCAAATCAGCGAATTATCTCAGCGCGCACCAATCATGCAGCAGGAACTAATGAAAGAGGGACCAATCCAAGAGAAGTTGGAAGAGGCACACTATGCCATGGGTCAAAGTATTCAAGGGGCTAGATATCAAGATCAAGGTAATCGGAACTACCAAGGGAACTATCAAGGAAACTTTAATCGTGGTCCCCCGGGTGGTTATCAACAGCTGAGGAGGCCAGAGTTCTCATGGAGCAATCCAAATAATGCAATTCAACCTCCGATGGGTGTTGATCCGGGTGCTAAAGTAGAAGAAGGGAAACCGGGTCTTGAGGATACTGTGAACAGGTATATTGCCAAGAATGATTAAAGAGTTAACCGCCTTGAGGCAAAACTTGAGAAGAAAATCGATGCAAACCATGAGGTTATATCTAAGCAGGTGAAGGACCTTACGTTATTGATGGGGGAGATGGCAGGAAGTGTTAACAAGCTTACTCAAACTCTTGAGAAGGGGAAGTTCCCGTCTCAAAGTATTGAAAATCCAAGGTCCTGCAACGCCATCACATTAAGGTCGGGAATGCAGTACAAGGGACCCATGAGGCTGGAATCAAATTTGGACATGTCTAGGGCCAGGTTCGACAATGGTTCGACCAACATTGAAGGTCGAACCATACAGGGGAGATCGAACCAATACACTGGACACGATCAGGAGAGATTGCAGCATCGGTTCGACCAAACTGCAGATGGTTCGACCTGGCATACAGGTCGAACCTTGGTCGAACCCGACAACTCGGAGCACTCTATTTTTCCAGAACACCAGTTCGACCAACTCAATCATGGTTCGATCTATCCTACAGGTCGAACCCAGGTCGAACCGCACAGCCAGGAGCACTCTGTTTTGTTGCAGCAATGGTTCGACCACGACGTTCATGGTTCGACCTATCGAACAGGTCGAACCTTGGTCGAACCGGATGGCGGAAGGAGTACAGTAGGTAGGTTCGACCTAGGTGCCCATGGTTCGACCTATTCCACAGGTCGAACCCAGGTCGAACCTCAAATTCAAAAAGAGAGCCGTTGTCCAGAAGCAAGGTTCGACCAGTACGTACCTGGTTCGACCTGTTCCACAGGTCGAACCCTGGTCGAACCACCAGAATTTGCCTGTTGCTACTCCGAACACTCTCGATGATGTTGATGCTACTCCAGTGGTTCGAAATGAGCAATGTACAGAGATCATAGCTGAAAAAAAATGGGAGAGAGCCAAGCAATTTAGAGCCGAAAAGGAGAAAGCGGAGAAGGTTGATCGTGATGAATGGGGGATTCCCAAAACAAAGATACCTCCGCCGTTTCCTTACAAGTTTGTGAAGAAGGGATTGGAAGAGAAGTTCAAGAAGTTTTCAGAGATAATAAACAAGATAAGCTTGAGCATTCCTTTCTCAGAGGCAATCATCGAGATGCCGTACTATGCCCGATTTCTTAAAGATATATTGTTGAAGAAGCGGAGCTTAACCGGAATTGAAACGGTGAATTTATCTAAAAATTGCAGCTCAATCATTCAAAGGAAGCTGCCGCAAAAGATGAAGGATTCGGGGAGCTTCACTATTCTATGTGAGATCGGAAAGGGGCCGGCACGGCGAGCTTTGTGCGATCTAGGGGCAAGCATCAATTTGATGCCTTTGTCCATCTTTCAGAGGCTTGGTTTGGGGGAGCTTACCTCTACAACAGTGGTTCTCCAATTGGTGGATAGGCCGATGACGTTTCCAAAAGGTATAATTGAAGACGTTCTCGTCAAAGTGGAGAAGCTAGTCTTTCCTGTGGATTTCCTTGTGCTAGAAATGGAAAAAGACAAGGATAATATCCCTTTAATCTTGGGGAGACCTTTCCTTGCTACTGCCGGAGCAATGATTGATATTCAGAAAGGAGAGCTTAGACTTCGAATGGACAAAGAAGAAGTTATTTTCAACTTGGACAAAGCGATGAAGATGCCCATGGAGTCGCAGTGTTATAGTATTGACGTAGTGGAGGAGATTGTGAAAGAGGATATATCTCTAATCCTGTCAAAGGATCCTCTTGAGACATGTTTGATGGAGTCTCTTACTTATCCCACTACGGAGCTTGATGGATTTTCCAACGAGGTATGTATTGACTTTCTTGAAAACTTACTTGCTTTGGGTGATGACAGGTTTGAATCGGAAAGAACTAAGGTGGAAGAAGTTAAGTGGACTAGGAAGTACTTGCCTTTGGATAACGAGAGCTCTCCAATGGAAGTGAGGAAAGAGGAGTTGAAACCTTTACCGGAACACTTGAAGTATGCCTTCCTTGGCAACAACGAAAAATACCCGGTAATTGTATCTTCTTCTCTTAATGATGATCAACTTGAGGAGTTATTGAATGTTCTTAGAAAGTATAAATCTGCGATTGGTTGGTCTCTTGAGGATTTGAAAGGAATAAGTCCTTCGTATTGCATGCATAGGATAAGATTGTTAGACGAGGCGAAGGCAAGTGTTCAGAATCAGCGGAGGGTTAATCCCGCGATTCAAGAGGTGATTAGGAAGCAAATCCTTACGTGGTTGGACGCTGAAATCATATATCCTATTAGTGATAGTCCCCATGTGAGTCCATTGCATGTAGTTGCTAAAAAGGGGGGTATTACTGTAGTAAAAACTGAGGATGGAGAAGCGATAGCCACAAGGATCCCTACGGGATGGCGTACATGTGTAGATTATAGGAAGTTGAATGAGAACACGTGTAATGATCATTTCCCTCTTCCTTTCATGGATCAAATGTTAGATCGTCTTGCAGGGTATGAGTTTTATTGTTTCTTGGATGGATACTCGGGGTACAACCAAATAATGATTGCCCCCGAGGATCAAGAAAAGACCACTTTTACTTGCCCCTACGGAACCTTTGCTTTTCGGAAAATGCCATTTGGGTTATGTAATGCGCCTGCTACTTTTCAAAGATGCATGATGGCGATATTCGATGGGTTGATAGAGAAGATCATGGAGGTGTTCATGGATGATTTTTCTGTTTTTGGTTCCTCCTTTGATATTTGTTTGTCTAACCTAGCTATTGTTTTGAAGAGATGCCAAGTGACTAATCTTGTCTTGAATTGGGAGAAGTGTCACTTCATGGTGAAGGATGGGATTGTTCTTGGGCATCATGTTTCTGCCAAAGGATTGCAAGTAGATCGTGCTAAAGTGGTGGCAATTGAGAAGCTTCCACCACCGACCAATGAAAGAGGAGTGCGGTCCTTCCTTAGACACGCTGGTTTTTACAGGAGATTCATAAAAGACTTCTCAAAATACTCTAAGCCCTTATCTCACTTACTTGAAAAGGATGTTCCTTTTGTGTTTGATGATGAATGTTTAATAGCTTTTCAAGTTTTGAAGGAGGCGCTTATCACTGCACCTATCTTGATCACACCGGATTAGACTCAACCTTTTGTACTAATGTGTGATGCAAGTGATGTAGCACTTGGAGTGGTGCTTGGGCGGCAGAAGGAGAAGAAGTTCTGCGCCATTTACTACGCGAGTAAGACTTTCGATGCGGCACAAAAGAATTACACGGTTACTGAAAATGAGTTTTTGGCTGTTGTGTACGCATTCGATAAGTTTCGTCAGTATTTGGTTGGCATAAAGACTATAGTGTACACGGAACATTCTGCGATTCAGTACTTGATGGAAAAGAAGGAGACGAAGCCTAGGATCATAAGGTGGATTCTTCTACTTCAAGAGTTTGACATGGAGATCCGAGATAAGAAAGGTTCTGATAATGTGTTGGCGGATCACCTTTCGATGTTGGAGACTAGGGAACATTGTGATAATTCTTTCGAGTATATTGAGGAAATGTTCCCGGATGAAAAGATCATGGCCGTGTTTGTTGAAGGGGCTGAGCGAGCATGTGTGGTGGCTGCGCAGGGAGTTGATCCATGGTATGCGGATTATGTTAATTATATTGCTGTGGGAGAAATTCCAAGGGATCTCAACCGATATCAACTTGCTAAATTCAAGAGAGATGTTGAGACTTTTATATGGTATGATCCGTTTGTGTACAAGATTTGCACTGATTCTATCATCCGTAGGTGTGTGCCCGAGATGGAGATGGAGAGTGTTCTCGAGTTTTGCCATGCACAACCTAACGGGTGACACTTCGGCGCTTACAAGACAGCAGCCAAGGTACTTCAGTCTGCTCTTTATTGGCCTACGTTGTTCAAGGATTGTGAGACCTATGTGGCATCTTGCGATAGATGTCAACGCATGGGGAACATCGGTAGGAGAGACGAGATGCCACTTCAGCCGAGCATAATGGTCGAGATTTTTGATATGTGGGGGATCGATTTTATGGGGCCTTTTTCCCCATCTAATGGATTTCTCTACATTCTACTTGCGGTGGATTATGTTTCTAAGTGGGTGGAACCGATTCTTACTCGCTTGAATGATTCGAAAACTGTTATATCTTTCTTGAAGAAGCATATCTTTGCCCGTTTTGGAGTCCCTAGAGCACTTGTTAGTGATGGAGGTACTCACTTCATGAATAAATTTCTTGAGAAGGTGCTTAAAGGGTATGGTGTTAAGCATAGGGTTACTAAACCCTATCATCCTCAAGCGAATGGGCAAGCGGAGGTCTCTAACCGTCAAGTCAAACAGATTCTGGAGAAAGTGGTCGGAACCAATAGAAAGGATTGGTCTTGGAAGCTCGATGATGTCGTGTGGGGGTTCCGGACCGCGTATAAGACGGTGTTAGATATGTCACAGTTTCAGATTATCTATGGGAAGCCGTGCCACTTACCTGTAGAGATTCAACATAAAGCATTTTGGGCTTTGTGAAGCTTGAACTTGACTCTCAAGGATGTGAAGGAGTTGAGGATTACTCACATCAATCTTTTGGATGAGTTTCGGAGTCGTGCATACAAGAATTCAGAGATTTACAAGGAAAAGATTAAAAGGTGGCATGATTCGAAGATCTCGTATAAGGAGTTCAAGCAGGGAGACGAGGTATTACTCTTTAACTCTCGTTTAAAGCTTTTTGCAGGCAAGTTGAAGTCAAAGTGGACGGGACCGTTCATGATTCATCGAGCCTTAGATGGGGGGAGTTTTGAGCTCATTGACAAGGATGGAGACATTTTTGCGGCGAATGGACATCGCTTGAAGCATTATAGGTCGCCGGATGATGTTTGTGTCATCTTTGTGGATACCTTGATTTGAGTTGGTATCGTCGTGACTCTCCGACGTTAAACATGAGCGCCTGTTGGGGGCTTTCCCTCCTGTTTTAATGCTTTATTTCTTTTGTGTGAGTAAGAAATTTTTATATTTGAAGTGCTTACTTATCGGCAATTACATCTCTTTTCAAACTTAGTTTCAACTATAGTTTCTACTAAGTTTGGGGAGGTGTGATGTACTTACCTCAATAAGCACCGATAGTATAATCTTTTCTTTGTGATGTTTGTTAGGGGAGTTGGTTTTTGCGCCATATTTAAAATTTTAATCGATTTTGATGTGATAATTTTTTACAACTTGCCTAATGTTTAGTGGGTTTTGGTTATGTTTTCTTTTACGGAGTTACTCATGAATAATATTTTGTGGAACAATTTTTGATGAGGTTGTGCTCTAGTTAGTACCTAATGATTCGTATTGAAGTTTGAAGTGTGTAGGGATTGAAGAACACTCAGTTTGGAAGCTTAGAAGGGTGGTTCGACCAAAGCTAGGGTAGGTTCGACCAAAGCCTGGAGGTCGAACCGAGCAGAGAAAGTCGAACCGACACAAAAAACATCCAGTGAGGTGGTTCGACCAGATCATTCTAGGTTCGACCTGTCTAACAGGTCGAACCAAGGTCGAACCCGAGGTCTTAAATCATGCAGTAGGGTGGTTCGACCTGAGTCGATATGGTTCGATCTGCTTGGAAGGTCGAACCCGAGGTCGAACCAGTTCGTTCAGAGCACTCTGTTTTCCAGAAGATTGGTTCGACCAACACAAGGGTGGTTCGACCTGTCCAACAAGTCGAACCCAGGTCGAACCAAGAAGAGAATTTGTCCAGAAGGTAGGTTCGACCTCGTCATCCATGGTACGACCTGTTCAAGAGGTCAAACCTGAGGTCGAACCAAGCCAGGTACGCATTTTAAGTCGATTTTTCAGAAGGGTTCGATCACTTTTTCAAAATGCCAAACCCCGAACCCTCTTCGAACCTCTACACTCTTGCACAAATTCTTCAATTACACTTGACTGCACACCGATTACACAACATTACACCTTGAATTTACGAATTGGGCGCGGATTTGGGTGATTTCCGTCGCAAAATCAGGGCTCCAGTCGTGATTCTTAAGTGTGTATGATTCGATCGTTTGTTTACCATGGGCAAGTCAAAAGGTACATTCTTCCAACTCAATTACTCTAGGATTGAAGGTTTAGGTATGCAATTCATTGTGGTTAGGAGGATTGAGGTTGAATTTGGTTGGTTTTCATGGTAAATGTTGATAATTTGATTTGATTCATATAAATTCATGTTTGTTGGTGGAGAATGTTTGATTATAGATTGAACTTGATGGTTTATGTGAGTTGATCAACAATTTTGTGCATCTATTAGGATAAGCATGTTAGTTTAGTTCAAATTGATGATAGTTGGAGTGGTTCATGAAGTTCAATTGTTGAAATTTTTGGTAGAATTGCTTGAATTGCTTAATGCATGCTTGTTGGTTATGTTTTGAAGATTAAAGAATGTTTTGAGCATGTTGAATAAGCAAGTGGTGTTGAGATGTTGGATTGAGTGATTATGCATGGATGCTTGAAGTTTTGAGTAGAGTATAAGTTATGCTAGTCAAATACTTGTGTTCTTGTCTTGTTGGTTGTGTTAAAATAGTTGTTTTCAGGAAAGGGACAAGGATCAAGTAAAGGTAAAGGTAGAGCAGAGGAGAGATCGAAGAAGAGGCAAGACAGGCCTTCGAATGTGGATACAGTGACTAGGAAGCTGAGGCTACAAGATCGTTTACCCGAGAACTTCAAAATTCAAATGCAAAACTGGGATGAGATTAAATAAAAATGGGAAGAAGTCTCAGATAAGATAGCTCGTACTCGATACCAAGATGATGAGGCGATGAGGATAATGAGAATTGGGAATGACATTTTCTGGATGTTCGATCAAGTGGGTATCCGGAGGTTTATGGAGTTAAAGAAGCTGACGTATTTCCATGTTACAGCGGAAGTAGTTTGCTCATTTGAGATGGTGAAGGACCCGCTTGGGTACCCGTATCAGTGTATGTTTCAGCTTGGTGGAGTGAGTAGGAGATGGACGTCTGAGGATTTTAATGAGCTGTTTGAGACGCCTTTGGGAATCTCTCATTTGGAGAATGGTGCGTTCAACGCTAATAGATTTTGGAGAGAGATCACAGAGGAGATTGGAGATTATAAGATTAGGCAGGCTCGTGCTTCTTCGATAAAGAATCCAATTTTGAGGTACATGGATCGTGTTTTGAGCAACACGTTGTTCGCCCGCTCAGAGGGGATTGTTGTGTCTAGAGGTGAGCTTTACGCCTTGTGGTGTATGCTAAATGAGGTGCAGTTCAATGTTGGAGCGTATTTCATTGCACAGCTACATCGATTCAGGACCATTGGGTTTCAAAAGGTGAATATTGGAGGATTACTGACGATTGTGGCTGAGCATTATAACTTGGATTTCACTGGCATCACACCCGTTAGAGGAGAGCCCGATTTGGTGATGTTTACATGCATGAAGGGAGGATTTGCCCATTTCAAAGATGGAGATTGGTTCTTCACGAGGGGACTCAATCCTTTCGATTTTATGTTCCTCTTCGATGTGAGTAACTTGACTACTATCTGGGTGGCGAGGAATAAGTTGATGGATTCTCTCGGACACAACGCCTTATCCATGACAGTGAAGTCGGGTGGTAATTGGAGGACTGTATCGCAGATGTGTGCGGATGGTAGGATGGCAGAGTTACAGGAGATTGTTGATCGAGGAGAGTTCCGTCCACCACAGCAGCCCGAGGAGGAAGAGCAGCCCGAGGAGGAGCAACAGGATGAAGAGATGCCAATGCAGCACGACGCACCTCAGCATGAGCCAGCACCACGTCAGCAGCGGGCTGTCCCGAATGATACACGGGAGCAGCTTCGCCTTATTAATGAGCAGCTGGTCACGATCATTGCTAGCCAGCAGGAGATGAATCGATAGCTCGCACTCGCCAACGCCAACTATGCTACGCTAAATGAGAGGTATACTTCTTTGAATGAAAAAGTTGGTAGGTTGGGTGATCGAGTGGATTACTTGAATAGACACATCGGTGATCTACACCGGATTGTGGAGCGGAGGCTTAATGATGAGGATGATGATGCTCCGGAGGAGTAGTTTGGTTCAGGTTTTCTTTGGTTTCCTCTGATTCATCTTGATTCTATTATTTTTCTTTTGGGGTGTGATTCATGCGTGAGTGGAATGAATAAGTGATATCGATTGATAGATGCTTGTATGATTGATTGGGTATAAGCTTGTTGATTTTGTGCATTCATATGTTCATGTGTTAATTTCTATTGATGAAAGGCATGTATAATTTGATAAGTATGTTGAGTTTGTGTGGAATTGATCTTAATTATGTGCTATGAGGAGTACTAGGATTACCTATGTGAGGATTTGAGCTTTCTAATCATGTTTGATCATGATTATTTTATTCTTGAGAGGATCATTCATATGAACGTATTCTAGAACTTGGCTTGGAGTCTTGTGTGAGACTTATGATTGATAAATTGCTAGGACATGATCTTAGGCCATTATTTTGTGATTAAGCTACTTAGCCAAATTTTATCCTTCCTAATGATCTTATTAACCCTTGGATGCCTTGTTGAGCCGTTAAAGCTTTTTCTTTGGTAGCCAAAGTAAATAACCTTATAAACCTTTATTTGAGCTTGATTAACCTATTCATTGGTAGAGAGTTGAGGTGAGTAAGTGTTGCAAGAAGAAAGAGGAAGATAGAATATGGTTGGATGAAAAGAATATGGTTAAATCTTGTTTAGGGGTAGTGCTTGAAACTGGTACCCCGATAGATTTTATACTTAGTGCATGAAGCTTAGCAGCTGATGGCCTATACAAGAGAAGAAGGGTAGTGCCTAAAACTGGTACCCGAATTGTCTAAAGAGATGATGTTGATGCACGAAAAAAAAGGAAAATCCATGAAAAGAAGAGGAGAAGTTGGAGGAGATATTGCAGCAAGAAGTAGAAATCAAGAACCTCCAAGGTAACTCTCTACTAGTGTCTTAAGTCACTGTACCTAAATTTTCCTACCTTTTTCAAAAGATCCAACATTATAACCCAAAAACAAGTCCTTTGTGATCCTAGTGAAGAGTTGATTATAAGTTGAATTTTGAGACTTTTGCCAAGCTTATGGTTACGCGTGAATATGGATTGATATGACTGTTTATATTAACCTATATAGTGCCTCACGCACTTGAGTGAAAGAGAATAAATACTTATCTTGTGAGCTAGATTACTTAGTACTCCGAATGGTGTGTGATTGGATTGGTTTGGCATGAGTGATATATATGAAGCAATTAATACTTGTTTGATTTAATGAAGTTGCATGTGTGATATGTGTTGTACTTTATCTTGGTGAATTATACACGACTCCTGTGGTTTGATTTTGTTGCCTCGGGACGAGCAACATGTAAGTTTGGGGGTTTGATGAGTGTGTAAATTCACAAGTTTGGCATCATGTTTTATGCTAGTTTTGGAGAGTTTTGATGTGAAAATAGGTGGAAAACCTATATATATTGTGAATTAGCATGAATCAGGTGTTAGTAGAGCTATTTGAGTGGTTTTCATAGCAAAAACGGAGTGGAAGTGCCAAGAATCGAAGAGACGAAGTCGAGACCATGCGAACCACCAAGAAAAGAGGTGGGTTCGACCTGTTGGAGGAGGATTCGACCTCTCCAGCAGGTCGAACCAGTGTTGGAGAAGTGCAGGAAGTAGGTTCGACCACGACTCGAGAGGTTTGACCGTTCATCAGGTCGAACCATGGTCGAACCAGTTCGTGAAAAGCTGGGTTCGACCACGACGTTAGGATTTCGACCTGACGGTTGGCCGAACCAAGAGCAGAAATTGTCCAGTGATGAGGTTCGACCTGGGGTTCGACCTAGTCCTGAGAGGTTCGACCTGTTCAAGAGGTCGACTCATGCAGGCAAGAAGAGAAGGAAGCACGTCCAAGTACGAAGAGCTTAAGATCGTGAATCGTTAGAGGAAAGTAGGAGGGCTGAGACAGAGGTTCGGTTGGAGATTCAAGTAAGATCAGTCTATCTAACCATGATTGCTCATAGATCAATTATGGGCTAGAGCCACTTCGGTAGTTCTAGGGTTATGAAGGTTTCATGAGTTAAATTTGTATTTCGTGTGTATACTCCGTACAACACTACTTGTGGTTTAGTTTATATAAGATTGCATGTTTTTAATCCATACTCATAGTTATTTTGTGCATCAATAATCGTTGTGTAGAGTCTGAATGCATAACATGATTATTGGTTGAGTGCGTTCACTAATGAGCAGGGTTCATTGTTATAATTCTAAGTGGAGGGATTCTAAAGTCTTATTAGAACCGTCTTATATGAATGTTTTGTTAATTGAAGTGAATTCGGGTTAACAAGTAGGATAAAGAGTATAACTTTATAGTACCTACAAAGGGAGATCAAATCGGGTTAGAGTACTAAGTGCACGGGAAATAATTGATTATGATAGTACCTAGAAAGGGAGGTAAAGTATGCGTCTTGCTCTGAGGATACTCACACGTGTCAAAAGCTTATCTATTTGTGTCTATAGAATAGATTTGCATGGTCTAGCGATGCGTCCCTAAACCACAAGGCAGAGTCGGACATCGACACACAAAAGTATGAATTAATGAATGAAACCGGATGACCTGACGAACTACCTATCATCTTACTTGACCACAACCTTATATCTTTTCTTTTGTTATTTCAATTAATAGTTCCTACTCAATTTCAACATCATTATATTTCAAAATAGTCTTAGTTTACTAGAGTATAATTGAATTGATATTTATCCGTCCCTTGGGTACGATAATAACTTGGTCACCTTCGAAACTATAATTGATATCATTCACACTTGGGGAATAAATTGTGTGTTAAGAACATACGAACAAGTCATCTCTCAAACCTTCAAAAGACTTAGGAAGAGCTGACATCAAAATGACAGCCTTATCTTCACTGGACAGTGCTACATCAATATTTTCTAAGTCATCTATGATCTTATTGAAATCATCTAGTTGGCTTAGAATAGACTTATCTTCTGATACTTTGAAGGAGTAGAGTTTCTGCATGGTGTACAGCCAGTTTGCCAATGTCTTCACCATGTAAAGATCAGCAAGCTTCTTCCACATATCTCTCGCAGATACTTCCTTGGAAACTTCCCTTAGAGCTTTATCACCTAAGCACAGAATGATAGCACTTCTTGCCTTGGACTGTTGATCTTGATCTGCAGCTAATACACCAGCATCCACAGCAGCTGCTTGATCTGCTTGATCTGGAAGCAGTTTAACTGCATCAGCAAGGCCTTGTTGGATCAGTATAGCCTCCATCTTCATCCTCCACAGACTGAAATCAATTTTCTCTATAAACTTCTCCACATCAAACTTAGCTGTAACCATGATTCTTCCCTTCTGATCTGGTATTGAGGCAGCTTCTTCTTCTTCCCACAGACGGCGTCACTTGTTATGAAAATTGAGCAAACACTTGATAATGATCACTCAAGAACTTGTACTCACTTGTTTGTTGAATCACTCACGTTTCACATGCACGTTGATAAACAAAATGAAAATGAAATGAAAGAGAGATCAACACAAAGATGTATAGTGGTTCGGCATAGCTTACATCCACTTTCTTGAGAGAAGAATTCACTAAACAATGAAGAAGATGGTTACAAGAATACAAGCACCTGAAAACCCTAATCCTTAAGCTTGTATCTAACTGATATGTGAAGAAGATGTGTTGATGATGATGATTTCAGCTGTTATTCTTCTACTTATATGGACGTGTGTCTTGCGTGTGTAATCCTTTCCATCCATTCATAACGCACATGCTTCAATCAGTTGTAACCAACTGATGAAAACCGTTGCAACTAATTTACTGGACTCAGGTTCGACCTGGGTTCGACCAGTAGATGAGGTCGAACCATGAATGTCGTGGTCGAACCAAAGCTGATCTGAAATAGAGTAACTTGTCTGACACGGTTCGACCAGGGTTCGACCTAGCTTAACAGGTCGAACCTAATCTTAACAAGTCGAACCTTAGTCAGTTATAACCAACTGTCTGTGGTTCGATCAAGGTTCGACCTAGCTCATCAGGTCGAACCTTAGCTTAACAAGTCGAACCCTTGCAGTTACAATTAACTGTCTGCGGTTCGATCAAGGTTCGACCTAGCTCATCAGGTCGAACCTAACTTTAACCATGTCGAACCTTATCCACCTTCCAGCTGATGCTTCCAACACTCACTTCTTCCATCTGATCACAACCCTCCATGCTTTCTGTAATATGTATGAAGTATGCATGGTCTACTTCATCACAATGCATTTGGAGGTGTATGAGCAATTTTAAGTTAATGATCTTCTCATTTTCTAGATTTTGGACAATAGCATTATTGCTGTTCATGTTTTCTACATAATTGATCAACTTTGATCCTTTGATATGTGGCTCTGTTTTCTGATTCTCTTTGTAAACAACTGGTTGTTCGTCATTCCCATAATTCTGGTTTCATTTAGTACCACCATATGTGTGTCATATTCATGTAGAAGTACTCTAATTGTACACAATTATGTTGATTTGCTTGTTCTCAAATTACCTTGTTATACTTATTTCTCTCTTAATTCCAAATGTAGTCCTCATGAACAATAATATCCTAAAAAGAACTGTTATATTTAGTATTTCCTTCCAAAATAATTACTATCTACATTTTCTGTAGTTATGTCATTCACAACTTTATAATTCACTAACCTTATAATATTTGTATTTAACCTTAGAACTTTCATAAATCATGTTCTTTTAGAATGACTTCTGTCCTATTCTCCATTCACACCTTTACTAAGAATCCATAGTAGCTAAGAATAAGAAATCATATTTCACTTAAGATTACTTTTAATCCAATATCTCTTGTTTTCTTCGATCATTTTGGTTAAGTAACATTGAGTTTGTTTCTTTATTTCAGGACCTCGTAGCTGGAAAGTGTTTTGGATCGCTTGCTTTTGTCATAGGATTATATTTTTAGAGTTTTGGAAATCTCACATTGAGTGTTAAACCTTACTTATGAGTATATTTTTAGAGTTGTTTGGTTTTGAAACACTGGAGATGTTATTTTGATACATTGATAGAGTCTGTTTTTATCAAATTTCAGTAAGCACCCGTTGTTAGTAGTGGTACATTGATAGTCGTCTGTTTACAGCAAATAGCAGTCATGAATCTGTTTACACACTAAACTAATTCAGGAAAGGACAAGAAAACTCCAGAGTTATTTTGATGATGTAAAGTTATCCACTTTGACTAATGCTTTTTTAACTAGCAACATTGCTTTTTTTTCCTTTTTTATGATGTGTGATGTACTTCCAAAATTGCAATATGCTCCACATTGTTTGCAGCAATAATGAAGGCATGTTAATTGGGTTTGGTGAACTGTTCTTGACAGAGGGAGTAGAAAATAACACATGGATACCAATCAAAAAAATCACAAATACACTACTGGTTTAGTAACATAAAGTGATTGTTTATCCTTGAAACCATATAATATCACATTTTACAAACCATTTAGAAAGGTCACGAGTACAAAGTTTAAATAAATGATCACATTTAGTTGTCCATTATCTTAACAGTGCGAAAAAGGCAGTTGGAAACCAAAATACTAGGTCACAAAGACACTACTAATGAAGAGCCTCAATAGATCATTTCCCTTCTCTAACGACTTCTCGTTCGGGGCAAGTAAGCCGTGTATGTCCTGGAAGTCTACAAATAGAGCAAAATTACGGGACAACATTGGAGGACCATCAGCTGAAGCTGATGATGAAACCATACCGCTATCGTTATCATTTTGAGAGGTCATCCTACTGGCCCTGTTATGATCAGAAATTAGGAATTAGGAATTTATGTTTAATGTTTTTGAGATTAATTTCGGATATGTAAACAAACATTATTGCAGTTCATGTGTGTTTTTGTGATTGGAAGAAGTGCTCTGTTTTTTTTTCTTCTCGGTTCAGTTCGGGGATTAAATTATGGGGTTATTCTGCAATGCACCTGGTACACCAGTGCATCTGCAGATTTATAAGGTAAAGTGAAGATATAGTGGGTGGTTATCAAAAATATTTTAATTATTTTATTTTATTGTATGATGATGATTAAATAAAAAGTTTATCTAACGATGGAGATTATCTAAGTGCACCGGTGCCCTAGGTCACCGAAACAAAGCACTAGATTCTCGAATTCCCTTTTGAGCAACTCAAGTTAGTCCATCAGGTGTCTTGAAGCGATCAGGATAGAGTCTATCTCACCTCCCTCCATCTCTCGTCAGGAAATCTGCCAAAACATTTCAACAGATTTAATAATGATAATATTAAAATCATAATATTGTTTTCAAAAAGTCTAGCCTTTTCAGGGTTAGATTCAATTTTATTTTTCAAAAAGATTTTGACACTCGTGTTATCGATTTTAAGATTTAACTTCTTCGCAAGAAGAAATAGCGGTCATTTTTTAAACACCTTTCGTACTGCGAAGAACTCCTCATTATGTGTCATCTCTTTGCATCATTCTCTACAGAGAGCTCACTGCAATATCTGCATGGCACTTCTCCTTCGGTGTGGACTTCATAAGAACTGCTGCCCACCAATGGTCAGTAGCATCTGTGTAGAGAACCATATCGTCCTTGTCATTTGGTATGGCTAACTTTGGGAGATTCTTGCAAATCTCCTCACGAGTCCTGGATTGGAACTTTCGAAGGAAGAACTAGTCCAAGGAAAAATCGAGGCTCTGGAGTCACATCTAGAGTCGTCAAGTCAACTCAGCACCTTTGGGGTTAAAGAGGAAGAGATCAGTCTTAGGCTTATGACGAGCACTGCTACGACTGGTATTAACATATCTGATTTTTCTCATTGGCAGAGATACCAAGCTAGTTGGAAAAAGTTAAATACCAGACAAGGAATCCATCCGGAGAAATGACGGATAGATATATCAGGGGAATAACCTCGAGTTTGGATGAGAGAAGGCTTAAGTCCAAATATAAAATAGTGGTACGATTTTGGGGCGTTAGCCTCAATATACACTGTTACACCAAGCTTCCTGAAACTCTCAAAACTGCCAGAATGGTTAAGGATAACAATTGAGAAGGCATGGGATAACAAAGCGACTTTGTCCAGAGAAAATGTATTGGAACTCTACTTCACCACTGCAGCTCCAGAACCAGTCAAAAAAGGAAACCACGAAGCTTTCCACTTCATCAAGTTAAGAAGACTAGATGTGTAAGGGCAGCAAACAAAATCAAAGAGTCTTCTGGAAAGGAACCAGTCCTGGTTTCTACCTATACCAATGATCAAAACTCTACACGAAGAGCGAGAGATTTGTATGCCTGCATTCAAGCCATAGATCAGGTGAAGTTCTCATTCAAGTTTGAGCACAAGTCTATGAATGGGTCTTTTCTGTTAAACACCTTAACAGGAAAAAAGACAGTGTTTGCTGAAAAGGCTTTCGAAGAAAAGCGAGAGCTTCTTTGGAAGAATAAGCTGACGATGAATAAACAAACTCATCAAAAATACTGCAACATGGCTCACTTTGGGCAATGGACGAACAAGATATGTACAAGCTGCTCTACCCAAACCGAACCAGATTTTGGAAAAGGAGTAAGGTTGGTATAGAAAAAAGGAGGATTGATAGCCCCCTCCAACAAAGGAAGAAACTCGAGGAAAGAAGAGAGTAAACCTCTTCGAAACACCCAGGAGTCAGAGGACCCTTCAGATTCCAAAGGAGACAAATGACTCTTAAAAAAAGAAAGAGTCAATTAACTTTTCGAAAGGGTAAAAGCCATGTGACCCCTTCGAAGGACAAGAAGGATGGACCCAAGGGAGGAATCCAATGCAGAAAAAGGGACCTATCCAGCTGCTAAAGTTGGCATCCAATGCATGTGATGTAAGCGCTGATGCAGACATGGTGACGTAAGCAGTGACATCACAAAGGATTGAGAGGCTTTGAAATTTGGATTTCAAGTCCGAGAGCCTCTATAAATAAGGATTCTGAGGAAGCAGAAGACATATAGATTCATTGATTTTTTAAACGATTTAATAAAATGAGGATAGAAGAAACTTGGAGCGCCAAGATGAGAAAGGGACATGAGGCATTAAACAAGAGAATTTAAGAAAGGGATAAGAGAACAAAACCTGAGGATTTCTCTGGTGAAAACCTCACCTGCGTGAAATTATCGTGCGACGAACATCTCTATTGTGAAATCCATCCAGCGAACCTCCTGTGCCCTAAATGTAACCATGATGCGAATTACCCCTCCTACCTGATACTGATTCCTATTAGCCGACGGCCATCTTAACCAAATTGCCCTAACTTGAGATGGCCATCTCTTTTATTTAGCGAATAAGAAGAATTCAGAACAGAGAACTCTAGTTTGAGAGGAGAGAGAACGTGTATCTCTATGTGAGAGAGGTCAAATAAGTTATTATACATGAGTATATAGTCGAATAGATGATAATATAAAGAGAAAAACAAGAAGTGTTCTACAAAGATGTTAAAAAGAAATTAGCCACAGACGGCTAATGAACAACCTATTTGAACTTAAAGTATTCATAATTCATGTCGTTAAATATTAGATGATGAACAAGCTGAGGGGCCGAGTCATGTCAATCCATGTCACCACCAATGTCTGACAATGCATCTGCAACCATGTTACCTTCCCGAAATATATGCGAAACATGAAAGTTCATGTGTGCAATAATATCCTTGGCCCTCCTCCATTGTGCTAACAGCCGCCATGGGATTTTTGGAGAGGGATCACGCAAAGCATACACCACAAATATTGAGTCTGATTCCAGCCATAGCAACGTCTATCCTTTATCATGTGCTATCTCCACGGCTATAAGGGCTGTCACAAGTTCAGCTTCAAAGGCATAGCCTCTACCATATTTGCATGTAAAACTTCCTCTAGCAAAACCTCTGCTGTTCCTGAAAACCCCTGTCCCTGATATGACTCTCGGAGCACCTGAAGCATGCCCATCTGTGTTCACCTTGATCCACCCTGAGGGTGACGGTTTCCATCTAAGAGGGATTATATTCGGAGCTTTCCTGGGTACTCCTTTAATACCAAAGTAATGCAATGTATGCAAATCTTCCATTGTGTTGTGCATAGTGCCAATAGACAACAAACCCGCCTCCTTGATGAGTGAAGTAAGTATAGCAACAATACTGGACACTCTCAATGGTTTGTGTTTCCCTTCCAAATCAAGTTTTACGTTCATCATGTTGTTTCAAGTGGTCCAGATCACCCAGAAATACGAAACCATAGCAGCTTTCCACAAATTCATTACCTGAGAACTTCCAGCCATGGTCATGATCTAAAGTAACAACCCCACGAAGCTTTGATAGAATGATATTATTCCCTTGAAACCGAAGCCAACCAAAATAAACCTCTGCACCTCCGATGAAACCTTGTAGTGTACAAAGATGTGGTCTATGGACTCTTCATCAGATTCGCATAGGTAGCAACGAGATGGTCCCTGGAAACCTTTGCTGATCAGAACATCCCAAGTGGTAATGATCCCTCGAATCACTTTCCATAACATGATAGAACGACTAGCTGGTATGTATCCAGACCAAATCCATGATCCCCAACTCGGATTAGGAAATTTAGGGCGTATGTGCCCATAAGAAAGCTTCGATGTCACGTCTCCATGAAGTGAATTCTTCCAGAGCCTACGATCAGCAAAGTTGGGTGACAATCTAGTTGCAAGGATTGTATCAACTATTAGTGGATAGGCATTTGTGAAATCAACTGTGAAGTGCCAATCCCCATCATGAAAATAGTCCCCGATAAGTTGTTCATAGTGATGCCTATATTCCATAGGTATGCCAATCAAGTCTGCAATCAGCTTACCAATCTAGTTGTCCAGCCAGAAACGGACTTTGGAATCATAACCTATAATCCACACCTCCTCCTCCATGAGTTGCAAGATATGGATCGCACACGTGGATTTGATGGAGAGGAAAAATAAGAATTTTTTAGCTTACTTCCGTTGAACCACCTGTTACGTATTAGATCCAAAACAGGTGCCCCACTGATAATATCCCATGCAAATTTCATCAAATAAGCATCATCGGCAGCCTTGATTGAGCGAACTCCCAAGCCTCCCTCTTCAACTGGACAATAAATACGTTTCCATGCACAAGTGAAGTGGTGTTATTTAGATATATCACCCATCCATATGAAGTTACGACACGCACTTTCTATTCTCCGAATTTGATATCTTGGCCATCGATATGCCATCATTGCATGTACTGCTGATGATATAATGACTGAATTGACTAGGTAGATTCGACTGGCTATAGAGAGTGTATTTCCTTTCATCTTTGAAACTTTGAAAGGATGAGATCAGTACCTTCCTTAAAATATGCATTCTTTGGGGCATCCCAAAAGATTGGAACACCAAGATATTTGAAGGGTAAACACCCTTCTGGGATAGCAAGTTCATCCCTAACAAAATCTTTAATTGTTTCCCTCGTATGCTTCCCGAAAAACACCTTCGACTTCTGTGGGTTGAAGACTTGTCCAGATATGTTGGCATAACTAATAAGTGCTTGCTTCAACCTATGAAGAGATGTTGTATCTGCCTTACAAAACAACATAATATCGTCAGCATAAAATAGATAGGAAGGGAGATAACAATTCCGACTACCTCTAGCCTTAGATACAATGCCATCCGAGGTTAGTTTAAGGATACAAAGGCCAAGCACCTCCTCTGCAATGCAAAACAAAAGTGGAGATAGAGGATCACCCTGTCGAACCCCCTTTCCACATTCAAAGAATCCTTTTGGAGAACCATTAATTAAAATAGATATTCTGGCAGATGAGATACTCATTTTGATCATCTCTATAAACCGTGAAGAAAATCCCATGCGCCAAAGTACTTCAATCAGAAAATCCCATCTAATCGTATCAAATGCTTTTCTGATGTCAATCTTGAAAGCCACGTGTCCACCAATAGAGGTAACAAGACAGTTGAAACTCTCCAAAGCCAGTGCAATGCAGTGGTGAATGCTGAGATTTGGCACAAACCCAAACTAATGCAGGCCCAATTTCTTATGAAGAATAGGACCTAATCGGCTAGTAATGATTTTAGTTAATACTTTGAAAAGAAAATTGCACAGATTAATTGGCCTGAAGTCCTCCACCTTTGTTGCTCCATCTATCTTGGGGATCAAGACCACAAAATTACAATTAATACCCTGAGAAATCCATGCAAGGATGAAGAAATATTGTACAGCATTACATAGATCATCCCCTATGATATGCCAACATTTGTGATAAAAACAGCCTCCAAAACCGTCAAGCCCTGGTGCACTCTCGGCTGACAAATCCATCACAGCGCACTTGATTTCCTCCACGAAAGGGAGTCGTGTAAGCTCCTGATTATCTACATCATCAATCATTTTGTTAACGAAGTCAAGTACTCCAAAATCTGGAGTATCATCAAGCTTGCGAAAGAGGTTCTCATAGAAGCTCACAACATGCGCCTCAATATCCCCCATATTCTCTGACAATACCTCATCGATCACCATGGTCTTTATGCCTGCCCTTGTCTTGGCTGTTCGCTGACTTCTGTGAAAGAAATCCGTATTTCGATCGCCATCCTTAAGCCATGTCGCTCTATATTTTTGTGCATAAAACTGGTGATGCTCTAGCAGTTTTTGTGAGAGAGGTGAGAGAGGAAAAAATTATTGTGATTGTTAGTAGATTGAGTAATTTCAGGGATTTCAAAGCACAATCGTAATTAGTTACTCCCTCCGTCCATCCTCAATGTATTCATTTGCTTTTTGCACGTAGATTAAAGAGTATTATTATTTTATGTGTAGTATGTAGTTGTATTTGTGGGGGTGTGGGTCCCATATTTTATTTGTTTTAGTGGAGGGTGTGGGTCTCATAATCCAAAAAGGGAAATAAAGATATTAAGAATGAATGGCCCAAAATGGTAAAATGGATAGATTGACAGTGGACGAAGGGAGTAATTAATTCCAAAGAATGGTGCTACTCTTATAACGCAATGAGATAATTTGATAAAATGGTAAGTTGACTATTAATATTGAAGTAATTAATTGTGTAATTATTATTTTTAGAAAGATGTGAATGGGGTGTTAAAGCCCTTACTAAGGGTATGTAGTTTTAAGTGAAAAAAAAATGGGACAGTTTCAGTTTTCTATTAATATCTCCATTTTTCTTTTTGATTGTTGCTAATTAAGAGCTTAGCTTGTTACTTAATAAAGCTATACATGTGGGATTATTAGACGTGATAAAAATTGAAAAAAAATAAAAGTAACCGTATCTCATCTACAGTTTACTGATGATATTATTCTCACGGGTAGTGCCATGCACATAGGGCAATGCCCTTAGAAACATGGAGATGGAAATGGTCCAAGCAAGGTTGTTATATCACGAATGAAGTATATTAAATGCTCACATCATGATACGAGAATTTAAGCCGATAGAAAAGGAATATGAAAAAAGATTCAAAAGCATTTGGAACAAATTCACACTATTGAAGATAATTATTCACTCATGGAGAGTTCTTTGGGATCATTTGTCAACAAAAAACTAACTTGAACAAGAGGAACATTTTAACTCTACGGTCGACTTGAATTGTATGTTATGCAAAGAACATAAGGAAACTAGACATCTCTTCTTTGTACAAGATGTGATTTGTAATTATGGATGACTTGTTTGAATTGGCTTGGAATCTCATCATTACTTCATTCAAATCGTTGTTGGAATCTGAATGAGTTTAGATGCTTTTCTAAGGAGAGAGAAAGTAAAGTGAAGTTAGTAACTACTCCCTCCATCCCATACTTATCTGCACCATTCCTTTATAAATTACAAAGGAATAGTGCAAATAACTATGGGACAGAGGAAGTATTAGGCAATGTGAAATTATGATTGATCTGAAAGGTTGGAAATACTATCATTTTCTAGGGATGTAATATTGCTTTTGATTATGTGATAGAAGAAAATGAAAGTAGAACATGAAGTTGGTTTTAAGTCAATGATGCGGAATACCATCATTTTAAATTTTGATTTGGATCCACCCTTGATATATAGTAGACCGTTGAAATTGGTCTGATTACTACAAAGCCTGATAAGGTTGGCTTTAATAAATTAGAGCTGACTCGTTTAACATCCTTAACAATCAAACGATGTTTACTCAACCTTATCAAGTATTAAACTCAAATTTACGGGGTTGGTTTATCGTAAAATAAACAGAGGAGATATTAACAAGCAGTCAGATTTCAATGGAACGCGCGAGTTGCTAACTTAAAACTAACTTTGATAATAGGGATCCAGATTTTTAGAGGGCTGCCAAAGCGAATGGATTTAACATCACACTTCTTTGCCAGCCCCCGTGCTCACCGGACACTAATATCAATGTTCTAGGATTTTTCAGGTCCATTCAATCATTACAAGTGGACAACTCAATGCTTAATGTGGATGACTTAGTGAAGAGTGTGGTGCAGTCTTTTGAGAATCTATCAGCCACAACACTCAACAATGTTTTCATTAGTTTACAAGGCTGCTTTATTGAGATAATGAAGGTTAACGGGGGCATAAATTACAAGTTGCCACATATGAATAAATCAAGGTTAAGGAAGGTAGGTATGTTGCCTACAGTGTTAGAGATTGAGGAAGAATTGGTGAAGGGCTGCATTCATAAGTTGACTGAAGAAGCTCAGGGATATCAGCTTAAGTATGACATTTCAGAACTTGTGGCAAGCCTAGGTTTGTAGGATGTTTAATGGGAAATACTTTTTTTATGTTTACAGGGTAAACAGTTCATGTTAGGGTCTCCTTTTGATGTTTAGAAACTGTTTAAGTTGTAAACATTGGATCTTAGGATCTCATTTTGCTTGTGTATAAGCTGTTTAGGATTAAATATTGGATCAAGGGATCTTATTTTGCTTATGTATAGGTTGTTTAGGATTAAAAAATGGATCTAGGGATCTTATTGTAGGGTACCCTTAGCATAATATCATTACAGGGCCCATGAACCTCCTTACAAGGTTTTAAACCTTATGGTGACTTTAATTTCATAGTACAAAATATAATAAGTCTCCTAAACAAGGTTCAAAAACCTTGTGGTGACTTAAAACGAGTCCTGTGAAGGGTTTTGGATGCTTCTCATTAATTATACAGCCTATAATAATTCATATCACAAGGGACATGGTATACCTATCTCAACCCAAAGCATCCAATTAAATCTCCCTCAGCAAACTTACATCACAGGGACCACTAATCTCCTAACAAGTTTCAAAAACCTTGTGGTGACTAGGTTTTCCCAAAATACCAATTTATAACTGCTCTTAACATCCAATTCAACCTCTGCCCTCGGCAATCATGCATCACAGGACCCAAGAATTGCTTAACAAGGAATGAAAACCTTGGGTGACTACATATTCATACAAACACAGGATCTAAGTCTCCTAACAGGGTACAATTCCCTGTGGTGACATAAAACAAGGCGTGTGAGTGGGGATCAAGCACATTCACAAACCGGCAAGGCTACCGACATCACAAATGGAGAAACAATCAAGAACACTGAGCAGGCAAGGCTGCAAAACACACAATTGGAGAAACCATCAAGCACACAGAGCCGACAAGGCTCCAAAACATCATAAATGGAGACACAATCAACCACACAGAGCTGGCAAGGCTCCAAAGTAGACAGATTGAGACACAATCAAGCACACAGAGCCGGTAAGGCTCCAAAACACATGAATGTAGACACAATCAAGTACACAGAGCCGGCAAGGCTCCAACACACACGCATGGAGACACAATCAAGCACACAAAGCCGGTAAGGCTCCAACACATAGAAATGGAGACACAATCAAGCACACACAGCCCGCAAGGCCCCCAACATATGCAAATAGCCGCACAAATCAGTACAACATCACCACAGAAGGTTATGACAGGGTCATTAAGTTGAAGGAAAAAGAAGGGTATACCTATAGGCCGACAGAAACGTACAAATGAGTTCAAAGATGAACTCTTTATCGTTGTCATTGTTGTATGGGGGCTGGTACATGGGCTGGTATGGAGTTTCCTCATCAGAATCTCCCTCAACAGAGCCTGGAACGTATAGATCGACTTTTGGATCAAGAGAATCCGGAACCACTGCCCAGTACAATGACAGAGATATAGGATCAGGAGCAACATCGGGGGGTACAAAGTCCACATCCAGTAGCAACAACTCTGGAACCACCGTATCGGTGGATGAATCGAGCGGATCCAGCTACCCTATACCCGAATACACCGAATCCGTGTTTAAATCTAGCAGATCGGGAAGCCAAGACTCTGGATCCACACTGAACACGGTCAGATGTCCCTCATCGGACTCCTGGACCACAGATCCGTGGACGGAATTGCAACAGTCGGAAGGAACCGACTCTGACGCCGCCCAGCCCTCTTCCTTCTTAGAGTCAACGGATGGATCTGAGGTGGACATGGGGAGAAGATGAAGGGTTGAGATTTATTTCAAAGTGAAGAGACGGCGTCGGCTACAGAGTGGTAGAGCAAGAGAGTGAAGAAGATGAGTGAACTAGTGTTTCAGAGGAAGAGACAAAAGTGAAGCCCAACATGTAGAAGATCCATTCTATCTCTCCATTTTTACGAACAAAAAATGCAGCCCAATTGAATATGGAAAATTCGTTAGATATACCCACCTGGAACAAATGAGTTAGTGGTGTGTTAATTATGTTAGGCGATTAAGTATTTAATCAGTTAGGTTAATTATTATTAGGGGTAGGTAATTAGGTAAATAAGGGATAACAAAAGGGTATTTTAGTAAAAAAAACTTTCCTTTTTAAGGGTGTGAAGATAAATGTGGGACAGACAAAAATAGAAAGTGTGAAGATAAATATGGGACGGAGGGAGTATATATTAGCCTTGGGCCATAAAGCTCTGTTGGGTTGCTTCAGTCCTGTAGATGGGCCCCTCTCTAAGGCCCACCTTATTGAGTCCAATAAGAACAGGTATATAACAATATTTAAAAATTAAAGGCATAAATAAACTAAACTAAAGTAAATTAAAAATAAAAAGATAATTATTGAAAATAATAATCAATAGAACGCATATAATATTTCGGTTATTACATTCATTGGTTTGAAATTTGTGGATGCTTATGATTTATGCTTCGTCACTGTCTTTATAGTCGATCGATCGTTGTATGAGGAGGCGATCACTTAGTAAAAATCGAGACGACGTCAGTCGTCAAACGAGTTTTTCACATAAAGAAAGAAGAAGAAGAAAAAAAATTGATTTGATAAAATCATGTTGATGGAGTCAAGAAGCTTTTAGAGGAAAAGGAAAGTAGGATTACACTTTGCAGAGTAGAAATAAATAATAAAGATCAAGTGGAATAGCACCATTGCTTTCGAAAAAAGGTGAAACATTGATATGAAAAAGCTGAATTAAAGAAGATTGAGCACACGTAGATTTAAGCTGGAAAGTACATTTTCTCAACCCTAATCCTTCCAAATCTCATTTTTGATTACATTTACCCCATCAATTAATAAAGCCACATTAATTATATATATATATATATATATATATATATATATATATATATATATATATATATATATATATATATATATATATATATATATATATATATATATATAACCTTTTTTCTTTTTTCTTTTTTTTGGATTCAATAATTTACTAGTATAGATCCCGTATATTACACGGATTTTACAGTTACAATTTTAAAAAGTATAATTCAAGTTTAATATAACTATTTATTCAACAATTTTAAAAATTGTAATACCCAAGTTTCTCACTACTAGTGTGTTTATATAATTTAATTTGTATTATGTGTATTTTATAATTATGTGGTAATTGTTTCTCAATTTTATTTATCTTTACATTTTATTTGAGACATCTGTGATAATAATTGTGACAATATGTGAATATATGTGTGCATAAATATTTACGTGTATTAATTTGAATATATGAGTAAATTATTTTATGTGAATAAATACACTTTTCTTAATTATTGAGTATCACACGTATTTTTTTTATTATAATAAAAATAATAATATAATATTAAATAATAAAAAAATAATAATAATAAAAAAAAAGTCAATATTGGTGGCTATATTAGCAGCCAAAATTAATTTTTTTGTACATTTAGGCTGCTCAGCCGTTTTTTTTAAAAATAATAATAAAATAATATATATATATATTATTAAAAAAAAAAATTTTTTTTTAGACACCCCAACCTTGCCTATATATATGGGGTGAGGAATTCATCACCTCATCCCAAAATCATTGAGAAAAAAGAGAGAGAGAGAGAGAGAGAGAAGGAAGGAGGGTGTGCCGGAGCGGGAAAGAAGAGATTAGTTACAGATCATCACGGGTCTATAATTTTCGGAGTTGAGGTAAGTAGAAGTCCAACTACAATGCATAAATATGTTGTGTGTAAATTATTTGTGATTAATATGTGATAATTATGTTGTGAATTATTTGTGATTAATTTAATTATGTTATGAATTATTTGGGATTAATTGATTATACAAGTTGTGAATTTATGTAATTTGAAATAATATTATTGTATTATATATATCTGTGTGATTGGGAATTGTTAAAAATATATCCGTATGACTTGAGAAGATGTTGGTTATAAGGATCTGTGTGATCCAAGATGGAGTTATTATTATAAGAGATCCGTGTGATCCAAAGTGATGTGGATTTGTGTGAATTAAATTAAGTTGTTATTTTATTTATAATTAAATATTGATATTGATGTCATAAATGATTTATGATGTATATTTAATTGCACTGGTTGCATACCATGCATATCATGAAAAGTGTTTTACCTAAAAATTAATAAGATACTAATGGTGTGTGCGACCACTATATATGCATCTCTGTCAGGGTTCGGAAAAATCGTTCCCGACATTTTTGTCAGGGGTTCGGAAAAATCGTCCCCACCACTTTGTCAGAGTTCGGAAAAATCGTTCTCGTCACTATTGTCGGGGTTCGAAAAAATCGTCCCCATTGAGCTCATTTGGGGTGCATATCATAAGTGTGTCGTGGGGATCCCGCAACGTGAACAGTTTTCTAAATAAAAGAGACAAATTAGTAGATTAGGAAATAAATGCATTGTCATGCATGATTTCTACTTACTGAGATTTTTGTCTCATTAGTTTATGCATTGTAGGTGAGCCTGATGATATCTGAGTATGTGAGTACTATGCAAGCTGTGGAGCTCCTACAGGGTTTGAGCAAGATGTACATAGATGACGACCTGTTGGGCTAGACCGTGTGTTTATTTTGTTTCCGCTGATATTTTATTATGTAATAAAAAAAAATATTGTCACCTATTTGTGTGGATTGATGTGGTGTCAGAAACCAGTTGTGTATGTTGAACTGGTGTGGTCGTTTGGATAATATATATTATGTAAAAAAATAATGTGCAAATTCTATGATGATGATATTTATAAGAATTATAAGTTATGAGAACTGGGTCGTGACAGAGTGGTATCAGAGCACGGTTTGGGTCCTGCAGACTATCTATGTACATGAACTCATTCCTTGGGAGAGCAGCTTTGCGTGTAAGTGTTATTTTCCTTCTGTGTTGTTATGTGTTTTATAAATTTTATTGGCCATGTGGTGTAGGACTTGTAGTTGGTAGACAAAATGGAAAGAATTATGGGTGAAAGTTCTGAAAGTGATAGAGTTGCTGAGCAAATAACACCTACTGAAGGAAATAATAGTGATGCGATGATTACTCGCCTGATGGAACTGGTAGAGCGCCAGTCCCAGCAGATACAACAACTAATTCAACAGAGAGATATGGGTGGACAGCCAGAGATTAATGTTAATCACAATCAACGTCAAGTAGAACGTGTGGAAATGGTTTGTGAAAGGTTTCGAAAGCTGAGCCCTCCAATATTTGAGGACGCAGCAGACCCCACAGATGCAGAAGATTGGTTACGCACGGTGGAAAACATGTTTCAATACAGTAGAATTCTAAAGGGGGACAGAGTGTTGTGTGCTTCTTTCATGTTACGAGGAAGTGCAGGCCACTGGTGGGATACGATTAAAAGTATCGAGGATGTCACGAATATGACATGGGAAAGGTTCAAGGAACTTTTCAGAAACAAGTACTTTACGGCACCAGTGAGAGCCATGAAGATGAACGAGTTCATACAGTTGAGGCAATGTGGCATGACAGTCACAGATTACCTTCGTAAGTTTGAACTATTGTCAAGGTTTGCAGAACATATGGTGAGTACGGAGGCATTAAAAGTGGAGAGATTCGTGGAAGGTTTAAGGCCTGAGCTTTTCAGAGATGTGAGTATGGCGGGACTGCATGGAACAACCTACTCACAAGTGGCAGAAAGGGCCCAGATTGCTGAACAAGCAGAGATGAGGATCAGACAAGCGCAAGCTGTCAGACGTCAATTTCAGCAGAAACCAATGCAGCAGTTTGGGAGAGTTGATAAGAGGCCGATGCCATTTCAGAGGCCGAAATCAAATTTTCAAGTGGAGCAAGGACAAGGACAAGGAGAACCCAACAAACGTCCCAGGTTCGATCAAGGGAAAATGCCACAGGCGCCGCCACTACTGATGTGTCCAAATTGTTTTAGACCACATGGTGGAGAGTGTCACATGCCTTCGAGAACATGTTACACATGTGGAGAGAAAGGACATATGAGTATTACTTGTCCTAAGAAAGGGAAACAAGGGCAACAGGTGAGAGTTCCAGCAAGAGTATACACTTTGACGCGGGAGGAGGCGGATGCGAATCCCTCAGTTGTCGCTGGTAAGTTTTCTATTTTTGGCATTTCTACTTATGTGCTATTTGATTCTGGAGCAACACATTCATTTGTATCCACTGAGTATGTGAGAAAGTTGGGTGGAACATCTAACTTAATAGAAGCTAATTATGAGGTGATGATACCTTCTGGTGAATCAAAGCAAACTAATCAACTTCTTCGAGATTGTGTTATTCCTATTGAAGGAAAACAACTCCTCGCTGACTTAATTGTGTTAAAATGAATGATTATGATATTATATTGGGTATGGATTGGCTGTCAAAGTACGGTGCGACAATAGATTGTCAGAAGAAGAGTATCATTTTTCAACCAGTGAAAGGAGAACCGTTCACTTTTGTTGGGATCAAGAAAATTTTCAGATTTCCTATGATATCAACAACAAAAGTACAACGGTTGTTGGAAAGTGGTTGTGAGGGGTATCTGGTGAGTGTAATGAATGTTGAGGGGCAGCAATGTCCAGTTCTTGATAATGTACCAGTAGTTCGGGAATATCTGGAGGTATTTCCAGATGATCTTCCAGGTTTGCCACCAGACCGGGAAATAGAGTTTGTTATTGAGTTACAACCAGGAACTGCTCCTATATCTAAAGCACCATACAGAATGGCACCAGCTGAACTGAAGGAATTGAAGATACAGTTACAAGAGTTACTAGACAAAGGATTCATCCAACCTAGTTTCTCCCCTTGGGGAACACCAGTTCTGTTTGTTCGAAAGAATGATGGCACATTGAGGATGTGCATTGATTATCGGGATCTCAACAAAGTTACGGTGAAGAATAAATATTCATTGCCTCGCATTGATGATTTGTTTGATCAGTTACAGGGTGCATCTATCTTTTCTAAGATTGATTTGCGGTCGGGGTATCATCAGTTGAAGATTAGGGAGGAGGATATTCCGAAGACTGCATTTATTACAAGGTATGGGCATTATGAATTTTTGGTGATGTCGTTTGGTTTGACAAATGCTCCTGCAGCATTTATGGATTTGATTAATAGAGTATTTCAGGAATTTCTTGATAAATTTGTGATTGTGTTTATCGATGATATTCTAATTTAATCTAAGAATAAGGAGGATCATGCTCTACACTTAAGAAAGGTGTTAGAGATTTTGAAGGAGAAGCAATTGTATGCGAAGTTTAAAAAGTGTGAATTTTGGTTGGATCGAGTTGTTTTCTTGGGTCACGTGGTATCGGGAGAAGGAATTTCGGTAGATCCAAGTAAAGTTAAAGCAATCCATGATTGGCCACAACCCTCAAATCCCACTGAGGTTCGTAGTTTTCTTGGATTGGCTGGATATTATCGAAGGTTTGTTGAAGGATTCTCCAAGATTGCTTCATCATTAACGCAGTTGACTAGGAAGAATGTGAAGTTCACATGGACGGAGTCATGTGAGAAAAGTTTTCAAGAATTAAAGAAACGATTGACATCAGCACCTATCTTAATTATTCCTACGGAGACAGGAAACTTCAAGGTTTATAGTGATGCTTCAAAGAATGGTCTTGGATGTGTATTGATGCAGAATGGGAAAGTGATAGCTTATGCATCCAGACAGTTAAGAGAGTATGAGAAGAATTACCCAACTCATGATTTAGAGTTAGCCGCAATGGTGTTTGCACTCAAGATTTGGAGGCATTATCTGTATGGAGAACGTTGTGAGATCTATACTGATCATAAGAGTTTGAAATATTTCTTCACTCAGAAAGAGTTGAACATGAGGCAAAGAAGATGGTTGGAATTGGTGAAGGATTACGACTGTGTTATCAATTATCATCTCGGAAAAGCCAATGTGGTTGCTGATGCATTGAGCCGAAAGGCAATACAGAGTGTAGCTGCTATGACCATAAATCAGAAACCAGAGTTGCTTGATTTGCAAAAGATGGGTATGGAGATCATTCAGGAAGGATCGTTGGAAGCAAGGATGGCAGCTCTGACACTTCGACCAACTTTGATGGATAAGATTCGACAGAGCCAACAGGAGGATAAGTTGTTTGACAAGATAAAGAATGATATCAGCTCTGGAAAGTCTTCTGACTTCCAATTAGGAGAAGATGGTGTGATTCGTTATGGAGGTCGATTATGTCTACCTGAAGTAGATGACATTCGAAAAGAAGTGATGGCGGAAGCTCATTCAACACCATACTCTGTACATCCAGGAGCTACTAAGATGTATAGAGATTTGAAGTTATATTATTGGTGGCCAGGGATGAAGAGAGATGTTGCTCGATATGTAGAGCAATGTCTGACTTGTCAGCAAATCAAAGCCGAGCATCAGAGACCAGCAGGAACTTTGCAGCCTCTATTTATTCCAGAATGGAAGTGGGAGAATATTACTATGGATTTTGTCATCGGACTACCAAAAACGGTGAAAGGTCACAATGCTATTTGGGTTATTGTGGATCGATTGACTAAGTCAGCTCATTTTCTTCCTATTTGTTCTACGTATTCTATGGATCGTTATGCACAGTTGTATATTCAAGAGATTGTCAGACTCCATGGAGTACCACTTACCATTGTACCAGACAGAGATACGAGATTCTTGTCTACTTTCTGGAAAAGTTTGCATAAAGCACTGGGGACACAATTATCTTTCAGCACAGCATTCCATCCACAGACAGATGGTCAATCAGAGCGTACAATACAAATCTTGGAGGATATGCTCAGAGCGTGTGTGTTGGATTTTCAAGGTCAGTGGAGTAAATTTTTGCCTTTGATAGAGTTCTCATACAATAACAGTTATCAGTCTACCATCGGGATGGCTCCATATGAAGCATTGTATGGGAGAAAGTGTAGATCTCCAGTATATTGGGATGAAGTTGGAGAGAGGAAACTTTTGGGTCCAGATTTGATTCGTGAAATGTCAGAAGCTGTTACTCGTATACGAGAGAAGATGAAAGTTGCTCAAGATCGGCAAAAGAGTTATGCAGACAAACGGAGGAGAGAATTGGAATTTGAAGAGGGTAATCAGGTATTTCTGAAAGTATCTCCAATGAAGGGGATAATGCGATTTGGAAGGAAAGGGAAACTCAGTCCAAGATATGTTGGTCCGTTCACTATTATTGAGAGAGTTGGCAGTGTTTCCTATAAGTTGGAGTTACCAGCATCAATGTCTAGAGTACATGACGTGTTTCATGTGTCTGTGTTGAGGAAGTATGTTCCAAATCCATCACATGTTCTCAGGCAGGAACCAGTTGAGTTGAAAGAAGATTTAAGTTATGAGGAAGTACCAGTTGAGATCTTATGGCGAGACGTGAAGAAGCTCAGAAATAAAGAAATACCATTAGTAAAAGTATTATGGAGGAATCAACTAGTTGAGGAGGCTACTTGGGAAAGAGAGGATGAGATGATGGCTAAATATCCAGATCTCTTCAGGTAAGTAAATTTCGAGGACGAAATTTTTATAAGAAGGGAAGAATGTAATACCCAAGTTTCTCACTACTAGTGTGTTTATATAATTTAATTTGTATTATGTGTATTTTATAATTATGTGGTAATTGTTTCTCAATTTTATTTATCTTTACATTTTATTTGAGACATCTGTGATAATAATGGTGACAATATGTGAATATATGTGTGCATAAATATTTACGTGTATTAATTTGAATATATGAGTAAATTATTTTATGTGAATAAATACACTTTTCTTAATTATTGAGTATCACACGTATTTTTTTTATTATAATAAAAATAATAATATAATATTAAATAATAAAAAAATAATAATAATAAAAAAAAAGTCAATATTGGTGGCTATATTAGCAGCCAAAATTAATTTTTTTGTACATTTAGGCTGCTCAGCCGTTTTTTTTAAAAATAATAATAAAATAATATATATATATATTATTAAAAAAAAAAATTTTTTTTAGACACCCCAACCTTGCCTATATATATGGGGTGAGGAATTCATCACCTCATCCCAAAATCATTGAGAAAAAAGAGAGAGAGAGAGAGAGAGAGAGAGAGAGAAGGAAGGAGGGTGTGCCGGAGCAGGAAAGAAGAGATTAGTTACAGATCATCACGGGTCTATAATTTTCGGAGTTGAGGTAAGTAGAAGTCCAACTACAATGCATAAATATGTTGTGTGTAAATTATTGTGATTAATATGTGATAATTATGTTGTGAATTATTTGTGATTAATTTAATTATGTTATGAATTATTTGGGATTAATTGATTATACAAGTTGTGAATTTATGTAATTTGAAATAATATTATTGTATTATATATATCTGTGTGATTGGGAATTGTTAAAAATATATCCGTATGACTTGAGAAGATGTTGGTTATAAGGATCTGTGTGATCCAAGATGGAGTTGTTATTATAAGAGATCCGTGTGATCCAAAGTGATGTGGATTTGTGTGAATTAAATTAAGTTGTTATTTTATTTATAATTAAATATTGATATTGATGTCATAAATGATTTATGATGTATATTTAATTGCACTGGTTGCATACCATGCATATCATGAAAAGTGTTTTACCTAAAAATTAATAAGATACTAATGGTGTGTGCGACCACTATATATGCATCTCTGTCAGGGTTCGGAAAAATCGTTCCCGACATTTTTGTCAGGGGTTCGGAAAAATCGTCCCCACCACTTTGTCAGAGTTCGGAAAAATCGTTCTCGTCACTATTGTCGGGGTTCGGAAAAATCGTCCCCATTGAGCTCATTTGGGGTGCATATCATAAGTGTGTCGTGGGGATCCCGCAACGTGAACAGTTTTCTAAATAAAAGAGACAAATTAGTAGATTAGGAAATAAATGCATTTTCATGCATTGTCATGCATGATTTCTACTTACTGAGATTTTTGTCTCATTAGTTTATGCATTGTAGGTGAGCCTGATGATATCTGAGTATGTGAGTACTATGCAAGCTGTGGAGCTCCTACAGGGTTTGAGCAAGATGTACATAGATGACGACCTGTTGGGCTAGACCGTGTGTTTATTTTGTTTCCGCTGATATTTTATTATGTAATAAAAAAAAATATTGTCACCTATTTGTGTGGATTGATGTGGTGTCAGAAACCAGTTGTGTATGTTGAACTGGTGTGGTCGTTTGGATAATATATATTATGTAAAAAAATAATGTGCAAATTCTATGATGATGATATTTATAAGAATTATAAGTTATGAGAAGTGGGTCGTGACAAAAATATAATTCAAGTTTAATATAACTATCTATTCAATTATAATCTAAATTGAAAAGTAAAATTCAATTTATATACCCTCAATGTGAATTTGCTTTCGTTGGAAAAAACTTAATTTCGTTGTTAAATTGATTTACTAAAAAAATTAAAAAAATAAATTAAATTTTCAAATTTTGTTATGTTGTTTCATAATTTAATTAATCAAAAAATTTTAAAATATGTTAATTTAATCATTGAAGAAAAAAATTATAATAAAGTTAATTACTAAAAGATATAAAATTTTAATATAAATCAATTCGATGAAATAATTTTTTTTAACAAGATCAGTTTAAAAATTATAATATTAACCTTGAAAAAAAATTAATAACGTAAAGAAATAAAAAGATTAAAATATAATAAAAAAATTTAAATGAAAACATAATTAAAATAATCTTTAAAAATAAATAATTAAAAGAAAGTTTGAAAATTTTAAAAGAATATTCATAAAATTATCAATAGAAAATTTAAAAAAAATTAATAATGAATACCTTTCTTCGGAACTTTAATAGAACTTGAAGAAAACTTTTGTTCTTTACGTATTTATAATGAATGAATAAAGAGTTTTATTTATAGGTACAGAGTATATTATTTGCACAAAAATTCACATGAAAAAATCAAAATAAAAAAGCTTAAATGAAAACTAAAAATAATTAAAAGAGAATTCAAAAAGCATAAAGGGAAAAACAAAATAATCAATAAAAAAATATAAATATAACAAAAGAAATAAAAAACTTTCTTTAGAAAGTAATGATAGTTTTTGCTCATCTTGATAAATAACTTATGCGAACTAATTAATAAGGAGTCCTATTATATAGGTGGAGAGAGATAAAAAAAATTATGTTCTTAAATAAGATTTGATTTGATTTTTAATTGATCTAATCATATAAATATTCAATTTTAAGAAAATTTATGTATTTATCACAAAATATTAATTAGTAATTATTATTAATTCAAGTGACGAACATTACTAAAATTTTACATTTTTTTATAAATTTAATTATGAAAAAAATTTAATAACATTAAAAAATCAAAGATTAAACTGCTAATTGTTGTGTAACCTTGGTAATACATGACCAAAATATGCATCTGTTGATTAAGAATTGCCGTTAGATATAAATAATAAATAATATCATTAAAAAAACTAATTATCTACTCAGGTAGCAAGTCACTTCCATTTATTTTCTTTAATCAAATACACATATATTGTGATATTAATATATGACCCAACTAAAATAATTTAAAATAAAATATTTATTTATTAATCTAAATTTTTATTTTTTAAATACAATATAATTATTTAAAAATAACTTATAAGATTTGAATTGATCACTTACTCCTATATCTTTTTTTTAAAATATTTTTCATATTTCGAAAGAATAAATTTTTTAAATTTAAAACATTCTTAAAAATGTAAATAAATTAAAGAAATCAAAATAAAAAAAAATATATATATATATATATATATATATTATTTTATTAAAATTAAATATTAATATGAATCGATACATTAACAGAAAGATAATAATAAATGAATACCTTTGTTTAGAATTTGAAGAAAGCTTTTGTTCGTCGTGATTAATAAATTATGTGTGTATAAGAAATGAATAAAGAGTCTTATTTATAGGTGGAGAATGGATAAATTTTCTAAATCTTATAGTAAATCTATATGTATTTATTTATATTATTTTTTAGTTAATAGCGATTTTATAATATCATATCAAATCTTAAAATAATATATGTATTTATCTATATTAAATGTTAATAATTTAAATAATTAAAATTTTTAATTGTAATTAAAAAATAAATAATTGAGATTAATTCTAGTTATTACCCTCGTCAAAATTAAACTCTCTTTAGTACATTAAAGATGTTAATCATCATCCTTAGTCACTTCTTTTCATCACCTCATGACTAAAGAAAATTCCCACAAATTTACAAATTTTTGTGTGATATCAGCTGGTTGCAATATCTTGCAAACTTTAATTAACCGTGTATTTCCGGTACTTATCTATAATATTTTATTTTGAATTTTTCTTTCTAATTAAATTTTATAAATAATAATAAGTTTTGTGTTTTATTTAATGGCTATGAATATGGCATTGCAATGATGTCAAGTGCTTCAAATATATACTCCTGCGAATACTTTCTTTCTAAATCTACGGAATTAGTTTTAATGAAGTATATACGTATTGCTTTAAAACAACTACTACTTTCGAAAATAAAAAATACATGCATGTATTCTCGAATACGTTAATTTGAAAGTTGATTTATATATTGATGTACGAAAATTGAGAGGTATTTTTGATTGTTTAAATGAAGAGATACCCTCCTTTGAGACGGGGTGTGAGACCATCCGACCCATCATTAAAGTATGCTTATTGGATAAATAAAGTATGTTTATTTGTAATTAAAGTATGTTAATAATGAATCATACTTATAATATGCTAAAATCATACTTTAATGCATAATCAAGTCTTCTAAAGCATACTTTAACAACCATTAAACATACTTTATTTATACAATATTAAAAAGAAGTCGTCTCGGCTTTGCCCCTTCGAATTAATTATCTTGTAGTTGTTATACTTAATTAACTATTCTCTCTTCATTAATACTAGTATTATTTTTTAGTTTTATTTATTATATTTAAACGACCATCATACTTTAAACCATATTTAATGAAAAAAATGCGAATAATCCCTAAATTACAAAAGGTAAACCCTTAGAAATAATCCTAAAATCCCTGCGGTAAACCCTAAACTTTACCTAGGGTAAAATATGTCTTAAACCATAAGAGTGAATTACAATTATACTTTTAAAATTAATTCAAAACTCCACATCCTAAAGATAAAATATTTCCTAAACCAAAAAAAATGAAATTAAAATTATATTCTTAGAATATATTATTAAAATTGTAATTAATAATTAATAGTCCAATTATATTCTTATATAATTATTTTCTCTATCGATTAAGGTCTGAATTATGTAAAAATATCAATTCAAGACCTGAATTTAGGCTCTAAATTGATAAAATATGAGATAATATTTAACAAATTCAGGTTTTGGATTGATAGTTTTACATATTTCAAACCTTGAATTGATAAAAAAAAATAATTCAGCTCCAAATTAATAAATTACCAATAATTCGGGCCTTGAATTGATAAAACTCGGGGAGGGAGACCATAGGTTCTATCTTAAATAAGATAAAACTGGTTTTACACTAATTTTTGTCATTCCTTTTTTTTATGTTTAATTGGATCATTAACTTTTTTATTAAAAAACTAAAAGCATTGTTAAAAAAAATAAAAATTAATAAACGGTATAAATTTTAATTAATTAATGTATATGCATTTAATAATAATCATATATGAATTGAATATAGTGCACAGATTAGTGTGCATGCATAGGGTGCACAGAATATTCTAACATATTTAAATTTAGAATCAAATTATAACGGCAAATTGGTGCACCTAATTAATATTAATCATTAAATTATAAAATTATTTATAATCAACATTAGATCAAACAAAATAATTAAACATTTAAAAATAAAAATAATTATACCCTACAAAATCTCCCTTGAATTTAACCAAACAAAGTAGTCCAATTTTCGTTGTGGTGTTGTTACTTGTGAGAACATTAATGTTGTGGAGTGTTTCCATATTGTTTATGGTGTGTAAATTTTTGGACGAATAGGCAAGTATTATTGGAGTAAGTTATATTTTAAGGGTTAATTATGAGTTAAATAGTGTTATGACACATAACCTTAAATGTATACTCCCTCCATCTTACCACAGTTTTCACGTCTCATGTATAATTTATAAAGTAGATGTGAAAACTACGGTGGGACGGAGGGAGCATATGTTACATTTTGAATCAAATTGTTGTTTTAGTTTTTAATATTATTTGTTACTCCCTAGCTTAAATTAGTATTTCTCTCCAAAATGCAACATTATGCCTTTACATTGGTTTGTTGACTATTATTGCATGCATTGTTTGGTTTCGATTTTAAAAATCAATTCAAAATTTTAAAACTCACAAAATTACTCCCATATATATCTACGAATCCCATAACTCTCAATACGTCCATTTTCTATGTATATTCTCTTCTAATTTAATACTATTTTTCTTATTATATCTCTATCTCCCTTTGTTTTTATAAATAAATTAATAATTCTTACATATTTATTTGACATGAAGTTAAACATAACCTATCAAAACTAAAATTTAATTCCAAAACCTTAACCGAATATGATTTTGATCATTAAATTAAAAGGCAGCACATTTTTTTTAAAAAAAAAAAAACCTCAAAATTTCAAAAGTAGATAAATATGCCATTAGAACTTTTGGAAAATTGTGGGTTTTTTTCTTTCTTTAAATATTTGGGATCAATGAATTCCAGCTGTCAAGAAAAACTTTGGACAAGTGTGTGATGAGAGAAGGAAAAAAAAATTAAAATAGAAAATGAGTCAACTTGATGCGTGGCCTTCCATTAATTGGTTAAATTCAAAAAAAATAAAATAAAAAATGCATGGGATTGGCATGTTCTTTTTCCTTGTACTATTGAATGACCAGATATTGATCACACTTTTTTTTTTTTGATCGAGTGGGTCGTCTATTCATTTGCATGCATAACTGAATAACTGAATTAAGAAACGAATCTCTAATTTTCTATTAAAGGAAATATTTGTGTCTCCCATTATAATTCTGCCTTTCAATTTAAAATATTTAATTAATCTCTACATATATTATTATCAATTCATAAATCTTATATTTTATCTTTATAACTTAAAATATTACTACTATTCTTTATCTATTCTTTATCCGGTGAAAACTAAATGGGATCACCTATTCCATTCAATGTGTCATCTCCTATTACATGTATTATAATCTCGCCACGTGTTGTAATCAATGCCCAAATTTTCGCCACATGCCCCAAGGGTTTAATGGTCATTAACTAGGGTATAATTTTTTAAAAGAAAATAAGTTATGGAATAAAGAGTGGAATACCCAGGTGGAATAGGGTATTCGGGTTGGGTGAAAACGCATAGGATGCAACAAGAGAATGCCTATATTATTAATTAATAATCCTTCTCCACATATTCTTCACCATACCTAATAATTATCAATTAACCCCATCATGTTCTTCTGCAACACAAACTTTGTCTTTCTCTCTCTCTCCCCTAACCTGATCATCTGAGGAGAGAGAAAATGCAGCTGCATCGTCTCATTGAGCTGATTTCTGTGGTAGTTGCAGTGTTGTGTTTGGCTGCGGTGGTTTCCGGCGGCGTCGGAGTGAACTGGGGGACAATGGCAACCCACCAGTTGTCTGCTAAAAGCGTTGTGGATATGTTAAAAGACAACGGTTTTGAGAAGGTGAAGTTGTTTGATGCGGACGACAAGATTCTGGAAGCCTTGTCTGGAACTGATATTGAGGTCATGGTTGCTGTGCCGAATTACATGCTCGAAGAGATGAGTCTCGACTCCGATGCAGCGGTTTCGTGGGTCGAAGCTAATGTCACTAGTTATGTTCATTCTGGTGGAGTTAACATCAGGTTTGTGTTGTTTGTATCTCTTCTCTGTTTTTTGTGTTGTCTATATCTCTTCTCTGTTTTTTATGTTGTATTTTTGGTGTTGTGTTTTGAAAGAATGTTGTTGTTTGTTCTTACAGGTATGTTGCTGTTGGGAATGAGCCATTTCTGAAGACATACAACAACACTTTCTTACAGCACACACTGCCTGCATTGAAGAACATTCAAGAAGCAATCAACAGAGCTGGTTTGGGTTCATATATCAAAGCAACAGTACCCTTCAATGCAGATATATACAACTCCCCTGAGTCGAATCCAGTGCCATCCGCAGGCGATTTCAGGCCGGAAATACGCGATCTCACCCTCCAAATCATCCAATACTTGTACTCAAACGACGCTCCATTCGTTGTCAACATCTACCCCTTCTTGAGCCTCTACACCGACGTCTACTTCCCTCTTGACTTCGCCTTCTTCGATGGAGCAACCAAGCCTGTCAGGGATGGTGGTCGCGTCTACACTAACGTGTTCGACGCGAACCTGGATACCCTGCTTTGGTCTCTGACCAAAGCAGGGTACCCTGACATGAAGATAGTGGTGGGAGAAGTGGGGTGGCCCACAGATGGAGACAAGAATGCCAACACACAAAATGCAAAAAGATTCAACCAAGGGCTAATCAAACATGTGTTGAGTGGAGAAGGAACACCATTAAGAAAAGGCAAACTAGATGTGTATCTCTTCAGCCTCATTGATGAGGATGCTAAGAGCATTGATCCTGGCAGCTTTGAGAGGCATTGGGGGATCCTAGAGTTCGACGGGAAGCCCAAATATTCGCTCGATTTGTCGGGTTTGGAGCGCGACAGAGGCCTTGTTGGAGTCCAGGGAGTGAGGTACATGGTAAGAAGATGGTGTGTATTGAGCCCTCATGTGAAGGAAACAGATGAAGAGCTGCCGAAGAACGTCAACTACGCATGTAGTCTTTCCGATTGCACGGCGTTAGGATTCGGATCGTCGTGCAATCATCTTAGCATTCAAGGGAATGCTTCGTATGCATTCAACATGTATTATCAGTTCAAGAATCAGAATGAGTGGGACTGTGACTTTGCTGGGCTGGCCATGATCACAGATGAAGATCCTTCGGACAGCAACTGCAGATTCCCTGTCATGATTGCTTATGGTAATCCAATCTTGATGTTGCACAAGAAATTGGTTAACATTTTGCTTGTCATTCTTGAGGGATGTATAGTGTTTCTGCTGCTAGTTTCTTAATTAGTGATTAATTAATGTGAGTTTAGTTTTAGAATTTTCAGATGAGAAGTGTAACACAACAGTTGAAATGATTTTCATTTATTGTGCAGATAAATGTGAGGTATAAATTTAATCTCGGAAAAAAAATTTAATTGTAGGATTTGGATATGTATGATGTGGAAATTGTGGTTCTTAATTGACTTGAGATTGACCAGTAATTTAATTAAAATAGAAATAACATTATTATAATATATAATATTTGATTACTTTAAAGTGATATGTAGGTGATTAATAAAGTAATGAATAAAAGTGGCCACCGGATAAAACCATGACTTGAAGAGTTGGAAAGTATAAGAAAAGTTGAATAATTTAATCCAAATTTAAAATTATTTAAAAAAGAATATTAATTAGTAATTCATAAAATTAGTATGATTAAATAATTCAAGTAGAGTCCATATCTTTACAGGTGCATATAGCGGATACGTGGCAGTGAGCCTACGTGGCATGATAATAATGTGTAAATCACTTGTATTATAGTATTTTAGTTTAGAGCATGTATAGTTATATTTTAAAAATAACTAAGAATAAAATAAAATAAATTAAGAGTGTAATAGATTATATTTCGAATGAAATTACCATTATATAATTAAAATTAACTAAACTTACAACTAAAGAATAGTTACGTTTGAATTGAAAGATTTGAAAAGTAATAAGTTCATTTCTAAAATCCTAAAATGCAACATCAATAAATTCCTAGATTCATGATTTCAAATTAAAAATTTTCAACTCATAATTATGGTTTTATAATTATTTTAAATGGGACAAGTATTGTGTGAGACTGTCTCACATAAATTCTTACGTGACACAGATAAAAAATGATAACATGATTAATGAAAAATGATACTCAATCGATAAAATGCGATAATAGTATAGTAATTTATAATATAAATAAAAAATAATAAATTATAAACGTAATTTTTTTTATGGGACGGAGGGAGTATTTTTCTAAGTCCGCGCAAAAAAATACAGTGGATAAATTAACATGACGGATGGAGTAATATGAGTAAAGCTATACATAACTGCAAAAAGACGAGCTAGAAAAGTAAAAACCATTCCTATGAGCCACCAAAATTGACCTTAAAACTGCACCAATAAGCTGCCATTCAGTTATAACATTCTCTAGCTGCCCTGCCATGCATATTTTTATATATCTCATGCACAACGTCTAAACTCTCCTTAATTAATATAACAACCCCGCTAAAGCTCTATTGAACCAACTAATTGGATCAAAGATTCAAAATCAACACCTAATCACCACAATATCCTTGTAGTTTATTATATTAAACTTCTTCTTGTTTGTGTTTCTTATGCACAAAAACGTATATTTAGCAATCAATATAAACTCTTAAAGCACAAATATATAACAATCTTTCTGCAGATTTCAAATGAGGAGAAGCACACCTACTTGGTACCAACTACCAACTTTCTAACCATCCATAGAACTCCCTCATTTATCTGCTCTTCACGGTTTTTATTAGCCTCTTCACATTAGTAACGCAACATCTCGAATAGAGTAAACCTGCGAAAGTTTCAAAAGTAAAAAGTAGATCAAGTTGTTAAATTTCCTTCTCAGACACCCCACACCTAATTTTTCAGATCAGCACAAACAGAGGGTGGGAGTATAGGAAGGATGAATGGAAGATGATCTGGTTTACCATCTCCACTAGCAGTATAACTTGATTGGAAACAGAATAATATTAAAAGATACCGTAGATGATAGAGATAAGCAAAGAGATTTTTATACTAATTGAACCATTGTAGGTATTGAGTTAGATCAAAAAGTTCTAATAAATAACAGCTTCAATGTTTCTCTTGAAAAATACTTCAATTGAGTACAGCAAAATGAGAAAAAGGACTATGGAGAACCACTAACTTGTCCTGTAGCCACTCCATGCAGAGTGCACCCAGCTTGTCGCCGAAAAATCCAACACCCAATTAACTAGCCAACAAAGGTATGTATTCTTTCCATCAAGCAGAACACTTCAACACCAGTCCTCAGCAAGCTCGACAATAGCTGGTAAAAATATAAGAGCAGAAAAGAAGTTACTAGCGGGAAATAGATAAGTTATGTTATTTTCATATTAATATAAAAGAAATAAGGAATAGGGCATCAGTCTGACTCGCTAATATTATTTAGGTGGCCATCAGGAAAACCCAGAATAAGCAGCACCATAATTTTCCATGGATGTGGTAACCAATTGTGCTTCACTTTCTAGTCTCCTGATAATTGGAAAGAAAAAAACATTAGTAATTATTCATGAGGCACCAGCAAAGAGTAGTTTGATCAGAAAATTTACTCAAAACAAAGTATCCACAGAAGTCTCATAATGCAATCCACTCATGCAACTTCATCATGTGAAAAGCATTGAAGATACAAGATTACCTAAGGAGGAATTGCCTGACCAACAAAGCAATCAGTCACAGCCTTAAATTGGTTCCAGCAAACGGGTGTTATCAAGGTTCTTGATGAGGAAACTGAGTAGTGAAATCAACGAAAAACCAAATACAATGGAAGCTCCAGATTGTGATCAGATCAATAGTTTATCTAAGTATGAGCAACCAATATTGATGGAGATCTAGATTGGGAAAGTAATTGTAAATTAGTACAGCACTATATTTTAACATAGTATCACCTAGCTATTTTATGAGTTGCATTCGCATGCAACGCCTCTAGTGCAAGTATTCATAAAAATGACAGCATTAAAATTTAGAATCATAATTCAAGCTTATTCTAGCATGAGGATTTAGATTCGCTTTGTATTTTATTATACCATGTCTAATATAAAGAATGCATCATAAGAAAAGAGCCGATATAAATCAAGTTAGAAATAATACAGCATTACTGCTAAAGAAAACTTGTTTAGTAATAAGTGATTATTTCTTTGTGACTTAACTAACATGCCAAAGGATGAGACTATAAGTTACACAATGAATTATCAAGGAGAAATAGTAGAAAAAAGAGTCCCATACATACATGTGTATTCATTCAATCAGATGGTGTTATTTGTTCACAAGATGTTCAAGCTTTTCATCAAAACAAAAGAATAGAACAGAACAGGCAAATATCAATGTCAAGTGGGAAATGCTATTACATACTATAACTCTCCATTTTCTAGCTCTGAGGGTTATCAGAGTAGTTCCCATTATCAATAAAAATGTTGGGTATCAACCCAATAGACAAAATTCAAGTATAGCTGATAACTAAGCAACTCGTAAAACAGGAAACGTACCATTAATCTGTGCGAACCGGAAGGGGTCGAGAGGGAGAGAGCACTCAATCTGTCACACATTACACACAGAGAGATGCAAACAGGGGATACGATCGAGAAGGGGAAACGAGTCCCGTGAAAGAGGGCTAGGGCTAGAATAGATTCACCAAGCAAAATGGAGTACATTCTTGAATTCGAGAGAGAATTTTACAACATAAATAAAACACCAATAATCATAAAATTCAATACCCAAACAGAAAGAATAATGAAAAGATTAGGGTGTCAGGTAGTAGCATAGAAAGCGTAAATAACTCCAGGAATGTATCCCAAAAGAGTCAAGACAGTGCAAATAACGACCTCCATAGAGCAGCCATGGCGGAGGCAAACGCCGAGAGGAGGAAGCAGGATCGTAATAAGAATTTCACAGAGAACAGGACATGCGGACGCCATTTCCATCTGGAAAATCTCTCCTACCTCCGGAATTTTTCTGAGAGAGAAGCCTCAATAACGCTTTTCCTCATTAACGGTTTTTTATTTCTGGAATATCGCTTGAGGAGCTACGCGATTCACTGTCTCTATTTTCTGAACTTAAATTAATTTGCGGTTAATAATCAAACAGTGTTCTTTTTTTTTTAACACCCAAAAACATACTATTTTAGTTTATTAATCATCATACCCTAAAAAAACATATTTTAACAAAGTATCAGCATACTTTATTATTTATATAACAATGATATTTTAATAATCCTTCCCACATAATTACCATTCAAATTTAGAAATTTTAATTACTATAGCAAGCATGTTTAATTAACTAAAATATTACTTTTTTTTTTTGATTGTTCGGTATATGACTCGAACAATTTTTTTTTTATCAATTTAGAATCGACTAATATGAAATTATTGATGCAGACTTAAAACCATAACATTAGTTAAAATAAAATAATAATAAATAGTACATTAAATTTTCATATATTATTTTTTAAATAATATTTTATAATTTATTGTCATTATGTTATTAAAACAATATACTAATTAATAATAAATTTATAAGATTATATTATTAAATTTTTATTAATTTTATGATCTTTGATCCCAAATTCAGTATTATATCTTTCGAATCTTGTATTGATAGAAAAAAAAATTTGAGACCCTAATTAATAGTTAATCTATCTTTCGAGTTTGTATTAAAACTCCACAATTTTATGATTTGTGTATTAAATTTATAGTTTTACATATTACAAACCTTAATTGATAGAAAAAATAAGTCAAGTTCGAAGGGATAGTATACCTATTTTTCAAACCTTGTATTGAAAATCTTTAAAAATATAATATATTCCGTAATTCAGATGAAAAAACTTAATGAATACCTTATTAATAGTTGGAGAGAGTATTATTTTTAATATACGGTAGGTTTTGGGTGAATTCTCTAATTCGAGATAGATTATCCATTAACTCAAATAAATATATTTTATATTAAATAAAAAAAGAATTAAAGAAAAAAGAAGGGTGTTGTTTAGCTTGACAAATTAAAATATTTTTTTTACTAACCAGCAATCTTGCGCACGTTGTCTAAAATTAAAAATTTTCACTTTTAATAAAAATATATATTATATGTTATTAGTTATTATAACAATAATAATTATTATTATTATATTATTAAGGTTCATTAGATAATTCAACAGTCTTATTATCACTTTATTATAATCAGGTATAACTTTATATTAAAAATATTATAACTTTTTATCTAATGAAGTGTTCATGAAATAATTTAGTTAGATGGATATCACTTTTCTTTGATTAGTAATCATTTTTTATTAAAATTGTTATCACTATTTATTATTCAAGTAAATTTATCCTGAAATACACTTTTTTAATTAGTTATCATTTTTCTACGAAAGTTGTTATCACTTTTCTTTTAAAATATTATCATTTTTCATTTATATATTGTAAATTGTTCATAAAATATACTCCCTCCGTCCGCCCGAAAGAAGGCATTTTGCTTTTGTGCACGTTGATTAAGGAGTATTGTTAAAACTTAGTGTGAAAAAATATTTTTTTAGAGTAAATTGTATACAAAATAGAATAAAAAGTTATACACATATGAGTGCACCCTTGCACCCGTGTGCACTTAATATCAACTTATATATATATATATATATATATATATATATATATATATATATATATATATATATATATCCAAGGACGAAAATATCCCGATATATCCACGATATATCCATTTTTTAGAGTACCGATATTGATATGGGGGAAAAAATATTTCTTTTCTGATATCAAGAATATATTGAAAAATATCGAGAAATATCGGTAATAATATCGATATCGAATTGACACAGTTCAAATTTTTTTAGATATTGAAATATATCGAGGAAATATCGATACAATATCGACAAAATATCGAGGATATATCGAAAAATTATCTATAATTTTTTGTTTTACTTTTACTAACCAAATACATTTTTTATTAATAGGTTTAATTTAAAAAAATAAAATAAAAAATAAAGCAACACTTGCGTGAAACCATCTCATGATGAGATTGTTTTATGTTTGATTAATTAATTATCACTTTATATTAAAATTGCTATAACTTTTCATTAACATTATTATGACTAAATAAATCAAGAGGGTTCAATCATGCCTCAACAACATGGTGGTTGGTTTAGCCCTCACTATTCAATCCATGGTCAAACAGTTGGAACGACGTACTACTGGCACATTCAGAACTATATATAATTCATAATTTTTCTAATTCGATAAGCTGGTACCAATATTGTTTAGATCTAGATGTCATGACATGTTTTACATTTGAGCCTCATAGATCACTATTTTGGTATTAGTTATTATCAAGGATGAAGATATCAATATCGGTAAAAATATCGTTACCTCAAATTTATGAATATATCGATGGATATATCGAATATCGATATCGGTAAAAATTTAAAAAATCACGAAAACTTGTAAAAAATAGAGTATTAATTAATTAACTTTTCAATATATTATAACTAATTTCAATATAGAAATACACTTTAAAATCTCAATAAAACTCATAACACATGATAAACAAATTAATAACAACATATTTAAATAGTATGGAGTCATACAATAATTACTATTTATTATTTAATATATAATAACTAATACCAAAATGATGACCTATGAGGCTCAAATGTAAAACATGTCATGCCGCCTAGATCTAAACAATATTGGTACCAGCTCATCGAATTAGAGAAATTCTGAACATAGTTCTGAATGTGCCGTCTAGTCATAATATACTGTGTACGTGAACCTTCTTGATTTACTTAGTCATAATAATGTTAATGAAAAGTGATAACAATTTTAATAAAACGTGATAATTAATTAATCAAACGTAAAAAAATCTTACCATAAGATGGTTTCACGAAAGTGTTGCTTTATTTTTTATTTTATTTTTTTAAATTAAACATATTAATAATATATTTTATTTTTTAAAAATTATAGATAATTTTTAGATATATTCGATATATCCTCGATATTTTGTCGATATTGTATCGATATTTCCTCAATATATCTTAAAATCTGAAAAATTTTGAACTGAGGCAATTCGATATCGATATTGTTATCGATATTTTTCGATATATCCTCGATATCAGAAAATATATATTTTCCCCCCATATCGATATCGGTACTCTAAAAATGGATATATCGTGGATATATCAAGATATTTTCGAGAACCTTGGTTATTATGTATTAAACAATAAGTAGTAATTATTATATGACTCCAAACTATTTAAATATATTGTTATTGATTTGTTTATCATGTGTTATGAGTATTATTGAGATTTTAAAGTGTATTTATATATTAAACTTAGTTATAATATATTATAAAGTTAATTAATTAATTTTCTTCTATTTTTTTTAAATTTCTGTGATTTTTAAAATTTTTACCGATATCGATATTCGATATATCTGTAAATTTGAGGTACCGATATTTTTACCGATATTGATATTTCATCCTTGTACGTACCAATGCCAATGAGACAGCTTGTGATTTAGCAAAACCATTAATTGAGAACAAGTGTTTTATTGTGTTTTAGGTGGAAAAATGATCAAAAGTGCAAAGTTGGAGAAAATGTGCAACTTGTGCAAGAATGCTGAAAAACGCACGTCTAATTTGTGTAGTTTTTTTGTATTTTTTTGGAGCTCAAAACTAGAAGTGTGATAATTAGTTGAAAAGCCACAGAAGAGAGGGTCGTTTTGGCATAAGAAACACCTCAATTGGAATCCAAACGAGAAAGTTATGATCAAAATAGTGACGCTGCGCAAGCTGTACCGAATAGAACGGTTGTGCCACTTTGCATGACTTGTTATACATTCAAAAGTTAGATTTTTTGTGAGTTCCTTATATAGACAGAAAGCCAAGGAAGAGAGAATCGCGTGAGCATAAGAATCACTCAAATCAGAGATTGGATGTGGAAGTTATACCCGAATCGGTGAGACTGCGCAAGCTGGTTCGACCTCGATGATATGGTTCGACCATACATGAAGGTCAAACCATGGTCGAACCAAATGCCTGAAGCTGCTGATTGGTTGTTTGTAGTCCGGGCGACCAAGCAATAAAATATCGAACCCAAGGGAATTTAGGATTCATGGCCTTTAGGTATAATATCGTGATTAGTTAGGGACGATCAAAAGAGAGGTTTAAGAATAAAAGACAATAAAATGCATGGAAAAATAAATCTAATTACAATATTTTTGGATTTTCAATGATATGGTAATTATTATGATGCACTCATATAATCAAACATCCAACATCTTTAATTGTTTTCCATTTTTAAGTAAATCATGGTAAGGGCGATCACGATTTCTACCTATCCCCAATGCTCATGGTGAATAGGATGTAGATTGTTTTCACAACCCCCCAAAAAGCTCCTAGGATCAATCCTACTTGCAATTCCCTTCAAGGTACTATGTTCGTATGGATGGGGTTCCCTTCACTAGTTTAATCCTCGGGCACAAGTGATCTCACTAATGTTCATTTACGTTGTTCTAAACATAAGGACTCCTTGGCTAGGCTCTCCTTATATTAAACCCTCATGTAATAAATGAAAAAAACTCACATATGATAATCATGCAAAGCAACTAAGGGTAAAGCAACGACAAGACATGTCGATACACCATACACAACCTAATCACTATACACTAATACCAAAGGCATAAATCCCATATTACTACAAGGCATGTGAATTTCATAAATGAAACCTAATCAAAGCCGGAAGTACAATCAAGATATTTTTATAATTTAATCAATAATCATGTCTTCAATCAACCACCAAAACATAGAAAATAGGAAGATAATAAGTAGGATTAGATTACACCTTAATGAAGTTTTACATTCATGAAGATTATCCACTCCTTGGTGTCTCCACCTTCTTGGAAAACAATAAAATCCTAATCTAGAAAAACATTAAAACTACGGATCCCTCACCCCGAAAGGGGGAGGGATCTCAACTGTGGAGATCTTTAATTAAAAGCTCTCTAAACTATTTAATGGGGAATTTAATAGATGAAGAAATTGGTCTTGGAGGCTTCCAAATGAGGGGTATAAATAGTTGAAGGGTGAGTGGAATTTTTGGAGGGTTTCCAATGTGGGACAATGATGGAATTTTTGGAATTTTTAGTGAATTTTGGGAGGAAATTCGGTTCCAGCAAGAAGGTTTAAGTATATATCTGTACAATGTATAACCAAGAACCGGTCTTGACCCAGTGATTGGAGGTGCCCTTGTGCGCCCAAAAATTCGATCGAGGAGTTAGAAACTCAATCGAGTTTCTCCTACAGAATCAAAGATTCTCATGCTCTGCTCCTGCCAATAGACAACACTTCGGGATCATAATAGACAACGCTTTCAGCTATTGTCTATGCTCACTTTTCTCAACACTCAGAAAACGTGTTGTCGTAGCCCTCTTCAAATATGTTGTCTTTTCAGCTGCAACCCTTTTTTTCTTGTTTTTATCCCAATTTAATTCTCGTTTCTTCCATCGCTCTTTCAAGCTCAAAAACACCCATTTTTCTACAAAATAAATAAGAATACCTCTCTCCAAATAATCAAGCAATTAATAATATTTTCATTAAAATCATGATTAATTATTAAATTAAATCCAAATAAATCCAATTAAATTCATGCAATTAAGCCCAAAATTCTAGGTGAATTTCACACGGATCAGTTGCGTTAAATCGTCGATGTTGATTCGACCATGGTTCGACCAAGCCTATAGGTTGAACACCATGCGGGATAGCTCCAAATCCATATTTTTATACCCCCGGTGCGTGTATTTTCATATTTTTCAAAAATAAGCCCATCTAAGGTCCATAAGGAGAGCTTACAAGTATAAAAGAGGATGTAGATCACACCAAGAAGGCAACAACAACAACACAATCATCCTACACCACACAAGGGGCGACCACCCCCCAACCATCATCCACATCGCCTCCTCCATCCATCTATCACTGTGAAGATTCGTCTGTGGAATCAAGAGGAGAACCAAGAGGAGAATTCAAGATGGAGAAGGACGCGACGAGTCCCACATCTAGGGTTTTATTCGTTTTCTAATTTATCTTGTGATTTTACAAACTATGGGTAAGATCTATCCAACACCCATGATTGTTCTTCGTAACATCATGGGCTAGAACCTTTTTGGTAAATCTAGGACTTTGAAGGTTTTTATGAATTAATCAGTGATTAGAAAACAGGACCGGAGAACGAACCGGTAAAGACAATGGTTCAAGGTCCAACAGGTTCAACCGGGTGTTTCAATCGGAAAAATTAAATTCACCTATTTTTAATTATATTTTAAAATAATCATTAAAAATATATATAATAAATAAATTATCTAATAATTAAATACAATTTGTTGTAACTAAACTAAAGCCCAAATACAATTTGATGCAACTAAACTAAAGCCCAAGCCCAAGCATGTCAAAGAAAAAAGAGAAAAATAAAAAACAAGCCCATTTTAATAAAGTTCACTTGAATTATTAATTAAAAATATATATAATGCAAACTTAATCAATTAGGGCTGCAGGCTGTTTCCTTTCTTAATTCCTTGAGCGATGTTCCTCTCCCATAACAGGCAGTTTCTCACCATTCTCTATCAGTACCATTTCTCTCCCAGATTCTTTTCTCACTCTTCTCTTTTTCTCATTTAAATAATACTCTCTCCGTCCAAATTCAAGGGTGTCATATGCTTTTGGACATGGAGATTAAGGAGTATTGTTATTTAATGTGTAGTGGGTAGTTATATTAGTGGAGGTATGTGTCCTATTTTTTAGTTGTATTAGTGGATGTGTGTGGATAAAAAAGGAAATGAGACCCTTGGAGGCGGACTCCCAAAATAGAAAAATGATACCCTTTAAAGCGGACGGATGGAGTACTTCATAAGACACCCAATTTTGTTCATCTTATGTTTAATCAAGAAGTTAGATCAAACGCAGTGGAGGCAGTGATTGGCATCTCAGAAGATTTTTGACGGTGGCTGGCATCTCAGATGATTTTCTTCGATTTTGGATCGGTGTAATTATTATAGGTTTCCATTCGACTTCTTTTTAAAAATAGGGTTTTCAATCTATTTTTTAGATCATTGTAGATTGATTTTTGTAAAAAATTCAATACAATACAGAATAGGAATAGATTATTTTAGATTCAATTCAGTTTTAAAATTAAACCGGTGATTTTCCAATTTTATCGGTTTCCCAGTGTTAACCGATTCAACTCTAAAATGATTTTAAGGGTAGTTTTGAATCGGTTTTGGCTCTGGTTCCCTGTTCAACCGGTTGAACCGGCCGGTCTGGTCCGGTTTTTAGAACACTGGAATTAATTGAACTTTCTTGTGTATACTCCATACAATACTACTTGTGGAATTATTTTATATGTGACTATGCATTTTTAATTCATATTTTTAGAGTCTTTTTGTGCATCTTCAACTATTATATAGAGTCTGAATATATATCTTGGTTGTTGATTGAGCGCGTTCACTACTGAACAGGATTCCATGTTATGATTCTAAGTGAGGGGACTCTGAAGTTTCATTAGAACTATCATATATGAATATTTATTAATTGAATTGAATTTAGGTTATTAAGCAGGATAAAGAGGGTAATTTTATAGTATCTATAAAGGGAGATCATATCGGGTTAGATTCCAAACGTGAGAAATAATTGATACTGATAGTACCTAGAAAGAGGGGTAAAATTATATCTCCTGCTCCAAGATTATTCACACGTGTTACACGCATATTTACTTGTGTCTATAGAGTAGATTTGCATGGTTTAGTGATGCATCTATAGTCCACAAGGCAGAGTCGGCCTGCACTTGAGAGGAAAGTTAAGTAGTAAAACTGAATTACCCTAGAGCTACCTATTCTCCATTCTTGAGACACTTTCGTATTCTTCCAGTGTTATTTATTTTATTTGTTATTTTAATTAATTGTTTAGTAGTTCATAATCAAACCTCAAACTTAACTGCCTTTCGTCTTAATTAATTTAGTAAATAATTAAATTGATAATATATCGTCCTTTGGGTTCGATATTTAACTTGGTCGCTTATCTATGTTACAATAACATCCTTCATACTTGGGGATTAATTTTGCGTGTAAATAAAATGCGCATCAAGTTTTTGGCGTCGTTGCCAGGGATGACTGTTATTATTGATTTTATTATTTCTAGTTTAATTAGAACTTTTTATTACTTTATTTTTATTTTATTTGTTTGAGCATATTCTGACTTTGAATTATTTTTGAGGTACATTTGATGGACGAAATCTTCTCTACATTGAAACGCTATGGTTATGATCCTCTAGTGAATCAAGATTCATCTCAGTACCATAATCAAGTCAGATATGAAGATGAATGGTCTTGTGCTTACAATGGAAATTCATATCAACCTTATCAAGAGAACACTTATTCTGGTTCGACTGGAGTTTTTCAAGAAAAAGCCATAGAAAGGATGGAAAGTGCATCGCAGGTTTTCATGCAGGAGTTTAATGAAAGCGAGGGAGTAATTAAAAATCATCTTGCAAGCATGGCTGCAAGTTTAAATATTATTCAACTTCAACAAGAGGAAAGAATGAATGTAGAAGTGGTTTTCTCTTTGGATAGAGCTGCGCAGATGCCTATGGAGACTCGTTTATGCAAGAGCTTAGACATGGTGGAGGAGATCGTAGATGAAGATATGTCATTAGTCCTATCTAAGGATTCCTTGGAGACATATTTAGCGATTCTCTTACTTTTCCCACTACGGAGTTAGATGAGTTGTCTAATGAGTTATGTATTGAATTTCTTGAAAACTTACTTGCATTGAATGATGGCAGTTTAGCACAAGGAGAAGAAACCATAGTTGAAGAAGAAGAAGAGATTGATGAAGAATCTGAGGATGTTGAGGAAGAAAAGAAAGAAGAAGAGCAAAGTCATGAAACATCTGAAGAGGACTTAAAGAATGAAATGAGCATTTCTAAACCTTTAAATTCTTTAAGTTGCATTGAATTTGATGATATTGTTTCTATTGAATTTGTTTTACCTATTGATTCTCATGATTCCTCACATATCCTTATGGACAAGAAGGAGTTGAAAAATAAGTTGGGAATTATTGTCTGAAGAAGGAATAAATGCTGGAGTAGAATGAAAACGTTGATGAGATGTGATCAAAATATGGTTGGCAAAGTCAAGATAAATTTTAAGAATGCCAACGAGGTCATCCCTTGCCATAAGCATTGGATTGATGAAGAAGTACAACGATTAGAGTACGATGGCAAGGATAAAAGATATCCATGGCCATTCCGATGAGCCTGCTGAATCCCGTCATGACTCTCCGACATTAAACATGAATGCCTGTTGGGGCTTGCATTTCCATTTTATTACTTTCGTGTTTCTTTTGTGTGAGTGAGGAGCTATTATATTTGAGGTGCTCACGTTTTGGCAATTATATCTCTTTTCAAACTTAGTTTCGACTTACGTTTTTACTAAGTTTAGGGGGTGTGATGTACTTACCTCATCTTATGGGCAATAAGGATATAATTTTTCCTTTCGTTGTTTGTTTGTTTGTTAGGAAGTTGATTTTTTGCGGCATATTAATATTTTAACCGATGTTGGTATGTTGATTTTTTTGCAACTTACCTAATATTTAGTGTGTTGTGTTGGTGTGTCTAGTGTGTGGAGTCGGTTAGATAGTCAATTGAGTCTTTTTTATAGTTCTCATATTTTATTATTGATGAATCATGTGATGATGAGGTGTGCTTGAGCCTTGATGATAAGAAAGGTACTAGAGTGACAATATGAGTTCTACGATGAGGCTTTGACCTCACCGAGTTGAACAACTCGAGGAGCTCGTGCATACGTTAAAGAAAAATCAGGTGCCCTCGTTTCCTTGTTCTAATTTTGTTGTGATTGAAGAAATTCTCTTGAAATCACTCGATTGTATCTCACAGATCACTCAATCAAACAAGAAGATTGCACTCAACACTCACGGTTTGTAGATTTGATAACACACACACTCACACTCAATGAAGCAGTAAGCAAAAGAAGAATACACAAGAGGATTATTGTGGTTCGATCAAGTATGATCTACATCCACTGTAGGAAAGACGAAGCTCTCTTATTAATGATGAATTACAGAGTGAAGAACTGATCAATTAAGCTTGATGATGCTTAATGATCGAAGTGAAAACAACTTCAGAAAAAAATCAAAGCTAAAACTTAACCACCATAACATATGTATGAGTATTTAAGCTATTCCTTTGTAAATAACCAACTTCCAAGTGCTCCAATAGGATGATCACACCTCACGTGCTCCTTAACAACCCAGCTGGACAATCACATGCATAAAGTAACAACCTACGAGCTATGAAAACTGCCAAAACTGATCCATGCAGTAGATATTTTGTATGCTAGCTCACTGCACACGTATTTGACTACTCTTGATGTGTTTAAGTCATGCAACACACCAAATAAGTCTTGAATTACCTCTGTTGTACAGCAACATCCGTTGCACACCAAATGGATCAAGATTAATACCCCAACTTTCAACAAATTTTTTATGTGTGCTTTTAATTCATGAGAGTGGAAGGATTGAGTTTTTAGTTTTGGTTATGCACATGAGCTTAATTTTTTTAAATTATGCCTAAAATTCATATGCTCTTGAAATTGATGAAGGAAATATATTTGAGTTATATTATGGTATGAAGTTCTATGTGTACTTGTGGGATATTACTTACCATGGAGAGTGCTCTGTTACTTGTTAAAACCATGTGAGATTTTGAGCCTTTAGATCATGTACATAATAATATGATATTTCTTTTCTGGTGAGTATCGTTCTTGTGTGTGTATTCTATAACTTGCCTCTTGTCTTACTTGAAACTACATGTGTGTTAGATGATGGGAGATGATTTTAGGCCATCCTTGAATTTATGAGTCACTTAGCCAAATAATTTCCTACCAAATTATGTTTATCCGTAGTTAGCCCTATTGAGCCTAAAACCTCATTCTTTGGCAGCCTACGAGAAATAACTACTTTGAGCATCAGAATTTTTTTAGCCTTGATTCTATCATAAAGATAATTAATGGCTTTTCAAAGTGTGTTGATGGAGTTTGATAACAGTTTGGGAAGGAATGAAATTGGTGTTGAAGTAGTGATTGAGCTTGAAAATGCATCTAAGAAAAATCACAGGATAGTGCTTAAATCTAGTACTCCATGGAATCAAACACCCTAGGGTAGTGCTTAAATCTAGTACCCTATGGAGGATGCGCGAGTGCCCGAAATTGGTACCTCGAGAGAAATGAGAGAAGGAAAAAAAGAGAAGGAAAAAATATTGTGCTTGAAAGAAAAAAAAAGTGAAAGAATTGAGGAGGATACTGTGCTTAATTGAAGTGAAGAAGAAAAATAAAAAATCATGATGGAATGCGCACTTGATTGATCCGAAGTTTGAATCACTTATCTATATATTTCCTGCCTTAACCAAAGAGCCAACATTACATCCAAAAGAAAAGTCATTTTTGATCTCATTGTCGAATCATACTTTTAGTAGCGAAGAGTTTGAGACTTTTGGCAAGCTTATGGTTACGCATGCACTTGAATTGAATCTGAGCGTAAATACCTTAGCCCATAAGTGTACATCTTTTACATTTGAATGCGAGTGATATATACTTCTGTGAGAACATGTGAATGGAGCATTTAAATTGGCGGTGATTGTCTTACCTTGTATGTTATGAATTGATTATTATATGTAATGAGAGTTGCATGACCTAAGTTGAGGACAATTGTATTTTGAATGGGGTATTGGGCATAGTCCTTGATTCCATGCTAATTTTCTTACTCTCTCACTCTTTAAATTTATTTTGTTATCTCGGGACGAGCAACGGGTAAGTTTGGGGGATTAATGAGAGTGAAAATAAGCGTGTTTGAGTGTCCAATGTAACATCTTTTAATGGAAATTATTGTTATATATTAGCATAAGTGTCTTATATTCGATATATGTGAGAAAAATGTGCATTTGAGGTATTTTATTATGTTTTAGGTGGAAAAATGATCAAAAGTACAAAGTTGGAGAAAAGGTGCAACTTGTGCAAGAACGCTGAAAAACGTACGTCCAATTTGTATAATTTTTCTGTATTTGTGTGGAGCTCAAAATTAGAAGTGTGATACATGATTGGAAAGCCAAAGAAGAGAGAGTCGTTTTGGTGTAAGAAACACCTCAATTGGAATCCAAACGAGAAAGTTATGATCAAAATGGTGACGATGCACAAGCTGTGCCGAACAAAATGGTTGTGCCACTTTGCATGACTTATTATATATTCAAATGTTAGAGTTTTTATGAGTTATTTATATAGACAGAAAGCCAAGGAAGAGAGGATCGCGTGAACATAAGAATCACTCAAATCAGAATTTGAATGTGGAAGTTATACGCGAAACGGTGAGACTGCGTAAGCTGGTTTGACCTCAATGATATGGTTCGACCATACATGAAGGTCGAACCATGTTCAAACCAAATGCCTGAAGCTGCGTTAAATCGCTGATGTTGATTCAACCATGGTTCGACCAAGCTTATAGGTCGAACCACCATGCGGGACAGCTCCAGATCCATATTTTTCACCCCCGGTGTGTGTATTTTCATGTTTTCCAAAAATAAGCCCATCAAAGGTTAATAAGGAGAACTTACAAGTATAAAAGAGGATGTAGATCACACCAAGAAGGCAACAACAACAACACAATCATCCTACACCCCACAAGGGGGGATCACCCCCAACCATCATCCACATCCCTTCCTCCATCCATCTATCACTATGAAGATTCGTCTGTGGAATCAAGAGGAGAACCAAGAGGAGGATTCAAGATGGAGAAGGACATGACGACTCCCACATCTAGGGTTTTATTCATTTTCTAATTTATCTTGTGATTTTCCAGACTATGGGTATGATCTATCCAACACCCATGATTGTTCTTCGTAACATCATGGGATAGAACCTTTTTGGTAGATCTGGGGTTTTGAAGGTTTTTATGAGTTAATTGAACTTTCGTGTGTATACTCCGTACAACACTACTTGTGGAATTATTTTATATATGACTATGTATTTTTAATCCATATTCAGAGTCATTTTGTGCATCTTCAACTGTTATATAGAGTCTGAATATATATCTTGGTTATTGATTGAGCGCGTTCACTACTGAACAGGATTCCATGTTATGATTCTAAGTGAGGGGACTCCAAATTTTCATTAGAACTATCATATATGAATGTTTATTAATTGAATTGAATTCGGGTTAGTAAGCAGGATAAAGAGAGTAATTTTATAGTATCTATAAAGGGAGATCATATCGGGTTAGATTCCAGACATGGAAAATAATTGATACTAATAGTACCTAGAAAGGGGGTGAAATTATATCTCTTGCTCCAAGATTATTCACACGTGTTACATGCATATTTACTTGTGTCTATAGAGTAGATTTGCATGGTTTAGTGATGCATCCATAGTCCACAAGGCAGAGTCGGCCTGCACTTGAGAGGGAAGTTAAGTAGTAAAACTGAATTACCCTAGAGCTACCTATTCTCCATTCTTGAGACACTTTCGTATTCTTCCAATGTTATTTTATTTGTTATTTTAATTAATTGTGTTAGTAGTTCATAATTAAACCTCAAACTTAATTGTCTTTCGTCTTAATTAATTTAGTAAATAATTAAATTGATAATACGCCATCCTTTGGGTTCGATATTTAACTTGGTCACTTATCTAAGCTACAATAACATCCTTCATACTTGGAGATTAATTTCGCGTGCAAAGAAAATAGGCATTAATGTCCACTTTATAAAAAAAATTATTGTTCATGAGTTTAAGAAATCTTACACAAAATACCTGCTGCATACCCATTACAAATCCAATTCCCTCCAAAAATTTAACAAATTCCCTCCACATATTCCAAATCAGCCATTTCATGGCTGATTTAACCTAAAATTCCCTCCAAAACACCCTACTAATATCTCCCTAATTTACATTATAAGTACATTCACTCCACCAACAACTTCCAAACAAAAAAACAGAAAAAAAAAGAACTAAAAATCTTAGCAATAAGGAATTAAATTCCATTGCTCAATTCTTATTGGTGGGCTCTTCAAATGGCTAGGTTGTACATGGTAGATTCAAGGAAGATGCTGCTAATTTCTGTGTCAACTTGAAATCAATTAGAAGGACGGGTAAGAGCAAAACAACAAATGGAAGAAGGTAATCCTATTTCATTAGTCAACTCAAAAAAGCTGCGTGCACCACCAAATCTACTAAATTTGATCAAGAGAAGCTACAACTTATTGAGTTCAGTAAGAGGGGAACGATTAGGAGCCTTGCAACTGAGATGAAAGTAGGCAAAAGTACAGTTGGAGAATAGTTAAAAAGGGGGATTGATCAAGTCTCACACCAATGCAATCAAGCCATCACTCACATATCATCACAAGATAAGTAGAATGAAGTTCAGTTTATTAGCATTAGAAGTGAAGGCAGATGATAGTTTAATCAAATTCAAGAGCATGCAGCAGATTATTCACACAGATGAGAAGTGGTTCAATCTTACAAGAACCATTGAAAGATATTACTTGGTGCCTACTGAAATAGAACCACATAGAGAATGCCACAGTAAAAGGTTTATCACTAAGGTGGTGTTTATATGTGCAGTGGCAAGACCTTTGTATGGTTCAAGGGGGGAATGCTTATTTGATGGGAAAATTGGTATCTTTCCATTTACTAAACAAGTACCAGCAAAGAGAAGTTCAAAAAATAGAGAAGCTAGAACAATCGAGACCAAAGCAATGCAGTCAATCACAAAGGATGTGACTAAAGATGTCTTGATCAATAAGGTAAACTCTCATTATTGTCTACATAAATTTAGATTATATGCATCATTGAGTTATGAAACCTAAAACTTATCAATTCATGCAAAATGTGTTATTCTTGACATTTACTTTAGGTAATACCAGCCATCAAAGCTAAATGGCCAAGTGGAGCAATTAAAAATATTTATATTCAACAAAATAATGCCAAGCCACACATAGATATAATGATCCAGAGTGGAGAGAGGCTGAATGTTCAGATGGATTTAATATGCACTTTGTATTTCAACCTCCTAATAGTCCAGATCTAAATGTGAATGATTTAGGATTGTTTAGGGCTTTGGAACCATTGCAAATAAAAACTGTTGCTACAACAGTTGATGAACTGTTGCAAGCAATTAACAATTCATTTGAAGAATTGTTTCACATTAAACTAAATGCATTATTTATAAGCCTACAAGCATGTATGAGGCAAGTGTTGGTTTGCAAGGGATCAAATAGATACAAGATCTCTCACTTGGGAAAGAATTCATTATTAAGGAAAGGGACTCTTCCTACAGATTTGGAAGTGGAACTAGATCTAGTTCAATCAAATATTGATCATCTAATTGGGGAGAATGCAGTGGATGGCTTAGAAGAACTCATTAAGAGTGTGGAAGGATTGGTTTGAGACGTTGTGCAGTGTTTTGAAAAGGTAGAAAGCATGGAATATATTTTGAAGGCTGGAAATAGATAATATCGAACCATAGGAAAGAAACAAAGAAACATAGGCTTCTTTTTTTGCAAGTGGGGATGGTTTTTTTTTCTTATTTTGGATATATAAATATGGAAATGGGTAAAATCTTAACTATAGGCAGTTTGTGAATGCAAAAGTGACTATTTACTACTATTAAACAAACTGATTCAGTAGTTTGTTTAAGCAATAAACAGTCTGCCCCACTATGTAAGCATGTTTGAACTATGTTATTGTACTCTCAGATTATAAAATCATCATTGAGTTGTTATGAAGTCATCATGCAGCATGTGTATGTGTTGTGCCTATAAAAAAGAGACTACGTACCACATAAAGCAACATACAATATACTCTCAGATTATAAAATCATCATAGAGTACTTGTGTGACACTTAAATGATCATGTGATGACAAATGAATGATGCATTTGTCTCCTAACATGGACATTTGGTAACACTTGTAAACTAATCAGTGCATATAAATTAATCATAAGCACACAGGCTAATCATTGCATATAAAAAGATCATAATCACATATGCTTCACATCACAAATAAGCTCACAGGCTTCAAATTCATAAGATCACAGGCTTCACATCACAAATAAGCTCACAGGCTTCAAATTCATAAGCTCACAGGCTTCACATCACAAATAAGCTCACATGCCTCAAACAATCAATTTTGAAACAACTTTGGCACAGATCATAGGCTCAAAGGCTTCAATTCACCAAATTAACAACAAATAATCAATATTTACATCATTCATCCTCAGAACAATATCATCATTGGGTGTGTGTCTCCTAAATGCACAATCGGTGACATGAAAAATAAATTTTAGCCTCCACAAATCATGCATGGTGACACTTTACATTTCTACACCTTCCCTTGTAATTATAATCATCATTTTATACCCTAATATGCACAATGAAGAGTTAAGGAGCAGCTATTATACCTCATCAGCATATTCAGGACACTTTGCCAATGCAGGGCAAAGTAGCTTTAGAAAACTGATTGCAAACGGATCAGGATGGTATTCATAGGTTGATGCCGCATCTGTTTCAGAGGTTGAGGGACATGAGTCCGGCACCACCAACACTTCGTACATATCATAGGAATCCGACACCACCAATCCCTCGTACACATCCACCGATTCGGGAACCACAGATTTAAAGGGATCTGATTCTGGATCCGGCGAATCGTTAACAATATCAAATAGGGTAGAAAAGACAAAGTTATATTAGTGAAAATTGCTTCCAACGGTGAATCGACCTCTGCCAACACACCGTGGAAATAAATTTTTCAACGTGATTAGGGTTCATGATAGGGTAGGATGAGATTCTGAGAAGGGTATGGGGATTTAGGGTTTCGGACGAAGGGGGCAGAAATTCGAAGAGCCGCTAGAGATCTAGCGGCTAGAATCGCGATGGCGTAAGAGGACATGGTTTTAGACCAAGAGCCGCACACCTCCGAAGAGACACCGGCAATCTCATTATAAGAATCTCGGAGGCTCTTCAGGAATTTAGAGTTTCGGATGAAGGGCGGAAGATAGGCGAAGAGCCGACGGTGACCTGGTTTGAGTAATAGCGGCGGCATAAGGGGAATGGATGTTTCAGATGAAGAGCAGGACAACTCCGAAGAGCCACCAGCGATTTGTTTTAAAAATTACAGCAGCGTAAGGGAGGAGTTAGAGTTTCAGACGAAGGGTGGTAGACATCCAAAAAACCGCCGACGATTTGGTGTGAAGAATCACGGTGTGTCTTGGGGGATTTAGGGTTTCAGACGAAGAGGGTACGAGGGATATATGGTTTCAGATGAGAGAGAGGGGGTGTGGATCTTTCTAGAGACTGATAATGACGATGTGTAGATAGATGTGAATGTAATGCGGTTTTAATAATCACAGTTAATTTATTGTAATAATGGGTTGTCTGTGAGCAATTTGTATCGATTAAATAAATCGTTGAAATTCCCAAAGTGATACACTCTCGCAGAGCCGTATATTCTTCATGCTGATCCACGATGATTACAATATCGGGTAACACCCACCCTGTCATATATTTAATCCCGCCCAGATATGTTTGTAAGCGATATAATTATCTTTTCACCACAGCCGCATCTCTTTTCGGAAGACGGTTAAGTCTTCCCTTTTTTGTTCCATTCTCAAGTCCCTGAACTTATGAAGTCTCATTACTGTAGTGGACCAATTTGTTAACATCCCGCCGAGCTATTTTTTATTAATACAATGACATCGGGCCTTTGTTGCAGCTCGTGCTACCGAATCAGCTGCTTTTTTTTGTACCAACAATCAAGAATTATTTTCCCCTGCTTGCTGCATCAAAAACCAAATCGAGGCTTCGAATAAAAAACGAGCTGCTTTTGTAAGATTTGTAATATGAATACCTTTACGCTTTGCAGAGATATAAGGTGCCATTTTAGGATTCCATTTCCTAGTACCGTGGTCAAAATGAACTCCCGTCTCCAGCATCTCGTCCAAGTTGATGTTCCAATATCCTCTTGTCATTTCTCCCCCTCCTTTTTTTTTCAAAAAATAAAAAAAGACGAGGACCCCTGAACTGAAATAAATAATTATTCCGATAGAACCTTCTTTTCTACCGTAGACTGGTTATAGATAGACGAATAGGCCATTAATGAGTCTTTTCTATTACTTACTATTTTGATTACCGAATCAAATAACTGCACCAAATACATATACAGCAATGCCCACTGTCCGTGTGCACATATAACTCGAAACAAAAATTATAATCATAGTTTTATTTGAATTTGAACTAAATCTTAATCTGTCACTTAATTCTTATCAAATAATTGGATTGAAAAGCTGCACGTTTGACCTTGACATTATTTGACTCGACACGGTTACAATTAATTTTTTTATCGGATTGAAAAGATTAATATCATGAATTTGATTTGTAAAGGCCAGACATGGTAAAACAGGATCGGGATCCTCCCGTAACGGGAGTTAATTTCCTCTCACTGTAGCACGTTACAGTGAAATCACTATAGCGTTCTAAGAGGAAATTGATCAATTTCATTGTCCCTGGAAGAACATGCATTATGCTAGCTAGCTAGTATTCCTTCATTTTTCATGCACATGCCAACTTACATACACAAATTATTTTCTATTAATAAATTAAGGGCCAGTATTATGATACTATCTCATAAAGAGATTATTTACGCTTTCATAATTACTTATCACTTTTTATTAAAAATGTTTTCACTAATATATATGTTAAATGTATCACTTTTTGTTTATATACTATAAATGATTCATAAAATAGTTCAATGTAATATTATCACTTTTTATTAATTAAATATAATTTTTTATTAAAAATATTATCACTCTTTATCGACCTAACAACATAACTTTTAATACTATCTCACAATAGTCTCTATCATAAATTAAGTAGTCCCTCGATATACCGACCGCGTTAACAATGACATGCATGCGCAAAACCCTTTTTATAATTAGAATATGTTTCATTCCGTTTTTCATTCCGTCCAGGCATAAGGTTATATTTATATATTTATATAAAATATTAATCTAATGATTCAAAGGGGTGACTTATTGACATACTCATTGTATTAGCTAGGAATTATAACCCACTTCTACTATAAAATATAAAAAGCAATATACTTTTCACACTACATTTATTGTATTGTAAATAAGAGTTTAAAATACAATAAAAATTATATGACTTTTTTAGGATATATAATATGGTTTTGTAAGTAATTATAAATAATAAACCAAATTATATAATAGTTCAGAATGCCATTTTTTAATATAATGTATTGAGAAATTATTTATTTTGTAATTTAATTTCTTTCTTTCTGTTTTTTTTTTTTTTTGGAAAATTATAATAAAATAAACAAATGAAAACGTATGAAAAAAAAATTGTGATGCTATTGATTCAAACGTCGATGAACTTGCATGACATGATCATGATGAACCCAAATCACCTTGTTTTAAAGAGAATTAAGAATCTTGATCACAAATCAAATGCCGTATTGAATCGATTTTTTTAAGGAAGAAAGCTTATTTTCGTTTTAGAAAAAGTTTTGTTGTGTATGGAGATTGATCGAATTACTGTATATATAGCCTTATTTATAAATAAAGAGAAGACGAAATATTCTTCTTTTTTTTATGCTTACGCATAATATTTGATTTTATTTTGATGTCCTAGCTATTTGATTTGATTTAAGTAAAATCAACCAAATTAATTATATTAATTAATTATCAATTATTTACATATTTATTTAATTAATTTAAATTTCTTATTTGAGTAAATAAATATCCCCTTGATATTAGTTTTTCCAATATTGGCTCGAAAGATAAGTAAACTATCAATTAGGAACTCAATAGATATTTTCTACCAATATGAAACTATCAATACGTGACCTAAAATCATAAAATTAATAAAAATAAAATAATAAAAACTATTTTAAAATTTCATGGTTTTAGGTCTTGTATTGATAGTTTCATATTTTCAGGTCCTGAATTAATAAAAAAAATCTTTTAAATCTCTAATTGATAGTGTACCTGTTTTTCAGGTACTGTATTGAAAAAACTCCTTGAAAAATATTTCTAGATCATGATTTTATCGGCCAACAAATATCTAGAAATCTTTTTCAAGAACTATATTATCATATATATATCGGCCAACAAATATCTAGAAATCTTTTTCAAGAACTATATTATCATATATATATCAAGTCTTGTCATGATTTTAGAATTACATGGCCTTTAGTCAATTATTTCAGAGATGAAAAGACAAATATCTAGAAATATTTTTCAAGAACTATATTATCATATATATCAAGTCTTGTCATGAATTTAGAATTACATGGCCTATAGTCAATTATTTCGGAGATGACAAGTATTTTTTTTTGTAGAATATACCCCCATCTATTTTAGAAACTAATTAAACGATAAAACTTTTTTCTTTTCCTATGCAAGCTAGTATTGCACAAAATGTGTTCAACTAGAATTTGACTACCAAAACTTGGTGCAAATTGTGAGAGACATATGTGTAAATATTCTTCCACTATTACTTCACATATATAAAGCGTGGGCCAAATTGTAAATTTGTATCAAATGGATTTATAATTATTTTGAAATGGCAAACACTACTATAAATCGAGTGAAACTTGAATTCTAACTTACTAATTACTCCCTCCGTCCCGGGCTAAGAGTCTCATTTGCTTTTGGGCACGTGGATTAAGGAGTATTATTATTTAATGTGTAGTGGGTAGTTGTATTAGTGGATGTAGGGGCCCCATGTATTAATTGTATTTGTGGGTGTGGGTGGGTCTCATATGTCCAAAAAAGGAAATGGGACTCTTTGGGTGGGACGACCAAAATGGTAAAATGGCCCTCTTAACCTGGGACGGAGGGAGTACTTTTTTAGTACATAAAATTTTATTAGAGAGATTAACTATTACTCAAAAACAAAGACGTGTGTGAGATCGTTTCACATGAGCGGATAAAAAGTAATACTCAATTATGAAAAGTGATAATGTTATTTCATGAATAATTTATAGTATAAATGAAAAGTGATAATATTTTATAGTGAAAGTGATAACTAATTAGAAGAGCGTAAAATAGTCTCACCGTGAATCGGTCTCACACAAGACTTGCCCTTACTTAAAATATATTACTACTCAAATTCTTGCACCTTAATTTATTCTACAAATTCTAATATGTTGTGATTTTTTATATTCTTGTTGAGATGTGTACTATATTTTTCATTAAGAAGACTAATTGTTCTTCTTTAAAGATCTAAAGAGTAATTTTTCATATATTAAAATCTAATTTTAAAAAATAGAATACATAAGTTAACTGGGTTTATAAGATAGTACTTATTCTTTTGGAATTGCTTCAATACTATGTGTTTTCAGCTGCCTCATAAAATTTTATCTCTATTCGTACTGAAATGGAATGAAACTTGTATATATATGGCCATTACTAATGATGGAGATATATAGGGTTTTAAAATTAATACAGTTTTATAAGTTCATTTATTTTATGATTTTTAAACTCTTATTACTAGAGTGCGTTCATATAATATAAACCAATTGAGTGAGGCTTGCGTGTTATGGATAAGGGTACATTATTTTATTCTAAAGGGTATACACTTTAATTAATAATTTTGTGCTAAAGGGTATACACTTTTTATTAATATTTTTTTTATTTTTCTTAGAAAATAAAGGGTACACATCTTTATACTAAAGGGTATACAATTTAACACGAAATTCTAAAAACACACACAAAGTGCTCCCGTGAGCCCGGGCGCACACAAGTTTTTGCCAAACCAATTTTTATTTGATATAATTTCCTTATGCGTAGGTTTTACGTGAGACCGTCTCACATGAGACCATTTTATGCTTTTTAAAATAATTATTACTTTCGCTATAAAATGTTATCACTTTTCATTTATACTATAAATTATTCATGAAATATCATTATCATTTTTCATTAATTTGGTATCACTTTTCTGTATAGAAATTATCACTTTCTGATTGTCTCACGTAAACCCTTACGTAAGACGGTCTCACACAAGTCTTTGTCTTTCCTTATAGCTAACGGCTTCCATTAAATATTAAATGAATGGATTATTTTTTTCTTCATATTTTATGATTATTTATAAGCACGTTGCCAAAATTGAAATTACTAGTTGATGTTATTACTCGTGGTGGTGTTATGAAAAAATCGAGCAACTAGTCAATTCCGCTCAACTCGGTTTGACAAAGCTTGAGTTCGGCTCGACTCAGCTCATATTCGTGCCCATTTATTACTCCTTCTGTTTGGATTCAAGTATGTCATTTGCTTTTGGGCACAGAAATTAAGGAGTATTGTTATTTAATGTGTAGTGGGTAGTTGTATTAGTGGAGGTGTGAGTCCCATTTTTTAGTTGTATTAGTGGGTGTGTATGGGTCCCATATGTATAAAAAAAGAAATGAGCTTGGGGGCGGACGCCCAAAATAGAAAAATAATACCCTTAAAAGCGGATAGAGGGAGTACTCGTTAAGTTATCGAACTGAGCTCGGCTCGGCTCGGTTCGGCTAGCTTGCGAATACTTGATTATTTTAATAAATTATAGTAAATAATATACTCCCTCCATCCAACATATTTTTACCCACTTTCTATTTTGGGCTGTCCCACGTATTTTTGCCCATAAATAATATTTTATTATCTATTTTTTACAATTTCAATAACTTTAATTACTTTTTTACACTTTATTCATCATTCCCAACAACCTTATTTATTTTTTCTTTTTAAATTATTAATTTATCTCTACTTTTTCTTACATTATATTATATATTAAAAAATTATTAATTTATCTCTACTTTTTCTTACATTATATTATATATTAAAAAAGTAACATGTCTAAATCTTCGTGTCCGTACAAATGGGTGAAAATACCAGAGACGGAGTGAGTATTTTAATTAATATATATATAAATAAAAGTAACCCTACTGATCTCATTCTAAGTCCGTCTCCTCCACCCAAAATCTGTTTCATTATTCCAGCCCCAAATCTGCCTCTCCCCTATTTCCAAAATCTCCTTCTTCCACTTCATTATTTTAGTGGTGGCCATAGAAGTTCATCATAGAGTGCTTTTTTCCAATATCGTGACTCCCCTAATATTTCCCTACCCAATATTGTGGCTTCCAAAGATTACGCAGATGTTGGGTTTATCCGCTCAGGGAATTGGGCACACTCAATCCAATAGCACGATATTATTCGTTTTGGGCCGCCCACTGGCCCGCACGATTTTACCACTCTGGGCTCACGCCAAAAAGGCTTCATGCTAGGGAGAGTTCATCCCTCATTTATAAACTCATCGCTATCCCCACTTCTAACCGATGTGGGACTTTGGTTAAAACCCAACCAAGATTTTTCCCTCAAATAAAATCCCGCGGCTAGACCATCAGTTTGAGGCGAGAACATCCCACCAACCGGGCCGATTAAGTTTGGGGTCTGGCTCTGATACCACAGTTGAGTTTATCCATAACTTCAAAATTTATTTAAATTTCAAATTTATCACCCTTCCTAACACACTTATTATTACTTTTTTTATTACTTAAAAATGCAATAATAACCTTTAAAGTCAACAAACACTACAAAAAAAAAGCTATATTTTAGCAATGGAATTTTTCAACGGAATTAATCTTTTAGTAATTACCAACAAAAATTATAATTTTCTTTTAGCAATGGAACGCGAACGAATTTATTGTGTTTTTACCAACAGAATAGAATCCATTGCTATTTACCAAATGAATTATTATATAAATTATCAACGGAGTACAATTGAAATTTCGTTGCTAAAAATTCACCAACCTCCACTCTACCAATTGATTTCGTTGCTAATCCATTGGTAAACCAATTTAACAATGAAATTAAGGCTTTAACCAATAGAATATTCCATTGGTAAAACAGTTTTATTTGTAATAAATATTGGTCAAAAAGAATATTTTTTCTTAAAAAACGTGGAACGTACATGAGAAGCGTTCTTCGAGACGGAAAGAGTATATATAATTGCAAGATTAAGGCGTCACTTAATTCCAATTCTTCAATCGCATTAGTAATAGGTACCATTAAGGAGGTCAATCACAATGGGATTGAAAGTGATAAAAGATAAAGAGTAATTATTAAATTAATAAAAATGATTGAGAAATTTTAATTTTTATTAGATCAAACAAGCATCCATTAATTGGGAATTAATATACTCCATTCTATTAACCCAACTCATTATAACTTCAATCCAAGTAACTCCTAAAAGATGGAATATAAACCATGCAAATTAAGATAAAAAGAATTTGACAATGAATGTGCATTATGAAGAATAAGTTCCCAAATAATATATAATATATTTTCCCCCCTCACATAAACGTTTTATCCAAATATACACTTTTCATTCTGACTAGCAATATTTGAAAGAACATCAGTTATATTCATGTTCCTTATACTTTTTCATAGTCTTAATTACACTCATTAATTTAATGCCAACTAACACAAAATCAGACTATTTTTCCATGAATAGACGCGGCACCAATTAAAATTTTTAATACAATTTTGGACTGGATCTTTGCTCATTATTTCGACATTCAACATGCCACGTGTATAATTTTCTTTTCTATTTATTTATATGATTGACATATAAAAAGTTTTATCATTATCCTAGTAGTGTTTATGCTAGATCTAATTTCCGTGAAGGGTCTTGGGTAAAATTTTATAAGGTCTTAAAAATTCCCGGGGCAATCAATAACTATAGATCATTTCATGTAAAGCTCTGGTTTGAAATATAGGGTCCTCATTAATGTGTGATTCTAAGTTATCTAGTCTCCTCTAAATTAGTCGATTTACGAATTGAATATCTGTGCATTAAAAAAAAGAAGATGAGGTACCGAAACTTTATATGTATTATAAACAAACTTTATACTCCCTCCGGATGCTAAAAAGATACATGTATGCTTTTTTCACATAATTTAAAGAGTATAATATTTAAATTGTTGTGGAAAACTTAATCGTAAACAGATATTAATATAATTCAGAGTATAATTAATTTTTAGATATTGTAGCATCCTCAAATATATACTTTTCTAGTGAACACCTAAAATTAAAATGTAGATACCTTCCGAGGGAATGTTAATCCGTTGAAGCATATGTTCTGGTTGCATGGAACCGACGTATGTAATTGGGCTACAAAAGTGGGCCCATGAGGATAAATGCATGTGAAGGTGAAATATGCAGGTATCTTCACACATAACATCTTCCCCTCATAACACCTCTCATCGATGGGCACAGAATATATATATATGTGCATGCAGAATCATATTTACAGCTCTTTTTCAGTAATAATGCTATGAGAATCGTCCAAAAAGCACAATTATTGACCTTTTTTGTGGGAACATGTAATCTATACCATCATCCCTAAACTTAATTGACATCCTCTATTTCAAATGTTGTCTCGTCTTCGACTCTATCAAAATTGAACACATTATCTTGTCACACAATTGTGTTACGTCTCCACTCGTCAGATAAGTTACACGTAGAAGAAAAGAAAAATATGTTCCCCTGTCTTAGAAAAATCTTCACACATTTCTTATTTATTTGTTCTACAAAACTTTTCACACTCCTAAAAAAGGAATCTACACTTTATCCAATACCCTCAAAAAGTTATTTTAATTTCAAATTTGCAGCTTCTTTTTTATATTCATAACATACTTTACATTTTATTTATTACCTACAAATACTAAGATACCCTAAAATTAATAAAATTAATTTAAAAAGTATATTTTTTAAATAATGTAGAATAGTAAACATTAAGGGTGACCTGGGACGGAGAGTGAAGGAGAGAGTAAATTATTTTGCTAGGGTTTATCTTTTCCATAGGGATCTGATATAATTTTCAACTCTCTCGTACTGTTTACATACAACTCATCCCATAATTTGATACATAGTACGTATCAATGAAAAATATAGGACATTCACAAAGTTTTCCTATATGCAACTAAAAACTTATTAATATCACATTTCATATATTTTTTCTATTCAATTAAAAAGAAAAAATCTCTCCTCTAGCATTAATTAATATCATTTTACACATCTTTTACACACTAATTTGGGATAGTTAAGAGATATTCTCTTGTGAGACGGTTTATTTGTGAGACGGGTCTACCCATCACTAAAGTATGCTTATCTTATAGTTAAAGTATGCTTATTTGTAGTTAAAGTATACTAATAATAAATCATATTATAAAACACTAAAATCATACTTTAATGCATAATTTAGCATACTTTAGAAAACATACTTTAACAACTATTTAACATACTTTATCTATACAATAAACATACTTTAGTGATAGGTCGACCCGTTTCACATTCATCTCACAAATAACCTGTCTCACAAGAGACTTTGTCTAAAATTAAAATCTACCCAATTAAAAATTCAAAATAAACTTATACCATTATTTAATTAGTTTTCAAGTCCCACATTAACCCAAAACAAATATACCCTTAAAGTTTAAAATTTCCTTTAAGAATTTTATATTTTCTTAATTTTTTTACGTATCTCATCATAAAATACTTAACATTCGATGATTTACGTACTAGCATAGAAAATGATACTCCCTTTGTCCAATACTTCATCCCTCCTCTTTAAAGAGGTTTTTTTTTTCATTTCGAATGTCTCACCCAGAGAGTTTTATTTCCTCTTAAACACATACTCTCTCCGTCCCAGGTTAAGAGGGTCATTTTACCATTTTGATCGTCCTATCCAAAGAGTCATTTCCTTTTTTGGACACATGGGACCCACTACACCCACTAATACAATTAAAACATGGGCCCCCATACCCACTAATACAACTACCCACTACACATTAAATAATAATACTCCTTAATCCACGTGTCCAAAAGCAAATGAGACTCTTAGCTTAGGACGGAGGGAGTATTCAATAATACAATTAAAATATGATCAAGCATACACTCTTACTAATACAACTACCCACCATACTAATTCTTAATCCGCATACAAAAAGTAAAAAAAAAATCTTATTTGGATGGGACAGAATGAATATTTATTATGTGCGCACTTTCTTTTCGCATCCATCACATATCTATGATCACATTTTAGAAAAAAAAAATGTCACTCAGCACTACAATTTCAAAAGTACACTTTATTTTAAAATTTTCATCTCTTCTAAAGTCACATAACATTTATTTATTATTTAAAAGTAACAAACTAAAAAAAATAATAAAAATATAAGTAAGTTAAAGTCAATTTCCTGTGAGAAAACAATTATGTGCATGTACTTACAAGACTGAGTGAGTACATCATAATAGCACGAAAAATCGGATCAGAAACTTACGAGGCAAAGACTTATGTAAGGTAATCTCATGAAATGAGTAAAAAAATAATAATTTTAATAATAAAAAGTGATATTTAATTAATAAAAAATGATAATGCTATTTTATTAATTTATAATATAAATGAAAAGTAATAGCTATTTTAAAAAGTGTAAAATGACTCTGTGAGAAAGTCTCATGCATGACTTCCCCAGCTTTTAATCCATGATCTCTTAATTTTTTTTAAGTTTAAAATTATAATAATAAAATAATAATAAAAATTAAAAGATGTAACGCTGGAATAATCGGAGGGGGATGCTCATAAAATATTGTATTACATGTACAGTGACGAAAAATCAAAAGGCAAGAAAGCACCCAAGCAAATTCTTCATTTCTTTTTTCTTTCTTTTTTTAAATATATATATCAAATTTGAAGTTACAATCTGCACGTGCTCTTTTATTTATTGTATTTTATTGAATTTGTAGTCAAACACTTCTACTTCCATCACCGTCACAATGAAGGAATGACGTGAGATAGAGAAGTGATATTTGAGGGATGAAAATTGCAGTAATTTTTAATAAATAATTTGAATATAAATAAGTAGTAATAAAATTTTTAATAAAAATAGATAATATTTATATTAAAAAGTGATAATTAATTAGTAATTAGAAAAAAGAAAAGGAAAGGTAAGACCGGTGCATTTGAGTATAAATAAAAAGTGATAATTTTTTTAATAAAAATGAATAATATTTATAATTAAAGTGATAATTAATTAATTAGAAAAAAGAAAAGAAAAGGTAAGACCGGTGCAATTTCACGCCATTATTGTTATAATTTTAACAATTGTTCTATACATATATTTGATGTTAATTAATTGCTAAATAAATCATAGACCCTCCACATTTTAAAAGGTTTACCCTTTTATTTTGGTTCATTTCACAACATTTTTATCTTAATAAAAAGCTAAAAAAGTTATAACAGCTGCCCTCTTACATACCCTTTATTTATTTATTTTTTTAAAAAATACCCTAACCTAGTAAATTTCACGTGCTTTATCATTTATTTTTTTTAAAAAAAATATCATACTACTCTCAAAAATCATATTTTTTTAATCTAAGTACACAATCAAAGGTGAAAACAAATAAAATACAAAGAGGGTATTTTTTACTTTTATTGGGAAAAAGAAAACTAAGAAAAGATTTTACAAACAAATACAAGAGTTTAAATATTAGTGGTTTGAAATAAACCTAAAGAATAGTCCTTCACATGCATGCCATGACGTACATGCATGCCTCTAGATTTGCGTCTCGATTTATGGAGTTCTCTATTTAATTTATTTTCTTCAGTAAATTACTTATTTGTTCAAAATGCAACACATATTTTAAAGTTGTGTTTATATTTGTTAAAGACAATGAATTGTATACAATTTCCATTTTGTTACAACCTCTTTCTTTCACTTTCAATGTAAGTGTGTGTTTTTTTTAAACGGTTGTTGTTACTGTTTTTTTATTATTATTATTATTTAATTTTAGGGATATAATTGTAATTTTACCCTTGTGGTTTAGGGTATAATTTATCCCTAAGTTTAGGGTTTAGGGTATAATTGTAATTTAGGGTATAATTTATCCCCTAGGGTTTAGGGTTTAGGGTTTAGGGTATAATTGTAATTTTACCCTTGTGGTTTATGGTATAATTTATCTCCTAGAATTTAGGGTATAATTGTAATTTTACCCTTGTGGTTTAGAGTGTAATTTATCCCTAGGGTTTAGGGTATAATTGTAATTTTACCTTTATGGTTTAGGGTATAATTTATCCCTAGGGTTTAAGGTATAATTGTAATTTTAACATTGTGGTTTAGGGTATAATTTATCCCTAGGGTTTAGGGTATAATATTCATTTAAATAAAATAAATTTAAAAATAAATAAAAAAACAACACTAATGAGGGAGCAGAAATTAATTAAGAATGGTGGAGATCAAGGTTGTACCAATTCAATCTGTACAAGCGGTTGTACCCTAGTCCCACTCCTTGTTAAATTAATGTTAAAAAAAACAAAGGATAAAAATGTACGAGTAACAATCAAAGAACAAGGTCAAATATTATATATCCAGGGTAATTAATTGCCAAATAAAGTACAATCTTTCTTCAGTTATTATGTATAATAAAAAGATCAACTTATAAATTTAACAAATGATGACACCAATTTTCCAAAAATGTGTTTAATTCCTTATCTTAACATTTATGGATTAATAAAACCATAGGGGCTTCTAAAAAATTAATAAGCGAAAAATCATTACAAAACCTTTGTTTTTTCCTCTTCTAATTAAGTTTGCTATTTAAATCAAGCTATTACAATTTGTCATCCAAAAACTTATGATTTAGGTTTATATTGATTTAATAAATCAATAATATTATTAGTTCATATTTATTTTTGGTTTTGGTAGAATAATTTTAAATTTTATAACAAATAAAGTATTAATTGATGTTAGATAAGAAACGAAATATAAAAAAAAATCTATTAATTGAGGAGAGACATTTTAAAATAAAAATGAGGAAAATGTTAATCATATAATTAATGGTAGAAGAGATGATAAATTAAAATGACACATAGAATTTCATATGCTCTACATTAAGTACACGATTTTGATTTGATTCAAAATTATGATTATCAATATTCAACAATACAATGGAATATGATTGAAATGTGTGTAATATATATCGATCCAGATTAGTGAGAATCCTCCTTTTTGGAATCCCACATGTATATATTATATCTTAAGGAAACCAAATGACAAAGAGAAAACACATATAATTTTATAGGGTCCCACATGAAAGAGATGTTACTAGTTCTTGGTACTATAAATAGAACCCCATTTCCATCCATCTCCAATTCACCACAACATTCCTCACTCTCCACATATCATCTATAAAAAAAACTCAACAAAATATAAAACTTGAAAAAAAAATGAGCAGAGAAGGAGCTGGAGATTGGATGTGCCCTGCTTGTCAACACATCAACTTCAAGAAACGGGAGTCGTGCCAACGATGCAGCTGCCCGAAATTCGCTACGGCTGTCGAGGCATCCTCGTACGCCTCGCATAAAACAGAGGTGTTGCCCGGGGATTGGTATTGTGGTGCTATGAATTGCGGTTCCCACAACTACGCCAGCCGGCCAACTTGCTATCGATGTGGTGCATCGAAGGACTACTCCGGCTACGGGGCTCAAATCATGGCGTCAGCTGGTTACGCATCGGACGCCATTCCTGGTTGGAAATCCGGTGATTGGATTTGCACTAGGTATGCTACATTTGCCAAGTTCACTTCAACTCACAAATAAAATATTAATATTGAATATATTTTGAGCTAATTCAATTCATAACGTCCAAAGTTGGCAAAAATCACAACTTGACATCCTTAGTTATTATAAGTTACAAAATGCGTGTCCTTTATTTCTATATCATGAAAAATATTACTCATCTCACACGCAGTAAGAAAAACGTATGTTAATATAAAAATGTGCGACGTGCAGATTGGGATGCGGAATGCACAACTACGCAAGCCGGACAGAATGCTACAAATGCAAGACTCCAAGAGAAGGACACCTATATGCAAATTGTAGCCACTATTGATAAACTATACACTAGTACTATGTGTTACTATTATTATTAATCTCTAATGTCTAACTATTTTTTTTTCATGCAATCTTAATTTTCTTGAATATTAATGAACTTTTGGTATTAATCAAATGAGTTGTTTCTCTGCCTTTAATTATGTATGACGCTATAAATGTTATATTTGACCCAACTTTTGCGAGCAAGAATTCAATGAAAGTTACAAAAAGTAAAGACAAGTGATTAGTGAAATTGGAAAAATAATCAAATAAAAAGTAAATTAAGAGAATTAAAAATGAATACATATATAGGAAGTTAATAGATTCCGTTAAAAGAAAAGGATGTTAATAATTAGAGGGTAGATAAGAACCAGATGCTCATATGCACAAATGGGAGGACAACATTATTTCCTTCTTTATTATTAAGTCTGATTGGATGGAAGATATATAAATACATTGACAGTTGGTCAACACGTCTTACAAAGAATTTTGGTGACATGTCTCATTGTTTCCAGTTATTTTTTAGGGTTAAAATTTACGTATTCCATGAGATCACTTGCCTATTAATTCAACTTATAATGGATCTTGATTTTCCACGTGGATAATAATTAATAAATGTCCTTAATTAATTACATATTAGAGTGTTCTTCCCAAAAATATTTTCACAAAATTTGGACATGTAAGCGTAAGAATTACAGCCAAGATTCGAGGATAGGAAGCTCTATGAATTATTGTCTCATCCCTTTCACTTTTTCAAGATCATCAAGACTTATATGAACACCATATTCTATTAAGTAGATACAAAAAACTTGCATACAATAAATGGTGGGTGCTTCATGTGATCTAGATTTTTTTTTTTTATGTTGTCTGTTTTGAAAGTTGGTTTTTGGGTCTGTTAAATAATACTTCCTCCATCTCTTTTCATTTTGCACCACTCTCCCCCACAATCGAGATTTAAGAAAGTGATAATTTTTAGGGATATTATGCTTTTTTTCTTTTTGTATAACAATAGTAAATGATAAATTATGTAAGGAATATTAGGTATAAGTGATTTTTTGTAAATAAAGTATATGAGGATAATTGTTTTGATTTAATTTTTTAAGGGGGTGCAAATTTTAGTGGCACGGTAAAAATGAAAAGTGGACAAATTATTAAGAGAATGAGGGAGTATTAATTAAATTTAAAACCACCCTTGATCATGCAGCTAAGTGACATCCCACACAGTTTATGGCGGGAAAGATTTGAAAATGGGAACATTGAGTTTTCTCTCATTTAGATTTTAGAGCATATTGGTTTGGTAATAATTATAGGTAACATAGGTAGGTAATGATATTGAAACTTTAATAATATAAGAATAATTTTAATAGTATAAGAATTAAAAATATTTATTATTTATTCTCATATATTAAGAAACTATACACAACTTCTTCATAGTAATCATTGATAAGGAGTAATCGGTAATCAGAATAAAACATTTTGAGAGTGACCAGGGTTGAATTAGTGACCCTTGTCCTCATTTTTTTTAATTAATTCATACTTATTCGTTAATATTGTTTTTTATTTTATTTTTAAATTTATAATATTTAAATGATTATTATATCCTAAATGGGGAAATTATACTCTAAACTACAAGGGTAAAATTACAATTATGCCCTAAACCCTAAACCCTAAGGATAAATTATAACATAAATCACAAGGGTAAAATTACAATTATATCCTAAACCCTAGGGATAAATTATACCCTAAACCACAAGGGTAAAAGTACAATTACACCCTAAACCCTAGGGATAAATTATACCCTAAACCACATGGGTAAAATTACAATTATATCCCTAAAATTAAATAAATAAAAAATAGAAAAATAAAAAAATGAAAAAAAAAACAGTAATAGCAACAAAAAAGAAAGAAACAAAAAAACGCATACTAAAGGTGAAGGAAGGAGATTGTACATTTCAAAATTGGTACCCCTTCCTATCCTAATATTGTCAAACATTTTAATAGGGGTTTAAGAATTTAAATTCATCGTTTATTTCCCGTAATTCAATAGAGGCGAAATTAAATGATCATATAGTTGTAAAAAGCAGGTTTAAATTGAAAACCTCGTCTCTTTTAAACAGAGGGCGTGAATAGATCGAATCGAAAAACTAATGCAAAGAATTTTAAATTTGTTTGAAATATTATCGAGTTTAGAAATGCATTTTGAGGTGCTGGTTTGATCTGTAATTGTATTTAATTTGAACGATCTTTAACCGAGTCAAACACAAGTTAAATTCAATTAACTAGATATTTTTACACTCATTAATATAAATGCCTATTTTTATAGATTGAGCTTGAGTTGAGTATGTTTTAATTAAACGTATTTAATATTTTTATTGAATACAACTCAAACGAGCTTTTACAAATGATTTTGAACCGACTATCGCGAGTGGCTTAGTTTAAACTTAACCCCTACCAATTAATTTTAACAATATGAGAAAATATTTGTGTTTGACTATCTTAAAATGAGATTGTTTCACATTTTCATCTTAATCATTCGCTGTTAATTTTGTTTATTCTACGAATTGTACATAAATAATTTATTTGGACCATTATCACTTTTTGTCAATTATATATAATTTTTTATTATAAATATTATCATTATCTCACGAAACTCATTTTATGAAATTGTCGAGTTTTTACCTAATAATATTGCTAAAATATTCGATTATCGAGTAGCACATCAAATTGTTACAATTACTTTATCTATTGAACAACTAATTTGGGTCACCCATTTGAAGCACAAGGACAAAATGATGCTCTACCATTGCATTTTCATGTATGCATATTATATATATATATATAATATGCGCCTAATTTCTCAAATATTGATTTATGCAGAAATTATATATATTTTAGTTAAGTCCAGATAATATATTGGGCAAGGCCAACAAAGAAAGATTTCTACACCACTAAATCTATTAGAATAATATTACAACAAGGCATGAGATTCTATGTAGGCTAAATATAGTGTGCACCCGGGTGCACACGAAGCTTCGTGTGCACCCAAGTACAAATATAAGCAAAAACATATACAATTATGAGTAAAAATGTATACAATTTAATTGTTAATTTTTTTAATAAAAAATTGAATGTAAAAAAATGTACAATTATTAAAATACATGTATACACTATTGAATAAAAAGTTATACACATATGAATGCTTGTTTTTTTAATGAAAAACTTAGTGTGAAAAAAATATACAATTATTACAAAACACGTATACAAAAGAGAATAACATGTATACAAAATAGAATAAAAAATTATACAAATATGGGTGCAAGAGTGCACCCGGATGCACCTAATATACACTCTTCTATGTATTATATTTTGACAATTAGTTGATTAATTAGAAGGGAATTAGTATGTAAATCAAAGCTAATTAATGTAATAATTGAGTAATCTCAATCGATCTAATTCGATCGCTGGACCCCACATTGAATAGAATCGTTATGTAATGAAAAAAATAGTATAGTCAATTATTTGAGACAAGAAAGAGAGTGCAGAATATACCCTATCTACTAATTTTGTGAATCAAAAGACTCGACTTTTATCCTATGTTGAATTGCCATCTGGCTTCCTTAATCTACTACACAGGGTTTTCGTCACATTTTCACTTGCCTTTTAATTAATGTGACTAATTTCTTCTGGTCGTGATCCATGTCTCACTTTATTATTCATTAATTTACACTGCCATATCTCAAACAATATGTCAATCCAAGATAATCCCTCCATCATAATAGTGACGTTTTTTTTTTCCTTAAGGATTATAATATTTTAATAATATGTATGTAATTGATATAATATTTTGATATATGGTGAATAATTGTATATACAGTGAATAATTATTTTAGTGTTATGTGTAGATCCTAAAAAAATATTTTAATTATTTTGTATGAGTTTAATTTATCCAAAAAAATAAAAAATATAAGAAAGAAAGAAATATAACTATTGAAATAAGAATGGCCAAATTAAAGAAAATTTAATCATTATTATGAGACGAGAGTATATTTTAGTATTATATTTTCTATTATATATTTTATGGAGTATTTTTATTTATTTTTTTAAAAATTCCAAGTAGTGATCATCCAACCATTTGAAGTAGGAGGTGGTATACTATACTGTAACATGATATTCTAACACTAAATTAATCCTATGGTTATAGAGTTGAGCCGTGCTTGACTTATATACGCATACATTTGAATTTATTTTATACAAATACTTGTATAAATTGGGTTCACGATATAAATCATGTGATCTTCCTTTCAATCCTATATTATACATTATATTGGGTTCACGATATAAATCATGTGATCTTCCTTTCAATCCTATATTATACATTATAGAGTGTGTAAATTAAGGAGATCACATGAATTAAAAGAATTTATGATGTAGATTTACAAGAGATCAATAAAGATGGATGATAAAGTTGTAAAAATTAATACTCCTAGCTATCACCCTATAGGTAACCTTTTGCTTTTCTTTTGTTTTACTTGGATTGTTATTTATGTATAATAAATAATTTTATTAATAGTATGTGTTGATCTATTATTTTTTTTAAAAAATATGAACATTCAAAATAATAACATTAATATTCTTAAAGGGGAAAGGAGGGAGCACTAATGGAGAACGAAACTTAAAACCGTAATAATTGACTGAAAAAGGATGTGAATGTAAAATACAGTAAAGCGATCTTAAAGAATAATTATCAAATTTAAGGGTTAAATATAAACTCTTAAAAAAATTTTAAAAATCAGATCTTGTACTAATACCGTTGTATATAACATTTTTGTGGGATTTTAGAGTGGATGGAATTGGTCCACTCGACAGATTTAAATAGGGTGGTAATACATAAACTAGATAGGTTTTATTATTTAGTTTTTAATTAATAATTTTATTTTATTTTATATTAGATATTAAATTAAAATTTAATTTAACGGTTAATATTATCGAGTGTATAGATGTCTCAAATACACTCAACTTTTTTTTGTCCTAATTAAAGTAATTTTGTTCATAAAACTTAATCACTACATATTAAAATCATGAAATCAATGAGCATGATCCAAAATAGATACTATATTTATTATAATCCTGCACACAACCATGTACATGCATGCATAGTTGCATGTAAGAGGCTGTTGATATAAATAAATAAATAAATTAATATATAGGAAAGAGTGAGAGTGAGGATGAGAGAGGGAATATTGGAACATGAAACGTGCCACTAGACATATATCCGTGTTCAAATGGGTGTTGAATTATTGCAAGAAAAGATGGAATCTAAAGCATGCAAAGATAGATGGAATTTGACAATAGAGAAAGATGTGCATTATGACGAATCTATTCTCATTTATTTCCTATTTTCTTTTTTACCCCTGCAGCCTGCTCTCTTAAGTTTGCCCCCATCTATTTCTCTTCCTCCCATGAGACAATATTTATATAAGACGGATTGTAAGCGTATTATATGATTTTAAAGTATTATAATATGATGATTCACTAAAAAAATACTTTAACTACGTATTAACAAGAGGAGAATTGCCCATTTCTTTTTGGATTTAAAGGTTTTTTTTTTATCTTTCTTTTTATATATATATGCATATTATATGATTTTAAGGTATTATAATATGATTCACTAAAAATACTTTAACTACATATTAACAAGAGGAGAATTGCATATATATATATATATATATATATATATATATATATATATATATATATATATATATTATTATTATTATTATTACCGTTCTAGTTAATTGATTCCTATTCATGTAATATTTCTTTGATCATTCTCTCGACAAATACTTGTGTGGGAAACCACATCGGATCTTCTGCGCAATTTTTCGTGCATCATCTCCTGTGTCACGCGTTAAGTGATTGACACGTAAGAGAAAAATTAAATCCAACCATTGCCCTTAGGGTTTAAAGATCCTCTTTCCTACGTTTCGTCCATCCAACGGTTTGACACAAAAGATAATGTACCAAAATGGCACAGAGGATTCGAGCCGGTGAAAAACTTGATGAGATCATAAAATATACTCCCTCCGTCTGCTTCAAAGATAACCGTTTGTTTTTTGCACGTGAACAGTTCTAAGGTCTTTATGAATTTAGGAGTATTATTATTATAGATAAAGTGGGTAGTTGTATTAGAGGAAAGTGGTGAGTATATTATGTACTTTTTTTACTAAATAGAGGAAATTGATACCTTTGAAGCGGATGCCAAGAATAGTGAAATGGATAACTTTGAAGCGGCCGGAGGGAGTATATGATAATATTCCTTTTTATGTAAGGTAATACATAATCAATAGAAATGATATTCATGAAATTGAACTATAGTATATTTCATGGTAAATCAATCATGTATTCATCTATCTATATATATATATATATATATATATATATATATATATATATATATATATATATATATATATATACACACGTCACTTTTAAATGAAGAAATAACGCATACAAAAATAAATTATAAAAGAAAAGTTTAGACCATATAATTAGAATATTTTAAACTTTAAGGACAAATCAATATTATATTTTTCCATTTTTATGTACGTGTCAATGACACAAACGAAATTAAAAATTAAAGTGAGATAGAAAATCATAGTATGTTACAAATTGATAATAATCGATGCATGTATACTATGACATTATATTTTTGTGTTTTTTAAGTTCCAACTTCCTAATTAAACCCAACTTAGGTAAATTGTTTGCTCCTAATAAATCCAAAATAAAATGTTCCAAGAGTGGATAAGATGTAGAATTCTTCGAAAAAAATGATGAAAAAAAAAAAGAGAAGAAGAAGAAACGGCGTCGGATCTTCACATTTTCTTTGAGTTTGACATAGACAAAGCACTTCACAAATAACATCTACCCCTCATAATGCCTCCACAAATGGGGCGCACAGAATATATACACAACTATATTGCCAATTCTTTTCACTAATAATGCATTCAGAATCATACAAATAGCATCTTCATTATTGACTTCTTTTTTTATTTTTTATTTTTAATTTTTGGTTATGAAACAATCAAATTTCTTGTTTACTTGCACCACACACCCCTCTTTTACTCCTATGATCAAATGTCCCGAGTACAAAGTTCGGAACTTTGACCTAGAGTCGTTTCATTTTATCTGGATTAAGATTCTCTCCCCGTTACTGGAGTTCAGTCGCGGGAGAGGATCCGCTCTCATTTTAACCTTCTATCGCGATTTGTGTACGAGATAAATTTATTCAATGAGTGTTTTCGAATGCGAAGGGGTAGAACTTGTCGTCCGCCCTCCCGAGTTTCCTCATCCAAAAGGAAGGAGAGAGAAGAGAAGTATGAATTTTTTGGCAATCCAACAGTGTTAGAATCCTGCTTTGGAATCCCATCTCAAGACAAGAAAGTTTAGGGTCCCACCTAGAAAGGTTTTGGTAGTATAAAAGGCCATTTCCATCCATTCTTCAATCCACCACTAACTTCTAACAATTCTTTCAATATTTCATCCTCCCTTAGCTCAATCACTTCCCTCTTCAAGCCACTCATTTCATCAAAGGTGAGGGAGACTCCTACATATACTCTGTATTCTTAGCCTCTTTCAAGTACTATATTGAACTAGTTTAATTCATTGAGATTTTATTATTTATTGTAGACAGAATGAATGTTGGAGGAGGAGATTGGATGTGCCCTGCATGCCAACACATCAACTTCAAGAAACGAGAGGCGTGTCAGCGATGCAGCTGCCCCAAGTTCGCGACAGGGGCGGAGGTTTCCTCATACGCGTCCAATAAAACAGAGGTGCTAGCCGGAGACTGGTACTGCAGTGCCATGAATTGCGGCTTGCACAATTATGCAAGCCGAACCACTTGCTATAGATGTGGTGCGTCGAAAGACTTATGTGGCTATGGAGGTGGGATGATGGCGCCACCTAGCTATGGATACGACTCCATTCCTGGCTGGAAAACCGGCGATTGGATTTGCAATAGGTACGGTATATGTACACTTTTCACCCGTCTATCAAATAAAAAACACTCTATATTTTAAACGGACACTTTCAACCCCGTCTATCAAATAAAAAACACTCTATATTTTAACTGACACGGCCGCTTTTAATTTTTCCTGCATTCAGAATGTTCTGGTCAATTCAAGCTACAACATTCTCAATGTAGGAACTTTTGTGATAAAGGATTAGCTAAAATATACAGTAATTCTATCTTGTTGTATTTTAATTTTAATCTCCTGTTACAAATCTCTTGATGACACACATGAGAAACAGAATCTATATGCTAAAACAAAAGCATAAATACTAAAAATGTTTATATTTTTTCCTATTTTCGTAAGTGTCACTAATCTGACGCGTGCAAAGCATGTGTGTACAGAATAGGATGTGGGATGCACAATTATGCTAGCAGGACAGAATGCTATAAATGCAAGACACCAAGAGATGGTCAGCTGTATGCCAATTGTAGCACTTATTAGTCACTGATTACTTTCCAAAGATAGCAACCTGAGGGATTAATGGAATCAAGTAGAACTCACCAATTGGGGAACTTCAAGCTATTCCTAATTCACCATTTCCATTTTGTTTTGTTTTTTCCCTTTTCTTTGGCATTTTGTTTCTATGAATGAATTTTTTTTCCTTTTCTGGTATCAAATTTATATCTGGAGCAATCTTAATTAATTTACTTAGTTTTTTATCTTACAAACCTTACTTGTCAATTTATTAATGACAAACATGTAGAATGATTTCAAGAAAATGAAATATCATGAGTATATATAGGGATGTAATCGAACTGAACCGTGCCGAATACTGTTAGGCTTAAATATTGTTTGTTAAGGAATAATCAAACTCTAGCTCGGGCTCAAACATGTCGAGAAAAATAAACTATTCGAATTCAAAATTTGAGCTAGGTTTGGCTCTTTAAAATTATCGAACGAATTCGAACAAATACTTTACTAAATCAAAACTCGAATTATTAATTCGTTTGGTTTGCTTATCCCTAAGTAATAAGTATATCAAAGTCGTTGATTGAGATGTCCACAGTTCCCTTATTAATATCTTAGGAGCATATATTTACGTAGTATACACATTTCATACTATATGTAGTATGTTTGAAATATTCATGCACTTTTAGACTGCAAAGTCACATTTTTTTCCTTTTAGTTTTTACCCATCATGATTATTGCATTATGTGGGAGTAGGAATTAATGCATACATTTTAATCTTTTTGTGTACATGAAATAAGTTCCTTTTTTTCCTTTTAGTTTTTACCCTTCATGATTATTGCATTATGTGGGAGTAGGAATTAATGCATAAATTTTAATCTTTTTGTGTACATGAAATAAGTTCGATGATATGGGTATTTATTTTAATCTACATATATTATTTTTCTCAACTATGAAAAATTTGTATGCCACTGTATCACAATATAACTTTCGTGAGACAGATGTAATAACTTTTAAAATAAAATAACACCCAATTGATGAAATATGATAATGATATTATAAATTATTTTATTAGTAATTTATAATATAAATAAAAAATAATAACATTTAAAAAAATAATAACATCTTTAATAAAAAGTGATAATTAATTATTAATGCGTAAAATAGTCTCTCACCTGCCCTATTAAAATATTATAGGGTATTATATTTTTAGGGCGCTACCTTCGAATTTGCTAACATACCTAAAAATAATTAAATTAAAATATTCACAATTAAAATATAAATACTTTTATAATTAAAATTATATGTTTTGTTTGGTTGGAGTACCCAAATAATATGTGATATATTCGATTGAAATAATCTAACGATTCAGTATTTTCCTCCCAAAACTCATGATATATGAATATCTTTATTTATTTATATATATTTTTAATAAACTTATTATGGCTTATTTATTTTAGTTTTATTAATTGGATTAATTACAAATTTTAATATAAATAAATTAATATAATTTGGTAAAAGTGTAAAATTAATAGTAAAATTGATTTTTTTAATAAAAAAGTATTATATATATACATATATTAATTTAATTGTAAAAAAAATCATGAACATCAAATAATATAGTATATTTTCTTAATTATAAACAAAAAAAAGTCAACACTTAATCTGTATTTAGAGTAACCATGCTAATATATACTCCCTCCATCCCAGATTAAGGTTTACGCTTTTCATTTTGGGTTGTCTCATGTTATGGTTTATATTTCCTTTTTTTATCAAGTTGTGCCCACACAAAATAATTAATTATTTCATGTAGGTACCACATACAACATTAATATACCTACCCACTTTACATTAAATATTATTTCTCTCACTTCACTACACATTAAAATATTATATCTCTTAATCTCCGTGTAAAAAACAAACGTCAACCTTAACACGGGATGGAGGGAGTAGTTTTTAATTATATTATGTTAATACAATAATATTAAAAAAAACCAATATTGAAGTTAGAATATACGTTCGTATATTAATTTTTATATACTATATGATTTAGGTTATACGACGCATTATTAAAAGTCAAAAGTTATAATTTGTCATAAATTATTTACATTTTGAATGAAATTATCTAACTATAATAAATAAAATTTTAATTTGTAATGTTGAATAATTATAAGACGTTGATTATCTAATTATAAAAATAAGACTAATAATTAAATAATCCCACGCAGATTTTATACTAATATATAATCCTTACATAATGAATCAATCCTCTTATTTTTTTTTGAAGAATACTTATCTATTATCTAATAGTGAATCGATCCGAGAATTTATTCTCTAGGTATGAATCATCTCTCAACTTGAATCGTTAAATAAAATTTTATATTAATTTGAATCAATTTTCTAGATAAACTTGAAGAATTCTCCTTTTACTTTGAAGAATTGAATATTTGTTTGTAATAAATGACGAAAAATCTTATTTATAAGTGGGGTAAAGAAAATTTTATAGGATATCTTTTTTTAATCCATATATATGATTTAATTTCATACTAATTAATTTATTTATATGAAAAATTTAATAATTAATTACAATTAATGATATTAAATAAATAAACAAATAATGATATTCAAATTTAAGTTAATCATAAAGGGAAATAGTTTATACTCGGAAGCCTAACTATTGGGATGGGATGGAGGGAGTATATATATATATATATATATATATATATATATATATATATAAATGAGATATATTATATTATGGTAAATTAATGAGGCGCCAACATGTACGTTTTCAATCGATGAAGTGGCGACAGATATAGGAAAACAACTTTATTGGGAATTTTTCAATTTAAAATCTGAAAAATAGATAAAGTATGAATTCGACTCAGGATAAATTGTACCCACTTTAAAAAATATATACAATTATGAACAAAAATGTATACACTTTGTTAGTGAATTTTTTGTTAGTGTGTGTCTGTGTGAGCATAAATTTTTTTATTAATTTCAACGGATATGATAATCAAATTATATTTTCATTTTTATTTTACTAAAATCAAAGTGAATTATATATTATATTTTAATTTTTAATACATTAATTAATTATAGTATATTAAGAAATATACTCAATCTTTTAAATTTTTATACGAAAATTACTTAAATAATAATATTATTAGAATTAAAATATTAAACCTTGATAATATATTCCTTCTTTATTTTATAATAATTAAAATTTACTTAAAATAATCCATCAACGATAAAAGTTATTTTATTTAATAGATTTTTCTAAAATTATAAACTATTTTATTTTAAGTAATTTTTTTATGAATATCTAATTTTTTAATGTTAGTAAAACTAATATTATGTAATAAGATTATTTTAAGTAATTTTCTTATAAAAGTTTATAATTTTGGGTAAATCTATGAAATAAAATATCTTGTTGATTGGTTTTTTTAAGAAATTTTTAAGTATTTTTTAATTTTACGAAAGAGGAAGTATATTATTAAAGTTTAATATTTTAATTCTAATAATATTAATTTAACTAATTTTAGTATAAAAAGTTTATAAGAGGGAGTATATTCTTACCCAATATACCATATTAATGTATTAAAAGTAAAAGTATATAATATACAATTCGCTTTGGTTTTATAATAATAATAATAATAATAATAATAATAATAAAATTATAATAAAATTAATATTATTAAGTTCAAGGTATCATAATTGCATTACTCTACACTTATTTGTAACATTGCATTTATTATCTCGTCTGACCACGTATGTATTGTCAATTAGGGTTGTCTAGGAGCATTAGATGGCATCCATCTTCCTGTTCATGTCAGAAAAGAGGACAAAGGTAGGTACAGGGACAGAAATTCAAAGATAACGACAAACGTACTCTGTGTCTGCGATCAGAATGCCAACTTCATTTATGTTCTTCCTAGCTGGGAAGGGTCAGCAGTGGATGGAAGAGTGTTGCGCAACGCCGTGGCTCGGCCACACGGTTTAAAGGTTCCGGTTGGGGGTAATGTATACCTGATTCACATTAACCTTATTATTTAATAAGTTTACAAATTTATTGTTCCTATCAAGGATTCCTAATTAAGTCATATATTTACATATAGGTCAATATTACTTGTGTGACCAAGCTTATGCGAACACTGAAGGGTTTCTCGTTCCATATAGAGGGCAAATATATCATCTTAAGGATTGGGGTCCATCCTCGTATAGGCCGACAAATGCATTAGAACACTTCAATATGCGTCATGCCAAAGCATGTAATGTCATCGAACGTGCATTTGGGATTCTAAAAAAGCATTTTGGAATTCTCCGTGTTACATCTTACTATCCTATTAAAGTCCAAATAAGACTAATCATGGCATGTGTTCTTATGCATAATTTTATCCGATCAGTTATGGAAGTTGATCCGATTGAGGCTCTGCTTGGCGACGACTACATTGAAGATGAGGAGTACCATGGTGACGACGAGGTGGGGGATGCAACAGAGTCCTCACAGCAATGGAACCTCTATCGGGATGAGATAGCTCATACAATTTTCAATGACTGGAATAGTTGACCACACGGTTTTAAGTGCTTCTATGAGACAAGCATTTCTTCATTTATGGATGTAATTTTGAATATATGACTGTGACCGAAAATATATTTTGGTATTATTGTTCAGTTACTCATGCTACTGTAATTTTCCACCACACAGATGAATTGTTGTTGGTAAAGGGAAAACTAGTTTAGTGGTTGGATTGTGTAATTTTCGGGGGTGTTAAATTCAAGGTGGGATGGCTGAATATCTCTAACTAGGAGTTTTCTCTATTTTGCTCCGTGTGTAATTGTGCCGGCAATGTGTATTTTGAAGTTTATCCTCCTTGCAGATTGAGTCAAATTTGTTCTTAAATGATACTGTTTCCGCCACCCGAACTATTACTTAGAGCACCAATTTTTCTAAATCATTTTTTTGATAAGAAAAAAATAACATTAAATTAAATTTCATTTTAAAGTTATTTAAACCTCAAATTCATTTTTACTTAAGACACCCCAATCTTAAAATTCCTGAACTTTTACTTAATACTCTCGAATATTTAAGATTCCTGAACTTGTTCACAGTAAATCTAAAAATTTGTAATTTTGTTCATTACTTTGTCTAATTCATTAGTGATGGTTTAGAAAACTCATCACATGAGATAAATAACATAATCAACATCGAATTGTCAGACCAATTCACAACTCCAAACCCCTAATTTTGATTTACAATATTAATTCATTAACTACGACATTCAAAAATAAAAATACTAAATTTCTTTTGAGATGCAACTCATAAAATTAGTCAAACAAAAGTTCTTAATTCTAACAACTCTCACTGAAATATTAAAAATATTTGAGTAATATTATTGATTCTTTCTTCCTTATTTGTAAGAACCAATATTGGTAAAGCTTGCTGCTATTTCTTTTTTTATTTTGTTTGCGTGTTTGGCTGAATTTCTTCAACGTTGATTAATGGACAGAAGCAAATGGCATTACAATAACGAAATAAATTAGAGGAGTAACTAGAACACCATCACATCCTGCCAGTCACGATACTTCGTGATCTGATTCGTTAAATTACAAAAAGCCTAGTAAATGAGTCCACTTCTACTTGATCAAAAAAGACGAAAATTCAACATCAACCTATCTACAAAACATCGCCCGATACGTACATATTCAAGTATTCACAGAGAACCAAAAACTGAAGTTTGATAAAGGGCTTACGTTGCAAAAACAGCATAACAGCATAAGCGCACCACGACCAAAAAACACAGCCAATACAACCTTGTTCAACTAAACTCATTGTCCAACACACCACGAACATATCGATACCTTGCGTGAGGTGGCAGTCCAATAAACATCTCCAGGCATTCTGCATTTTTTGCAAGCAGGTGAGAGGCAGCAAGCTTTTCATCAAGTGAAAATTCTTCAAGCTCATCCAACATTGCGAACAGATTCTTTCGAGTTTGACCAAGATTAGACTCGTACTCAAGTACACGTGTGATACTCTGAAGCCCTGCCTCCGTGGAACGCTGCATCTGGTTCAGAGTTTCAACGAGCCTGTCTTCCATCGAAACCTCAGCCGGTCTTTTGGTACCAGACAACTTTGAGCCGTTGGTTTTCTTGTTTGCATGGCTACTTACCTCCGGGTAGTTTCTTGGACTCTCAAGATCATCAACATTGTTTAATGGTTTGACATTCGGAGAAGGGTCATCCTCTTCAATCAACTCATTAACGGCTTCAAGCAAATCCTCTGCCCCATCCCCGTTCGCACGATCTTTTCCGAATATCTCCGTCCACGCCTCAAGCATTGACCATGGCTTGTAACGCATACCATGGGCAGATGGATCATTCTTCCAAAACATGACAAACAAGAACATGAAAATAAAAAAAATCAGTTCGTAATGATCCATTTGAAATAGAAAAGCTTTCATATATATAGCAAACAATACCATTTATACACATGGAGAAGCCTAAAATTAAAGCTTTGCTAAGCACATTTCCAATAAAATATCTTTTATAATCTCAACATAAAGTATACTAGCATTTATAATGTAGCTTGACACAAAGAACCCCGAACAAATTTTAAAATTATATTACAAAGTAAAAGAGTTACACACCTTGACCACCGTCTCTCATTTGCTATCTGGATGCGTCAATCTTATGGGTAATATGGTTGAACCCTACTCCGGTACCTAATGACATCATGCTACCAAGAGATCCATGCAGCCTCTTCCACACTATGATCTTGGAGTTAATGTGGGGAGTACCTCGCAAAGTACACCCTGGTATACCTTTGAGCATTCCTGCCTCCAACCTCTGCAGGTATCCTGGCCTGAAACCGTTATCACCTTTCCATCCGATGGCAACAAGCTCCTTCAGTAGGACTAGCAACGCCTTTTCTTCCTCATCTGTCCAATTCCTACGTTTGCCTTCAATTTTTTTGTTCTTCTTTCCACCTGAAACACTACTTCCACGACTTTCCATTTGCAAAGAGCTTGTGTGTCTTATGAAAATCTGCAATCAAAATTTTCGTCCGTTATAAATGTTTCGAAATGTATAAAAAACTTTGATTAAACTATAATACATAGTACATGAAATGAAACTAGCGTCAAGGAGTTACAAATCCAATGTACTAATTTGCTTTTCGAAAATAAAACACCATACCATAAATTACTCAAATCATCAATCTATTAGGTGCTGCGAATATGTTAACAAAATTTTCACCTATCATGAAATGAATGAAACTTTACAGTTATCAAGCCATGTTATTTGGAAATCAAGTACTTAGTCCGTCAGTACAGGACTATTGAGATCTCTTTCCGCTTACCTACCACATCACAAAAATTAGTTCTACGTAACTTCACAATTAAATTGGTAGCAACACATAAAAAATTCTAACTAGCCAACTAAAAACACGAATGTGTAACAACAAAATCATGATCAACAACATAAAGACCAATGGTATTCAAGAAACATAAAGACCAATGGTATTCAAGAAACTATGTGATGTGCAGAATGCATTTCTGACTTATGGAGCCTAAATGAAAATTAAAATTCTGAAATTAGTTTCAGATAAATAATGGTTGATCTAGCGGAGCAGTCGCTACTCTATTGTCGACACACGGCTGAGATTTGGGAAGGCCCGACGCAGTGAGACGAACGAACCAGTATAAGAATGGCTGATAACAGTTCGCACCGAAGAAACACATAGCGGAGTGGTCACGGCGGTCGGAATGGTCGGCGGCAATCGCCACATACGCAAAATGCGTAACCGACAGCCAGGGGCACATCGGAGTGGTCACATACGGGTGGAATTAGCGGACAAGCAGCTACTTAAATTACAATCGGTGGCGCAAAAATGGAGTCCACCCTACCCAGCCGGAACCCTTTCCATGGCCCACGACGAAAACCCTAGATCTAAGTAAACAAAAAAATAAATCAGAAATGAAAAAAAAATACCGGAATAGGAGACTCTGACTTGATTAGAGCAAAGAGTCGCAAGAACCGTGGACTCTACATTCCGCTCAAAATCTCAAGCACAAAGGAGGGTGGGGGATGGGGAAGGGGAAGGGGAAAGACGCAGCCTTAAGATTGGAAGAGCTTTTATAATTGGACAGTGGGTAGTATATTTTGGGGGGGAAAATTTGGTAATAACAAAACTATAACGAGGATAATTTCGTAAATTTACCCTTATTTATAGCAATTTGTATCTCTTACCAAACACAAGATTATTATAATATCACACAATTTTCATTATACCAAACAGAAATACCATATTAGTATTACTTACTTATTCCACCCTCCATAATACCAATCCTCTTATTACATTCTTATTTACTCTCAACTACCAAACGAAGGGTTAGTGTATTACATTACATTTTTAAATATATCACATTTTATATAAATGAAATATGTAATATTTTATATAGTTTAAATAATTAAAAAAAAAACTAATACACTATTAAACAATTAATATATTATACGAGTTGAAAAAAAAATATATGCTCATATTAATAAAATGTTTATTATGTAAAATATTTATTATGATATATATAAAAATATTATTAATGTATGAAAAAAATATATTTATATTTATTTTAAATAATTTTAATACATATAAATTTATTTAAAATAAAAATATATTTTTATTATATATAATATGATTATTTTTAATTATTTAAATTATTATATTTCTTGATAAAATTATATCGTAAAATATAATATTTTTTTAAAATTACACTACAACATAAATGATCTTATGTTACACCTCATAGTAACATTTTTATTATATAAAACACATAATTGTAACACTATTCAAATTTTTTTAATAATATATAACACTTGTTTAATATGTAACATCTATATGTAACATTTTTATGAAAGTAACACATTTTAAATAACATTTTTGTAAATGTAACATTTTTTAGATTACACTTTTTTATATGTAACATTTTAATATTATTATTTTTCATATGGTACACTTTTTATGTAACATTATGGTATATTTAATACTATGATAATATATTTTAAATACATAACATTTATAATAAATATATTTAATACACACTATTAAGCATTATTAAATAATTTTTATATTATACGAGTTGAAAAAAATATGTACTCATATAAATAAAATATTTATTATGTAAAATATTTATTATATTATATAAAATATTAATAATGGATAAAAAATATTTATATTTATTTTTAAATAATTTTAATTCATATAAATTTATTATATAATAATAGATTTTTATTACATATAATTTGGTTGCTTTTAATTATTTAAATCAATATAAATTTTAATAAAATTATATCGTATAATATAAAATATTATGTACTTTTTTAAAAAACCAGTTAGTACAGTAACACTCAAGTTTAAATGTATTAGATTGTTTAAAAAGTTATATTTTAAAAAATTAAATAAAAAGTGTTGAAGTGTATAATAAAATAAAAACTCAAAACAAAACCAAGATTGTAGTATAGTCTAGGCGGTAGAGATAACTCTTTTTAACAACAAGGTCAAGGGTTCAGACCTTTGTTACCTGACGTGTTATATAAAGCAAGTTATGTTGTGGTGGATATATGGTTTTGCAATTATTTGTGTTGAGAATGTATATGTAATTCATTTCTTTAATTTTGAAAGCATCGGTCTCATGGTATTTATGTGTGATGACACTGTGCATAACAATACTCATCAAATAATTTATGCAAATTCAACTAAGTACATTTGAAGAGTTGGTCTCCTGGGATACACATCTTGAGAATTTATTTTTTGAATTCCACACAATGTTAAGTACAAGCTTCCAACATAAATGCTTAATACAAAAACTTATAACATGTTTTCATTAAATTTAGTAAATTTGTACTTTATATATTGATATCCTTAATTAATAATCCATCATATAAATTGATTTTCCAAATGTTACCCCCCTGAGGCAAAATACTAAATTTTGTGCCTACTCTAAGTACTACAACAAAATCTATTCTTCTTTCCCGTGCATCTGCATCCATTGGCGGACCTACTAAGGGAGTAGGGGGTACTGGGCCCCCCTGAACTTCTAAAAATTACTAGTATAGATATAGAAATTTTCTTGAAATATCTTTGTGTCCAAGTGGTGAAGTGAAGATGTTTTAGTTTTAAAGGTCCCTTGTTCGATTCATGCAGCACTATTATTTTTTTCCCCTCTTCTATTTCTTTTATTTATTTATTTTCCCTCTAAATAACATATTTATTTAATAATTTTAATGACTTTAGTTTCAAAATTGTTACTCTTACATAATACAATTAAAATACTAAAACATCTTTAGAAAAATGTTAATAAAAGTTGGTAAATAAAATAATTCTTCTTAAAATTTGTAGAACAAAAAACACGAACTATTGTATGAGAAAAATTGGGCCCCCTCTTTAGAAAAATGTTAATAAAAGTTGGTAAATAAAATAATTATTCTTAAAATTTGTAGAACAAAAAACACAAACTATTGTATGAGAAAAATTGGGCCCCCCTCGACGGAAATCCTGCGTCCGCCACTGTCTGCATCTGCATCTTATTCATTCACACCCCATCATCATAAGGAAACGAAGTCGAATCAAGCCACTCTTGTCCAGTAATAAACATCGAGACAGTGAAATTAGACGCGTCTTCATAGTTCATAACTCGATAGCCACCCCAAGAAACGCGCTCATCAGTGCTCGACCCGGGACCATAGTTCTCGTACTCTCCATAATACAACGTGTCCAACCCTTTGTCCCCGTCCCACTTAGTCCAACCCTCCGGCGAAATAAAACCATCAATGTACGACTCCAAGTACACGGTCCTGGAGTACTCCCTCCAGGGCCTTCCTAAGTAGCTCTTCACCGTGCTCGAATTAGAGTACAACTCGTCCGTCGCAAGAACCGTACAATTCTGGATGGAGATCCCGGTGTTCTCATCGGGGGTGTCCCTCGATTGGGCCGTGATCACCGTGAACTGGCCGGGCATCGGCATTCTAGAGACGATGTTGCAACCTTGAAGCACGACGGCTGCATTACCAAAAATGTAGTCAATGGTTCCGTAGATGTCACATTCTCGGTAGAATTGTCAGAAGGAATGGACGTATAAGGTGTCCTGATAGCCCACGATGGTGCACCGGTACACCGCAGCTAGATCAGCGTTGATTCGAAGGGCTACGGCTTGGTGCTTCTCGGGTCCGGCTGTGTTCTCAAATGTAATGTCACGTGCAAGAAATCCCTCACCAGAAACAGCTGAAATTATACACATTGATATTAATTAATCGGATATATTTAGTAGTAATTATCAGGGACGTCATCAAACAGAGATCAATGTGCTCCCACATATTTATAAGATTTTGACCTATGAAGTTTTAAAGTTTTAAGATTTTTTCAGTCAATGAAATACTATTAATTAACTATCAAATTGTATCACAATTATATACTCCTATGTGAAGGTTTCAAATTCACAACATTCACTAAAATGTACTTTTATGTAGTTAATTAATAGATATGTTATTTACAAGATCCCTCCCTTGTGGCAAAATTTCAAATCTCTATGTATTTAAAAAAAAAAAAATCTATTTACGTATTTAGTATAATTAAAGAAGCAATTAGTAAGGATTATGGTTAATGCAGTATTAGTTACCAAGTGTGGCGGATCTGAAAGTGGTCCATCCATCGCCCACACTTCTGCTGCCGCTAATCACCGTCACATCCCGCCCATCGCCAATCATCACAATGTTCGTTTTCCAGCTCGGAATCTCCACATTCTCTTCATAAAATCCTTCTTTGATGTATATAATAAATCTATCCACGCTGTTATTCGGCGCGAAATTGATCGCATCCGCAATCCGCGTGAAGTTTCCGCTACCGTCCGCCGCCACCGTCACCACGTCTCTCGGCCCGTACTCGTCGCCGGAACTCAGCAGTACCCGCCGCGCCTTTCTCGAAAGCCACCGCGGGAATCCGAGCAGCCGCCGCTCGGGACGGCTCGGCTTGGACAGAATCGAGAGGGAATTGCTAACGTGCGCGTAGGCGGAGATCACGGAATTCACGATTGACGGTTTCGCTGAGCCGGCGGCGGAATTAAGGCCTTCGAGGCAGGTGATTTTGTTCGTGAGGGCGGCGCTGAGGAAGGATCTGGCGTCGGCTGTTGGAAATTTTATAATTTCCAATATAATCTAATTGTGGGCAATATATTATTATGCAATTATATTAGCTATTCAATTATTTTATGGACTTAATTAAGTGATCCAATTAAGGTTAAAGGTCCATGGGCTATAATAATAAATGATATGGGCTTATTGAGTAGATACTCAATACTACGTGATTAGGTGATTATGGGTGGTCTAATCAAGTAGTATATAAAGGCTCCTAGGTTATGGTCCCCAATATACTAAGCCGCACATGGTCTTACCTTCTCCCCATCTGAAGGGATTGCTTCGGTCCCCATAAAGGAATAAGGAGGCTTAGTTGAGGAAGGACATATAACCACTGATCCTGAGTTCGTGTTCCGCCTAGAGACTCATTGGATCAGGTACGCTTCCGCTTTACGGTTTAAATCTCGTTAATCATAATAGGGTTAAGGTTTCATGGATTAATTTCCAACAAGTGGTATCAGAGCCACCTTATTTATGATTCTCTGAGATTTGAAAGTGTTGTGATTAGATTCAAATAATTTTATTTGAATATTTTTTTGTGAAATCACATTTTAATTCTGAATATTAAATTTCTCGCGCGATGGTTTACTGATTTTAATTAGTTCCGGTTTACTATGTTCTGCAAGTCTGAGCAGATGATAATTTTCAAGTCTCTATCATGGATTTGTTCATGGTATTAGAGGAATTATAGGCTTATTTTATTGTGATGATGAAAATACACCCAAATATATGAATGCGACAAAAGCATGTTGTCTTGTTTAAAAGTCAGCATGTTTGTAAAATTTATTCCAAACCTACATAGACACTTCTTCTTTAAATCTATGGGCATGGGCGCATATTTCTGAATAACCACACTCGACAATCAGACTGACATCGCTGAATTAGTGAATTCCTTTTGGGTGCGATGGGTGAGCCAAATTTATTTATGAAAATTATGCGAATATGATTCATGTTCATTTTAACATTTTTTTAATAAGTTTGTAGTTTGTGTTGATTAGATCAGCGAAGTGGAACATGAATTATACTTCACATTAATTGTTTGTTATGAACCTTCTGTATTGTTAATTACACTTAGGATGGGTTGATTTGTTGATTTAAATTGAAGTGTATTAAATCAACTTCTGTAATCAAATGGTAAATTGGATTTGTAATGAGAATAATAAATTTCGACTAATTCTTTCGATGAATTAATAATTCCAAGCATATTCTTTAATGATATGATAATGTATGTTTTCCTTATTTAACATATCTTGTATTGGGATTTGAAATCCCTAATTAAGTTTAATAAATTCAGATATGGCAATTTATTAATTTGAATTATTAATCACGTGGCCTTAATAAAGGATTAATCGAATTTAGTTTATATTAAATTGGGATTTTGGAATCCCTAATTAAGTAAAGGAGATCTTTCATCATTATAGGGTAATGAATCATCAAATATTCCTATTTGGTTAGAGGAATAAAATTAAATTAAATTGGGGAGACAATTAAATGTCGTTTAATTAAATTAAATATTTTAATATTTATTTAATTAGTCTAGTAAACCTTCAATCTAGTCAATCGAAGCCTCATGTTGCCACAGCAACCTCTGTGTGTGAAGTGCGACTTTATTGAAATTACATAGATGGGTGTGTGATTATTCATGTGTTCTGTGTTCGGCCCACAGGTAGGCACAGTTTGACAGAATAATAACACACATGTGATAATAAGTATGTGATAATTATTTGAATTATTCATGTGAACATGAGTCGGTCCACAGATAGACTCTTGTTTGACAGAACTTATTGTCAATACTTGATTGTTGCACCAAGATTACCCCTGCAGTTAATTTTTGTCCACAGACGAGGTTAATGTTGCACAAGGTGTCTTGTGATGGGTCCCCAATTAATAATGTTGTATGAGTGTATCTTCATGCGGGTATTGATCGGCCCACAGGTAGATTAATATTTGGCAGAAATACACAAGTACCTGTGGTGGTAAATACGTGACAATTATTTGGTTTGACATGTGAGTAATAAGTCGGCCCACAGGAAGGCTATTGCTTGACAGTTTTATTGTCAGTATTTGACTACTGCATGAGAGCATCATTTAAATTAGTATTTTTTGTCCAAAGACTTGATACTAATATTGTGCTCGAATATTCAAGATGATTCTAATTTAGTTTTTTTTTTAAGATTATAAAGTTTAATGCGAGCATGAAAAATTATTTTGCATTATTTCTCTGTATAATTAAGAAGTCTGCTAATTAAGTTTTCCATATATCAACAACAAAATCATACTTGATGAGTGAACTTCCACAATAAGGATGAGACTAATAAGTCAAACTTAATCTCAATAAAGTATAAGGGCAATACAAGAAATTCCATTAAGAAAGCTGCTAAAGACAACTAAAGTATAACCTTTTGTTTTCTCCTAAAGGCCTGTGGAATTGTCTTATAATACACTGCATTAAATTATTCAGTATGCATGGTGCAGTTAAAAGACATAATTGAACTCCACAACATATGGTCACTAATGTGAGAAATACTTAAGATTGCAACTTATGATCTCAATAAATTTTTAACCAAAGTAGTTGTGAGAACTCTTTGAGTTTCACATATGGTGATGTCCAACTAAAGCTAGATCATTGGGATCTACTAAAGAAAATTGGACTCAAATAAATGTAAGCTACTTTATTGGTTATGAATAAAAATAAAAGTTTATGATCCAATTAATCGGATCATATTTGAGACGGGTAATACGGTATTCTGTGAGGATGTTGAATTGGGGGGAAGAATAATATTAGAGACATTGTCCTTAAGGGGGAGTCGATTCGATCCCCACTTATGCTTTAAAGAATTGGTGCGATTTCAGAATATAAATATGACAATGTCAATAATATTTAAAGAATAATAAATTCAACAACCTCAAGAATTAATGTCACTAAGAAAACCACTAGAGTTGGGAGAAAATCAATTCGGATAATTATGTAGTTTTCTCCTAAATAAAGAGGACACTATGGAATTAATGGTAGAATATTTAAACAATGTTCATCAAACCATGCAAGGTCCAAATACTCGAAAGTTGGTTAATGCCATAAGTTATGAGTATAAATCAATACAAGATTATTAGGTTTGCATCTTGATAAAGGATTATACTCTAAAGGGAAGGAAGACATTGTTTTGAGATAATTCATGATGATACTAGTTTTCTCGAATCGGGTGAGTTGATTCGGAAAATGGATTTCTGGATCGAGGAAAGTGTGATTTGGTGGAGTTCTCTGCAGTCCTGCATGGTGCCTCTCTGTTTCTCGATGAGGCCGCCATTGGAGAAGAGAGGGGAAAGCTTCTGAGCTTGGGAGTAGGCGGTTTTGAGCGTCTGTAGGAGGAGGGTGAGGATGTTTGGAGAGATGTTGATGGAGAGAGAAAGCTTGAGGGAATCGAAACAGGCGTCGGGATAGGGTGTGGATTTGCAGAGTGTTTGGAGTTGTGAAGAGGAGTAGTTTGGAGAGAGAGAGAAGAAGAAGGTGAGAAGAGGAGAGAGAAGAGTAGGAGAGAGGAGAGAAAGGGTGAAGCCATGAAAGGAAGGAAGTAATGCTTGAATTCCATTAATGGAGAAACATTTATACGTAGATTGAGTCAAAGCAGAGGGTAGTGCCAATTGCAGCTGAGTAAGTCCAGTGATGAATGTGAAGTTGTAGGCTTCTAGTTGGACATCAGTTTCACAGGCGAAGAGAACTTTTTAAGGGTGATTTAGTCCTTTACCCTAGTTTGTTTTGGATTTTATTTTCAAAGTTAAATCCCCTGTTTTTCTATTTTTTAATCAAATTTTAAATCTACAAAATTTTATTTTTATTTTACTTAATAATTGCAAGTACCCTATTGCTAATACAAAATCATTTACATTTTTCTAATTTGTTTGTCTTATAAAATTTTTTTACATTCTTAAAAAAAAAAAACATTTTATACAATAATCTAAAAAATTAGTTTATTATTAAATTTGTCAAACATTCCTCATACCTACCATTATTTTAAGAAATTTATTATTTACTTAAAAATATAAAAATATCTCCAAAAATTAATAAAATTAATTAAAAAGGTAGAAAAAAAATTAAAAAATAATATGAAAAATAAAGACGCTGTGGAACGGGGCAGTTTCTTTTTTTTTTTTTCAATTTTAACCCATTATTTTTCATAGTTTTTAATCGATCCCATTACTTTCTACAATACAATATTCATTACTAATCTTGACTGATTTCAGCCCCACATCGACAATGTGTCATGTTAAAAAAATGGTGCATCAAGTGACTTATAGAGAGGGCTTACTGTTTAACTTGTGCTTGCAAGGGGCCAAATTCATGCCAAAAGCAGGATTTGAATCCCCACTCTGCAGCTACCAAGCTCAGTTGGAAGGTCTTTTCACCCTCCCCTCTACCACTTGAGCTATGCCCTGGGGGCAGAAGGTTTTTTCACCCTCCCCTCTACCACTTGAGCTATGCCCTGGGGGCATGTGTCGCAGGATGTGCCTCAAGTGGCTTATAGAGAGGGCTCACTGTTTAACTTGTGCTTGCAAGGGGTCAAATTCATGTCAAATGCAGGATTCGAACTCTGCAGCTACCAAGCTCAGTTGGAAGGTCTTTTCACCCTCCCCTCTACCACTTGAGCTATGCGCTGGGGGCAGAAGGTCTTTTCACACTCCCCTCTACCACTTGAGCTATGCCCTGGGGGCATGTGTCGCAGGATGTGCCTCAAGTGGCTTATAGAGAGGGCTCACTGTTTAACTTGTGCGTGCAAGGGGCCAAATCCATGCCAAAGGCAGGATTCGAACCCCACCCTGCAGCTACCAAGCTCAGTTGGAAGGTCTTTACACCCTCTCCTCTACCACTTGATCTATGCCCTAGGGGAATGTGTCATGTTAGATGCAATGGTGAATATACACAAGAAATAAAAATTTTGAACATTTTTCTTGAGTTTTTTTTCTAAAGATATATATTCTATTTCCCTCTTATCTATCATCCATTACATTACATGATTTAAGAATATATATAATATATGAAATTTAAATGGAATTTTCGCTTATTCATGAATTTAAGAAAAGGAATAATCACTATGCTACAAATTATGCATAATGTCATTTTTAAATTTCAAATCTAAGGGTGCATAATTTGGAATGATGGAGGGAGCATCATGAATTAATGGTTAAATTTAGGGGCTAATGTTTGAAAGGTATGTAGAGGAAGAACGAGAATTAAAGTGAAACAAAGTTTTTTTTGTTATTTAGCCTAGAGCTCTCAATATATACTCTCTCTGTCCCAACACAGTTTTCACACCTCCTTTATAAATTAAAAAGGAGGTGTGAAAGCTCTGCTGGACGGAGGGAGTACATCATTTTGCAATTGCAGCAAGAAAAGGAGGCGAATTCATAGAGTAAACATGAGTTATTATGAAAGTGGATGCAATTGGAAAAAAAAACACGTAAAGGAAGGAAAATCGAAATTTAGTATCAAGTCATGAGATTGAAAATGTAAAATCCAATTATAATACTCTGATTCTTCTTTATTACGTCTTTGATTAATTGATATAATAAACAATATATCTTAAAAAGAAAACTTAAATCATAGTCAACGCGTGTAACATGAAATATAAAACTTAAGTGTAAAACAACATCATGATATCCTCTTTTCCACGTGTTTATGTGCATTTTCCAATTTGAGTCGTTTTGAGAATTTGTGCATGTCCAGGTAATATTAAAAATACATTTACATATTACTCCTCTGTACCACCGAATGATCACCATTTTATTATATTGGGCGTTCCATCTAAATGTCCTAATTTCCTACTTTTAGTAAAAAGGTACAACATGTGGTCCACCATTCACTACTAATATAACTACCCACTACACATAAAATAATAATACTCATTAATTTACGCACAAAAAGCAACCGGTGACGTTTGGGCGGGACGGAGGGAGTACTACTTACTTTTTACACTTTATTCATCAATTTTAATAACTTTGTTTATTTTTTACACTTAACTCATCATCCCAAAAACTTTATCTACTTTTTCTCTTTAAATTACTAATTTATCCGTATTTTTTCTTACATTATAGTATATTTTAAAATAATACTCCCTCCGTCCGCTGCAAAGGTAACCGTTTCACTATTCCTGGCGTCCGCTTCAAATGTATCAATTTCCTCTATTTAGTAAAGAAAATACACAATATGACACACCACTTCTCTCTAATACAACTACCCAATTTACCTATAATAATAATATTCCTTAATCCACGTGCAAAAAGCAAATAAAGACCTTAGAATTGTACACGTGCAAACAGCAAACGGTTACCTTTACACTGGACGGAGTAGTAGTACTTTTTAATTTCTGTGTCTAACATACTAACGGGTATAAATACTCCCTCCGTCCCACATTAATGCTTATATTTTCCCATTTGATTTGTTCTAAGTTAAGATTTACATTTCCATTAATGTCAAGTGGGACCCACACAAACTAATTAATTATTTTATATAGGACCCACACACAACATATAATTACCAACTACACATTGAATATTATATTTTTTGGTAGGTCTTGCGTGGGACTATCTCACGTAGGACCATTTTTCACTTTTTAAAATGGTTATTGATCACTTTCGCTATAAAACGTTATCACTTTCGCTATAAAATGTTAGTATCACTTTTTATTTACACTATAAATTATTCATAAAATAGTATTATCACTTTCCTTTATAAAAGTTATTACTTTCTGACCGTCTCACATAAACCCTTACGTGAGACAGACTCACACAAATCTTTGCCTATATTTTTAACCCACGCCTATATTTTTAACCACTTGTCTATTAAAATATTAATTATCGTAATGGAGGGAATAATGAAGAATGGATCGATTAATATTAATGTCATGGAAATCTTTCCAACACCGAAAACATTGATGTCTTGGGAAAAGACATGGCGTGCAGTACTCACGGGAGGAAACACGGCTTCGACACAAATTTAAAACTCACCCATTCCCTTTTCTACTTTCTTTTATTTAATAAACATTTCCCATCTCCAGTTTATAAAATTTAAAAGGAAAACATCTGTAAAAATTAGGTTTACAGTTGTGGTACCCTTTCAATTCCATTATATCTTATGTTTTGCAAGAGTTTAAATTTAAAGGAGATCATGATATTTACACCGTAAAATCAATTCGCAATAGACTAACTCGATTAAAATACTCATATGAATATTTTTCTCATTCAATCCGATATAGGTGCTCATTCGAAATTACTCAATTATATGTTCTTTAAGATGTGGGATGATATTTTTTGTATTATAGGAGTTATATTTTGTTATGGTAATACCACTTTTTTATTTTAAAGAGTAATAGTAGCAATTTATAGTGCAAAAGGGAAACCACTTTTTATTTTAAAGAGCAACCGTGATAAATTTATTTTAAAGAGCAACCGTAACAATTTATAGTGTAAAAGGGAGTAACACTCCACTACATAGAAAAGTAAGATACGATAATGAATCGATCATACAAGTTTATACCATATCAAATTGGTATAATACTGTATTCATCCTACTATATATACCTTTATCATACAAGTTTATACCATATCAAATTGGTATAATACTGTATTCATTTTACTACATACCTAATATTACCCATATCTAATTAATAGCACAAAAATCTTGTTTATTTGATGCATGTGCACTGCCTTAATCAATTAATACATGGACAAACCTCAATAACCTTAGAATACTTGGACTAGAAATTAGGGTGGGGTTTATTGCCCAAGGCATAGCTTAAGTGGTAGTAAGAGGGAAAGGGTGGAAAGGTCTTCCAATTGAGCTTGGTTGCTGTAAGGTGTGGGTTCGAATATTGCCTTTGACATGGATTTGACCATTTGCAAGCACAAGTCAAACAGTGAATCTTCTCCATAAGCGACTTGAGACACATCCTGTAATTTACCTCCTCCACCAATTCCAATGCTTTGCATGTGGAATTTTTTTCATAAATGGGTTGCGCTGAGGTTTGAACTCTGGACCTTTGTTAACCATGGGCTCTGATACCATGTTAAACGACCACCGCATCTAAAAACTTAAGCTAGTAGAGAGTTTAATCGTTTAATACTTAATCAGGTTACACTCTAATAAGGAGTACACCATTTAGGTTAGGGGTTTACATTCTTGAACTTTAAAGACCTACATGATATATTAATTGTTCATAAATTGCATCTTACACAAAAAAACAAAAATATTAATCCAATTAAATTTTTTTACATCGATCACCACATGAGTTGCTCATGCATGTTATTCCTAAAATTTTTAATAATTTGGTGACATGTGAAAATAATTTGTTTGATTAGATTAAAGTTGGGGAATTTTGTTATTACAGATATCTCTATATATATACTGCCAAATCTTTCACTCACTCATGACTGCTTAATTCTCTCTTGTCGGCAATTAAACCCAACTTTATATTTAATTACTGTTTTTTAAGTTTAATTTCCTTGATTACTATATCTATACTATACTTTTAGTCCCGTGTATTTATGTTAGCACGTGGATCGATTAACAAAAAGTTTTTTTAAGTGGTTAATGTAAGAAAAAGTAGAGGTAATTTGTACAATTTAAAGAGAAAATATGAATAAAATTGTTGAGATTAATAAATAAAGTATAAAGAGTTGATAAGATATACAATGTATTTTTATTATGGGTTAATTGTATAAAAAAATCTTGACATTTGCTTCTATTACTTTTATTACTAGTGGAACTAACAAAAATATCTGCAACGACTTAAAATGAAAAATGTGAAAAAATAGAATGGAAAAATATATTTGGATATAATATAAGTGATATCGTATTACTCTCTAGTTTCTAAACACAAATTGAATTCCTATTTCACTTTTCATGCTTTATTGGTATTTCAAAACATAATAAAATTATACTCTACAATTTATCATTAAACCCTTTGTGCATATATTGAATTTTGGACATTAATTGTAATACGTGTCAAAGATCTAATAAACAAAATAAGAGATGAAATATGAAAATGGAAAAAGTGATTTTGATCCAAACAAAAGTGATCACCCTGGATAGTAGATACATGACAATAATTACTTTGTATATCTAAAAGAGTAATAATTGTCATGTTATAATTAGATTTTATTTACCAAGCAACACTTGCATGCTTAGAGAGTCTACCATAGAAATTTGAGACAAGTTCAACTATCAACTTAGACTCTCACAAATGATACATGCTAATACATATTTATTCATTTCAAAAATTGCACTTTTGAACCCTAAAAATTTATTGTAAAATTTTTCATTTTACTTATATTTTTGGTCCGGTAAAAATATTTCGGGCTCTCAAGTCTTAACTTACAGAAGTTGCACGTGCACCGTTAAGTTAGAATGTGAGATTGACAAAACCAAAATTGAAATTGAAGATTCTTAACCCTATTCCTAAATTTCATTCTCACCATATAACTCTCGAGATTTAGCAAAATCATTCGATTCATCATATATTTAGAGTTTTGCGTGTGCATGCTTCATATTTATTCATTTCGATATTTAAGAAGTTTGATGTGTGATTTTGATAAGAAGAAAAAATATCTCCAAAATATTAAGCAAAAGTCATGAGATCCAAGATTTGAAATGGAGTGGTCACAATGCAAACCTTGTTTCTATGGTGGAAACAATTCCATCTCAGCTGCCTTTGAATTTAAATCAAACTACCCATACAAATCATATGTACATTTAAAAGATCTTTTATGTTATGTTCACATTTTTGCTGAATTTTTTTTATTACTAATAATATATAATGCTAAATATTATCTCTGCCTTCTTATTACTTAGTGGGCCAGTGAATGTTGAGAAAAGTATTAAAATTAAGGGTGATTTTAAGTTACACTTGATGCATCGTGTCACTCTAGAGTTGATGGTTTTAAATAGCACAGTAGTGCAGTTATTTTATTTAATAAGTTTATTTAAATTAATGGTGAGGTTTAATTTAAAATATAATTTAATGGTTAAGACCGTTCAGATGTACCGGTACTACATGTGTATGCTAGTTGGAATCTAAATTTATTTGTTTATTAATCGAAATTTTCAGTAAGACGTGAATATTTGTACTAGTTAGTTCATTACATGATAAAAAAAAAAAAAACTTGTGTGAGATCATCTCACCAAATGACTTTCATGAGATAGATAATAAAGTGATAACCTTTATAATAAAAAGTGATCGATACTCAATTGATGAAAAATGATAATGGTGTTGTGAACTATTAAAATAATAATTTATAGTATAACTTATAAGTACTGCTAACATTTTAAAAGACAAAAAATGATAATATCTTATTAAAAAGGAATAATTAATTACAGAAGCGTAAAATTATTTCATCATGAGACGGTCTCACACAATTAGTCTGATAGAAAATATAATTGTCCTTTTGAAATCTTATTATACAAGTACATGAGTGCATGAAGTTAATTTCCGTGCAAGCAATCTGTATTGATTTTATTTAGTAATGTAGTATGTATTTTCTCATTAAATATATGACTTTTATATATTCACTTGTTCATTAAAAAATTAACAGAAAGTTCATTAAAAATTGTTAACAAACTATATAAAGTTTTATTAATAAAAAAATTATGACAAAGACTAGGATACAACCTCCATTTCTTTAAAATGGGTACAACCGTCCATTACTGTCTGTTTTTATTCTCTTTTTTTAAATTTAATTTTAGGAGTATAATTGCAATTTTACCCTTATAATTTAGGATATAATTTATCTCTAAGGTTTAGGATTTAGGGTATAATTGCAATTTTACCCTTGTGGTTTATGATAAAATTTATCCCTAGGGTTTAGGGTATAATTGTACTTTTATCCTTGTGGTTTAGGGTATAATTTATCCCTAGTGTTTAGGGTATGATTGTAATTTAAATAACATATATTTATAAATAAAATAAAAAACAACATTAATAAAGGAGGAAGAATTAATTAAGAAGAGTGGGGACAAGAATTGATACATCCAGTTATATATACCATAGTCCCTCTCAAAAATTATATATTTTGAATGTGGGTGCATAAATATTTTTCATAGTTTTTAAAATAGCATGTCATGCATACTTAATGCGTGCGCATTAAATCAAATTTATTTTTTATTTTCTAAAGAAGTTTTTTATTATATGTATATGTAATTCATCAGATGATGGACAATATATGTCGAGAACAGGATGTATATACAAATGTATAAGCAATTGAGGTGCAAAATTGCTAATTGTGTGCTGAAATGATAATAAAATCGTCTTTTCAATGGAAATAAGACGATATAATTTTTTTTTCAGAAAAAACGAATTTTAAAATTTTAAAAAAGTAGGGCCATTGGCAGCATTTAATTTAATAAAATAAAAACAAAGGAAAACGCGTGAATAGATCCATGGGTCTTCTTTGAAACTGAACCCAATCAAACGTCTACTTCCTGATGGGGCAAAGCCAATCTGTGTACTATTTTGCAACTTGCTATTTCTAAACCATCTTACGCTCCTTGAGATATTATTAAAACGAAACCTTATAGTAATATGATACCATCTCACCGAACTCATTTTGTGAGATGGTGATGGATAGTAGGGACAATATTTTTAATTAAAAGTGATTCCAAATTAATGAAAAGTGATAATAGTGAGTGAATAATTTTATGAATAATTTACTCCCTTCGTCCCACAGCAATGGTTGTTTTTGTTTTTTTGCACGTGGATTAAGAAGTATTATTATTTAATGTGTAGTGGGTAGTTGTATTAGTGGAAGTATGAGCTCCATATTTTAATTGTATTAGAGACTCACACCTTCCCTTTGGGTGGGATGACCAAAATGACAAAAATTAACTCTTTAGATGGGACGGAGGTAGTATATATAAAGAAAAATAATAATATTTTTAATAAAAAATAATGCTCCCTCCGTCCCGTGTAAACAACATCATTTGCTTTTTGCACGTAGATTAAGGAGTATTATTATTTTTACGTAAAGTGTTTAGGTGTATTAGAGAGATGTGATGGATTGTGATGGGCTATTAGTGAAGCCTTTTTACTAAAAGAGGAAAATGATGCAATTTGGACGATACGTCCAATAGAATAAAATGATACTATTTGGGCGGGACGGAGGGAGTAATTAATTATAAAATTATAAATAGTCCTGAGAAAGTCTCATAAAAAACGACTACTATTTTAAATTCTTGTTTGCTATTTGTTGTTTGCAATCTAACTTTTTGCTATATTCACGTGAGTCGTGACTTTGATAAAAAATGAATACTTAAAAGTTCGTAAAAATTTGTGATAACGAATTACACAATCTATATAGAGTATTATTAGAGGCCTGGTTACACAAAAATCATGGAAGGTAGTGGTTATGAGGAGATCAGCCCATCTGAATAGAAAAGAATGGAGGGTGAGGTGCCAGATCATAATGGTATTAGAGAATAAATTTATGAAGCCTAAGAAAATTCACACTGACAGGAATTCCATGAATGTAATAATTAAAACTGAAGGAAGGAATAAAGAAGCGGCAATTATGAGGGTTTGGGCCGGTTATAAAGCCCAATAAACAAAAAGAAAGAAAGAAGGAAACAGTTCGACCTCGGAAAATTACACTGTGAGTAATTCTCCGAGCTCGAGGGGCTAATGTTATGGAGGAAATTCACGGCCCAAATCTGATTGGGAAGCAAGCCCAAAAGTATAGGCCCAAGAGAGAAAAGACCAGAAATCCCTTATCAACGCTGGTTGGAATTGTCAAATAAACCCAGGCTAGATTCTTCGTTAATCCGTGAATAAATGAGGAAATAAACTCGGGAATAATCAAGAATATCCCCGAGATAAAACACCACATCCTCGGGATATAAGCAAACAAGAACAGCTGGAAATGTGTAAAGCCAAGAGAGAATCGTGGTGGTCTCAAATGTCCGTTATTCTCAAATTCTTCACCAACCAATAAGAAGAAAGAAGGAATCAAAGGAATCAAGTTTGTTATAGGATGATTCTAGAAGAGTAAACATGGCATTCATGGATTTGATAGAACATTCTAGAAGCAAATAAGGGAATCAAAACCCAATGATTGGCAAAGAGAGAGTATAAATAGAAAAGACAGAAAAAAAAAAAGAGAGAACAAGAGAGGCAGAAAAAAGAGAGCAAAAATATCAAGCATCAAGGCTCGATAGCCAAATTAAATTCGTTCCACTCTCATTCATTCTTTCTTCCGTCATCTATCTCTCGTTGGATTTCGTTTGGGTCTCTATGACAAAAAACGAGTCACAACAATATATATATATATATATATATAAGTCACGGAAGTCAACACACACTCTAAGCTGCCCATTTGTCTTCCTTACTGGCACAATGTTAGAGAGCCAAGTGGGATACTTGACTTCTCGTATCTTTCCCGTTTCAAGGAGCTTATTAACCTCAGCTTCAATCAATGGAACCAGCTCTGGTCGAAATCGACGCTGCATCTGCTTAACTGGCTTGACTCCTTTCTTTACTGCTAGATGATGAACTGCCACTTTTGGATCTAATCCGGGCATCTCCTTGAATGACCATGCAAACACGTCTCTAAACTCTTGAAGAGCTCAATGTAAGCCTTTTCCTCCTCAGATGTTAACAAAGCACTTATATAGGTTGGACGCGGATCATTAGCATCACCTAAATTAATCTCCTTCAATTGATCAATAGTAGATTTAATACCCTCCTCAAATTCTGGGGGAGCATCATCGGCATCTTCCTCTTCAGTTGAGGTTTCTTCTTGTATAGTGACATGATTTACTGCAGCAACATCCTCCAGAAATTCTTGCCTTTGAAACTGTGGATTAGATCCAACTTGTTCATTCTCTCCCACTTTAACAATGCTCCCCACTTCATAGCCATCTCTCCTCATCTCGACGATCTTACTTTGTAGATCTCTTTCTGCACTTTGTAGATCTGTTTGCATGATGATGGAATGAACAACATCTGATGAGCCTACACTTTCACGATCATCTTCTTCACTTCGGGTGAAGATTATTGTTCGTTTCTTAGCTTTCAACATTGTGCCACATGATATAGTCAGGAAATGTCGTCTTTTCATGCGAGATGGGATCCGACTATGTATCTTTGGGAAACTTGGGAACTTAGTAGTCCTTTTAGCTCCAGCTGGTTTGAGCCTCTCGAATACTGAGATTCTTTCTGTCTTTCTATCTTCCTCATGAGACTCCTCTTCTTCAGAGAGAATTTCATCTTCAGTGATATAGTTTGTGTTTGCCCTCTTTATCGCAATGCGAACAGGTTTTTGCGGAACATATCCTATACCTGTTCTAGTATACTTGGAAGTACGACCATTACTCTTCAATTTCTCTTGGGTGGTTCTACTAGGAGTCTTATGAGACAGTTCATTTGCCGCACCTTTTTCTTGAGGGTCATAACCAGCTTTCACAAGAAGTTTGTAAGCTTGTGGGCTATACGATTTGGAAACCGCCGCCTCAAATACATCTCCGTGCTCAGTTTTAGCCGCTTGAGTTGGGCGAGTGAATCCTTTGAGTGGAGGGGGAGAGGGCTTCTCAGCGTCAACTTTAGTCAGGGGTAGTGTCAACCCTTCTACAGTTTTGATCAACTGTTTACTTTCATTAGACTGTATGGATGAAACATCATCTGCATTCTCTTTTTCTTGTTTATCATCATCTTTATCTTGTGATGAAGTTCCTTCTTGCTTATCGGCCTTGATACTTTTCAGAAAATATCTAGCGTCTGCGAAGTATGACTCTGCTTCTGTAAATGGTTTTTCATCACCGAGTACCTTCTTTATGTTACCTCCATCGCAGTATTTGAAGCACTGATGCAGCGTAGAAGGAATCACTCCATTTTCATGCAACCATGGGCGCCCCAAGAGCATGTTATATGATGTTTTAGCATCAATGACATGAAACAGAACTGTTGAGGCCATCTCATCTATTATTAAGCTCATGACTATCGTACCAAGTGTTCTCTGGCCCTCTTGATTGAACCCGTGAATCGTCAGTCGGCTACTGCCAAGTTCATCTGTTGAAATCCCTAACCTTTTCAATGTCATTAGAGGTAGGATATTGACCGCTGAACCTCCATCAATCAGTATTCGATTCACCCTTTGCTCTTGAGTGCAACCAGCTACGAACAAGGGTCGGTTGTGAGATTGTGAACCGAGCAGTAAGTCTTCCTCAGTGAAGGTAATCTTCATAGCATGGACCTTACTTTCAACTTTAGGCACAACAGCTTCGCCTGCCATATGGCATGAATAATTATTTCCACCGTCTGCAGAAGTAGAGTTTACAGTTGCATCTTCATCTAGAAAGATCTTCCCTTGCTCAACCAATCGCATAACTTTGTCTTTAAAGACAAAGCAATCTTTGATAGAATGTCCCACCAGTCTATGATACTTGCAGTATTTCGGATTGTCCGTTTGTCCCGCTTCCTCTGGTCGCTTCATTTCAGGAAGCTCGATAAGTTTATCTTTGAGCAGATCATCGAGTATGCCTGGGACATCCGAATCAAGGAATGGGTACTTCCTTTCTTGCATTTCTTTCAAGGTCAATCTTCTTTGCCCCCTTTCTTGGGACTCATTCTTCACTTTATCATCTTTTTCATTCTCATTTCTTCGGAACTTGACAGTTGATGCATTTGTTGCCATAGACCCTTTTTCGGAAGATTTGTTGTAGGGTTTGCCCCCTTTCCTTACCTCTTGCTTTTCTTTATACTTGTAGGATCCAGGAATTGGTGGTTCTACAACTCCACTTATCCCCATACTTAGCTCCATGTCGTGAGCTCTTGTGGCCAAGTCTTCAAAGGTTTTAGGCTTAATCCCTTGAAGTATGTAACGAAGGTTCCATTGCATTCCTGCTGTGCACATCTCAATGCCAGAAACTTCAGACAATCGATCTTTACAGTTTAGGCTCAAATTTCTCCATCGATTAATGTACTCAATTACTGGCTCTTCTTTTAACTGACGGGTGTTAGTCAACTCTATCATGCTAACCGTCCTCCTAGTACTATAGAAACGGTTAAGGAATTGATATTCCATTCATCCCAACTGTCTATAGAATCAGCCTCCAAGTCGGTGTACCATTCAAAAGCATTTCCCTTCAGAGAGCGAACGAATTGTCTCACCATATGATCTCCGTGAGTGCCAGCATCATTGCACGTTTCTATGAAATGTGCTATATGTTGCCTTGGATTACCTTTGCCATCAAACTGTTGGAACTTGGGGGGTTGATAGTTAGGTGGCATCCTCAAGTTGCCAACCCTCCTAGTATAAGGCTTAGCATGAGTGAATGAAGGTTTAGAGCTCTCTTCGAATTGGTCCTTCATTGTGCCAAGTATAATGCTTTTTAACTGGCTGATAGGAACCATTCCATCATGGGAGATGTTCAATTCTTCTTCAATCACCCTTTTTCCCATCGTCTGACGCTTCGCAGACTCATCTACTTCATTTTCAGCATCTTCTTCTTGCTTTTCGTTCGCATGGCTAGTTTCAGCACCAGCCATTTTCTCCATCAGTTTGAAAATCAAAGTATTTTGTTCTTGGTTCTGTTTGGCAAGTGCAGCAACGGATTCAGTTAAGCTTGCCAACTGTTCTTCGACAGACGAAGTGTTTATTGCCATTGTCGAGGCTATGGATGAATCAGACGATGAGCTTTCTTCAAGTATAGGGATTGAGTTAGCTGAGTCGTTTTTCTCATCTTTATCATCATATGGTATCACTCCAGATGTAACTCCAACTGAAGAATTTATCTCTGAAGAGGCTTCAGATCGTGCCATCTTTGACATGCTTCTAGTTGTCACATTAACGTCTTCCACTTGTAATTCTGAAGACTTGAAGACAGAAGCTGATCTGTTGACTTTGACCCTTAGCGGAACCATCTTACTTTGCTCGAAGAGGAGATGAGAGGTAGAAACTGTCCCACTGGACGTGCCAAAATTTGTAACAATAAAATTTGTATTTATTAAATAATAAACACAAAAGAAATTACAATGATAATCCGAGATGGATTGAACTTAATAATTTAATGAACAGCTTCTATTTATCCTCTGATTCCTCTCTTGAGTTGACTTTCTTGACTTTTACCAACTTTCTGAGTCGGATCTTCGGATGAAGCTTGTCCGATCTCGGGTTCGGGACTTGAAGCTTTAAAACGTTTATCCGGAGGCGTCTAGCCTTTGTTCGGATCGAACGTTGACTTGAATATTTGTTGTGAAGAACTTCGTTCAATTTGGTAGAACACCGTTGACCTCACAATTTTTACTGGATGAAGAACGCCGAATCGGAGAGGCTTAGCACCTTAATCCTTGATCGGAGGCAGTTCTTGACTTGAAGTTACTTTGAAGCTGCTTGAAGACTAGCTTGAAGCCTTCGATTTGAAGCTTTGAAGATTTGAAGATCTGGAGCTTGAAGACTCGAAGATTTGAAGATCCTCGAAGGTCTTGAGCTTGAAGATTCGAAGATTTGAAGATCCTCGAGTGTTCTTGAGCTTGAAGATTCGAAGATTTGAAGATCCTCGAGTGTTCTTGAACTTGAAGATTCGAAGATTTGAAGATCCTCGAAGGTCTTGAGCTTGAAGATTCGAAGGTCTTTGAATGTTCTTGATCTCTTCAAGAGCGTCTTGTCTTCGGGTGCTTGAATGTGTTTGGAATGAGGACTGAAGGTCCTTATTTATAGGTGGAGAAAATAACCACCTGAGAGATATTTTCTCCTTCGAAAAGATATGTTGGGCTTCTTCCTTTAATTAAGCCTGCTGGACTGGATACGGGCCTATTTAATTTAAATAAGTCTGCTGGATTTGACTTGGGCCTATTTAATTTAATTAGGCTTTGACTTGGGCCTATTTAATTTAATTAGGCTTTGACTTGAGCCTATTTAATTTAATTAGGCTTTGACTTGGGCCTATTTAATTTAATTAGGCCTGCTGGATTTAACTTGCTGGATTTGTTGACTTAAATCAGGCCCACTTGCCTTGGATTAAACCCAATTAATTTAAATTGAGCCCATCTGGCTTGAATTTGACCAATTTAATTTAACTTGAGCCCACGTGGCTTGAATTTGACCAATTTAATTTAACTTGAGCCCACCTGGCTTGAATTTGAGCTCAAATAATTATATTAATTATCAATTATTTATTTACTTTATTTTAGGAATTAATTTATTCAAATTCCTTAATAAATAAATATTTAATCAATATTTAATATATTTTCTTTGCATTTATATTTATTAGGCAATAAATTTTAATTGCCTACACATGCTTAATAAACATTGTTTGAATGTTCTACCATTAATTAATTCTATAGTGTCCCTTTATTTAGGAGAAAAACTATTAAATCATCCGAATTGTCTATCTCCCAACTTTAGTGGTTTCCTTAGTGACATTATTCTTGAGGTTGTTGAATTCGTTATGCCTTACATATTATTGACATTGTCATATCGTTATTCTAAATTTGGACATTCTTAAACGTATAAGTAGGGGTCTAATAGACTCCTCTTCAAAGACAATGTCTCTAATATTATTCTTCCCCCCAAATCAACATCCTCACAGAATACCGTATTACCCGTCTCAAATATTATCCAATTAATTGGATCATAAACTTTTATCTTTATTCATAACCAATAAAGTAATTTGTATTTATTTGAGTCCAATTTTCTTTTGTAGATCCCAATGATCTAGCCTTAGTTGGACATCATCAAATGTGAAACTCAAAAAGTTCTCACAACTACTTTGGTTGGAACTTTATTGAGACCATAAAGCTGCAATCTTTATAATTTCTCCAATTAGTAACCATATGTTGTGGAGTACTATTTTTTGTCTTTTAACTACACCACAACACTATTCATACTAAGTAATCTCAATGTGGTGTATTTTAGAACAATTCCACAAGTCTTAGGAGTAAACAAAAGGTTGTACTTTAGTTGTCTTTAGCAGCTTTCTTAATGGATTTTCTTGTATTGCCCTTATACTTTATTGAGACTAAGTTTGTTAGAAACCCACTAGTCTCATTTTTATTGTTGAAGTTCTCATCATGTATGATTTTGTTGTTGATATCGGTTAAACTTAATTAGCAGGCTTCTTGATTATACAGAGAATTAATCCAAAATGATTATCATGCTTGCACTAAACTTTATAATCTTTCAAAATTTAAATAATTTAGAATCATCTCGAGGAATCGAGCACACCATTAGCATCAAGTTCAATGACAACAATACTAACTTGTAAGTGACACCCTCTACATAGTAGTCAAATACTGACAATAAAACTGTCAAGTAATAGCCTTCCTTTGGGCCGACTTATTACTCACATGTCAAACTAAATAACTGTCATGTATTCACCACCACAGGTGCTTGTGTATTTCGGGCCAAATATTGATCTACCTTTGGGCCGATCAATACCCGCTGAAAGGCTTTTTCTGCGCACTATAATTTAATCATCAAGTATAAGGATATCAATTGTAGCAGCAATTTCCCAAGTTAAATTATCGATCCCACTGAGACAGCTAATTATTTATTTTACTATGAATTACTAATTAATCAGAATTGAGTAACTAATTTCCAATGTTTTATAGTGAATTAATTATCTAAATTACTGAAATTATAAATAACTGAATAATTAAAAGCAATAAAAATAAAAGCAAGTTTTAACCAAGAGATGACGAACAGTTCTATGGTATCAGGTAGAGACCAATTAATTTGGGTTATTAGACTTACGATTGTTCATTCATGCAGGTTCACTGAAAATACACCACATATCCCTGTTATCCCATCGAATATGATTCGATTCAAAGCTAACAATCTAATCTGGTTTAAATCCTAAGGTGCGCAAATATTACCAAGCCTTATTCCTAGATACTAATCAAAGCAAGCAACAATACCTCCGGATGATAAGCCAGACTAACAAGATATTTTCTAGAATTACTACAAGGTTCTATTCACTTCCTACTTGATTGTCTAATTGCATTGTTCCACTAAACTAATCAAGTATTTGATTTACCAGTTCATGGAATTAAAGTATTTATAGCGGAACTACTTCAATCCCTAACAGATAGACAATATCAATCATGAACGCACACAAGCTAACACAATATTCCAAGCATTATAGCGGATGACATGAACATACTATGAAGACGTTATGAAGCAGATAAGCAAGTCTGAATAAAATAAGTAAAATCAAAAGCTCAACTGCATAAAATCTCAATCTTTGGTTTAAATCCCCAAATCAATTAAATCAATCCATCAAACCCTAGAACTGTATATAAATTTGCCCATGAGGTCACAAGCAACACTCATGACTAAGTAATTCATACCAAAAATCAAAGTAAAAGAAAGAGAAAGATAGGAATTATGAAACCCTAGTATAGACGTAGTCTTTCGTTCCTTCTCCATCTTTCCAATTGCTCGATTCTCCCTTGATTAGCACTTGGAACCCTCTTGGAAGTGGATGGATGATGAAATCAGGTTGTTAATCTGATGTGGAGGTGTTGGAGGTATGAATTGATGATGGGTTATGGATGGGTTCTGTCCAATTTGTGTCTTGATCTCCCTAATTGTTTCTTGGATGTTGCAGGGTTGTTTTCATCAAAACTCCTTCAGAAACACGATCTGAGGGTATATAAACGTAGCAGAATTGAACAGGATGCGATTGGGCTCGGAACTGGGCCCCTCGGCACCCAGCTCAGGCCGAGCTGGGTCTGGAACTTGCCGAGTGGTAGCCGAGCTGTATATGGGTGAAAAGCTGACATTGAGAGGGTGCTTTTGGGCACCAGCTCGGTAGAAATTGGCCGCAGCTCGAGCCGAGCGGGCTGCCGAGCTGCAGTGACTTCATCATACAAACTCCAATTTGAGTGATTCTTGCGCCAAAACGATCCTCTCTTCCATGACTTTCTATCCATATAAAGAACTCATAGAAACTCTAACATTTGAATATATAAAAAGTCATGAAAAGTGGTTGTTCGGTACAGCATGCGCGACGTTATCACTTTGATCATAACGTTCTCGTATGGAATCCGATTGGGATGTTCTTTACGTCAAAATTACCCTCTTTTCTGTGGCTTTCCAACCATATATAACATGATCAATTTGGACTTCTACAAGAATACAGAAAAATTATGCAACGTGGACGTGCGTTTTTCAGTATTTCTTCACACTTTCATTCTTCATTCCAACTTTGAACTTTTGATCTTGTTTTACCCTTCAAAACTCAACAAAACACCTTAGTAGCATCTTAATTATACAAGATATGAAAACCATGCCATTCTATACAAAATCATGGTCACATTCTATCAAAAACAGTGTAATGTGAGACCTAAAATACGTGAAATTCCACTCTCAACAAACCCCCAAACTTACATGTTGCTCGTCCCGAGGCAACGACGTATAAAACCAATAGAGTAATTGAGAGGAAATTTCACAACTTCACATCCAAGAAAATATTACGATTCGAAAATCACACTTCAAATACTAAGATTACCATCCATCTAAGAACATACAATTCAAATCAATTACTTCACTTGTTCGGAATGCTCATCCACCCATTCTCACGGGTAGTATTTATGCTCAACGCTCAAGTGTGAGATATACACTTTAGGGTAAGGTGTTTACACTCAAAATCAATTCAAACACATGCATAACCATAAGCTTGACAATCATCTCAACTCTCGACTAGAGGAATAATTTCGACAATAGGATCACAAAGGTCTTGCATTAGGGTGTAAAGTTTGCTCTTTGGTAAAGGTACGGAATATATAGATAAAGTGACTCAATCACTAGTAGAGAATCAAAGAAGACTTACAGCTTTTCAATAAACAGCTTCACTTCCTTCTTTCTTCTTCAATGTTCTTCAATGCTTTTTGCAACTTGATTCCTCCTTCACTTTTGAACACAACTTCCTTACTTGAATTTTTTTTCTTTTTTTCTCTTTTTTTTTCAAATAAGGGTACCAGTTTCAGGCACTACCCTTTTTCATGGGGTACCAGTTTTGGGCACTACCCCCTTCATGCAATAATTTAACCACTTTCTTCTACAATTCTCATCACTTCTAACTTATTTCTCCTTTATATTCTTTTTCACAAGACACCAACTTGACTCCTTCAACTCTCTACTAGGTAGGAATTTTTGTAAAGGCTAAAATAAGGATTAATTGGTTAATCACGTAAGCTTCCGACAAATAAGGTTTTTAGGCTCAAAGGGGTTAACTACGGATAATTTCATTAGGTAGGATAATAATTTGGCTAGTGACTAATAAATAACAAATATGGCCTAAGATCATTTCCTATCGTCTAGTCAAACATGTAGCTTCAAGTAAGATATAAAGCCAAGTTCTAGAATACGTGTGTATGAATGATGAGTGTGTAAATTCACAAGTTTAACACTGGTATTTGTGCTAGTTTTGGAGAGTTTTAAGATTGAAATAGGTGGAAAACCTATGTATATCGTGAAAGAGCATGAATCAGGTGTTGTCGGGGCTATTTGAGTGGTTTTACTAGCTAAATCGGATAGGGAGTGCCAAGAATTGAAGAGACGAAGTCGAGACCATGCGAACCACCAAAGAAGAAGGATGGTTCGACCTGTTGAAGGAGGGTTCGACCTCTCCAGCAGGTCGAACCGGGCGTTTGAAGTATAAAGAAGGTAGGTTCGACCAAAGACCAGAGGGTTCGACCTGATCACTAGGTCAAACCTTGGTCGAACCAGTTCGCGAGAAGGAGGGTTCGACCACGACGTGGGAGTTCGACCTGTCAGCTGGTCGAATCGATTGCGGTAGATTTCCAGTAGCCGGGTTCGACCTGTGGTTCGACATGGAGCAATAGTGGTTCGACCTGTCCAGTTGGTCGAACCAGGAGGTGAAGTTGTCCAGTAGATGGGTTCGACCTGTGGTTCGACCTGTTGCTTAGTGGTTCGACCTGTTGCTGAGGTCGAACCAAGACGCGGAAACTTACCTTATCCGGATTTTCGAGGCCTAAACGCGTGAGGTCACTTGAAAAGCCCATTCCAAGCCCTAGAGACGTGATTACAAGTATAAAAGGAGGCTCATGCAGTCAGAATGAGAGCTTTTTGATCGTGAATCATAAGAGAGACAAGGAGACAGAGATTGGCGACCATCCGGAGGGCTGTGACAGAGGCTTCGCTGGAGGTTCAAGTAAGATTGGTCCATCTAACCATGATTGTTCCTAGATCAATCATGGGCTAGAGCTGCTCTGGTAGTTCTAGGGTTATGAAGGTTTCATGATGTTATTTGTATTTCGTGTGTAAAACTCCGTACAACACTACCTGTGGTTTGTTTTATTTAAGATTGCACGTATTTAATCCATACTCATAGTCGTTTTGTGCATCAATAATCGTTGTGTAGAGTCTGAATACATAACATGGTTATTGGTTGAGTGCGTTCACTGTTGAGCAGGGTTTAATGTTATAATTCTAAGTGAAGGAATTCCGAAGTCTTATTTGAACTGTCTTATATAAATATTTGTTAATTGAATCATTATATGGGTTGATAAATAGGATGAAGAGTATAACTTTATAGTACCTATAAAGGGAGATCAAATCGAGTTAGAGTACTAAGTGCACGGGAAATAATTGATTCTGATAGTACCTAGAAAGGGGGGTAAATTATACATCTTGCTCCGAGGATATTCGCACGTGTCAAACGCTTATCTACTTGTGTCTATAGAGTCGATTTGCATGGCCTAGTGATGCGTCCACAAACCACAGGGCAGAGTCGGACATCATCACACGAAAATATGAATTTATAAGTGAAATTGGATGACCCGACGAACTACCTATTATCTTACTTGATCACAACTCACCTTTTTTTTATTCTTGTTATTTATTTCAGCTATTTCAATTGATAGTTGTTACTTAAATCTACACCATTAAATTACCAAACATAGTCCGAAATAAACTAGAATATAATCAAATTGATATTTATCCATCCCGTGGGTTCGATATTGTAACTTGGTCACCTTCGAAACTACAGTTGATATCCTTACACTTGAGGATTAATTTGTGTTGAGAAAACCCCTATCAATGAACGACACTCACAAGAATAAACTGAATCATGCGACTTGTCATGATTTCAAAAGGCTCAAAATCTCACATGGCTATACGAATGAATGAGCACTTCTAATAAAGCTACATAGCTAATTATCCATGCATATAATCAAATTTCAAGCATCTCAATACCAAAGCACAATCTCAAATTATTTCTCAAGTACAATCACACATATAATCAAGTGCTAAGAAAAATCGGAAAATCATCCTAGAGAACCATAAATCGACCAAACTAACGCTAGGACCAGCAAACGACACACGACAAACAACACAAAACACGAAACCTGGAAATCGCAAAAAATCAAATCCTCAACATCATCGAATAATTCAAAAATATTAAGAATCCACAAAAAATTGACCCTCCAAGCAACAACAAAATGCAGAAAATTTACTTCGGCACTGCAAGACAAGGTATGTACGTAACCAGCACTACAAGACAAGGTATGTACGTAACCGGCACTGCAAGACAAGGTATGTACGTAACCTCCCCCCAAACTTAGATCAAATAAAGTGAGAAGCTAAGTGTGCAAAGAAGTATATACCGCAGTCAAGCAACCCCTAATAAAATTCTTACACCAACACAGACATATAAAATCAATTAAAACGGAAGGGACAGCCCCAACAGGCGCTCATGTTTAACGTCGGAGAGTCACGACGGATACCTCTTTTTGAACTACCGGATCTGAGGGAAGTCTTCTCGCATTCTTACCTTCAAGTACTTCTTCCCTCTCTTATTCTCTACTCCAACCACCTCACCTTTCTTTGTCACTGCATCAAGACTCTTTGAATTCTTTTCCTCCCATGACTGACTTGATTCCTTCTTGTCAATCCTCCACTCAATTGTAGGCTCAACCTGCGTAGCAAAACAAGGATCAAACAAGTTAGAATTTTCAACACCAATATAAGAATAAAAATCGGGAGGTAAATTCGGAGGCTTCAAATATGGATCATCAATCTTTCCTGCAACCAAGAGATTACTAAACATCACATTAGAGTTAGTAGTAGGAAAAGTAAGAGATACGCTTGTTGATGCGATCTCCTCTACCACTTCAATTCTTTGGCTCTTATGCTTCTCTTTCTTGGCAGCAGGCTTCATCTCCTCCTCAACCGTAGACTTCATATTCTGATTCACCCTGGCATCACCCAATGCAAGTAACTTCTCAAGATAGTCAACACATGCTGCTTGTTGGTAATTCTGCATGTGTCCCCAAGTGTAGGGAATTAATTGTAGTTCCAGGTGTGACCAAGTCAAAAATAATAATATCATTCCCCAAAGATAATTATATATATATTATCTAATCTAATTATGACTATTATAATTTAAGACAAATCTGGCTGGTTTTAGAGAATTACTAAAAATAATAATGCAGCAAATAATTAAATAAGGAAAATATTCAAGAGAGAAGATAGATAGCACTAGGTAATCCAGTTAAATTGGTCAAATCAAGTCACTAGACAATCGGTTAAAATCCCTGCAGTTCTTATGAAAGCATCACTTAATTATGTTAAACCCCTTTGGTCAAGTAAACTTAACACATAAATCTGGTTCAAACTCTCAGATGCAGAAGAATGATTCCTACTCCCTTTCTAGGTACTTAAGAATTCATCCCAAATTTCCACCTAACAATCTAAGATAGAAATATTAAGTGTCCAATATTAATAATTCTAATGAATAAAGGTTATATGGTTAAGTCCCCTTTCCCCATAATAGGTTGACAAATACTCTTACCTCCAAAACACAAGCAATAAGCGTTAGCATGCAATAGGTATTGACATGCACTTTAATAAGGACAAATCATACAAGGCAAAATATAAGTCTCAAATCAAAGCATTAATAAAGGAATAAGTATACTGCAGATATCCAACCTTAAATCTAGATCATTAATTTAAACCAATTCAACCTTAAAACCTAGCACTATCCAAGAAGTACTAGCCCATGGTGTTACAAGCAACACCCATGGTTAGGTAAGAAAACAATCCCATAGGTCTATTATTCAAAATAAAGAATGTAAGAATAAGAAAAACCCTAGTTATGGTGTGATCCTTTGTTCTTTCCTCCGTGATTCTGAACCTCCTTGTTCTCCTTCTCAAGTAAGCAATACCGATGAACTCCCCGAGATGGGTGGATGGGATGGTAGGGTATGAAGAATTATGGAGAGCTGTGGAGAGTTGGGGTTTGGAACACCCCAAGGGCTCTTTTTATAGTTGGGCACTGATAATTCCCGAATTATGACTCAAAAGTGGACTTTTTCACGTCAAAAACACGAACGGGCCAAAAAACGACGAAACGAGCTCGCTGGGAAGTGGCACGAGTCGTGCAATAGGTGGCACGAGTCGTGCCAGGTGCATAATGTCGGAATTTCTCAACAGATTGGCGCACGGGCGCTGGCTGGGTGGTCGGCGCGAGTCGTGCCAAATCCCCGCAAGAGTCGTGCCACCCGTCGGCAGCCTGCGCGACCTCACGGTTTTGCTCATAACTTCTTCATCCGATTTTTTCAATTAAGGTGATTTTTGCGCTCACACGATCCTCTCTTCCTTAGCTTTCCAACCATGTAAAGAATTTCTGAAAATTTGTCCATTTGAGTATGAAACGACTCGTGCAAAGTGGCACTGGTCGTGCTGGTCGGCACAGCTTGCGCGCCTTCACCGTTTTGATCATATCTCCCTCATCTGACCTCCAATTGAGGTATTTCTTGAGCCAAAATGACCTTCTCTTCAGTGGCTTTCCAACCACATATTACATGATTAGTTTGGACTTTCACAAAGATACAGAAAAATTATCCAAAGAGGACATGCATTTTTCAGCATTCTTTCACAATTACACTCTTCTTTCCAACTTTGCACTTTTAATCCGTTTTCCACCTAAAAATATGAAATAACACCTTAAATGCACCAATATCTTAGATACATGAGAATTAACTATTTAGTGCTAAAATACGAATATAAATTCCACAAAACGGTGCTAAATCGGACCCTAAAAATATGCAGATTTTCACACTAATCAAACCCCCAAACTTAAGATATTGTTCGTCCCCGAACAATGAAAAAGAACAAAGAAGAAGAAAGTTAGTGTGTAAATCTAAGGGAAACCAAAGGATATGATTACTAGGCCATTCAATACACAATTGTCATTAACTCCGGTCATGCAACTCTCATTACATGCAATAATTCATTCATAGTATACAAGTTAAGACAACCACCACCAATTAAAATGCTCCATCAACTTATTCTCAGTGGAAGTATATCACTCTCACTCAAGTGTAAAAGATGTACACTTATAAGGTATGGTGTTTACGCTCAAATTCAATTCAAGTGCATGCGTAACCATGAGCTTGCCAAGCGTCTCAAACTCTCCACCACTAAAAGTATGATTCGACAATGGGATCAAAAAGGACTTTTACTAGGATATAATGCTGGCTCTTTGGTAAGGGTAAGAAACATACGGACAAAGTAACTCAATTAGTAGAGAATTAAAACCGGAGATCTTTTGTACTGCAGATTTTTACACTTCAAGGCTATCCAGCTTCATGCTCTTCTAATTTTCTTTTTCTCTCATTTCCTTCAAGCTTCAACATACTTTTTTTCCTTTTCTTTTTCTTTTCTCTTCTCGAGGTACCAGTTTCGGGCACTACTTCTAACATTTCGGGGTACCAGTTTCAGGCACTACCCCTCAGCAATTTATTTTTCAGCTTATAGTTTTCAGCTCATAATCACTTGTACAGCTCCAAATATTTTACTCCTTCCGAACTCTATGAAAATCAACTCACACACTTTGACATCATTTAATTCTCCACTAAATATAGGAATTTAAGGCTCAAATAGGATATCAAAGTGGCTATCTTCGTAGGTTGCCAAAGAAATAAGGCTTTTAGGCTCAAAAGGGCTAACTACGGATATATAATTATTTGGTAGGAAATTATTTGGCAAAGTGACTCATAAAAATCAAAGATGGCTAAAATCATCTCTCATCATCTAACATAACATGCGGTCTCAAGTAAGACAAGAGACAAGTTCTAGAATACACACACAAGAATGATACTCACCAGAAAGAAATATCATGTGTTTATGTACATGATCAAAAGGCTCAAAATCTCACATGGGTTTTAAAGTAACAAGTAACAGAGCACTCTTCATGGTAAGCAATGTCTCACAAGTACACATAGAACTTCATACCACAATAAAACTTAAGTACAATACCATCATCAATTTCAAGAGCATAAGAATTTCTGGTGTAAATCTAACAAATAAATCCTTACTAAACACATAACCAGATACTCAAACTATAACACCTCAACTACTCAAGAATCAACACAATATCCCATAATAATTAAAATAAGGAATCGAATGCACCTGATTTTCTCCTCCAACTCTTGCAAACTCCTCAAGTCATCCAACTCGGTCAGGCGTAGGCCTCAGATAGAACTCACTTCTCTTTATCACCACTCAAACACAATTCATCAGTAAAATCATAGGAGAACTTAAAAATTCAATCAAAAATAAAATCACTCCAAATCTAGGAAACACACAAGACATACACAAGACACTTGGAAAGTTGCAAAAAAAATTCGAAAGATCGAAATAAATTCCGAAAATTCTAAAAAAAAATCAACCTCCAAGCATCACACACAAGTGAAGAAAACTTACCTCGGTGCTTCAAGACATTGGGATGCACGTCCACCCCCCCCCCCCCCCCCCCCCCAAACTTAGTTCAAACTAAGTGAGAAACTAAGTTTGTAAAAAGTGATTACCATAGACGAAGAAGCACCTAATAAAAATTCCTACACCAAACAAAAACATTAAAGCAATAAAACAGGAGGGTAAGCCCCCAACAAGCACTCATGTTTAACGTCGGAGAGTCATGACGGAATGCAGAATATGTAGACTACTGATTAAGAGGGCGGTCCTCTTTCATCTTTACCTTCCAATACGTTCTCCCCCTCTTATCATCCACACTTGCCACCTTACCTTTCTTAGGCACCATAGGATTAGTAGAATCTCCTTTCTCAATCTTTCTCACCTCATTCCTGTCAATCTTCCACTCAATTTCAGAATCACTCCTATCACTATCAAGATCAAGGTCAGGATAAAATTGATCACAAAATAAAGAAAGAGAGAAAGGACTTTCAAATTTGTTGGTAATCGGTGGTAAGTTAGGAGGCTTCAAATAGGCATCATCTCCTCTTCCTTTGTCTACATCCTTCTTTTCAACCTTAACTACCACATCCTCCGCCACCTTCAAAGGCGATGGTTCTCTTGCACTTGCAACCTTGAGGCTCGCAGTAGTCGGCCTAAGCTTTCTTGCTAAATCCCTGCAATCAGATTTATTTAAATATTCAATGTATCCATTAGAAAGCTCATCATACCTGTCATCAAAATCAGTAGAAAGAAAAGCAAGAAGTTTGCTTCGGCTCTTTTCAACAGGATCCTTAGACAGGATCAAAGGCAAGTTATCCTCCGTTGCCCCCTCTACTTCTTTGATGCTTCTACACTCTTGCATATCAGTAGGCCACTTCATAACTCTCTCAAGTGAAAAGACAACTTCTTCATCATTAACTTGCAACTTAAGTTCTCCCTTCTTCACATCAATATTTGCTCCTGCAGTCGCAAGGAACGGCCTTCCCAAAATTAGAGGAACTCTATCATCATCGTCTTCTTCCATGTCTAACACAATGAAGTCCACTGGAAATATGAACTTTCCAACTTTCACTAAGACATCTTCAACTACCCCCTGTGGATAGGTCAAGGATCTATCAGCAAGCTGCAATGCTACAGATGTCGGCTTCAGCTCCCCCAAACCAAGCTTGATGAATACGGAATAAGGCATCAGATTTATACTAGCCCCCAAATCACATAAGGCTCTCTTAGCTTGTCCTTTTCCAATTTCATAGGGTATGGTGAAGCTTCCCGGATCTTTCAACTTCGTAGGAAGTTTCTTTTGTTTCGCAGAACTGCAGCTCTCTATCTTATTCACTGACTCGCCTCCAGTCAAACTCCTCTTCTTAGACATGATGTCTTTCAAGAACCTTGCATAATTGGGCATCTCTTCTAAGGCTTCTGCAAAAGGAATATTGATATGGATTTTCTTAAATATCTCCAAAAACTTCTTGATTTTTCATCCAATCCTTTCTTCAAAAATTGTTGTGGAAACGGAATTGGATTCTTTGTCTTTGGAATCCCCCAAATATCCCTTTCAAACTCCTCTCATTTTTCTTTTTCAGCTCTTTCTGCCTTAGCTCTTTGCCACTTTTTCAACTTAACTTCAGGTTCTGTCGACTTTTCTGCAGTTTCAGGCATCTGGGAACCATTCTGGACAAGTTCAGCAATGCGAGGATCGAGACAAATTTCCGACATTTCTGTTGGAGGGCCACACGAGTCGTGCCAGATAGGCTCACGAGTCGTGCCGGTGTCGTGTCGTCCACAATCAGAGAGTATTTCGCCCCCGCACGAGTCGTGCCGGCAATTTGCAAGATCGTTTCGCCAATCCTCGGCGGTCGTGCCACATGTTGTTGCCCCCGTCGGCTGGCACGATGTGCACGGTGCACTGATTATGGGGCCGCACGAGTCGTGCCAACCTTCAGATTTTTTCGACCTTCAGATTATGGGGTCGCACGACGTGATCATCCTCGTCCGATTTTTCGACCTCCGTTTCAACTTCAGACCATTCTGATGGCATTGTTGGACCTTTGTACTGTGTTCCACTCCTTAGGGTGATAGCCATAACTTTCTCCTTTAGGTTCTTCACCGTTTGGGATGGAAACTTACCTTGTTGCTCTAGTCTCCCTACTGCAGCATGTAATTTTCCAAGAGCAATATCCGTCTCTTTCTACTTCCTTTCAGATTGCTCATTAGTAGATATCATCAGCTTGACCATCAAATTTAACTGCTCCCCTTGTTGTGCTATCAACAGTTTTAACTCATCATCCAATGGTGCTTTTCCTTTAGCTGGTTTATGTGCTAGATCAATTCCTGGAGGAGGCCCACTTGCATTATTTGGGTTAGCATAAGACAGATTATCATTCCTTCTTTGATTGTTAAAGTTGGAATTTCCTTGGTAATTCCCTTGCTGATTACTAGGCCTGAAATTCTGTACATTCCTATAGTCCCCTTGAAAATTCTGACCCATGGCATAATTAACTTCCTCCATCTGATCTTTATCTCCTTTATGACCAGCTTCTTCTCCTCTGCTTCCTAGTGCCATGCGATCCATCTTCTTATGCAGCTCACTGAGTTGACTCTTTAATTCTGATAGCTCACTGCTGTTGACCTGAACTTCTAATTTAGCCACTTTATCAAAAGCGACTCCATCTGATCTCTCCATAGGCCAATCATATGTGTTAGATGCCATCTCAGCAAAGATCTCTTCTGCTTCATCTGCTGACTTTTTGAAAATTGATCCTCCTGGTGTTGCGTCCACCAACACTCTTGATTCACTCAATAGGCCTTGATTAAAGAAGCCTAAGTAAGTGTCTTTTGTAAATCCATGTTGTGGACCACAACGCAACAGGTCCTTGAACCTTTCCCACACTTCATAGAAACTCTCCAAGGCTCCTTGTTTAAATAGTGTGATTTTTTGCTTCACCTTAAAGCTCTTGGAGGGTGGGAAGTACTTATTCAAGAACTTATCTGCCAACTGCTCCCATGTAGTACAACATCCTGCAGGAAGGTTATTGTACCACTCTTTGGCTTTCCCCGTTAGTGAGAATGGGAAAAACCTCATTCCGATAGCATCCTCCGGGACATTCCTATGCTTCTGCGTCCTTGCATACTCATCGAATAATTGCAGATGCTGACTAGGACTCTCCAAAGGATTACCACTGAACTGTTGTGCTTGTACCATTCAAATCAGTCCAAACGGTAGCTCAAAATTCTCCGCAGTGATTGCATGTCCATTCAATCCAGTATTCGTGGTATGCTTCAACTTATACTGGTCCCTCATGGGAGTTGGGGCCTGATTGTCAGCCATCTTAGCTAATTTTACATGTGCTCACGCAGCTGATCAGAAAAGCAATTAAAAATTTAACGTCCTAAAATCAAAATAAATCATAAAAAATAATCAAATAAATAAATCTAAAAATTATCCCCGGCAGCGGCGCCATTTGCTTGTTGGTAATTCTGCATGTGTCCCCAAGTGTAGGGAATCAATTGTAGTTCCACTGTGACCAAGTCAAAAATAATAATATCGTTCCCCAAAGATAATTATAGATCTATTATCTAATCTAATTATGACTATTCTGATTTAAGACAAATCTGGCTCGTTTTAGAGAATTACAAAAAATAATAATGCAGCAAATAATTAAATAAGGAAAGTATTCAACAGAGAAGATAGATAGCACTAGGTAATCCAGTTAAATTGGTCAAATCAAGTCACTAGACAATCGGTTAGAATCCCTGCAGTTCTTATGAAAGCATCACTTAATTATGTTAAACCCCTTTGGTCAAGTAAACTTAACACATAAATCTGGTTCAAACCCTCAGATGCAGAAGAATGATTCCTACTCCCTTTCTAGGTACTTAAGAATTCATCCCAAATTTCCACCTAACAATCTAAGATAGAAATACTAAGTGTCCAATATTAATTATTCTAATGAATAAAGGTTATATGGTTAAGTCCCCTTTACCCATAACAGGTTGACAAATACTCTTACCTCCAAAACACAAGCAATAAGTGTTAGCATGCAATAGGTATTGACATGCACTTTAATAAGGACAAATCATACAAGGCAAAATATAAGTCTCAAATCAAAGCATTAATAAAGGAATAAGTATACTGCAGGTATCCAACCTTAAATCTAGATCATTAATTTAAACCAATTCAACCTTCAAAACCAAGCACTATCCAAGAAGTACTAGCTCATGGTGTTACAAGCAACACCCATGGTTAGGTAAGAAAACAATCCCATAGGTCTATTATTCAAAATAAAGAAAGTAAGAATAAGAAAAACCCTAGTTATGGTGTGATCCTTTGTCCTTTCCTCCGTGATTCTGAACCTCCTTGTTCTCCTTCTCAAGTAAGCAATACCGATGAACTCCCCGGGGTGGGTGGATGGGATGGTAGGGTATGAAGAATTATGGAGAGCTGTGGAGAGTTGGGGTTTGGAACACCCCAAGGGCTCCTTTTATAGTTGGGCACTGATAATTCCCGAATTATGACTCAAAAGTGGGCTTTTTCACGTCAAAAACACGAACGGGCCAAAAAACGACGAAACGGGCTCGCTGGGAAGCGGCACGAGTCGTGCCATAGGTGGAACGAGTCGTGCCGGGTGCATAATGTCGGAATTTCTCGGCAGATTGGTGCACGGGCGCTGGCTGGGTGGTCGGCGTGAGTCGTGCCAAATCCCCGCACGAGTCGTGCCACCCGTCGGCAGCCTGCGCGACCTCACGGTTTTGCTCATAACTTCTTCATCCGATCTTTTCAATTAAGGTGATTTTTGCGCTCACACGATCCTCTCTTCCTTAGCTTTCCAACCATGTAAAGAATTTCTGAAAATTTGTCCATTTGAGTATGAAACGACTCGTGCAAAGTGGCACTGGTCGTGCTGGTCGGCACAGCTTGCGCGCCTTCACCGTTTTGGTCATATCTCCCTCATCTGACCTCTAATTGAGGTGTTTCTTGAGCCAAAATGACCTTCTCTTCAGTGGCTTTCCAAACATATATCACATGATTAGTTTGGACTTTCACAAAGATACAGAAAAATTATCCAAAGAGGACATGCTTTTTTCAACATTCTTTCACAATTTCACTCTTCTTTCCAACTTTGCACTTTTAATCCGTTTTCTACCTAAAAACATGAAATAACACCTTAAATGCACCAATATCTTAGATATATGAGAATTAACTATTTAGTGCTAAAATACGAATATAAATTCCACAAAACGGTGCTAAATCGGACCCTAAAAACATGAAGATTTTCACACTAATCACATGCATCGTTAGATAAACTCTCAAACTCTGCATCTGACAGGGTGAAGTCCTCTACTACTTCCACAGACTTGCAGTGCTGCTGATCTGTAGGCCACTGCATCTCCTTATTCAAAGAAAAGACGATCTCCTTATCATTAGCCCTCAGTCTCAACTCTCCTTTGAACACATCTATGAGAGCCCTTCCAGTTGCAAGGAATGGACGCCCCAAGATCAGAGGCGCTCCATCCTTGTCATTCTCCATATCTAGAACAAGGAAATCCACAGGAAAAGTCAAATTGGACACCTTCACAAGCACATCTTCAATAACTCCTTCACGGTATGTCAACGACCGATCTGTTAACTGTAGGGCAACAGACGCAGGTTTCAACTCCCCCGAACCAAGCTTCTTGAACACTGATAAAGACATCAAATTTATACTGGCTCCTAAATCACACAGTGCTCTCCTAGATGGTCATTTTCCAATCTCACAGGGAATGATGAAGCTGCCTGGATCCTTCAATTTTTCTGGAAGCTTCCTCTGAATAATAGTGCTGCAGTTCTCCGTTAAATTCACTGTCTCCACACTGTTAAGCTTCCTCTTTCTGGAGATGAGTTCCTTGATAAACCTTGCGTAATATGGCATCTGATCCAATGCATCTGAGAAAGGAATAGTGACTTGGACATCCCTCATAACATCAGCAAACTTTCTGAACTTCTCATCAAGGCTCTTTGACATGAATTTTTGAGGGAAAGGAATTGGTACCTTCGCTATCGAAAGTCCCAAACTATCTTTCTCGAATACCACCTCCGTTTCTCTCAATTTCTTAGCTCTATGCCATTTTTTTATCAGAAATTTCCAGTTCTGACAGACTCTGAAAAGAATTCGGATGCGCTGGAAAGCCCGGAGGGTGTCTCGCCGGCTCACTCGGCTCGAGCAGTGCACAAACCTGGCCGAGTGGGGTCTGGTTCGAACCGGAGGAGCCTTCTGAACTGGTCTGCACCCCACTCGGCTGCAACTCGGCCGGTTCAGAGGCCAGCTCGGCTTGAGCTGGCTGCCGACCTGCATCCGAGCGGCTCGGTTCCTCCCCTGTTCCGTCCTGCTTCTGTTCTGCTTCATTCTGCATCAGTTCTATTATGTCCTGCATCAGTTCTGGACCTTTACACTGCTTTTCGGATCTCAAAGTGATCGCGTGGCACTCCTTCGGGTGGATTTCTGTATCTGACAAAAATTTTCCCTTCTAAATCTGCTAATGCTGTTGATTTACCATTGTGGAGATTTGACCCATAGAATATGTGAGACTCTGCAATTGCTTATTGACTTCTTCATGCTGCTTTGTCATATTCGAATCCATGAGTACAATGCAGTTGTTGATCTTGTCAATATCTCCATCAGTTTTCTTCATATACCTGGCCAACACTTAATCAATACCGGCCTTTCCTTCTTCAGTCTTGGAACCATGGTCAAAATTAGGAGGATACGGAACTGCATTATTCGGATTTGAATATGCAAAGTTCTCATGTCTTGGTTGGTTCTGTCAATTCCCTCCTTGATTATTGGGACCTCCCCATTGGTTATTCCTTTGATTTGAATTACCTTGAGGGTACCTATTTCCTTGCCAATTCTGAGGAGCTCTTGAACCTTGAAGACTCTGCCCCATAGCCCAATTAGTATCCTCGACCTCTTAAAGGTTCATCACCACATCATCACTTTGCAGGTCCTCGGTTGCCTCCCCCATTATTACCTGATATCAGAGTAATCAGGATCTTGTTCATCTGTTCCAATTGAGCGACAACCTTATCAGCTTCAGAAAATTTCTGCTCCACCTGTGCGACTTTACCAAGTATGTAAGTCCCTCGGACCCTTTCAGATGGCCAATCTCTAGAGTTCATAGAGATTTCATCAAACAGTTTTTCCACGACATTGGATATCTTGCCAAAGATTATTCCTCCAGCAGAAGCAGCAACCAACACTCTTGCTTCATTGTCAAGGCCATTGTAGAAAACACTGATAAGCTCAGACTTCTTGAATCCATGCTGTGGGCATCTCCTCAGCGTATCAGTGAATCTTTCCCAAGCCTCTCCAAACAATTCATCTCTTCTCTGCTTGAATTGATTGATCTCCTGTTTCAGTAATAGCACCTTACCCGGTGGCATAAATCGATCCACAAATAACTGCTGCAACTCAGTCCAGTTTGAGCAACTATCTCCCTTCAACTTATCATACCACTCCCTTGCCTTATCAACCAATGAAAACTGAAAAACCTCATCTTCCATCTATCATTAGTAGCATCAGCAGTTTTCACGGTATCCATGTAGCTATTGAAACGTTTAAGATGGCTGTAGGGCTTATCAAAAATGCCTCCGGCGAAGGGGTTTTTCTCCACCATATTAATCAGGGTTGGCCTTATGTCATTCACTTCATCAGCTTGAATGGCTCCAACTACGCCTGATCCTCCTAGATTGGTGGACTTAAATGTCTCTCGGATGACTATGTCATCCTCATCAGTTCTATCTCCCATGTCTGCTATTTCTGATTCTGATTCTGATTCAGCTTCAGCTTCTTCTGGGTTCTGATTTTCTATCTGCTCTTTTCCTTCTCTACGACTGCTTTTAGATCTGTTGTATCTGTTTTCTTCTTCGTAATTGGTACCTTAGCAGTTGTGGAAGGTGCTTTGAGATTCTTAACTGCTCCTCTCCTTTTCCTTGCAGACGCTTCAACTTTCGGATCAAATTTGAGATCTTGCATTCCCTTCTTTGACCTAGTGAGCATGCAACTCAAGAAAAATTCAAGTCAAACACAATTAAATCTCAACAAAAATATTCTAATTAAATAAGTAATAAAAGACAAATAAACAATTAAAACTGTCCCCGGCACAACGGCGCCAAAAACTTGATAGGCTTTTTCTGCGCACTATAATTTAATCCTCAAGTACAAGGATATCAATTGTAGCAGCAAGTTCCCAAGTTAAGTTATCGATCCCACTGAGACAACTAATTATTTATTTTACTATGAATTACTAATTAATCAGAATTGAGTAACTAATTTCCAATGTTTTGTAGTGAATTAATTATCTAAATTACTGAAATTATAAATAACTAAATAATTAAAAGCAATAAAAATAAAAGCAAGTTTTAACCAAGAGATGACGAACAGTTCTATGGTATCAGTTAGAGATCAATTAATTTGGGTTATTAGACTTACGATTGTTCATTCATGCAGTTTCACTAAAAATACACCACATATCCCTGTTATCCCACCGAATATGATTCGATTCAAAGCTAACAGTCTAATCTGGTTTAAATCCTAAGGTGCGCAAATATTACCAAGCCTTATTCCTAGATACTAATCAAAGCAAGCAACAATACCTCCGGATGGTAAGCCCGACTAACAAGATATTTTCTAGAATTACTACAAGGTTCTATTCACTTCCTACTTGATTGTCTAATTGCATTGTTCTACTAAACTAATCAAGTATTTGATTTACCAGTTCATGAAATTAATGTGTTTATAGCGGAACTACTTCAATCCCTAACAGATAGACAATACCAATCATGAACGCACACAAGCTAACACAATATTCCAAGCATTATAGCGGATGTCATGAATATACTATGAAGACGTTACGAAGCAGATAAGCAAGTCTGAATAAAATAAGTAAAATCAAAAGCTCAACTGCATAAAATCTCAATCTTTGGTCTAAATCCCCAAATCAATTAAATCAGTCCATCAAACCCTAGAACTGTATATAAAATTAGCCCATGAGGTCACAAGCAACACTCATGGCTAAGCAATTCATACCAAAAATCAAAGTAAAAGAAAGAGAAAGATGGGAATTATGAAACCCTAGTGTAGACGTAGTCTTTCGTTCTTTCTCCGTCTCTCCAATTGCTCGATTATCCCTTGATTAGCACTTGGAACCCTCTTGGAAGTGGATGGATGATGAAATCAAGTTGTTAATCTGATATGGAGGTGTTGGAGGTGTGAATTGATGATGGGTTATGGATGGGTTCTCTCCAATTTGTGTCTTGATCTCCCTAATTGTTTCTTGGATGTTGCAGGGCTGTTTTCGCCATCAAAACTCCTTCAGAAACACGATCTGAGGGTATATATACGCAGCAGAATTGAACAGGCCGCAACTGGGCTCGGAACTGGGCCACTCGGTACCCAGCTCGGGCCGATCTGGGTCTGGAACTTGCCGAGTGGTAGCCGAGCTGTATATGGATGAAAAGCTGACATTGAGAGGGTGATTTTGGGCAACAGCTCGGCAGAAATTGGCCACAGCTCGAGCCGAGCGGCTTCCCGAGTGGGCTGTCGAGCTGCAGTGACTGCAGTGCGCGATCTCACCGTTTCAAGCATAACTTCCTCATACAAACTCCAATTTGAGTGATTCTTGCGCCAAAACGATCCTCTCTTCCATGGCTTTCTATCCATATAAAGAACTCATAGAAACTCTAACATTTGAATATGTAAAAAGTCATGAAAAGTGGCTGTTCGGTACAACATGCGCGACGTTATCACTTTGATCATAACTTTCTCGTATGGAATCCGATTGGGATTACGTCAAAATGACCCTCTTTTCTGTGGCTTTCCAACTATATATAACATGATCAATTTGGACTTCTATAAGAATACAGAAAAATTATGCAACGTGGACGTGCGTTTTTCAGCATTTCTTCACACTTTCATTCTTCATTCCAACTTTGAACTTTTGATCTTGTTTTACCCTTCAAAACTCAACAAAACACCTTAGTAGCATCTTAATTATACAAGATATGAAAACCATGCCATTCTATACAAAATCATGGTCACATTCTATCAAAAACAATTTATCGAACCACAGGGAGGAATGCACTAGAGTTTAAGCGATCTCAAGTTTATCGTGATTTTATAAGGACGACGGAAAGGAGGATAGAGGATAAGAATGCAAATGAATGCAATACAAGAAATAAAAGATAGAATGAATGCAAAGATAGAATGGGTTCCAAATGATGCAAGGATGAGATTAACTACAATCATGGCATAGACAATAAAGACATTATGCAATTAATTCTAATCTCTCATGAACAAGGCATAGAAGCGATCACTAAATCCACCTAAACTCTCTCTCGAGACGGATAGGATGTAGGCCCTCAACAAGGCTCCCAAAAGCACTTAAGATCGATACCATAGCGAACACCTCCCACTAGGTACAAATTACTCTACGAGTTCCCTAATTAAGTACTAAATCATAGGCAATATTCCCTTTTAAGGTACTATGAATTCACTAATGGTTTGGGTCTTCTCATCTAATCAACCAACCTCTCGATCAAGCTAATCAAATGTTCTATCAAAGGGTTCTAAATCTAGAATGATATCTCTATCACATTCTAAATTAATGCACATGAAGTGTATGATGAAATGATTCAATAAACTATCCTAAACACATAATTGATTTCTCAATCAAATCACATGCCCATGACAATTAATCACACATATCATCATATAAATCAAGCAATGAACAATCAATGATAGAAATAACACAAAGCCCATTCAAGATTAAAATCAAATTGCATAAAAACTAAATTATCCAACACCAATCGTGGAGCTAATCTCACAAAGGAGATTAGCCTCTCATAGTCACAAGAAATTCAATATAGACATTAAAATCCTTACAAACCATGATCGATCTATAAAGAAATACACAAAAATTAGATTTAGATTCCCCATTTGAAGTGATTCAATGGAGATCTCCTTCTTTTTCTTGTGATCTCACTCTCCTTTGCTTCCTTGATCACTTGGATGGTGGATTTGATGGAGGGGACCAAGTGTAGATGGATGGATGGAGAATGGATGAAAGAGATGGTGTGAAATGAAGAGAATTGTGTGTGAACTATGTGAACAGTAGAAACCCTTGCCAAAATCTGATCTAAAATTGAAGTATTGGGTATTTATACCCCTTGGGAAGCTTCTAGAAGGATTCTGATAATTTAGCAGTTTTTTACACAACACGACTCGAGTGCTGTAACACGGCTCGAGTCGTGTCACGTTCTGGCGGCAAATCTCGGCAGCTGACTGAGCTCGCGTCGTGTCGGCAACTCGACTCGAGTGTGGGTACTGGGCAGTGCTGCGCAACACGGTCACAGGGTGGTCGTGTTGAACGAATTGATGGCCGCGCACGGCCATTCTGGACAGGCCCGTGCACGACAGCTTGACTCGTGCGGCGACAGCTCGACTCGAGCTCCAGCACTCGGCTCGAGTCGGTCGTGCTCTGCTCCTCTTCTTCACTGTTTTGGCTCGTTCTCTCTCGTTTCAACTCCGAATTGAGATTCGCTTTTTCCTATGCCTTCCTTATCATATCTAGCATCCAATAAAAACACAAAACACAACCAAATAACACATAAATACGGATAAAATAATACGAAAACGGATATAAAAATACACTAAAATCTAGGTGAAAATATCACTCATCAGGGACCCATCACAAGATATCTTGTGCAACATTAACCTCGTCTTTGGACAAAAATTAACTACAGGGGTAATCTTGCTGTAATAATCAAGTACTGATAATAAGTTCTGTCAAACAAAAGTCTATCTTTGGACCGACTAATGTTCACATGAACATTCCAAATAATTATCACACACTTATTATCACATGTGCTTTATTATTCTATCAAACTGTGCCTACCTTTGGGCCGAACACAGAACACATAAATAATTACACTCATCTATGTAATTTCAATAAAGTCGCACTCCACACACAGAAGCTACTATGGCAGCATGAGGCTTTGATTGACTAGATTGAAAAATTACTAGACCAATTAAACAAATATTTAAAATAAATATTTATGTTTAATTGAACGACATTAAAAAAATGTCTCCCCAAATTTAATTTAATTAATTAAATTCCACCAATCAAATGGGAATATTAGATGATTCAAATATTTAAAATAATGATAGATTTCTTAATTTAATCAAGAATTCCATATCCTAATTTAAAATAATTTAAATTAGGCAAATATTCTTAATAAAACTATTATATGTATACCATACGAATAATAAGAATGTTTGTTGACAACCAATTAAATGCTCCATAATATCAACTTCATTGGCGTTAATTTAAATAATTAAATAATGAGCATTAGTTAACAAAATATCTGCCAAGCTTTAATTCTTTTATTTACATAATTATTATTAATATAGAACATAAATCACATCCTAAAAGAACTTAATGATTTTAAAACTTAATTACCCACATGATTTTGAGTGTATACACATACATGATTCCAATCCAGAGAAATTCACATGTATACCAAATTAATAAAATAACACATTACAGCATGTAATTACTGCATTAAACATTTGTGACAAATCCTTAGTCCAAATTTATGTGGTCTACCAAAAAAAACTATCCAAATATGCATAGGCCACATGAGATGGGTAAATCAATTAGTGAATTCCGAATTTAATCTCACCAAATATACTGTACCTAATGGAGTCAAACTGCCAAATAGTATATACAATTTTCTTAATTAAAAAAAATTCCAAATCCTAATTTAAAATAAATTAAATTAGGCTAATATTCTCTACTTAAATAATTATAATTATATTGTCATTCCACGTCTGAAACATTATTGTTCAAGTAACACAAAATTATTTAATTGTCACACATTATGTTTCCATCCATGGAAATAACATCTAATTCGCCTCATTCACATTAATCTGTACATTGCATGAAAGTGATGTTACAAACTAATCAATGCCCAAATAAGTGGAATTAAACCAAAGTTAAGTAAATGCTTCCATGTTAGCAACTCCTCATGAGTCATGATATAAATGTAATGGTAACATCAAATCAATTTAATCAAACAATGATTTGAATCAGAACACCATTACCGAATTCACCAACAAAAGTGTAAAACAATATCAAACAAAGTATATTTGTTAAATCTCAAGAGCACTATCAAATTGCATATTGCCATATGTAAATTTATTATCATAAATCCAAAATTGTGATGCCACAAATACGCAATTGGGCGTATATAATCACCCCAATTAATAATGCAACACAATTACTATATGATTAACCGGATCCATTAAATTTACAATTTAAAAATAACTTTTACACAAATTGCAGGCTCTACTTCACATGAGACTAACATTTGCCATGACTAATTATCAAGTTAAATATGAATCAGATTCCAATAATTGTTGTCCAATAACAACATATTAGCAAAACTCAATTTGTGTGCATTAACACAATAAATATGAATCATCAAGAGTAGTCGAATCCAACAATTAAGGAAATAATAAAATGACAACCCATTTTATTGTCAAATTAAATTTATTATGCCTCCAAGATACCAAATATGGAATCCATTCACATAATGAATAAACTTTAATTCTTCCATAATACACAATTGTCGAATTAGAATAACAATAACTGAATCTTTAGAAATTATATGGGAAATGGGAAAACTAATAGGTATGATGGCGGAGGACGGAGACGAAGCAGCCATTGAGGAAATAATGAAGATAATAGAGGAAAAGGAGAAGCAGGTGATGAGGACTAGGAGTAACAACAAGGTCGATCGATGAATATCCTCTCTTATAATGTGAGAGGTCTGGGAGCAAAGACTAGACGAGATGAGGTACGTGATTTAATTCGAAAAAGAAGGATTGACGTATGCTTCCTGCAAGAATCTAAACTTACTAGTTTTGAAGATAGTATAGGAAGAGAATTGTGGGGGAGTTCAAAAGGTTTGTGGGCAGTGAGAAATGCCGATGGAAGATCGGGAGGGTTAATCACGTTGTGGAATCAGGATAGATTAGATGTGAGAAGCTACTGGGATATTGCAGGCGCAGTAATCCTCAATGGAACTTGGAGAGATGGTCAAATAGAGTGCTACTTGATTAATGTCTATGCATCTTGCAACCCAACAGAAAAGAGAGAATTGTGGGATAGACTTTCGTTGGTGATTCATCAAGTACAGAACATTAGGATATGTATTGCGGGTGATTTTAACTCGATCCGCAGATCGTCAGAGAGGATCGGGAGAAGTTTAGAAATTTACAGAAGAGACATCGAGGATTTCGAAGAGTTCATTAGGAGCTCAAATTTGATTGACCTTCCCCTACAGGGTAGAAGCTTCACGTATTATAGGTCTGATGGCACATGTAAGAGTAGAATTGATAGAATGCTGGTTAACATGGAGTGGTTAAACACTGGCCTGATGCTTACATAATAGGATTGAACAGAGTGTCATCTGATCACTGTCTGTTAGCCATGGAACATAAACCAATTTATTGGGGGCCAATACCATTTAAGAGCTACAACAGTTGGAACAACCACCCCAATTTTAAAGAGTTCATAAATGAAATATGGTCTAACTATGCGGTGATGGGGTGGAGAGGTTTCTGCATTAAAGAAAAAGTTAAAAGATTGAAGCAGGATCTAAGAGTTTGGAGTAAAGAAGTGTTCGGATGCTTAGAGACGAAAATTGAAGAAAGGAAAAGGGAGATTCAAAGACTGGATTTATTTGATGAAGTGTTTGGATTGGAAGAAGAGGAAGTGGTGAAAAGGAACAAAGAAAGGGCTATGCTCTTGTGTGACATGAACAACAGGACCAGAAATCTCAGACAGAAAGCAAAGATTAAATGGATCATGGATGGAGACACAAACTCTGCGATGTATCATCGATATATAAACGGAAGAAAGAAAAAGAATGAGATTGCTGGCATTATGGTTGAAGGGAGTTGGACCCGAGAAGTGAAGGAAGTGAAACAAAGGATCTATGATTTATTCAAAAAGCACTTTGAAGCAAGACAGACAACTAGTATCAAGCCGTCCCATGGTTTCATTTTGAAGACTATATCAGAATTGGATAATCAATTTCTCATTGCTCCGTTCAATGAAACTGAAATTTGGGAGACTATTTGTATTTGCATCAGTGATAAAAGCCCCGGGCCAGACGGTCTTAACATGGCTATCTTCAAAGATTGCTGGGAAACTTTTAAGAATGATTTTTGGGTTTCTTTGAAGAGTTCCACACAAATGGGAGGATCACAAAAGGGTTAAACAACAGCTTCATAACCCTTATTCCAAAGACAGAGGAAGTGGCTGAGGTGGGGGATTTCAGACCAATATCTCTCATCAACGCTCCCTATAAGATTCTAGCAAAGGTGCTTGCCCGAAGAATCAGTTTGGTCCTAGATGGAATTATATCAGAACATCAATCTGCTTTCCTCAAAGGAAGATTAATTTTTGATAGCATCATTGCTCTGAATGAAGTGATTGAGGAAGCCAAGGAGAAGAAATTAGAACTGATGATCTTCAAGATTGATTTCGAGAAGGCTTACGACTCGGTCGAATGGCAATCTCTGATTAAGATTATGGAATCATTTAAATTCCATGGGAAATGGATTGGATGGATGAAAGAGTGCTTCTCAACGGCTAGATCTTCGGTATTGGTAAATGGGAGTGCAACTAAAGAGTTTCAAATGGAGAGGGGATTACGACAGGGGGATCCATTATCACCCTTCCTATTCTTACTGGTGGCAGAATGTATTAGCTCAATTATGAAAAAAGGGGTGGAACTTGGACTGTATGATCCGGCATCAATTGGAAAAGACAGAATAAAGATCAGTCACTTACAGTACGCCGATGACACGGTGTTAATTGGTATGGCTAGTTTGAAGAATGCAATATTCATCAAGAGAGCGCTAATTCTACTTCAACTCTTAACTGGATGGAAGATTAACGTGAAAAAGAGTAGCTTATTTGGAACGAATGTAGAAGAAGGCAGTTTGAGAGATATGGCAGAAGTTATGGGATGTGATATTGGAAAGCTTCCTCTTAAATATTTAGGGGTCGACATTGGGAAATCCTATAATAAGAAGGCTGATTGGGAACCTGTCATAGCAAAGATAAAAAATAGGATTTCAAAATGGAGTGGGTTGAAGATCTCTGGGGCAGGAAGACTCACCTTGCTGAATTCGGTTCTCACCTCTTTACCGCTTTATCTGTTGTCAATCTACCGTGCTCCAAAAAATACCATTCGAGAGATTGAGAGTATCCAAAGACAATTTTTCTGGGGGGGAGTGATAATTTAAACATCAAAAAATTACCTTGGGTCAAATGGGAATCAATTACAGATCCAAAATACTTGGGGGGTCTTGGTATTCGGGAACTTGAAAGTTTCAATATTGCTCTTTTGGGGAAGTGGTCTTGGAGGGGTTTGATTGAGAAAAATAGATTATGGGTTAAGCTAGTAGAGAGTAGGAGAGGGGTGACACTGATGGATATAATGGGGTTCGGTTTGAAACCATGTAATATTAAAATTAGTGGGTGGGGGGGGATATTGTCAAGTCTCTTAAAGATAATAGGGGGGAGTGGTTTAAAGAGGGTATTAGTAGAAAGGTGGGGAATGGCGTGGATACTAGTTTTTGGGAAGATGATTGGACTGGGGAGGGTACTTTGATGTCTAAATTTCCTAGATTATTTCAAAATTGTACAAAGAAAGAGGCGAGGATTAGCGAGATGGGAGAATGAGTTGGAGATGAGTGGAAATGGGGATGGGAATGGAGAAGAGCACTTAGGAGTTTTGAAACTAACGATCTTGATTCTTTGTTGTCATTTATCAACAGGTGCAAATTATCTAAAGAAGCAAAGACACGTGGAGGTGGAAATCAAACAGCAAAGAGATCTACTACGTCAAAGAAGCTTACGAAATGCTGCGAAGGAGGAAAATGACAAGAGAGCAAGATGATGGAAAAATCTATAGTCAAGTTTGGAAAAGTGCTGCAATTCCCAGAGTACAACTTATGGTTTGGAAAGCAATTAAAGGAAGACTTGCCACGACAGTAAACCTTAGAAGGAGGAACTGTCTCCCCTTGAACATTGGAATCATGTGCCCTTTGTGCAAGAATAGAGAGGAAACAGGTGAATATCTATTATTCCACTGCAATTGGAGTTCAAAATTCTGGTCCGAATGCCTTAAATGGTTGGGGGTAAGCACTCCCATTCATGAGTCGATCAAAAATAATTTCCTGTTGTTTGGAGGTCTGTTTTCGATCTAAACTAGGTAATACTATTGCTTTAGTAGTTTGGATGTGTGGTATTTGGTTAATATGGAAAATGAGGAATGATATTGTCTTTGGAGGAGGTAAAGGAGAGGTTATGAAAATTGTTGGGGATATGAAGTGTAGAGTGTGGAGTTGGATAAGGAGAAAGAAAAATACTTCTTCTATCAACATTACTTTTAGATCTTGGTGGAAAGGAGGACAGGGGAAACGTAGCTTCGAGGAGATGTTGCTATCTTAAAATTTTTAATTCATTAGAATGTCGAAAATGTGTGTGTTATTAATTGGTATTTTGGTAGGTGGTTTGTAGGATGTATGGCGTAGTATTGTTGGACTACACTCACTCCATGATTGTAGTGTTTCTGTATTGGGGTATTTCTCATTACCCAGTTCTTATTAATAATATTTTTTTTTGCTGTTCAAAAAAAAAAAATAACTGAATCTTTAAAATTGGAGGAAAATTGCTGTATTAATTTCACCAAATTTCAATCATAATGACACACGCGGAATTCAAGACAAAAACTTATTATCAAGAATTGAATTCATGTATCAAAATTAATCAATGAACAAAAATTAGGACCAAATCATTCAATAATTTGATGACTAAATTCAATCATCTTTTCTATTTACGTGATAAAATACCACCCATATATTGAGTAATCAACATAAGTGGTATAGCAAATTCGAGAAGCTTTAATCTTTAAATTTTAAAAAAGTGATTTCTTAAAAAACAATTCAAATACAAATATTTGAATTTAGACAAAATTTACAGATCTCAGAGAATCATAAATAGGGTGGCTCTGATAGCACTTGTTGGAAATTAATCCATGGAACCTTAAACCCTATTACGATTAACGAGATCAAAATTATAATGCGGAAGCGTACCTGATCCAATAAGTCCTCCAGGCGGAACATGAACTCGGGATCAGTGGTTTTATGACCTTCCTCAACTAAGCCTCCTTATTCCTTATGGGGACCGTAGTAATCCCTCCCGATGGGGAGAAGAGAAGACCATGTGCGGCTTAGTATATTGGGGACCATAACCTGGAAGCCTTTATATACTACACAACTGGGCCACTCATTATCACCCAGTCATTTAGTATTGGGTATCTACTCAATAAGTCCATATCATTTATTATTATAGCCCATGGATCTTTAACCTTAATCGGATCACTTAATTAAGTCCATAAAATAATTTGATAGCTAATATAATTGCATAATAATATATTACCCACAATTAGATTATATTGGAAATTAAAATTTTCCAACATTCATATCTTATTTTACTTGGGTTGAGACATCTCTATATGTGATCACTGCTCAAGTCTGATGTCTTAGACTCACATTTAATTATTCCGATCAAATTCCTTACCTGGTCATATTTATGTGCCTGAAAATTTGTGGATAATTTGCTTGAAAATTTAAAATGTATTGGATAATTTATTAATTATGTTATTTCATTTTTATATATTGAACTTTTAACAATAAATAAATAAATAAAAGACATTGGTGGTTCAATTGCTAATTTATTAACCTAAAAATAATTTCGTAATTAGTACTTTTTATATAAATAAATATATTATGTCAAATTTAAAGGGTAACTCTGGCGTGAGACCGTTTCACATGAGACCGTTTTTTAATTTTTAAAATAGTTATCACTTTGGTTATAAAATATTATCACTTTTTATTTATACTATAAATTGTTCATGAAAGAACATTATCACTTTTTATTAATTTATTATCACTTTCCTTCATAAAAGTTATCACTTTCTGGCCGTCTCACGTAAGCTCTTACGTGAGACGGTCTCATACAAGTCTTTGCCAAATTTAAATTTAAAAGTCATTATTTTACTTTTCTTATTTACTTACATTTAATTTTTGAGTTTATATTATTATTTTTTAATTTAATGTATTTTTATTGAATACAGATTATTTGTAAGAACTTTAATTTCGCATTTAAAAAACAAAAAAAACATATGTGTTCTATCATAAATCATAATCAGTTACTCCATATGTTATTATTTCATGAATAACTAATCGTGAAGCTAAATAATTTTAGTTTGGGATGAATATAGAGATTTTATAAGTTCAATTGTTAATATTGTATAATTTTTATTTTCGAAATATAAAATATAACTTAACTCAAGTGTTGCATCTATCACTCAATATTCATAGAGTGTAAATTAAAATTAAAAAAAAAAACTATTAATAATATTTCCTCGGTCTCACGTATTTTATATGCACTCTCTCTATTTTGAAATGTTTCACGTATTTTATATGCACACTCTCTATTTTGAAATGTTTTGAGTATTTATTTGTATTCTATTAATAATTAATATATTCTATACATTTTACCTACTTTTTAAATTTTATTTATCAATTCTAATAACTTTATTTAATATATTATTACTCTTTATTCATAATTTTCAACAACTTTATTTATTTTTCCTATTTAAATTACAAATTACTCCTACTTTTTTGCATTATATATTAAAAAATATTTTTTCTTAATTTTCGCGTACGTATAAACTGGCATATCTACGTGAAGTGGAATGAATATTTTTTCTTTTAATATAAAATATCCGTGCAACGCACGGGCGAATTACTAGTAAAACTAAACAATTGAACGAATTTATGAACATGCCTAAAAAGGGAGTAATTTTTTTCGTCACTTAAAAGAGATAATCTTTCATTGAACTATTTCTAGTAAAAATTTGATACATGATCGCTAAGAAAAGATAATCTTTCAATATAACATTTTGATGAATAATGTAAGCATAATTCAACATAAGCAATTAATTTATTAATTGACATGGATCTTAGATCTTCATGATTTTCACACCACATAAACACGATTAGAAGACTTACCTTGAGATGTCATTAATGGCGGTCCTCCTGTGATACGTTCTTAAGAATTGCGCTGGGAACTGGTTTCTCTCTCCTCACCCCTTTCTTTATGGCACAGTAAGTAAGACTTAATGTGATAGATAATTAATAAAATTGTGTCTCTTTAATAGGTGGAAAGAGGACCAGATCGGGATATTAAATTTTTATCAAATCACATTCTATCAGTGTGATTGTTATCCATAAATATATATGACCTTATTTATCTCATATATATTATTTATTTAAACCATATCTTTATTTAAGATATTTGATCATAATAAATATCTTATATATTTAATTATTAATTATTAATGGCACTAGGTCATAATAATTTTACATTCTCCCACTTGGCCGAGTGAAATAATTAAACATTAAACATAAGGGTTTAAATAATTTACATAATGTGCGCAATATAAGATAAAGTAATTGGTTAACTCATTAATGTCAATATTAAGTATAGACTAACACAAGTCATGGCGGTTCTATATCATTTACTCGACATAGTTCCTTCCATATACTTTGATATTAGCTTTCTACTCAACTTGACACATAAACATAAAGATCAATAATGGTCCACATAAGTATCTCAATTCGAGATAAAATCTTGTTTGATTAATGTCAACATTCATGTATACTAAAATGACAAAACGAGATATATCAATTAGAAACAAATTATAATGAGCAATTAATGTCAATTATTCATCATAAGTTTGTTACAACACTTCAATGATCCCATATTCACGTAACGTTCAATGAATATCTTTAGAGAAGATCATTGGCGTAACGGATCCGAAATCATAAAATTGGTGCCATTATGCTCAATTGACATCTTTGTTTCTAAGGTTCTTCTTAACGACAAAATACTTTTATTCCATACGTTTTAGCACCTTTGGAATATTTATCATTTTAGAAAAGAACAATACAGCGGAATAATCATAATAATTTTTCAGCAACTTGACATTAATGTCAACTAATTTCAAGTCCAGAAATTAAGTTCCACATTCAATTACCTTAAATTGTAGCTTCAAATCATGCCACAAGTTAGCTTTAATAGTGAATGTAGTTTTCAAAAACTTCTTTACACTTTTGCATGACACAATATCTCCGACTAAGAAACATAAAAATCAAAGTAAACTTTCTTGCATCATATAATCATCTTAATCTGAATCTATATTTAATTGCATCTAAGTAATTAAAATTTCGATAAGTAAGCACGAGTGCTTTAGTTCATTAAAATACCTTATAATACTCCCTCCGTCCTAAGTTAAGAGGGTCATTTTACCATTTTGGTCGTCCCACCCAAAGAGTCTCATTTTCTTTTTTGGACACATGGGACTCACCCACACCCACTAATACAATTAAAACATGGAGCCCCCACACCCACTAATACAACTACTCACTACACATTAAATAATAATACTCCTTAATCCAAGTGCCGAAAAGCAAATGAGACTCGTAAGTTGGGAATGAGGGAGTATTTCCTTATGCAGCATTCTAGTCATTCATTTATGAATCACTTCAATAATGACCAAGCATTCTAACAGTAAGGCTGATATTTGGTTTTTATACAATCTTGTATATCTTAAGCCACCAATAATATACGCATTAGGAATATTATAGGACGTTCCAATTCATTATTGGACATTACATAAGGTTAAACTTATAATCTCCCTTCCGGAATGGAACGTGCTTTACAAACACCTTTCCATCCATAACCTCTATTGAACTTTATTAACATATACTTACAGAGACATCATTAATTGTCTCATCATATGTTTTATTCTAAAGTTCTTTGAGAGAAATTTATTGGTTTCACATAATAAACCAAGATCATTAAGTTGCAAGCAAGTTTATTTCAACATATAGAATTAATATGCTCCCACTGACTTTCAGATAAGTACGCCGATTTATGATATTTTTTCTTAAATCCAAAAGATATCTTTAAAGGAAAACATGCTTAAATTCGTATATTGATTCTTTAAGTTTACACGCCATCTTATGTTATCCTTCAATGGAAAAACTCTTGAGTTGATCTATTTAACTTGATCTTCCACCAAATCACCTTTTAGAAAAGTAGGCATAACATTCATTTGGTGCAACTCTAAGTCATAATGAGTTAACAAAGCCATGATAATTCTAATAGAGTCTTGTATAGAAATAACTCGTTATATCTCTTTACAATTTTGCCATCTTTTTTAGTAAAATCTTTAGCAACAACTCTAATTTTATATCTTTAGAAAATCTCCATCATAAAGATACATCTGTATCAAATTCTTTTATAACTTTCTGGCAATTCTTATAAGATATAAATTTCATTATGAGCCATTGATTTCAACTCGTCTTTAATAGCATTTACTCATTTAATAGAATTAGTACTTTCCATGACTTATTCCAAAACTGGAATTTTAGCATTTATTATAATGTCAAATTTTAGCTCATTTTATTATACCACATATGCAATCGTTAGGAAATAGCGGATATATTGTTCTTGAGACATTCTTAATGCTATTTGATGTGATATATCTAATGAAAGCTCATTGATAATTGATTTAGTAAAATCGAATCCTTTAAGAGAGTAGAATAACTTATATGTTGTCCTTGAAAGTTGTTTAGCTATTCAACAACTATATAACAACTTTAGAAGAAGTTTAGATAAAGTTTATAATCATATTCTCCACCCAACTTCTTCAATAACCACATTTCATGGTTTCATACTCCCAATAATTTTACAATTCTTAATGAATTTGACATTCCAGTTTTAAAATTCTTGTACTATACTTAAGACCATAAAATTCATACCCTTTAAACTTTAAGGATAATTTATAATGAAATAACTTAATTTTCTTATATCCAATTTCTTTTCACGTGGATGTAAATTATAATCACTGCCGGGCAATTTAAAATATGCAACTGCCTAAGATTGAGTTTTCTACAAGTTCGTAAGGATTTATTTGAAAACTGTTTTACTAAAAACTCGACCATCACGTAAGTGGCAGTTTTAAGTGCATAAATCCACAAAATATGAGTATAGATTAATCATTCAACATGCTTATAACCATATTCAATAAAGTACGATTATGTCATTCTACTACACCAATTTATTATGGTGTGCAACATTCAGTATAAATGCCAGTTTTTTCTGTAATTAAGTGATTGGGCATGATAATCCATCACACTTTCCATAAAATTCATCACTTTTTCCAATCTTTATAATTTTCACTTTTCTATCTAATTTTCTCAACATCATTAATAAATGCTTATCAAGCATTTATGGAGTGAGACTTTTCTTGTAAGATAGATATAACCATAATGTGAATATTTACATTTAAATTGAAAATGATGAAATATCTTTATTTCTATAAGAAGGGGTTATCATAAAACTCACAATTAGCGGTGTAAATTATTTTAAGAAGCTGTGTAGTTCTTGTGGCTCTATTATTTGTGTGTGTTTTGTTTGCTTTTATGTAATGCAATTTACACAAATATCAAGATCAGCAAAAGCCTATATCATGAAAGGCTTTCTTAATCCTTGTTTCCTTTTGAACCATCATTAATTTAAGTATTATGTGAATTTAATTCACATTCCATTTGTCTTTATGGTGTTATGATTCATTAGGAATAGGTCATACTTAAAAGGTAATGAATTCGTAAACTACACTAATAAGTTTTCAATCACATTCATTATGAAAGGCTTAAATCTTGCTGCAATATTTGTTATCTTTAATGATGAGTTCATGTGTGCCATGAGAACCATCAAACTTTATGGTGGTTAAAGTAGTCATTAGCATCTCATCAAGAGATTTATTAGTAATTTAGGTATGTTAGACTTAATTTATTAGTCACATTCATTCGCATAAACATTAGGCTCAGTCTGTTTGATCTAACCCGAGCATCAGATTACTTAGCTTTATTGCTATTATAAGCAAATGAGCAATTTATCTTGAAGTGATAAATAAAATCCAAAACACTTTGGTGAAATTAGATTTATTCACACTATTTAAATTACTTTAATCCATTTTGAAATGGAACAGATGCAGCATACGAGTAGAGACTAATAAATATTGGTATTTTAAGAATAAGAATAATATAATTTATTCCCATAAATACCTTGAGCAATTTAATAATAGTAGATTCAGGATCGAAAGCAATAAATGTATATTGAAGTTCTCCTTTGGGAGGTACAACAATATAAAATTATGATCATAATGATACTTGCAAATTTAACGTAATTTGATAATTAAATATATCCATTAAAACTATTTTGTCATTTTTGGACATACAAAACAGTTTGAGATAATTTATTAATTATCAATTTATTACAATCATATTCATGAATTATAAAGACTAACAATCACCTTTGGGTGAATTTAAAGTCTTATAATTATGAATTTTTTAATGACCCATATAATAAATTATCTTTATTCAAGTATCACATAAATATGGGAGATTAAAGTTTAATTCTACGATTTATCTTTATTATTCTTTCAGGTCAGACCACTTTGGTGATTAACAGGCCAACATTAAATAAATTTAAATCATAAAATCATTCATTATAATCTTATTAAAGATTCTCATAATAGATTATACTCAATAGGAAAGTGAGTAATAATCAAATCATTATTAATCTTATCAAATATTCTTAGATTATATTCAATAGGAAAGTGAGTAATAATCAAATCATTATTTCATAAAATATTCATAATGAAGTCAATACCATCAATTAAGACCTTAAGACTGTCATCATAATATATATCCATACAATTATAATTAAGATATCATGTACAATTTCTATTCATATTGTAATCAATTTGGCATCTTAACATTATAAATGCCATGAGCAGTCAAACATACATAACATAAGTGAGATATTTTAATACTCCCTCCGTCCCATAGAAGTTGACACACTTTCCTTTTTGGTTTGTCCCATTAAAGTTGACACATTTCCTTTTTAATACATGGGAACCACATAAAAACAATTAATCTACTCTCATGTGCCCTACATATCACCTCTAATATAACTACCCACTGCACATTAAATATTATTTCTCTCACTTCACTTTACTTCACTTTACATTAAATTATTATATTCCTTAATCTCCGTGCCCAAAAAAAATTATACCAACTTTAATGGGACGGAAAGAGTATTATATATCCCAAAATAACTTCAGTTATTATAAAAAATAATATATGTCAAAAACATTAGTGATGGATTGATTTCATTAACATTATTAAGTCATTTTAGTTGGAAAGTTATTTTATGAATAAGACAGATTGATTTAATGACTGTAATTAGTGTCATTATTCTTAATCATCCAAGGAAAATCATATACTCTCAAAATTAAAGGAGATCACGTAACTTTATATTAAATCTCATTAAAACCTCATGACATAATTAACACTTTCATAATTAAAGGGAGTCACGTAACTTTATACTTAAAATCTCATGCTGACATAATTAACTCCCATAATCAATCTTTTAATAGTTCAGTCCAAAAACTAAATAGGACAGTTATTATTTTTGTCATACAGCATCAATTTATCACAATTAATACATGGTATAATAAATTCATGTTATATCAATAATATGTATAAATACATGATACTGTTAATTAATATCAGAATTCTTCAAAATAAGTAATAATCATATTCTAATTAAATATGTCATTCAGAATTCTTCAAAATAAGTAATCATCATATTCTAATTAAATATGACATTCAAAATTCTTCAAAATATGTAATCATCATATTCTAATTAAATATGACATTACTACTTTATCATAATATTTTTAACGGGAGAGTGCTTAATTCCCAAAGTAATCATTATGATACGAGAATCAATTCCAACTAATTTCATAAATATAATTTCAACTAATTTTATAAGCCCAAAATTCAATAATATGATCGAGATCAATTCATCATCAATTTTCTCATACAAATTGCAGCGGAAAAACATATATGCATGTTTTGATAATCTCATTCAATTAGTCATATGATAAGTGGATTCATTCAATCATATACAGATTCATAAAATATTAATTGATGAAAAATCTTGAGATCCAAAGCCATGCTCTGATACCACATGTAAGCATAATTCAACATAAGCAATTAATTTATTAATTGACATGGATCTTAAATCTTCATGATTTTCACACCACATAAACACGATTAGAAGACTTACATTGAGATGCCATTAATGGCGGTCCTCCTTTGATACGTTCTTAAGAATTGCGCCGGGAACTGATTTCTCTCTCCTCACCCCTTTCTTTATGGCACAGTACGTAAGACTTAATGAGATAGAGAATTAATAAAACTATGTCTCTTTAATAGGTGGAGAGAGGACCAGATCTGGATATTAAATCTTTATCAAATCACATTCTATCAATTGTTATCTATAAATATATATGACCTTATTTATCTCATGTATATTATTTATTTAAACCATATATTTATTTAAGATATTTGATCATAATAAATATCTTATATATTTAATTATTAATTATTAATGGCACTAGGCCATAATAATCTTATCTATAAATATATATGACCTTATTTATCTCATATATATTATTTATTTAAACCATATCTTTATTTAAGATATTTGATCATAACAAATATCTTATATATTTAATTATTAATTATTAATGGCACTATGCCATAATAATCTTACAAATAATTCGTGAAACAATAGAAGAGGTAATATTTTAAAAATATAATTCGTGAAACAATATAATTCGTTTTTTTTTCTTCCGATTTCACTACAGTCTCATTTTGTAAGAGATGAACTTCAAGTATCTTAAGATTATGCATTAAAAAATTTAATTTTTTATTAAAAAACTAACAATTAAATTATATACATTCTTATTCATAATTATATAATATATTTTTATTTATATTTGTATACGTTCCTATGGTGGGTACACAATATAATTACTCTACATTTAATTGTGAAAGTGGTTTGAATGATATTAATAAATAAAATTAAATTTAAAATAGTTTCATTGATTCCATCTCTTGATTTGCCTTTACCCAAGAGCTGGGTACACGAAGGCGCTGGCATATGGAGTCGCTGGCCCCCTCTAATTCAAAGATTTATATTATCCGTAAACTCAACATTTATTCCTCAGTCCACAAATGGCTTCACGTTTATTGTATATACTTTTTAATCAACTTTATTGATTTTAAAGGAGATATGATAGTATTTTTAATTAATAAAAAAAATATAAAGTAAGATATTTGTGTGAAAAATTAGTGACAAATTTAAAATTATAATAATTTTTGAAGTTGTTAAATTAAATGATATTTTATTTTTTTGGAATTTGAAGAATTTTATGGGACAAATAAATGAGAAAGTGTGAAGGATTGTGTGTATAGAAAGAGTAGAATGTTTATCCGCAATAATGTCTTTACAAATACTACTAATAAATTAGGAGGATTTAAATGAGATACTCTCTGTCAATAAAACTAAACAATTGAACGAATTTATGAACATGAGTAAAAAGGGAGTAATTTATTTCGTCACTTAAAAGAGATAAATCTTTCATTGAACTATTTCTAGTAAAAATTTGATACATGATCGGTTAGAAAAGATAATCTTTCAATATAACATTTTGATGAATAATTCGTGAAACAATAGAAAAGGTAATATTTTAAATAAGGGATAGAGTGTATATAACCTAATCTTAATCTTAATCTTAATTTTAATCTTAATATATATATATATATATATATATATATATATATATATATATATAGCAGAATAAATTTAATTCTGCTCATCTATTTTTAAAACAAATTTCAGTCATCCATTAAAATAATTAAATAATTATAATTATGACATTTTCAAATTAAGAAATAATTTAGTATCTAAAATAATTAAATAATTATAACTATGATCTTTTCAAATTAGAAAATAAGATTTTATTTATTAAAAAACTAATAATAATATTAAATAGACCAATTAAATTGCAGTGATGGAAAGGCCCAAGCCCGAATTAGGTCAACAAATCAAATTGCGAGTTATATATTGAGCTTCCTCACCCTTCACCTATATAAGGAGCCTTCTTCCATTCATTTCAGACACACCGAGAACGATTCTCTAAGAAGATCAAAGACTTCAAAATTGTCTGAATAGTACTTTGAATTCTTCAATGAGAATCAACTCAAGAACGGAATACATTTGGATTCAGATTCTAAACCGCCCGGATTAAGCGTCTGCTCGAATTTAAGCCTACTTAAGTTAAAGTTCTTTTTATAATCAATCTGGGATTTAAGCCTACTTAAGTTAAAGTTCTTCCTATAATAAATCTGGGATTCTGGTGCTAAACCGCCTGAAGTTAAGTATTTTTATGTCGAGCACCCATTAAAATAATTAAATAATTATAATTATAATTATGATTTCTTCAAATTAGGAAATAAGATATTATTTATTAAAAAATTAATAATATTAAATATAAATCCAATCCTAGCCATCTATTTTACAAAACAAATCTCAACAAAAAAAAAATTCAATCATGGTCATCTATTTCTCAAACAAATCTCAATCACCCATTGAAATAATTAAATAAAATAATTATAATTATAACTTTTTCAAATTAAGAAATAATTAAATAATTATCACCCATTGAAATAATAAAATAAAATAATTATAATTATAACTTTTTCAAATTAGGAAATAATTAAATAATTATAATAAATCCAATCCTGTCATTGTCCATCTATTTCTCAAACAAAATTTCAGTCACTTAATAAAATAATTAAATTAAATAATTGTAATTAGAACTTTTTCAAATTAGAAAATAATTTAGTCCAATCTAGAATAAATCCTATTTTGCCATTTATTTATTAAACAAATTTTAGCCACCTCTCAACCCCCATTAAAATAATTAAATAATTATAATAAATTCAATCCTGGCCATTTATTTCTCAAACAAATCTTAGCCACCCAATAAATAATTAAATAATTATAATTATGACTTTTTCAAATTAGAAAATAATATATTATTTATTAAAAAATTAATAATACTATTAAATACAAATCCAATCCTAACCATCAATTTTTCAAACAAATCTTAACCATCTATTAAAATAATTAAATAATCGTAATTATAACTTCTTCAAATTAGGAAATAATTTATTGTTTTCAAAGGGTTTAGGGTTTATCTTAAACAAATCTCAACCACCCATTAAAATAAGTAAATAATTATAATTATGACTTTTTCAAATTAAGAAATAAGATTATATATTAAAAAATTAATAATATTAAATATAAATCCAATCCTACCAATATATTTTTCAATCAAATCTCAATCACCTATTAAAATAGTTAAATAATTGTAATTATAACTTTTTCAAATTAGAAAATAATTTAATGTTTCAAAAGGTTTATGGTTTTGAGTTTTTCAAATCAGGAAATAATTTATTCAATTGACAATCTATTTCTAAAACAAATCTCAACCACCCATTAAAATAATTAAATAATTATAATTATGACATTTTCAAATTAGGAAATAATTTAGTAAAATTCTAAATAACTGATAATTAATTTAAGCACAACAAATTAAATGAGACTTACATTAAATGAGGTCTGACCCAAGTCAAATAAACTCAATTCAAATGTAGTCTGGTCCAAGTCAAACAAGCTCAAGTAAAAAAAAGCCTGGAAATGTTAAAGCCTGCATAATAGATGTCAAATCAAATATTGACCAATCAAATTGTAGGGATGGAAAGACCTAAGCCCACAGAATTAGGTCAAATCATTCATTCACCAATCAAATTACGAATTACTATATATTTGGCTTCCTCACCCTTCACCTATATAAGGAGCTCTCCTCGATTCATTCTAGACACACCGAGAGCGATTATCTAAGAAGATAATAATTATAAATTTATTTTTAGTTAATTATAAAAATCAAATTCACTTCTGTAGTCTCTTGCCCATTTATTTGTGACCTTTTAACTTTTGTAGTCTCTCAAACTTCTATTCACCGTGAAAATAGTCATGACGACTAAATTCCAAATTCCATTCCATTCCAGCGTCGAAAATGGAGTATCCATGGCATTCCATGCCTCCCATGGGCCATTTCTGTCCAATTTGCTTGCATTCTCACTTCCTATTTGCCCGTCCCCTTCTCCACAATACTCTAAGCTCAGTTGTTTTATCTTCTGCATTTATTGTATGATTATCCATAACAAATTTGAGGAAGACGCTGGAGGAAAATTTACTTCCATATCAGTCTTAGGGTGAAGAAGATAGATTTCTTGCATTAGAGGTGACTTTTAGTATTTCTGTTTACTCTATATCAGAAGTACTGATGTAGCATCGTATAATATTCGTACTGATGTTACATGGAATGTCTCTTCTTACAGACGATGAGGAAAATTTCATTGATGATAGAAATGAAAGATTTTTTACGAACTTCGTTTTTGAGCACAAAGGTATGGTCTACACTCACCAATGCTAATTATTTCTGGTAACAAATCTGGGTGGTCATCGTGGATATTATAAACGTTCTTTTTTTTTTTCAATAGCTTGACAAACTACAGCCATCTTTGTTAAATTGGGGTTGATGCACTTACATTTATTGAGCGCATTGGTCAACGGGAATGGACGTAACATATATATTGATGTTATATATATATGATTCTTGAAAAGAATTGAAAAAGTTTATCACGTAATGGGAAAAGTTCTTAGTTGTAGTTGAAACTTTTAAACAAATCCAATACAGAGTATATTAATGAAGAAAAAAACCAGCCTAAAGATGTTGGTTCAAATGCATCAACAGTTGTATAGTACGAGACCAAATATATGTTGCAAACATGGGAGATTCAAGAGTTGTTGAAGCAAGAGCCGGTTAAGGTTTGATGCCATGCATCTTGATTGCTTCACATTTTGGTATTATCATTTTTACAACTTTTCCTATTTTGCTATAGATCTTTTCTTTTTGGTCTGCATTTGTTCCGTTAATAAAATGGGTTCTCCATGAAAATATTTAATTTTCATATATTTAACCCTCATCTGCTACGAAAATGCTGCTTAAGTGAACATAGTTGAACGTGAAATGTTTAGTATAGCAGTTAGCTATTGTTCCAGAAAGCATGGGGTGTCTTTGTTTATGACCAAAGCAAAATTCGTGTTTATTTTTTCAACAAAGCTTCATATGTACATGCTCTCAATTTCAACATGTTACACCAACTACATTTATTGCCTCATGCATTCTAATTTTTCCCAACTATTCAGTATTTGACTTTTTTTAAATTATTTTTTATTTTTTATTTTTAAAACTGTTCAACAAAAAATTAAAATTAAAATTTTTAATGGCAAGTAATGACACCCTTATCTTTTGTTTTGCAAAAAAAAAAAAAAAACTTTCCAAGAAACTGATATTTTATTGAGTTTCCAAAGATCGAGTTATGTTGCGCTTTAAGTTGGATATCCGATCTCTGCACTGCATTTTACATCAGTTTATATGCTCATGATGAGTTATTGGGTTATCACTCTAAATTTTTCGTCGTGTTGAGGTATATGTTCCATTGAATTTTTTTTTCTTAGTTCAAATATAATCAATGGATAACTCTGAATTCTGTAAAAATTATTCTTCTTCATCACGAACGTGGCGGGTTGGCGGCTCTTACCAATAACATTGGTTTGGCTGAAACCAAGCACTTTTTTTTACTTCTTCATTGTGATGATGCATTAGATCCATCGAGGTAGAATTCCTAACTCATTAAATTAGAAATCCGTTCATATCCACTTTTTATAATTTGCAAAATATTTGTTGAGTTTGTTTTTGAGACATGTTGCTATACATCGCCCCAAACTAATATTGCTAAAATGTTAATTATTTTATTCATGACACAAATTGTCTTATTGAATAAGTATGAGTAAAGGATCCTTTTGTAAAAGGACTACAAGGTAATTTTTTTGCTTCCAGCCTTGCATGTTAAGTATTTTATTCATGACACAAATTGTCCTATTGAATAAGTATGAGTAAAGGATCCTTTTGTTAAAGGACCATAAGATAATTTTTACTTCCAGCCTTGCATGTGGAATTTTCTCACAAATGGGTGGCGATGAGGTTTAAACCCTGGACCTTTGTTAACCATGGGCTCTGATACCAAGTTAAACGACCACCTCATCTAAAAGTTTAAGCTTGTAGAGAGTTGAATCGTTTAATACTTAATCATATTATACTCTAACAATTTTGATAGTTGAAAAAAATAAGGCGCATTTGTAATGTCATGTGGACGCCATGTAATTTTTTATTTTTTTTATTAACATTAATAGTGTAAGTTTATTTATTTATTTAACTATACGTGATACATACAATATAAAAGCAATGTATTTGTATAACTTTTTATTTTTTTAGTGGATGGAGAGAGTTCTCATGTTTTGGTTTGGGGAAGTTTTTAAAGGAGATGTTAGAGATGATTTTATCTTTGCCTAAACAAGTAGTTATTTCTCCTGAAAAAAAACCATCTAGAACTTCATTTGTCAAATTTGCTGAAATACATAACAAAACATTGTAAAATATATATATAAAAAAAATGAGAGAAATGACAAAATAAAGCATGCATGCAACGTGTATCGCAGTCTTAAAAATCTACACTACAAGAAAATGGGTCAATAATGACAGAAAAATTATGACAGGAGGAAAATCCTCTCATTAAAACCCATATTTTATGATTTTAAAATAAATACACATAATTGTTAATGAGAGAATAATATTCCTCTCATAAATATACTAAAATCCCGTCATTAAATTACTGATAAGAGGATGCCTCTCATTAAAATGGCTCCTTTCTCCCCCTCTTTTATTATTGTTTTTTTCTTTTCATATACTACATAATAAAAGTAATAAAGGAAAGAAAAAAGGATTCAGGGATTCAGAACCCCCAATTCACTATTTCACTCACGATTGAAATCCACATATCACTCACTATTTTTGCCCCAATTTGACCGCCGGCCGGCAATACTTCACTTGGGCTCATCCCTGAATTACTTCAAGCAGATGGCCATCCCTGTTCTCCACCAAGGGCACGCCGCCGCTCTATGTTGAATCCACCGGCGCGCCTCCCAGTTCTGCCTAGGGCATTCTTCACCGCCGCCGCTCGAGTAACCCACAGAATCTTCACCGGCGCGCCTCCCAGCCACGTCTCCCTCCCGGAGTTTGGAGCCTTTCCTAGGGCTTCTTCTTCACCCAGATTTGCAGTCTGTTACGCCGGCCGTCACGCTTCGTGCCTCTAGCCGTCCTGGGTTCTTCACCACTCTCACCACACTGATTTTTCCACCGGTGCAGCTTTCTTCGACGACAAGCACTTCCAGGTCGCGTGAATTGTTTTTCCGGCGATCGCAGGGGCCCTTTTCCCCTCGTCGCTGCAATTGCTGGGACCACCAGCCTGGTCTTAGTATAGTCTTTCCAATACTCAGCCTTCTCTTTGCTTTAATCGTTTGATTTCACATTGTTGGAGTATCTTGAGGAATGGAATTTTCGTTTATCATATGGAAGGGTAAGGGCTCTATACCAACCACTGCTAATACACTTTGTTGTTTCTGATTTGTTTGCCTTGACTTTCTACTGACAACAAGTGATGATAGATGTTCTATACCTTTTTCTGGTTTTTTTGCTTATGCCACTGGATGTGGAATATGATTTGGGTATATATGGTTCTTGTTTGTTTGGGTATCTCTCCATTGGATATCTTATGGATTCTTTCATGTTATAATTCTTCATAGAATTTGACCTGCAAAGTTTCTGCTTTAAATGTGACATTAATAGAATTCTTGTTAAGTGAATATGTTATGTTCTAGGTTGGATTACTGGTTTTCTTGGTTCTCTTTTCCCAGTCGTACATGTTTATTGCATTATTTTGAATTTGTAATAGGTGTTTGAATTCTTTTGAATTTTTAGCCAGCAGTACTTTTCATCATCAACATCCTTTTTGCCAGAGAGTGCTTAGTTTTTCTATTGTCTATTCATAGTGTATTTGTTGAGACTTTTTATTCTTATGCCAAATGATTGTTGATTTATGATTCTGAGATTGAATGTTTATAATCTAAATTATGTTTACAGTTGATTCTTAAATTCTTAATGTGATCTTGGTAAGCAAAGAAGAGTTAAGGCCACAAGTGATTAGGAAAGATGAATTTATTTTTTCGTTATGATGCTAGTCCATGCTTCCAAGCACTTTAGCATTTATGCTAATTGATTGATGTTAATGATGCAATGAACATTTTTTCACTTCCGTCGTCTGTGACTATATTGATCATTTCATTCATACAAGATTAAAGATTTATTTAGTTAGTTTTGTGATAATTGTAATATCTAATAATTTTGTGGTTTTCATTACTAGAAGCCAATCTGCAGTTCATATCTAATTGTGAGGAGAGGATGCTAATCTGCAGTATGCCTTTCAAAACCTTGAAGAGAAGGAAGAAGAATAGATCCAAATTGCAGATGCAGAGGTCTGACAGCCCTGAAAAGCTATTCCACCCTAAAACCTCCACTCAACAATAGCAAAACTTGCCTAGCTACCTCTTCTAGGTATAATTTATTGGCTGTTCAGTAGGATGATGACGACGACTCTCTTGATCTTATCTTCTCTAGCAGGAAAGCTAAGGAACTGGAGTTACCTGTCGTCTGACTTGGTTCTCAGTCAGCAAACTGATTTCAATCTCTAACCCGGGTGGTCATACACCTAGTTTTTGTGCCAACTGCCTTCTTTTTATTATGCTGTTTATTTACATCTTGTTTTAGAGTTAGTATGTAGTTCTTGTAGCCTTCTTATAGGTGGATCATATACTATGGTGTAGAAGCTAGTTTTGTTTCTTGTTTTGACTAGATGGTATGTTGCTCTATGCAGTCTTTTGCTTCTTTAAATCAAGTGCCTAGTTGGCTACCTAGAGGTATTTTAGCACTTGGTATGAGTTGGCCTTAGTCTGCTCATGGGGGTAGTTGCTGCCTTTATCATACTTATAGCTTTATAATTTTCTTTTTTGTGGTTGTAAACTGTTAGAGTAACATGCAATTAACTAAGGGTTGCTGCTGTGGTTTTCGAACTGCTAGGATTTTATGTTTTCTTATTAGTTCTTAGCATGCTGGATTTTTGCTATTGAAGAAGATCTGTGTCCTGGTTTTCTGTTAACTTGTTGTGTGGTTGCTATCTACCGTTCTGTTTAGGTACTTCACTGAAAGGTTGTAACCAGCAGGTTTATTTTGTTATGCTATTTTTCAATTCTGCATCTTGCTGCAAAATTCTCTTGCTTTTGATGGCCTACTATGTTAGCTGCTTTTGGTTTATATATAAACATGAGGTACTTAGCTCATTTAGTTATTCTGCTGATTTTCTTTAATTGTGTTACTGGTTTTCTACAGTTGGGCTTGTTATTCTGCACTTTTGTTGTTGGTTTCTTTAGCCGTTGGACTCGTCAATTCTACGTTATGGCTACTCTTTTACATTATGGCAACTGGTTTTCTTTGCTGCTTGGCTCATCTTGATTCTGGTTTTCTCTTGGTGGAGGGTTGGAGTAGTAGCACTTTGTCTTGTTTAGAAGGTTTTGGTGCTGGTTTCCACTACTACTGATGTGTAGAATGAGAAGGCAAACATCTGAAGGCACAAGAGTTCTACAGCTCCTAGCTACCATATTTCATTGAAATTTTTAGCATGATTATAGTTTGTCAGGACTTAGATAGCAATCTTTTGTAAATTTTGCACTGTGATGCTTTGGATGTATTGAATATTGTAAAGATATATACTTTGAAATATATTTATCTTTTTTAGAATTATAATTTCAGCTATATTTAATGATCTATAAAACAATTAATGAGGAAGGTTTAATGACAGGTATATAATAATGTAATGACAGGAACCCTTATCACTTTGGAAGAGTTTTAATGAGAGGAATATCCCATCATTATATATGCTATGAAAATAATGACAGGACTCATTTCCTGTCATTAAAGACTTTTATCTAGAGAGGCTATAATGACAGGCTAATGACAGAGAATTTCCTGTCATTATAAGTTTTCAATGATAGGATTCTTACTTTTAATGACAGGATTTCCTGTCATTATAGGCTTGTTTTCTTGTAGTGCTAGTATTTGTAAATATGAATACTATTTAGTGAAGAATGTAATCAAGATTTCTCAATGTGAAATACAACTATTTAAAAATACACCTACATTATGTATATTTCACACATACATCCATATTGTGGAGTGTGGGTTGGAATTCAAAATTTCAACAAATTGTGATAGTATTTTTCCCAACAAATCTCACCATACTTGACTCAACAAATTACCTCTGTCTAACCAGTGTGCATGATAACTCCCTCCTCCCTTTCAAAAGTGTACGTAAAAGTCATTAGACTTCAAAGCTTACTTAACTGCAACCCTTCGAGTTCTTTCATGAATTGTTTCGACTCGATGTAATTTTGAATCAACGTCTTCACCTTCACCAATTTATCCACCTTGTTTCCCTGTGAATCAGATCATCCTCTTTCAACGCATTGAGGAAATCGTGTCCAATGATGCTGAGTAACTTCGCAAACTGGTACTTATATGCTCGATACAGTGTGTATCCAGCCATCTAGCCAGTAAAATCAGTTGCATTCTTAGTATTCTTAAGAACATATGCAATATTACTCACTTATTTTTTTTCTGTTCTCACACACGATCACACTCTATTTCTCTCACGTAATGAATCGTAATTGAATATGAACAAAATGATAAAGAGACTCAAGGATGTATAGTGGTTCGGCTTCAAGCCTACATCTACTCTTAAGGAGAAGAAAGATCTGTAGGAGTTAAAAGGGTGGAGGGATATGTGTAGGTATTTATGGACGGGTGTAGGGATTGGTGAGTTGGATGAATAAAAGGTGATAGAAGGAGTTTTGAAGGAAAGAACACACTTTATTAAATCTTTTGGTTGGGTACATCTTCAAAATAATACACCACCACCTATTTATACTAGACAATAGTATAATCTCTAATATTATAGAGAATTCTACTAAGTTCTAACTATTCTAGATATTTCACTTATACATTTGATCACATGTTTCTCTAGATTTTTCTTATACTACATTATTCTAGATAATTCTTCTAATTAATTAATAGATTCTTCCACCTTCTAGTTTATTCTACACAATCTCAAACCTTCTATCATGTCATACATTATTCATGAAGCTTCTATAACTCTCTAAATCAAGTTTATTATTTCTAACACCCCCTCTTAAACTTGATTTTGCATTCCAAGCAAACTTCGAAGTCTTGCGAACTCTTCATACTTGAGCGGCTTCGTGAAAATGTCAGCTACTTGATCTTGTGATTTCACATGCTCCACTTGAACTTCTTTCTTTGCAATGCATTCTCTGATGTAGTGGAAGCGAGTGTCTATGTGCTTGCTTCGATTATGAAATACTGGATTCTTCGCTAATGCAATCGCCGACTTGTTGTCCACACAAATCCTAGTAGGATTCTCTTGTGTCCATCCGAGCTCCCGTAAAAGACTTCTAAGCCAAATGGCATGGCAAACACTGGATGTAGCGGCTACGTACTCGGCTTCACATGTAGATAGAGTTACTATTGGTTGCTTCTTCGACATCCAAGTGAAAGTTGTGTCTCCCATGAAGAACACAAATTCACTTGTACTTTTTCGATCATCATTATCTCCAGCCCAATCGCTATCACTATATCCCACAAGCTCATAGTTATTAGTATTTGAATAAAGTAGGCCATAGTTGAGCGTACCTTTGAGATATCGAAGAATTCTCTTTGCCGCCTTCAAGTGCGTTGTGGTTGGATTCTCCATAAATCTACTCACAAGCCCTGTTGCGTAGAGTATATCTGGCCTTGTACAAGTTAAGTACCTTAAGCTTCCAACCAAGCTTTTAAAGAGCGTCGGATCTACTTTTTCTCCATCTTCATGCTTGGCACTCCACCGGGGTGTTGATTGCTTTGCAATATTCCATTTTGAACTTCTTGAGGATCTCCTTCGTATAACCTTCTTGTGTGATGAAGATTCCTTCCTCAAGCTGCTTAACTTCAACTCCAAGATAATATGCCATGAGACCAATGTCAGTCATCTCAAACTCTTTAGTCATGGTCTCCTTAAATTCCTCGAACATCTTTGTGTTGCTTCCTGTGAATATAAGATCATCCACATACAAGCACACAATTAAGATATCATCACCTTTGACTTAAACGTAGAGGGCATGCTCATGTGGGCACTTGGTGAAACCATTCTCCTCCAAGTACTTGTCAATCCTGCTATTCCACGCCCTTGGTGCTTGTTTTAATCCATATAAGGCCTTCTTCAACTTCAACACCTTTTCTTCCTGCCCTTTCACCTCGTAGCCTGGTGGTTGCTTGATGTAGACTTCTTTATCAAGAACACCATTCAAGAAGGCTGACTTCACATCCATCTGATAGATTTTCCATCTATTTTGGGCTGCAAGAGAAATGATTAGTCTGATAGTTTCTAGTCGGGCGACAGGAGCGAATACCTCATCATAGTCAATTCCTGCTCTTTGACTATATCCTTTGGCGACAAGCCTTGCTTTGTATCTCTCTACTTCACCCTTGGAGTTCTTCTTTGTTTTATACACCCACTTGACTCCAATGGTCTTATGATCTTTAGTCAACGTTGCAAGCTCCCATGTATCATTCTTCACAATGGCCTTAATTTCCTCGTCCATTGCATCTCTCCATCTCTTGCTTTGTGTAGCCTCCTCAAAATTTACTGGCTCACAATCAACAAATAAGCAAAGTAATGTGAGATCTTCTAACCTTTCAGTGTCTTCATAGATCTCATGCAGGCTCCTCACACGCGATGCATTTCTTTCATTCAGGAAAGATGGTGGCGAGTCTCCAACTTCTCTTGTTGGTGAAGCAGGTGGAGTCACTGCTTCTTCACCTTCAGCTACTTGCTCGATTTCCTCTTCTTCTTCAAATTGTGGAGTTACAAAGTTGTGATCATTGATGTCGGAACCGAAATCCCAAGCACCTTCTTCATCGAACTCCACATCTCGACTTATCACACTTTTCTTTGTGAGTGGATTATATAACTTGTAACCTTTAGAGTTAGAGTCATACCCAATGAATATGTATGGCTCACTCTTGTCGTCGAGCTTTCTTCTTATCTCGTCTGCCACGTGTGCTATGCTTTGCTCCCGAATACTCTTAGATGAATGATTTCGGGCTTTCTCCTACTCCATGCTTCTTGTGGAGTCTTTCCCCATACACTCCGAGTTGGAGATCGATTGGATAGGTACACCGCGCACGCCACTGCTTCTGCCCAAAATTCTTTGGGAAGATTCTTCGTCTTCAACATGCTGCGCGTCATCTCCACTATGGTTCTATTCTTCCTCTCCGCCACACCATTTTGTTGAGGAGATCTTGGAACAGTAAGAGGCCTCCGGATCCCATTTGCTTCGCAATACGCCATGAACTCCTTGGATGTGAATTCACCACCTCGATCGGTTCTCATGGATTTGATTTCTAGCCCACTCTCCTTTTCAACGGCAACTTTAAATTTCTTGAAGGCTTCAAATACTTCTGATTTATGCTTCAAGAAATAAACCCACGTTTTTCTAGAAAAATCATCAATGAAGAGTAAGAAATAATTATTGTTACCAAGAGAACTCGGCTTGATCGGCCCACAAACATCGGCATGGATTAACTCCAACGGCTTCTTTGCTCGCGAGGTTGACTTCTTTGGGAATGGCCTTCTAGCTTGCTTCCCGAGTATACAACCTTCACATAGTTGGTCGGGATGCTTGATGGATGGTAATCCTCTTACCATTTCCTTCCTTGATAACAACTCCAATCCTCCAAAATTTAAGTGCCCAAACCGTAGGTGCCATAACCAAGATTTATCCTTAAAGCAAGCTTTAAGGCATTTTGCCACATCATTCCGGATATTTAGTAGAAACATTCTATTCTTCGACATTGGCACTTTTGCTATTAAATTATTTTCCTTATCTCTTATTGAAAGGTTATAATCCTTCATGTGAATGTCATAACCTTTCTCTAAGAGTTGTCCCAAACTCAATATATTATTTTTCATGTTGGGCACATAATAAACATTAGAGATAAAATCATGACCACCATTTTTTAAGCGAATCAAAATTTTTCCTTTTCCTTTCACTGGAATTTTAAATTCATCACCAAAGGAGACATTGCCACTTACCGATTCATCCAGCTCCATGAACATGCTCCTTTTGCCACACATGTGGTTGCTCGCTCCCGTATCGAGGTACCAAGTATCATCTTGTCTTTCATATTCTCCTTTGTACGCCAAGAGCACACTTGCATTTTCTTCCTTCTTGCTCTCAACGAAGTTGGCCTTCTCTTGAACCTTTTGTTTTGCTTTCCAACACTCGGAAGCATAATGCCCAAATCTATCACAATTATAGCATTTTATAGAAGAATTATCGTACCTTGATTTTTGGTTGCTCCTTCCTCGACCAAATGCTTTTCTCTCTCCATGATTTCCATAGCCTCCTCGTCCACGTCCACGACCTCGACCTTGGCCACGACTTTGACCACTACTTGGGCCTTCGTCTTTCTCCTTTGCACTCACTTGCAATTTTAATAATTGCTCCACCATATCTTGCTTTCGTTTTTGTTTCTCTTCATAAGCTTGTAACGACCCCATCAAGAGATCAATTGTCATCTCCTCCAAATTTTTAGTCTCCTCAATAGTCACCACAATATGCTCAAATTTGGGAGTCAAGGAACGTAATATTTTCTCCATAATTCTAACATCCTCCAATTTTTCACCATTTATTTTCATTTGATTAGAGACCGCCAAAACTCTTGTAAAATAATCCGAAATAGATTCAGACTCTTTCATATATAGGGACTCAAATTCACCTCTTAAAGTTTGAAGGCGTACCTTTTTAACTTGATCGGCTCCTTTGCATGACACTTGGAGCTTATCCCATGCTTCCTTGGCGGTAGTTGCACTCGAGATTTTCTCGAAATCATCATCTCCCAAAGCTTGGTAGATGAGGAAGAGAGCCTTCTTGTCCCTCTTTCTTGAATCTCTCAACTTATCCTTTAGTTGTTGAGATAGTGTCGCCTCGTCTTCCGGTTGCTCGTACCCATTCTCTACAATCTCCCAAACATCATGAGCACCTAGGAGTGCCTTCATCTTGATACTCCAATTATCAAAGTTGCTCTTGTTGAGCAACGGGACTTGAAAGGATTGAAGATTGCTAGCCATCTCTCACAGGAGGATCTTATGGCTCGGATACCACTTTGTAGGAGTTAAAAGGGTGGAGGGATATGTGTAGGTATTTGTGGACGGGTGTAGAGATTGGTGAGTTGGATGAATAAAAGGTGATAGAAGGAGTTTTGAAGGAAAGAACACACTTTATTAAATCTTTTGGTTGGGTACATCTTCAAAATGATACACCACCACCTATTTATACTAGACAATAGTATAATCTCTAATATTCTAGAGAATTCTACTAAGTTCTAACTATTCTAGATATTTCACTTATACATTTGATCACATGTTTCTCTAGATTTTTCTTATACTACATTATTCTAGATAATTCTTCTAATTAATTAATAGATTCTTCCACCTTCTAGTTTATTCTACACAATCTCAAACCTTCTATCATGTCATACATTATTCATGAAGCTTCTATAACTCTCTAAATCAAGTTTATTATTTCTAACACCCCCTCTTAAACTTGATTTTGCATTCCAAGCAAACTTCGAAGTCTTGCGAACTCTTCATACTTGAGCGGCTTCGTGAAAATGTCAGCTACTTGATCTTGTGATTTCACATGCTCCACTTGAACTTCTTTCTTTGCAATGCATTCTCTGATGTAGTGGAAGCGAGTGTCTATGTGCTTGCTTCGATTATGAAATACTGGATTCTTCGCTAATGCAATCGCCGACTTGTTGTCCACACAAATCCTAGTAGGATTCTCTTGTGTCCATCCGAGCTCCCGTAAAAGACTTCTAAGCCAAATGGCATGGCAAACACTGGATGTAGCGGCTACGTACTCGGCTTCACATGTAGATAGAGTTACTATTGGTTGCTTCTTCGACATCCAAGTGAAAGTTGTGTCTCCCATGAAGAACACAAATTCACTTGTACTTTTTCGATCATCATTATCTCCAGCCCAATCGCTATCACTATATCCCACAAGCTCATAGTTATTAGTATTTGAATAAAGTAGGCCATAGTTGAGCGTACCTTTGAGATATCGAAGAATTCTCTTTGCCGCCTTCAAGTGCGTTGTGGTTGGATTCTCCATAAATCTACTCACAAGCCCTGTTGCGTAGAGTATATCTGGCCTTGTACAAGTTAAGTACCTTAAGCTTCCAACCAAGCTTTTAAAGAGCGTCGGATCTACTTTTTCTCCATCTTCATGCTTGGCACTCCACCGGGGTGTTGATTGCTTTGCAATATTCCATTTTGAACTTCTTGAGGATCTCCTTCGTATAACCTTCTTGTGTGATGAAGATTCCTTCCTCAAGCTGCTTAACTTCAACTCCAAGATAATATGCCATGAGACCAATGTCAGTCATCTCAAACTCTTTAGTCATGGTCTCCTTAAATTCCTCGAACATCTTTGTGTTGCTTCCTGTGAATATAAGATCATCCACATACAAGCACACAATTAAGATATCATCACCTTTGACTTAAACGTAGAGGGCATGCTCATGTGGGCACTTGGTGAAACCATTCTCCTCCAAGTACTTGTCAATCCTGCTATTCCACGCCCTTGGTGCTTGTTTTAATCCATATAAGGCCTTCTTCAACTTCAACACCTTTTCTTCCTGCCCTTTCACCTCGTAGCCTGGTGGTTGCTTGATGTAGACTTCTTTATCAAGAACACCATTCAAGAAGGCTGACTTCACATCCATCTGATAGATTTTCCATCTATTTTGGGCTGCAAGAGAAATGATTAGTCTGATAGTTTCTAGTCGGGCGACAGGAGCGAATACCTCATCATAGTCAATTCCTGCTCTTTGACTATATCCTTTGGCGACAAGCCTTGCTTTGTATCTCTCTACTTCACCCTTGGAGTTCTTCTTTGTTTTATACACCCACTTGACTCCAATGGTCTTATGATCTTTAGTCAACGTTGCAAGCTCCCATGTATCATTCTTCACAATGGCCTTAATTTCCTCGTCCATTGCATCTCTCCATCTCTTGCTTTGTGTAGCCTCCTCAAAATTTACTGGCTCACAATCAACAAATAAGCAAAGTAATGTGAGATCTTCTAACCTTTCAGTGTCTTCATAGATCTCATGCAGGCTCCTCACACGCGATGCATTTCTTTCATTCAGGAAAGATGGTGGCGAGTCTCCAACTTCTCTTGTTGGTGAAGCAGGTGGAGTCACTGCTTCTTCACCTTCAGCTACTTGCTCGATTTCCTCTTCTTCTTCAAATTGTGGAGTTACAAAGTTGTGATCATTGATGTCGGAACCGAAATCCCAAGCACCTTCTTCATCGAACTCCACATCTCGACTTATCACACTTTTCTTTGTGAGTGGATTATATAACTTGTAACCTTTAGAGTTAGAGTCATACCCAATGAATATGTATGGCTCACTCTTGTCGTCGAGCTTTCTTCTTATCTCGTCTGCCACGTGTGCTATGCTTTGCTCCCGAATACTCTTAGATGAATGATTTCGGGCTTTCTCCTACTCCATGCTTCTTGTGGAGTCTTTCCCCATACACTCCGAGTTGGAGATCGATTGGATAGGTACACCGCGCACGCCACTGCTTCTGCCCAAAATTCTTTGGGAAGATTCTTCGTCTTCAACATGCTGCGCGTCATCTCCACTATGGTTCTATTCTTCCTCTCCGCCACACCATTTTGTTGAGGAGATCTTGGAACAGTAAGAGGCCTCCGGATCCCATTTGCTTCGCAATACGCCATGAACTCCTTGGATGTGAATTCACCACCTCGATCGGTTCTCATGGATTTGATTTCTAGCCCACTCTCCTTTTCAACGGCAACTTTAAATTTCTTGAAGGCTTCAAATACTTCTGATTTATGCTTCAAGAAATAAACCCACGTTTTTCTAGAAAAATCATCAATGAAGAGTAAGAAATAATTATTGTTACCAAGAGAACTCGGCTTGATCGGCCCACAAACATCGGCATGGATTAACTCCAACGGCTTCTTTGCTCGCGAGGTTGACTTCTTTGGGAATGGCCTTCTAGCTTGCTTCCCGAGTATACAACCTTCACATAGTTGGTCGGGATGCTTGATGGATGGTAATCCTCTTACCATTTCCTTCCTTGATAACAACTCCAATCCTCCAAAATTTAAGTGCCCAAACCGTAGGTGCCATAACCAAGATTTATCCTTAAAGCAAGCTTTAAGGCATTTTGCCACATCATTCCGGATATTTAGTAGAAACATTCTATTCTTCGACATTGGCACTTTTGCTATTAAATTATTTTCCTTATCTCTTATTGAAAGGTTATAATCCTTCATGTGAATGTCATAACCTTTCTCTAAGAGTTGTCCCAAACTCAATATATTATTTTTCATGTTGGGCACATAATAAACATTAGAGATAAAATCATGACCACCATTTTTTAAGCGAATCAAAATTTTTCCTTTTCCTTTCACTGGAATTTTAAATTCATCACCAAAGGAGACATTGCCACTTACCGATTCATCCAGCTCCATGAACATGCTCCTTTTGCCACACATGTGGTTGCTCGCTCCCGTATCGAGGTACCAAGTATCATCTTGTCTTTCATATTCTCCTTTGTACGCCAAGAGCACACTTGCATTTTCTTCCTTCTTGCTCTCAACGAAGTTGGCCTTCTCTTGAACCTTTTGTTTTGCTTTCCAACACTCGGAAGCATAATGCCCAAATCTATCACAATTATAGCATTTTATAGAAGAATTATCGTACCTTGATTTTTGGTTGCTCCTTCCTCGACCAAATGCTTTTCTCTCTCCATGATTTCCATAGCCTCCTCGTCCACGTCCACGACCTCGACCTTGGCCACGACTTTGACCACTACTTGGGCCTTCGTCTTTCTCCTTTGCACTCACTTGCAATTTTAATAATTGCTCCACCATATCTTGCTTTCGTTTTTGTTTCTCTTCATAAGCTTGTAACGACCCCATCAAGAGATCAATTGTCATCTCCTCCAAATTTTTAGTCTCCTCAATAGTCACCACAATATGCTCAAATTTGGGAGTCAAGGAACGTAATATTTTCTCCATAATTCTAACATCCTCCAATTTTTCACCATTTATTTTCATTTGATTAGAGACCGCCAAAACTCTTGTAAAATAATCCGAAATAGATTCAGACTCTTTCATATATAGGGACTCAAATTCACCTCTTAAAGTTTGAAGGCGTACCTTTTTAACTTGATCGGCTCCTTTGCATGACACTTGGAGCTTATCCCATGCTTCCTTGGCGGTAGTTGCACTCGAGATTTTCTCGAAATCATCATCTCCCAAAGCTTGGTAGATGAGGAAGAGAGCCTTCTTGTCCCTCTTTCTTGAATCTCTCAACTTATCCTTTAGTTGTTGAGATAGTGTCGCCTCGTCTTCCGGTTGCTCGTACCCATTCTCTACAATCTCCCAAACATCATGAGCACCTAGGAGTGCCTTCATCTTGATACTCCAATTATCAAAGTTGCTCTTGTTGAGCAACGGGACTTGAAAGGATTGAAGATTGCTAGCCATCTCTCACAGGAGGATCTTATGGCTCGGATACCACTTTGTAGGAGTTAAAAGGGTGGAGGGATATGTGTAGGTATTTGTGGACGGGTGTAGAGATTGGTGAGTTGGATGAATAAAAGGTGATAGAAGGAGTTTTGAAGGAAAGAACACACTTTATTAAATCTTTTGGTTGGGTACATCTTCAAAATGATACACCACCACCTATTTATACTAGACAATAGTATAATCTCTAATATTCTAGAGAATTCTACTAAGTTCTAACTATTCTAGATATTTCACTTATACATTTGATCACATGTTTCTCTAGATTTTTCTTATACTACATTATTCTAGATAATTCTTCTAATTAATTAATAGATTCTTCCACCTTGTAGTTTATTCTACACAATCTCAAACCTTCTATCATGTCATACATTATTCATGAAGCTTCTATAACTCTCTAAATCAAGTTTATTATTTCTAACAAGATCACCATGATGATTACAGGTTACAATATGTTGAAGATGAAGAACTTATAACTTCTAAGAAGCCTAATTGCTTGGATCTTCAAACTGATATGGAAGATGTATGTTAACTGCTGCGTTTACGCCTTATATATCATACATCTGCTCAATGAATTTCATAGCATGTATCTCCACGTGATCAGATAGCTCCCAACGGTTACAACTGAACGTTAACCACTCAAGATTCTTGCCATGTCACCAATCCATCAACTCAACTTATTATTTGATACAACGGTTCGTCTTATATCAACTGCTCTGATCCTTATCACTTGATCTTGCTTGTTGCTTGTCCAAATCTCCACCTTCCACGTGTATATTGTTGATCTACACCACACATACGTACATACATGCATGACCTACATACAACAAGTATGTAAATAATGACTTTCAACACATACGAAATAATCGGATCTGCTCACCTCAAGAAACGAATCGAGTGCATAAGCAGTGTATAGGTCTGCTGGTAGAGCATTCAAGAATCTTGCAAGCCATGCCCAACCTTCTGCAAGTTCATGTAGGTTCTTAAAGCCTTGAACTTGGGTATGCAATAACGGAAACTAGTTTATGGCCCCCATATACATCATGTAAATTGAAAAAGCTCGATTAGGGGAAATTTGATCGAACTTGTACTAGAGCTCCGTATAGTTTCATATAACAAATAAATCTTTCAACATAGGCATCCATGCCCTCAAGCTTTTCGTCTTCTTCATTATATACAATGGCTTTGTAATAAGCATCTTTTGTATTGAATACTTCCTGAATAAGCAAAGAAGCCGTTTTTTGAATTAACGAGATAATTTCTAACAACATTGATGTATTAAAGAGACACTATTTAAAAATTCTGCAGAATGAGGTAATGTGAAGAAATGAACGGTATCGAGTGTTAAATCATCAAAACAATTGTACTAGAAAAGAAGTCATGTGGAAACTAAATAAGATTATAAGAGAAATCACCTCAAAGTAACTTATATGCCTTGGAACTTTGTAGATACAATTCAACTCAGCAATGAGATTATCCATGTCCATTGGGATCTGTCACCAATGAAAATAAAGATACAAACAATAAATTCAAGAGGAGATCAACAAAAGTAGTTTTAAAGACCTATAATTCCTTCTATCTTGACAAATTATGTTCTTAGTGCGTACTACATGCAAACTCTCAATATCTGCGTTTAAATTTGAGTAATAAAGGGATCCTTCAGGGATGGTTTCAGGGTATTGAATAATGATAATTCAATATTACATAGTGAATTGATGAAATAGTTTCATCTAAAATGGATTTACAAATAACAGATATTTCACAGTCTCTTTTATTTAAGGAAGTAAAGTAACTCTAAAGTTGAAGAATTTTGAAATAATAATACGCTGAAAACAATGTCAGAACAATTTTCTAAGATGTATACGACAAACATGTTATGAAACTAAGTTATTGATAACAAACATATGCAATTATATTATGTTTCATCAGGGGTTTAGATCAGTCACACAATGCGGAACTTTTTATAAGAACCTTAGACACCCAGCTTAAAATATAATTTTTTTTTCAAAATGAAAAATAAAAATAAGAAAGAAAAAGAATTTTGTAAAATATGAACTTCAAGTATCTTAAGATCTTTCATTAAAAAATTATGATTCCGTGTTACCTTAGATGTCACAAGAACAATGACACGACTAGTAGCAAAGAAGACGCCATTGGAATTCTTTTGATTTGTGACGTTGGAGACAATGTAGAATCATTAAGTAAGAACATTAAGAACCAGCTTCTCCAAATAAGGATAATATTTGTACACCTATTACATTTTAGGAAAGAATAATAGTTTAAAGTAAATAAAGAAGACAAAAGAATTGAAAAATAAAAATTATAAAAAGTACAACATGTCTGAATAAGGTGAGCATGGAAACACCCAACTTACTTAACATTTTCTACGGAACCTGAGATTGTTCTAATTCTCATACCAATATTCAATCCATGTTGGCTATAATCTTCCAAAGAACAAACGGACAATGATTTTTAGAAATGGAAAAGCATATTATTCGACTCATGAAACTGTTAATTCATAGATGATGTCGATGTTTTAAGCAGGTGTTTATAATTATTTACCTGATTAGAATTATTTTTTGCAAACAATTCTTCATAGCCATGTCTTCTTCTCTTCTCCAATTCAAGAGCATTTTCTGAAGCTTTAATCAGGTTACCCGCTGCCACAAAGACGCCAATAAATTATGAGAACTAATTCAGAAAGTGATGCATTCATCGCAAGCAAGTATACAGAAACCAAATGGCTGAAGACCTTTCTTAACATCATTTGAATATGACAGCCCAAGAGTTCCTTTGGAATTTTCTATGGCAGTTTTTTAGGTTTCAGAAGCACGTTTTGAAGCAAATTCTTCTAAGGCTAGGAAAAACTACCAAAATTTTAGTATATCGCCCTTATCATATCGAAAAATACCGATTTTACCAAAATTTTTGGTAAGATATGATACAGTATTGAAAATTTTGGTACGATAAAGCAGTGACGGAGTCAGAAATTAAGCTTAGGAGGGGGCCAAAATAGCACTAGAAAATAAAATGCTCATGTAGTTTAAGAAATTTTAACTTTTTTATAAATTTGTATTGACTTTTTAAGAGTAAATTGATATTTTTTGCATAATAAATAAAGTATATCAATGCGCTTTAAAATTTGTAACATTTTTAAATTTAAAATATAGTAAGTACTTTCTAGATTTTATGAGACAAACAAATAAATAAAGTATAAAAAATATTATATTGTATTTATAAAATAAAATAAATTTATTATCATTATATATAGAATAAAAGTTAAGGGAAAAAATAATTAAATAAAAGAGGATGAAGACATAAAATATAAAAGAAAAGAAATAAAAGTTTAACATTTCCCTTGAAAGGGAATCGAACCCTTATCTAGGGTATGTATAAAGCCTCTAACAACCAACTCATAAATTCAATTATTTTATTACTATATACTTATATATTCTCAGATTTCCAAGGGCAAGCCCGGGATTTCCAGGGTCCCTACGTCCCTGCGATAAAGGTATAGTATAAATTATCAATATTGTGGTATATCGATATATACCGAAATACCGTAAAATATTCAATTTTTTGGTAATATGATACGGACTAATTATAATTATTATTTATATATTATAATTTTTAATTAAATTATATATATACACTATTTAATTAAAAGATTAAATCTAAAATCCTACTGTAAATTTCATAATTATAGATGGGTGATAAAGTTGATTGGATTTTATGATATCTTGTACTTCATTATCTATATGAAAATTTTTTAAAGTGTTATTTTAATATAAGTTCTATATTGTTCTTGTATAGATCTCTTGGGTACTATTTTTATTTAATGACAAACACTTGTGTAAACCGTGTTTACATACATTAATTATATAAATCATGTTACTCTTTAATACATTAAAAATTACCCTTTAGCATTTAAATTGTTACTCTTCTAAATTAAAAAATTACTCTTCAAAAATTATTGTAGATCCTGATTTATCGATTACTTTTTATAACATGAAAAATTACTCTTTAGAGACATGAATTAATACTCTTTTGTATAAAAATTATTACTCTTCAAAGAGTAATTTTTTTATGTACTAAAGATTAATTTTAAAAAATAGGATTTATATATAAACCCGGTTTACAAGAGACTCACTTTAGTATTTAATTTGGTCGTTTGTGAATTGTCGCATATTTTTCTTATTATGAATTTATTATCTATTAGAATTTGTTTTATAGCGATCTTTCACTTTTCTAGTATAGTTTTTAGTTAGATTTATTGAATTTTAAGTGCATAACGGCATAACAAACTATCTAATAGGACGGTATATACAGATATTTTAGGTATGATACGATATACTCAAATATTGGTAAGCAGAATGTATACTATTTTCTTATACCGAAATATCGGTATACCGAATTATGGTATACCGAAAGTTTAGGTAAGGTAACGGTATGATTTTTTATATACCGAAAATTTCGATACGGTATTTGGTATGACCAAAAATTTTCGGTATGCCATACCGCCCACCCCTAGCTTCTTCAGCAGCTTTCCTCTCAGCTTCGGCTGTTGCTTTAGCTCTCTCGGTCATTTTCGCTTTTTGTTTGGCCTGTCATTATATGCAACAAATAGTTTATGAAAAATAGAAAATACATTATGTTAATGCAAGATAAGGTTTCAATGTACGTTATCAAATATTCAGAAGCCACAAAGCCATACACATAAAAAGAAAATAAATTAACACAAATCAAATGGATGAGGAGATGACCTATTCTTCTGTTTTAATCCTTTCTTTGCTGCAATTTTTCTTCCATAATTGCCTTTTCCTTTCTTTTAGCTTCCTCACGAGCAGCATCATCGCTTATTCTTCTTTCTTCTATTTGATATATGTGCTCATGGTCCCTCTGTATAGCTGCCAGATGATTACCAGTGCCTCTACACTGACATGGTCAAGGAGAAATGTCAGACATATTTTCTTCATCAAATCCATATAAGTCTACCATTATAATTATAATTATAATTATTTCATAAGCAGAAAGAAAAAAACTGCAAAGTACATGAAAGACATAGGAAATAATAGCAATGAACTTATCATATCATTACATCAAATAAGTCAAATTTTCTATCCCTTTCCTGTTGTAATTTTCTAATTTGTTGGAAATACTGTTACATGGTTATGCTCAGTGTCACTTCACTTCATAAATGAGTTTTTTGCATTTATAGTTTTTGCAAATTTTGATTTGAAGGATATTTTAGTTTTCGCAAAAAAGATTTTTCAGTTTTCGCAGATTTTGAATATTTTGAAATTTTTCTTCTACTACTCCCACCCCGTATAAAATTATATATTTTGTTAGATGCGGATTATGATTTGCTCACATACACTTCATTAATATGATCTAAAGTTAATCAAGAAAATTCATGAATAATACTTATTGTTACTACTACTTGACTTGATGTTTGTCATATATAGTTGTTTTATGGTATCTATTTTATCCTTGAGTACAGGAGGAAGTTAGATCCAAAGTATTAGATTTGGAAACTGAGTTGGTCAATGAAAATGAGACTAGCCTCAAAACACTAATGTTGTCGAGTACAACAAATGTTTAGCACATACGGATTTTGAGATTTAGTAAAAGGTGTAAAGACAAGAAAATTTTCGCAAATTTGAAGAATTTCGCAAGATCTGTTTAAGCCTCACCTCTTCCACCTTATTCATAGACTGTCACCATGATTGATTGGTTGGTGTGATGGTTTGTTGGAATCTTAGAAGTAAGTAATTGTAACTTATATTAAAACAATTATAAAGCAATTCGTAAAAATGGTTGAAAAAGATTTTTATTTTTAATAGAAGAATTTTGATTAAATGGAAAACTATAAAAGTTTATGTAATATAGTGTATTTTAACATGAAAAGGGAAAGAAATATAGTGTGTTTTAATACGGTTGATTTTTTTTTAATTAAAAGAAGAATTTTGATTAAATGAAAAACTATAAGGTTGTGTTTGGATTGAGTCATTTCAAATCCAATGTGGAGTATTTAAAAATGAGTGGATTTTAAATCAATTCATTTGAATTCCACCATTTGAATAAATTATACTCCCTCCGTCTCCTTTCAGATGACACACTTTCCATTTTGAGTTGTCCTACAAAAGTTTGCACATTCCAAAAATAGCAAAAAGTAAAAAACAACCACTCTTCCCCCATACACTTTATATTTACACAAAAATCATCTCTACCTAACATACTTTATCATTTATTTATTACAGAAAAATACCATTATACCCCTAAAAGTCATCACTTTCTTAATCTCCGTACCGAAAAGAGGGGCGCAAACTTTTCCGGGATGGAGGGAGTAGATCTTTGAAAGGATTTCAAATCCATAATTCAAAAATTATTTTTAAAATAGAATTTTATATCTGATAAATAAAAATAATAAATTTTATTATATTAAAATTTAAATCTAAAATTTTATTGAAAATAGAAAATAATGTTTTTAGGGAACACTACCACCCATCCTACCCCTACCTCACTCCACCCACCCACCCACCCACCCACCTTCCACCACCATCCCCCTCAAAAAAAAAATTTAAATAAAATTTTGATTTTAATATTTAAATAATAAAAATATTACCACCCAATCCTACCCACCTACCCTCCAAAATTTTTTTAACTTTAAATTTTTATATTTAAATAATAAAAATATTATCACCCAGCCCATACCCCCATATCCAACCATCCCCCACCCCACTCCCCAACCCCCAAAATTTTTTTTTTAACTTTAAATTTTTATATTTTTATTATTTAAATATTAAAATTTAAATTTTAAAAAAATTGAGGGGGTGAGGGGGGTGGGTGTGTGGATAGATAGTGGAGGGTAGGATAGGGTGGTAATAATTGTTTTATTTAAATAATAAAATCTAAAATTTTATTTAAAAATATTTTTTTGGGGTGGGTGGGTGGGGTGGGGTGGGTTATGGAATTGGGTGGTAATATTTATTATTTAAATATTTAAGTATTAAAATTTAAAATTAAAAAAAAATTGCGGGTTGATGGGGAGGGGGGGTTGGGTTGGGTGTGGGTGGGTGGATATGGGATAGTGTTGGGTGATAATATTTTTATATTTAAATATTAAAATATAAAGTTTTTAAAAAAATATTTTTTTTTTTGGGGGGGAGGGGGGTGGGTGGGAGGGTGGGTGAGGGGTTAGGGTGCGGTGGGGGAGGGGGGTAGGTGGCGGGTTGGGAAGTAGGGGATAGGTTGGGTGGTAAAATTTAAAATTTTAAAAATATATATACATATAAATATATATTGTTTAAATAATTTATTAATTTTATATACATATAATCAATTACACAACAACGGAAGGATATCAAATGGCATGGTTTGAGTAAGGATTTGAAATTTATTAAAATAACTAAAAAAAATCAAAATTAAATACATGATTGAAATTTATTATTTTAAAATCTTGAATATATAAATTTGTTGATTTCAAATGATATTCAAACATGAGAGATGGATTTGAGGGAAAGATTTGTAAATCCCTCCTCAAATCCGTTAATCAAAACACAGCCTAAAAGATTTGGTGGATCTTGACCTCATGGGTGAGACACACGAGATCTTATATCGTGAGAGGATCTGATCTCAAATATGACCCAAATGGCTTAATTAAATAATTCTGGGCCGCGGTTGCATAATTCGGAAAGTCATGCATCACAGCATCACAGCTGATTAGCCCAACAGCTAATTTACCAATATTTGGCGGCAATTGTCTAAGATTTACGAGTTTTTTTTTTAATTCATTCTTTTTATGAAAGTTCTCAAAATTTTTAATATATGATTTATTCGTTTGATAAATTATTCACTTATAAAATATTCACTTGATGGTTATAAAATTTCTAGGCATTAAATTTTTTATTAAAAATATCAATACTTTTCATTCTTATCAATTAATTTATTATTAAAAATATTATCACTTTTCATTTTTTCCATAAATTATTTATGATAAAAATAATTCAATTAATTGTTATCAATTTTCTTGATCAAGTATCACTTCGCATTAAAAATTAAAAATTATTTATTTAGGATAGAATTAGTTCATTGAAGGTTATCAATTTTCTATAATTAAGAATTATTTCTTATTAAAAATGTTATAACTTTTTATTTGTCCTACAAATTATTCATGAAATAATTTAATTGAACAAATATCATATTTTTTTTAAATATGCATCACTTATTACATAATTTTTTTAAATCACATTTTCATGATTAAAAATCACTTATTGTTAAAAATGTTATCACTTCTCATCTCTACTATAATTTACTCATGCATTACATGATTAAATAGCTTAATTAGGCATTGATTATGTATTACTTTTTATAAAATTAGTATTATTTTTTTGATAATCAAGAATCACTTATCATTAAAAATGATAGTATAACTTAAGATGTATAAATTATTCAATGAAATAGTCGGTGGATAATTATCACTTTTCCTCAATTAAATATTATTTTTTATTAATATTGTTATCACATTTTATTTGTATTATAAATTATTTATTAATTATAAATATAGTGTGGGACAAAAACTTGTGTGAAACGTCTCATGTAAAGGATTACGTGAGACGAATAAAAAGTAATAACTTCTATAATAAAAAGTAATACTCAACTAATGAAAAATGATAGTGCTATTCATTAACAAGTTACGGTGTAAATAAAAAGTGACAATATTTTTATAGCGAAAGTGATAACTATTATAAAATGTGTAAAATGATCTCACGTGAGACGGTTTTATACAATACCTACCTGATAGGTGGATACACTTTTTCGTTGATTAAATTATTATTTTTAAATATATATATATATATATATATATATATATATATATATATATATATATATATATATATCACTCTTTCTTAATAAACTATCACTTTCTTAATAATTTTTTTTTTTCAAATTCAATAGATCATTGTTAATTAAAAGAAAAATTAATGATAATTAAATTTAATAAAAAAAATTATTAAACTAAATAAAACAAGAGACACAGCGATAACTAGAATTTGGAACTTCAATTAGAGGCCATGATCACCTGGGCGGCTTATCACTACACCAGCCATTATTTATCAACGATTAATGTCTATTAAGTTGAGAAGGATCTCATGAAATGAGATCTATAACACAGTCTCACCGAAGACTTTGCTTAAAAATTTATGTATATATGAAAAGGGAAAGAAAATATAGTGTATTTTATAATTGACAAGGTCTCTTGTGAGACGAGTTATCTATAAAACGGGTATATAGTACATAAAGTATGTTTAATGGTTATTAAAGTATGTTTTCTAAAGTATGCTTATTATACATTAATGTATGATTTTAGTGTGTTATAATATGATTTATTATTAACATACCCTAACTATAAATAAGCATACTTTATCTATATAATAAGCATACTTTAGTGATCGTTACAATTAATCCTATAAAATTTAACATTGAATTAAAAATAATTAACTCGTCAGTTATGTGTTTACCTTTTTACATATCACTAGAAAATAATTAACAAGGGTTTACATTTCAGTAGTTTAGTTGGTAACAAGAGTTTACATTTCAGTAGTTTAGTTGGTGTTGGCGCTTTTGAACTATGTTTTGTGTTGTTTTGTCTTGGATCCATATTTTATTTGTTTGTTTACATTGTTGTAATGGTTGCTTTTGAATTGAATGTGTTTTTGTTCGCCATTTTGAGTTGTTCTTCATCCAATCAAATTCACATTTATCTATTTATTCTTATTTTTTATATTATCAAAAAATATTTTTTTTATATTAAAAGGGCAATTCTTAGGTGACCCAGGCTCACACATGACCCAGGTCGCCATAGGTCGCAAGTATTTTACTTAAAAAAAAGATATATTTTAATATTTTATTCTCTTTCCACATCAATCATATTTTGTTTTTTTGTTTTGTTTTTTATTAATTATAAAAAGATGTACTTTATTTTTTATTTTAAGATATTTCTATGTAATTTATTTTTTAATTTAATTTTTTAAATAGTTTAAGTGTTATGACATTTATATATTCTTAAATAAAATTTATAAGATGATGAGTATAGGTAACAAATTAAATAAATATTATACATTATCTAATTTATCCACTTTAAATTATAATCTTGAATAAATAATCATGTATTATATAATAAATTAAATAATGATATTCTTTATACTTAAATGGAAGCTGAATAAAAAATAATAACAAATCTAGCTAATTAAATTATGATAACAACTAAAATAAGGCGTTGTTTTCTTTCCAATTTTTAATTTAATTTTATTTAATTTAAAAGTATTTAATTGTGTACATGGATAATTTGTCTTACAAATTTGGAGACGGTCTCAACTAGGGGTGGGCGGTATGGTATACCTAAGATTTTTAGTTATACCGTATATCATACCTAAAATATCGGTATTTAGAAAAATCATACCTTTATCTTACCGAAAATTTCGGTATACCTTAGTTCGGTATACCAAAACTTCGGTATGATAAAACGGCATACCTTTTTCTTACCGATATTATGGTACTTTCTCCGTACCACTTCAATCTTTTCATATTTTTATTTTGGGCGTTCCATTTTAATCTTTACGTTTTCCTTTTTATGCGATCCACCTAAAACAATTAATATATCATCATTGGATCCACATCCAATACTAATATACCTACACACTTTACATTAAATATTAATATATTTTTGTACCATCTATTAAAATACTATACTCATTAATCAACGCGCAAAAAACAATTTAAGCATTGAGACGTTAAAATTTTAAAACAATAAAACATAATAAAAGTAAGAGTTTAATCCTAATGAGTGATTTGTGTACCCGAAAACGATTAAATTCTAAATTATTTAATTAAAAATTAATACACAATCTTAGATTAACATTAAAATAAAAATAATTACAATTATACTTTAAATTTAAAATAATAAACCCTATAGTGCTTACATATTACATATATGTTCTCCAAAATTTCACTAAATTCAATGATGGGTCAATAGTTTTAATATATTAGAATTTCTTTTAAGTATATATACGTTACAAAAATTATTTACGGTATTTCGGTATATACCAAAATACCGCGGTTTTAAAATTTTGCATACCTTTACCGTATCAAAAAATTCAATACGGTATCATACCTTACCAAAAATTTCGGTATACCTAAAATTTCGGTTAGTTCGGTATTTCTCGATATGATAAGTGCGGTATACCGAAATTTCGGTATTTTTCCCCAGCCCTAGTCTCAACCATTTTAATATTTTTTATTCTTACTATTAATTGTTATCGTCACTTAAAATTAAAAAAATATTATCTTTTCAGTAGGTCTCATATAAAATGGATTTATATTATAATCTATATTTTTTAAAATTACTCTTTAGGGCCTACAACATAAGTGTCATTAAGTAACACCTTATAATAACATATTTATTTTATTTAACACAAATTGATAACACTTTCAAAGTTATTATAGTATGTAACACATTTGTAACACATTTTATTTAAGTAACATATATGGATAACACTTATTTAATATGTAACACATGCATATAACACTTTTATATATGTTACACTCCTCATGTAACACTTTCATACAAGTAACATTATTTTATAACACTTTTACATAAGTAACATTTTTAAATAACACTTTTACAAAATTAATACTATTTATATTACAATTTTAAGTAGTTTTATTTAATAAGTATATATTTATAATCATTATAATATTTATTAAATAAATTATATGTATATATTACATATATATTGCATAAATATAAATAAATATTTTTATAAATAAAATTTAATTACCATTTTTTATTAGAAAACATACTTAACAACCATCACGCATACTTTATCTATATAATAGGCATACTTTAACACAGTTTCACAAGCCAATTCACATAAGTAACGTCTCATAAGAGACTTTGTCTACATATAATTATATATTTCATATACTTTCAAATAAAAAATACACAATTTTTAAAGTTAAAATTTTTATTTTTTTATAAATTTAAGATTTCGCATAAATTTGTTTAATTTTATTTGAAAAAAGTTTATTTATGCAAAAGAAAAAAGTGAAGTTGAATTATTTTTAAGTTATCCAAAGTATTCGATTAAATCCATCTCGATGTAATCATTTAATCAAGGATAATACATTTAATTAAAATAATCAAAATATATTCGGTAAGTTTTTTTCCACTAAAAAATACAATTAAATATTTTCATGAATGATCAAAAAGTAACAATTAGACACACATAGAGAACATGAATTGTTGTTAATGCATAAGTACAGTGTCAATAAATCTCTAGCTTTTGAAAAGATGAAAAAATACATTAGACACAAGATGAAGATGTGTTCCGCTTGAAATTTTGTATTTCTTCTTTCTTTATCTCCATCAACCTCATCTTACAAAGAATACCAACAATACGCATGAGTATCACACACTTTACATAGAATAAGAAATGGAACACGATCTCCTCCACGGTTATACCGCAAAAGCATCTATAATAACAAAACTACAAGCCCAAATATAAATGTATTAAGAAATATTCCAAAGATGCTTCTAATGGAACTCATGACTCGTGTACATAATATTTAATTACTATGTTGCAAAATAGACTAATGGTTATATTCCATCCATTACACAGAAATTTGAGCATCACCTAATAAGGAAGAATCAATTCCTAATCAGGTGTCGCTGACAGTACCCACATCTAAGAAGCTATTATAGAAAAAAAAGGCTCCAGTAAAAACAACCAAGTCAGAAATTCCAGCAGCAGGAAAGAGAATAACAAGAATTACCAAGTCAATAACTAAGCAGCACAACTCTAATAAAAGAAACATGGGCCTTCATGCTCAAGATCCAGCAAAGGAAATTAAACTTTTACTAATTGGGACCCTCATTCAAACAACCACAAAAGTACCAACATAGTAAATAACAACAAAAAGTAGAAGCAACAATTTGAACCACAACCAGAAAACCAATAGCAATGCAATTCAGGTAGCTAACTGCAGAAAGGAGGGGTGCTGGACCAAGACCCATGATCTGTAGTTGATAGGTACAGCTTTATACCAGACACAGATTAAGTCTGCAATTATACCAGATGAGCTCAACTCTAGTTATAGTAAACGAAACACATAATAACCAACAAGACCAAGCTATAGCCACATTGACAAATCTCAATAAATTCAAACGAGCAGAAAATCCAGCAATATAATTAGAATATAGCAGCAGCCTGAATGCAAAATCATCAACTACAAGACAACAACAACAAGAGTGTTGCAATACATAACCAAAAATAAAACAAAACTAGTAAAGGCAGTCAACGCCCTATACATAAACCAATAAGAGAAGGCCAACATAGATGTAGCATGGGACATAAGGGCGGGCATCAAAGATATCCTAGTGGGAAGGGGTGCTTCCTATCTCATTAAGGAACAGCAAAGGAATGCTTATAAGATACCTATCCCATGTGTTAGACCACCCGGGATATCAGCTGGAAACCTGTTCATATCCGGTTGGGTAAGGGTATCCTGTGATGGAAGCAGAGGCTCCTTGCCTTTTCCTACTAACAGTTTTTAGATCAATAATATCTTGTGAGTCATCCTGTGAGTGGCAAGCACATCAAACCTGAAGGATACAGGGAGCTTGTTGTGGAATAGATAAGGGACCAAAATCTACTGAAATATGTTGATCCTTCGTCTCCAGTTCTTGGTATCTTGGTCTGGTCCGCCTACGATTTTTGGCAGTGGTGAAGTTACCTTCATGTGATTCCTTAATTGGCCAGCACGATTACCACTTCTGAAAGAGGCACTAGTTCCTGTAAAGCATCTACCCAATGTGATATTTTTAATCTGCAATATAGAGAGGACAAACAGCATAAACAAAAACTGAAGTATGAAAATTGTGGATCTATCATCTGAATATTTAACATGTTTACTACATGGTAATAAAATCATTTATGTAATAAGGCCATAGAAAAATACAAGTATTAAGATGTTCGTGTAATATAAATGAATAATAATGAAGTGAAATGACTTATTGAAGGATTATGCCTACATGATCAATACTACCATAAGCTCCCTCCCTTGATCTATACCTACGAGATTCAAAAGGATATTCTGGTGCACAATTAATAATAAAATATGAAAATGGCTATAATAATTTACCAATTGTGAAAGATATGCTAGTCCCAAAAATATATGTAATAGAGTTCATGATTAACATACAAAACATATGATGGAACTAGATTCATTAAGGGACTCCAATCTTAGACTTGAAATTTAGATATATGTTAGGAGAAATTTAATCAAAAAACAAGAAAGAATTAATGATTAGGGAAAGAAAGAACTGTCGAGCCCAAGTGAACAATTCAAGCCAGGCCACCCAATTTCTATTCACTTTGGAGAAGTCATTTTCTAGTCAAGATCATTATTAGTTCATTATATTATAGAAAAATACCATAAATAAATGCTTACTACAATCCAGCAACCCTGTTTACTTCACAAGTCAATAACTCAAGACTGCTAACTTATTACTAGTTTGCCTGAATGACCAAGTCAGATCAATGTTCACAATGTAAGGGAGAGTGAGCACATAAGATGTATAGAGCAAAATGACTTGACTCGGGCATATTCAGTATCTCGAATCTAGTAACACCAAAGTATATACAGGAGCATATAAATCTATTATATACACAATAAAAGAAGCTAAGAGATTGGTATATCAGTAGGTCGCGGGGTACCTTGCCATCCTGTGCAGTGTTGAAGAAAATGTTGAGGTCTTCAGTTGGCGCTTCTTCTGTCCAAGCGTCATAGAGCTCTGATCTATGAAATACACATGTCTCACTTGGAAGGGGCATTAAACCTGGTTGAGTTCCGCCAACAAATAAATCACCTTCAGATCTAATGCAGCCAATACACTCCTCTGACTTGTCAGATGCCTATGGAAAACGACGAATAATTCTATCACATAAACATCAATGTATACTATTATTGCATCCCTTAAAAATGACTTTTCTAATAATCTACTGATGACACTAATCATCATTTTTTTGGGTCATTCTACAACAAAAGAAATTATCAAACCTACTAACTGAATAGGTATGCAGCAATGCTGAAATTTTGCTATCTCTACATAGGGTGATATACACATCCTCTTGAGTCTTTGTTATTGTGTATGAAGAGTGAAGCCATAGGAAGTGACTAATTATATACCAAAACACATGTACCTTTTCCGTGTCATATTTAAACGCCACCTTCTTTTGGCCAGCTTCATAAATGTTGCACTGCGAGTAGACCTATATGCACGAAAATAGAAGCTCCTTAAACAAGTGAATAGAATGAAAACAAAAATTGTTGTGGAAATATTCATAGTCATCACCTGTGGCAAAAACAGCATAAATTCCCCAATTTCGAGTGTAATTAATATACAGGTGTACTTTGCCAAATCTGACATGTGGGTGTTGCTGCCAAGTTCCATCAAAGAAATAATGGTGAATGGTAACCCTTATACATCTGCCATCCGTGTGGGAGGGATCAGCACCTATGAGCATGGTTTTGTCATGAATCCCAAAGTGGCAACTGCATGCAATGTTTGAAAAAATGGTCAAACACCTAAACACAAGAAATAATCAGAAGTTCATTAGAAGTCATAGCTGACCGAGAAACAGTAATAACTGTGCTTTGACGTGTGATATCTTATCAGTCCATCGTCACTGAGAGTGCAACGACCTATCCCAAATATGTTTCAAATTAGGTTTATCTGAATTCCATCAACATCATGTCCCCTGCCCCCTTCAAATATTAGATTGCAGATGATCACATGTTCACCGCCTTTCAACCTCAAGCCTTACCCAGTGAGTTTAACTCTTTGACCACACCCATCTATGGTCTTATAAGAGGATACATATAAATAAGATGAGAGTTCAATGGTTCCAGAAACTTCAAATATGATCCATAAAGGTTGTTTCCTTTGGCATCCATCACGTAGTGAACCTGGTCCATCATCTGGAAACACATATAGCAGGTAGATAAAACAGTTACAAAATTTAATTCAAAACAACCTGCTAACATTGCCTATTAGATAATTCAGATGATAACACAAGAAATCATAGCAAACACCAGATTTACTTATTAAGGTAAACAAAAAAACATCAATTCTCCAAGGAAGAAATTTCTTAAAAGAACATGAAGATACGTACCTGCAAAAAGCTTATGATTACTACCCCAGAATGGGAGAAGCAGCAATTTCAATGAAATTACAGAACAGAGTGGGAACTAAAGCAGAATATTATTCTTGTTTACGATGTTTATGTACTTCATGGAATGCTACTTCAATTTATATTGTAAAGAAACAATGTTTTTTGCTATTTTCATTAGAAATATCTTTAGCCACGTCTCTCATATACTGAAAATCTTAGGGTTCTAAGAGTGTAATTAACATCATTAGCATAAATTCACTAATCATCCTGTTCTTTCTTTCTATATTGATATGAACAAGAGATTAGTCAATTTACAGAAAGCTTACAATTTCAGAATTAAAAAAAGCAAATCATAACTCAAATGTATGACGAACTCCATTTATTGCTGGAAATCCTAGATGCAAGTATCTCTAAGACAAAACTGTTAGAAGAAATGCACTCCCATTTACGAAAAATTAAATCTTTTGCAATCACACTTTCATGATTAGTAACTCCGCATAAATCCTTTTCTCCCAAAATAAAGCTAATCAAACCTCTCCAAGGCAAATATCAGTATTGCTATTCTTTACCAGCAAGGGTGGTGACGCGGAAAACGCTAGCGGTCAGACGCTAGTAGATGCGAAGCCAGGGAGGGCGGAAGTGGAGGTAGACTCCAGAACAGAAGCAATCCACCATCTTCTCCAGTGGTAATGGATCTTGATTTGTCCCCTTGAGTGAGTTGAAGAAATGCCTCATGGATATCACGGTGTCCTTGGGGTTCCTTGCGATGAACACGAACTTGCAGGTGGAATTTTTAACTGAATCGGGGAGTATGGAAGATGCGTGTGGGTCAAACGGCGGTGGCCAGTTTTGAGAATGGAAGATCTCCGCGCGGTGGGAGTACCCGACGAAGACGAAATACCGTAATTAGATCTCGAGTTTCAGCCCTCTTTCTTGGCTTCAGCTGTTAAACACCGTATTCAATTACACACCTGATTTGGGATTGGCGCTTTATTTTCGCGCTTTCTTTTTTAGTTCTCCTGCAATTTTTTCTTATATACGGAGATATTTTAATTCCGCAAATTTTTTAGAGACAGAGAGGTTTTATTAATTGAAAAAATTAATGTCAAACTTATTTTGTCAAAAGTACTCTCTTCCGTAGGAATAGAGATTCACATTTTTTAATTAGGTCATAAAACAATTAATATGTACTTCACGTAATTCATACACAACACTAATACAATTATTTATTATATATTAAAATATTATATTTATCAACTCACTGTACTGTACACATAACTTTTATGACGGGACGGAAGAAGTATACTCCCTCCGTCCCCTTGATACGTATCCATTTTTCCATTTTGATCCGTCCCATTACAAAGTATTCATTTCCCTTTTTGGATTGATGTGACGCACAACCATTGCACATGGCCCCACACTCAACAGTGTTGTCAGAACCGGACCAGACCGGCCGATTGGACCGGGAACCGGCCCGGTGACCTGTCCGATCACCCGCTAAGAACCGCTTTTGGCTTAAAACCGGGAAGAACCGGTTCGGACCGGTCAAAACCGGAAAAACCTGTTGGACCGGCCGAACCGGAAACCGCCGGTTTTGATATTTTTTATTTTTTTTTTGATTTTGATTTTATTTCAATTTTTTTATCCCAAATTTATTTCAATTCAATATTCAATCAATTTTTCCTTCTAAATTTAATTCAAATTTTAATTCATAGGAATATTTATTATTAAAGCGGATTAAAATAATAATTATTAGTATATTTCTTTCCAATTTATTTATTTGTGATCGAACTAGTTAGCTATTATAAGAATTTAAAATTCAAAAATCATATTTCTTCACATTAAAATTTCCTCTTTCAATCTATTCCTATTATTTTTTAATTAGGTATTTCTTTAAATGTACACTAAACATATTAATATATAATCATATATAAAATATATAAGATATTATAAAAAAAAGTGTAATTTTAATTTTTCCGGTTGAACCGCCGGTTCGACCGGTCCGACCGTGAACCGTTGAGGCCACCGGTTCGATCTCCGGTCCGGTTATGAAAACACTGCTCAACACTAATACAACTACCCACTACACATTAAAATATTATTTCTCTCACCTTACTATATATTAAATTATTATACTCCTTAATCCACGTGCAAAAAATAAACGAATATCTTTCAAGAGGACGGATGGAGTATATATTATGAAAAGGGACTCTTTTGTGAGATGGTTTTTGTGAGACGGATAATGAGACGGATCGACCAATTATTAAAATATATTTTCTACCTATATAAAGTATGTTAATTTGTAGTTAAAATATGCATATATTAAATCATATCATAACACTTTAAAAATATACTACTTTAATTTATTATTCATCATACGTTAACAAAAAAATTAAAATACTTTACCTATTTAATAAGCATACTTTTATAATGGGTCGACCCGTCTCACAAAAGTATCGTCCCACGAGAGACTTGTCTATGAAAATATATGTTAATAACAATATTTTTTTAAAAACTCTCTTACGAGATGCATTATTGTGAGACGGATTTACCAATTGTTAAAGTATGCTTATTATATAAGTAAAATATGTTAATTGATATTTAAATTATATTATTAATGATATCATATTTTAATTCATTATTCATCGTATTTTGAAATACATATTTTAACTATGAATAAACATATTATACTTATATAAGAATCATATTTTAACAAGTCTCAAAGACCGTCTCATATAACTAATATCTCATAGAAGACTTTGTCTATAATTATTTACAGATAAATTAAATTATTATATTTCATCAAGACATTAATTAACTAAAATTATTATATCTAGATAGTAGTATGTAAATTAAAAAAGAAATACTATATACTATATTATATTCGAATTATATTATGCATATAAAATTGGGAGAATGGCCAAAGATACGTGTGATATCGTCTTCTGGATGATTTCGTAAGATGGATAAAAAATGGAGTAATAATTTTATAACGAACAGTAATATTTAATCAATGAAAGTTATAACAGTGTAATGAACTGTTTTATGAACATTTTATATTATAAACAAAAAATGATAATATTTAAATTAAAAAAAAAAAAACATTCTTAATAAAAAAAACTATAACTAATTACTAAAGTATGAAATTATCCCATCTTGAAATGGTTCACACAAGTTTGCTCCTTGGAGTATTACAATGGTGCACCTAAATATCGCTCTTAACGTATACTCTTTCCGTCTCTAAAAAAATTACCTACTTTTCATTTTGGTCACAAACAAAAGTTTGCATCCTCGGTGGGGTCCAAGCCCCTGATTGAAAGGTCAGGGGTTCAAGCCCCCCGGAGCACAATGGTGGAACAATTAATATTGATGGCTGCAAGGCGACAGTGTGGGAGGCTGAAACTCGGTGGAAACCTGCGGCTGAGATAGGGGGTCAGCATGGAGCAATCACTTGGGGATCGATTCCTTGTGCGCAGTAGTTGAGGATATTAGGAACCTTGGATCCATTGTGTGGCTATCGCAGTTTACTGGAGGCAGTTTTGAGGGGCCGGGATTGTTTCCTCGAGGACTAGTCGGGCGTAAACCCGGAACCTCGATATAAAAAAAAAAAGAAAAAATTTGCTTCCTCTAAAGAAACTAAGAAGTCAAAATAATCACCCTCTCTTATATACTTTATTTACACTAAACAACTCCTACCAATACATCTAACATAAGTTTTTTCATAATAAATATACATTTACATAATGTATTAATTTTTTTTTCATTTTTCATATTTCATAAATAAAATTTTGATTATGTACATTATCTTTATAAATAATTAAAATTAATTTAAGAGAACTTTTTAATACATATCTTAATTTTGAATTTAAAAAAAAATACTGATCAAATAAAAGTGATAACTTTAATTTTAATTATGTCATAAATAATTAATAATATCAAAAACTTGTGTATGGTCGTCTCACGAGTTACTTATATGAGAAAGATAAGAATGATAACTTTTATAAGAAAAATTGATACTCCTCCCGTCCCACAACTAAGTATACATTTTTCTATTTTGATTCGTCTCAAAACAAAATATACGTTTCCTTTTTTGGTTGATGTGACCTATATAAAATTATTATTATATCCATATGGTCCCACACACTACACTAATACAACTACCCACTACACATTAAAATATCATTTCTCTCATTTCACTACATATTAAAATATTATACTCCTTAATCTCCGTGCAAAACATAAACGTATACCTTGTTCCGGGACGGAGGGAGTACTCATTTGCTAAAAAAGTGATACCCATTTAATGAAAAGTAATAATGATGCTGTGAACTATTTCATGAACAATTTATAATATGAATGAAAAATGATACTAATATTAAAAAATAAAAAGTGATAACTAATTAGAAAGTGACTTTTTTGAACAAAGAATTGATAAATGTGATAACATTTATAATAGAAAGAGATATCATGGGATCAACGAATGAATATAGTGATAACAATCCAATTGTATTATTTTATGAACCTTTTGTGAGATGAATAAAAAATGTTAATAATTTTAATAAAAAAAAAATATAAATCTGATCAGTAAAAAATAATAATCAATCTAATAAATAATTTTAGGGTGATTATACGGTGCACCTGAAATTAATAGTTTAAAAATAGGAGTTTGTGGGCAGTTATTTTAAAAAAATTAATTATTTTATTTATTTGATCGTGGAGATCAAATTAAAATAATTTAACGATTAAAATTGTCCAGGTGCACTGATACACATCAGTTGGACTCACAATTTTATGATCAATTTGTTAATTAAATAAAAAATAATAATATTTATTAATTATGAAATTTTAAAAAATAGAAAATATAAATCTTAATAATTAATACTCCATAAAATCTATTAAAAATAATAGGAAAAATATTGAGAAAAGTCCTCCATTGATGATGGCCAGCAATGGCCGCCTGCCCTTTCCTTTAATTCTTAATCAAATTATTTCATTCTTAATTATAATAAATTAACATATTCAAACAGAACTCTTGTTTTTATTTAATTCCTTTTTAGTTCTTTTATGTATGGATAATCCAAAGCAGAGAGGGAGAGCGAGAAGGAGAAGAGAGATGGGAATTTGCAGAAACACTTCTCGCGTCCATTTACAATTGCGAACTCCAGCCAATTGTGAGACGCCCATATGGGGAATGCCCAATATTCCAGCTAATTGAGATACCTGTTCGCAAATCCCTCTTCCTCTCCAACTCATTTTTCTCAAATCCCTCTTCCACTCCAACTCATTTACCGGTCTCAAAATCTGCTCACACTAATTTCTCCACCTGTAGTAATTCTCTTGTACCAGCACTGTAGATTATTTAGGTATACAGTTTCATAGATTTGCAGTTTGATTTGTCTACTCTTATATGATGCCCTAGATTAATTCAAATCCTAGTGAAGAGTTGCTTTTGTTCAACCAAGTCTATTCAAAAATAGATTTCAATTACTTCTGTTTTTAATCATAACTGATAGCCCGCCACTGCCCGTTGATACTCATTCACCATGGACGGTACGAGAAGTGGCGTCTTTTACTCTTACAAAGTAATCTTTGCAGTATAATTCAAGATTGTTAATCTTATGGCTTTCATTCCATACTTTGAATGTTTATGTTACATTCTACTTCACATTTATTAAAATCGTTGTCAATCAAAAATGTAGAATTGTAGTTTGATATCCCTATTCTTATATGAAGTTCTAGATTAGTGGAAATCCTAACTAAGAGCTACTACCATGGATGAACCAGGTTTTTCAAAGGTGGACTTCAGGGAAAAGGGTTAAAGAATTGCTGATTACATGTAGTCAAGGTGCGTGCGATATCAATTAGCTCTTTTCTTTTATTTATTTATTTATTTATCATAATGAGTCTTGTGCTTTAACTTAGATTAATTTCCCTGCAAATGCAATGGTTAGCCACTGCCGTTAAGGCTCATTCAGCATGAGGGTACTAGAAGTGGGGTTTCTCTAAAAAATTAACTATAGCAATAGAATTAGTGATTGTTATTCCTAATGGCTTTCTATCAGTATTTTGAATGTTTATTACATTAGACTTCATATTTATTAAATTTGTTATCAATCAACACTATAGAATTGTAATTTGATTTCCCTACTCTTGAAGTTGTAGATTTGTGGAAATCATATCTAAGAGCTCCTATGGCTGAACCAGGTTTTTTCATATGTGGATTTTAGGGAAAAGGGTTAAGGAGTTGCTGATTTCATGCTGATAAGGTACATACGATATCAATTAGCTGTTTATTTTTCTAATTATCATAATGAGTCTCCTACTTCGATTCAGATTAAGTACCCTTCAAATCCAATGGCTCGTCACTGCCGGTTAATTCTCATTCTCAGATTAAGAAGTGAGGTATGTTACTGTTAAAAAGTAATATTAGCAATATAATTCGAGATTGTTATCCCGTGTGGCTTTCTACCAGTATTCTGAATGTTTTATGTTACATTATACTTCATATTTATTAAAATTGTAATCAATCAACAATATAGAATTGTAGTTTTATTTGTATGAATTCATATGGCTGAACCAGGTTTTCATGGGTGGATTTTAGAGAAAAGGGTTAAGGAGTTACTAATTAAATGCTGATAAGGTGCGTACGATATCAATCATTTCTTTTTTTTTTTTTAATTATTATCATAACGAGTCTCCTTTGATTTGGATCAATTACCTTGTAAATCCGACGGCTCGTCACAGCCTGCTAATACTCATTCACCATGGATTGTACTAACAGTAATTATAGTAATATAATTTGAGATTGTTATCCTGTATGGCTTTCTATCAGTATTTTGAATATTTATGTTACTTTATGGAGTACTTCATATTAATTAAAACTTTTATCAATCAACAATATAGAATTGTAGGTTTTTTTTCCTACTCTTATATGAAGTTCTAGATTAGTGGAAATCCTAACTAAGAGCTCCTATGGCTAAACCAGTTTTTTTCATAGGTGGACTTTAGATAAAAGGGTTAAGGAGTTGCTGATTCATGCTGATAAAGTGTGTATCATATCAAGGTGCGTACGATATCAAAGTGAATGATTTTCAAATAAAAATAGATTTTTCACCTTGAATGGCTTACTCAGTTGATTTAGCAAGGATAGGAGCAAGTTATTTTATGCTTTCTGTATCATATTTGAGCATAGATAAGAAAATTGAAGTTTGTCAAAGCTATACATTGCATAAGTAGATTGGCCGGTGGACATATTTTGATTAAGCTAAAGCCATTTGTTTGCTTGCGTCTCATTTTGACTTTGTTACACATGGAGCATAACCGAATATTGATGTTACGGATTGACAAAACAAACTCTTGCTGGTGGAGTTGGTTTGAGAGACGATAGATGCAAGATTGATTTACGTGATACAATGCAATTGATTTTAAGATTTGCTAATCAAGTAAAAAGAGAAAAAAAAAGTATATGTGTGAACAAGTTGCATGATAGGATGTGCAGCAGAAAGATGCTATTGTTGTACCTGTTTTCTTTCTGCGAATCTAGTTTTCATATAATGGACTAACGTAATTTTTGGTTTTAGCAAGGCAAGTAGTTTAGATGGAACATTTTCTCCAAGCTAGTTGATTATGGAAATGCACATTCAACCTAGGAAGAATGAGATCAAGCAATGTTGGCGTATTGAAATGCTGCTCAATTATTCCCTGGGTAATATATATTTTTTTAATTTCTCTGTTTTGTTGTTGTTCTTGTATAACAACTAGTATTTAATGTCCACTGACTTTTCTATATATGTTTATTGTAATTTGATGAGGTTTTAGATTTTCTGCTGTAGATGTAGATGAATAATTGAAAGGCCTTTTCCCTTTCATAATAGGTAATGATCATCTTTAAATTGCTATAGTAGATCGTAGTTGGTTTTTTCGATTGCTTCGATGTTATGTACGGGTTGTCTGCATTACATAGTGAACATAATGCATCTTACATAAAATGTTCAATAATATAATTAGCTAATAAACTAGGAGTATCCAAAGTTCCAGATTAAAAGCCATCCCTCCTGCTGGTATGAATTAATCTGCTTCTCTCGTTTCAAGCTCTCTTTTAAGATGTGCAATTATATGGTTATACACTTCCCATTTTCCTAAATATGATGCATCGATTGCTGTAAAGCTTTTAGCAGACAAGTCTAAGGTTATATAAAGGGAAAACTATGAGGGGTAAAACTAGAAGTGAATCAAAAGCTACAACAAATCAACCAACAAGCTCTTAAGGAGAAAGGTTAAATTTATTATTTTTGCTTAATTCATATGATTAACAACTGCAATAATTGTTGAAATGTGTAACTACTAAAATGTAACTGAGACCTGATTGAATTATTTGTTGTTTTTTGTGAATTTATTTATCTTCTTTCTAGGAATTGACACCTACGCCAGTGTATCCTCTGCTTGTTGGACTTTCAGCAATGCCTCTGTTCATAAGTATACCAAGGTGGTTCAGATTAATGTTTATTTTGCTATTTTTTATGCTTTATGTGCAGTTTGTGTGGTTTTAATATAAAGTTGGAAGATGTATTAGTGATTTATTTGTCAATTGTCAGTTGGGATTTTATTATAGCAATGTAGCTCTGCTTTGATCTTCATGTATGCATGCTATGTTCCTTGATCATGTTGCAGATATATTAGCTATAGTTTTTTACGAACCAATTTTGGTTTCTTTGTGATATTAAAGTAAATTATAATGAACTACTTTGCTTGATTGTTCTGTTAAAAATGGCGACATGAGCTACTACCTTGTATCTTTTGCTCTAGCCATTACCCTTTTCCAACATAATAGGGACTCTTAGCATCAAGGATGACATGAGAATTTGCAGTCGCACTTAAAAAATGTGAATTGGGTTTTATCTTTTGTGGTACATGCATGTTAAAGTATAGCCATGATTGATAGAATGTCATTGCTTGAATTCTTTCTGGTACACTGTGTTTACGCTAACATTATATATCTAATTATCCATACATGACTTTTCTTTTTAGGATTTGTCTATTGTTCTCAGCTAAACACATGATTACATTCAATTACAGGTAAATCTCGACTCTTGATCTATGTAAAATTGATTATTTGCTGGTGCATTCTCGATGTTTTGCTGAGGCTGCTGTGCCTTATGTCTTGGTTGGTTTCTACTAGTTTTGCTAGTTATTCATTGTGTTATGCTCTCTTGGTTATGTGGTTTGCGGGAACTCTATAATTATGGGTACCTGCTGTTACTAGCTTGTTTTCCTTCTTGTTTCTTGAGTTATAGTATTCTACCTTCTTCATGGGAGACTTGCTATTTTAGTTTCTGTCTACTCTAGGCCATTTTAATGTTGCTGGAATTTCTATAGGAATTTGCTGTTGCTGGTAGAATTTAGGTTGTTTGAGCTGTGTTTTTTCTTGCAGATTTCTGCTGTTTTTCTTAATGTGTTGCTGCTGTGCTCTCTTGATTCTGTGGTTTGCTGGAACACTGTAATCTTGGGTACATGCTGATGCTATTTTCCTTCATTGGAGACTTGCTGTTTTAGGTTCTGTTTAGGTTTTGTTCTAGAGGAATTTACTGGTGCTGCTGTGTTTGTCTCCCACTTTAATGTTGCTGGAATTTTTGTGGAAATTTGTTTCTGCTGGCAAAATTTATGTTGATTCAGCTGGGTTTTTTCTGCTGAATTTCTGTTGTTTTTACTCTGGGTTGATACTAATATTTGTTGATGCTGGTATACTGCTGACTCTTGATGAGGAATTTGCTATGTGGTTCTGCTGGTAGAGGTTATGTCTACTTGTAGTTTATTGTACTGTTCCTGCTGTTTATGCTTTGTTGTTTGCTATCACAGCTAGCCTTGGTGCAGAATTCTGATTTTCTGCAGTTTGCTACTTGACTATTGCTGCCGTCCCTCGCATGTGGAAGGCAGAATATGAAGTATTTTAGCTACTTTTGTACAATTTGAAATTTACAATTCTTTGCTACTTCTGTATGCTTTCTATTTGTACCTGCTGATAGTTTTCTTGGGCTATCTTTCAGGTTTTAGTGTTTGGGTAGCTGCCCCTTATTTCCGGAACCAAGTTGCTTTGATTACTGACTTTGTTTTGCTGGTATTCTAGCTAAGAATTGATGATGTAGCTGGTTTTTGTTGCTGATTGATGGGTTTCGCTGATTTCTTAAAGTCCTCTTGTCGTTCCTTGTGATGATGGGTTGCTTTTGATTTTGCTAGTAGGCATATTGCATCTACATGGGGACCTTTTGATCGTCGATGTCTTCACAGAACACGTCTTGAAGCATTTTTTGACTATATTGAAGGCTCTCGTAGCTGCTGTATCACAAATCTACTTGAATCTGATTGTAATGAATCATAGCTTTCTCGAAATTATACAAATTTCTATTTTGCTAGTTTGCAATTTTGTGCATTCAGCAATCTTGGCACTTTTTACGTGATAGCTGCTAGAAAGCTAATAGGATCAGTGTTTTTTTGTTAGATGATGTGACAGGTGATAGCATAGTTAAACTACGTGGTTTGTTTTTTAGTCGTCTTTCACTTTTATGTTTATGATGTACAATTTTAGAAAATAATAATAATAATAATTAATAATATAATTCCATAATTGTTTTACAAAAGTGTTACACTATATTCTTGATATAATTATTATTTAAAAATGTTACATTATATTTAAAAGAGTTGCTAAAAATAATATAATTAATGTTACATTAAGTTTAAAAAAGTGTTAACAAAATAATGTACTTAATGTAACATAATATTTTAAAGTGTTAACAAAATAATGTAAATGATGTTACATTTATATTCAAAGTGTTAACAAATTAATGTTACATTATGTATAGCAAATGTTACATAAAGTGTACATGTAACATTTTTTGAAGTGTTACAATAAAATGTTAAATATGCTATGGAGTGTTATCATAAGCTAAAAAAGTATAATATTAGACTTTAGGTTACAGGGGCAGCAGCAAAAAAAAAAAATGTTACTTATAAGCTATAATAACATTTTTTTATTGTTAAGTAACATATTTTTGTGTTATCTAATAACACTTATACTGTAGTAAGTATATAAAAAGTTACTCTTTGAACATGAATAATTTTTATACAATAAGAGTAATAATTCATGTCTTTAAAAAATAATTTTTCATGTAGTAAAGAGTAATAATCGATGGTTTACAAGAATTTAAAGAGTATTTTTTTTAATTTAGAAGAGTAACAATTTATGTGTTTATATAATAATTTTTTTATATATTAAAGAGTAATAAAATTTACAGATAAATTTATGTAAATTTGATTTACACAAATATTTTTGTTATTTTTTATCCATAATACAAATTTGACATGAAATAGTTCATATGAATTCACGTCACAAAAGAACAATTTAAACTGAATAATATACATATAAAATAAAAATCTAAATATGATAATATATGTTCTTCATAACTCTAGATTGAATAGTGATTAGCGGTAGGATATTAGTTACTTGGAAATATTAAGGTTGGGGGGGTGGTGTTCTCACGAAATTTACATTTTAAAATGGATAAATAAAAATATAAACTAATATTATAGTAATAAAAATCAATTAAAAATGCTTTAACTACTAATTAATTTTTTATTATATTTCAAATATTTATTATATAGTTGATATGAGTATCAAATTAAAGATCTTGAAAAGACAAATAATTTAATATAATTTTTATGAGTGTATATTGGATGCACCAGGGTGCAAGGTTGCACCCATATGTGTATATCTTTTTATTCTATTTTGTATACATGTTATTCTATTTTGTATACGTGTTTCGTAATAATTGTATACTTTTTTCACACTAAGTTTTTCATTAAAAAAACTAGATCTATATGTGTTAATAGTGTATTATATGTTTATTAATAATTGTATATTTTTTTACACTCATTTTTTCATTAAAAAAATTAACATTTAAATTGTATACATTTTTCCTCATAATTGTATATGTTTTTGTGTATATTTGTATATGAGTGCACCATATCTTAGGGTGCACACTATAATTAGCCAATTTTTATTAATAATAGAGATGTACAAAGAGACTTATAAACATTTAAAATTTTTCACAAAAAGTAAATCACATGATTGGATGGTAATTAATAAAGAGAGATGGCATGTGTCCTTACTCTTTATTATAGTATTACTAGTATTATGCCCGTGCATCGCACGGAAAGATATATTAATTTTAAATTAAATTTATATAATTTTTTTAATTAAAATAATTACAAAATAATATAGAATAAAATAAATATAAAGAGACACTCTATTGTGGAACGAGTTATTTGTGAGATGGGTCGATCCATCACTAAAATATGCTTATTGTATAAATAAAGTATGCTTATTTGTAGTTAAAGTATGTTAATAATAAATCATATTATAACACGCTAAAATCATACTTTAGAAAACATATTTTAATAACTATTAAATATACTTTATCTAACATATTTTAATAACTATTAAATATACTTTATCTATACAATAAACATACTTTAGTGATAGATCGATATGCCACACACTCGTCTCACAAATAACTCGTATCACAAGAGACTTTGTCTAAAATATAAATATATGCATGTCTTTCATTAAAGATGATAATAAATAATAATATATTAAGCTAATTAATAATTTTATAAAAATTAAATAATTTTAACAATGCAAATTATTTTGAAAAAATATAACATGTATATTAAATTTTATTCATTTAAATGATGTATTATAGAATGATGGATCGTGAATTACATGAGGAAGACATCAATTTTCAAAGTAAAATAAAATATAAATATACGCATACCAATTAATAAAATATAATGAACAAGACTCATAAAGAGATATTTATAGTGAATTATTGTGTATTTATATATTACAGTATTAAATTATTTAATTATAGTCAATTTAATAAAGAAATAGAATAAATAATATTCATATAATTCAAATTTATGATAACTGCACAATTAATGCAATAAATAATTAATACACATAAAAGTTTTTATAATAATTAAGTATAACATAAATGCGACATGTCATTTAATTAAATTCTTTTATTATTTTGACACAGACAAATATTTAGACACGCCACGTAAGCATCCATACTAATTCGACACGTAGGACAAAGAATTGTAGAGACGACACATGGCATACAAAACTCCCTATTAGTATATTTAAGATGTTATTTTACTTGTTAAGCATGTAACATGTAAAAGAGAGAGAAATGATTTGATCATCTAACGGTCTGCAATTAAAAAGGATTAATCTAACGAATAAAACTGACCCGGGTCATGTGTGAGCTTGGGTCAACTAAGTAATCCTCTATATTAAATCTATGAATTTCTATTTTTATTAACTATCAAAGAAAAAAAAAAAAAAACTAAATGAGGTAATTATTCAAATACACTGCAGTCCAAAAAAATGTTGGGTTCAAGACTAAGAGTAAACCCATCAAGTCATATTGAGCCCAAAGTAAAGCCCAAGTGTTCAAGCCCAGCTCAAAAAAATACCTCAAAATCTAGATTGGCCGCATTACAATCGTGGCTGCAGTTAAGCCCAAAACCCTATTTCAGCCGGATGTGCTAAAAAGGAGCGAGAGTATCTCAAAATCTTTCTAGGGTTTTTGCAGCAAGAGAAATAGGTACAACAATAGAAATCTCTGCAGCAGAGACCACAATCAGCAGCCATGGCTAACACGAAAGTACATGTCATGGCCATGGGGATTATCACCAACTCTCGCTCACCTCTCTACGACATCGTATGTCAAATCCTATCGCTATTGCGTCATGGGATTAGGGATGATGGGCCAATTTACCTGAAATGGATTGAAGCCCAGTGGATTGAAGCCCAATGGATTGAGGAGGAATGGGCTGCTGCAATTAACCGCAAGACCACTTGTCAGGAACACCAACACACTTCCTGCATGAGAGAGAAATCAGTACAAATACATGGAGAACAGGGAAGAAGGCATTCAGCAAAATATCGTAAGTTCTCAATTTCCTTTCTCCTTCAATCTTCTCCAAATATCTTCTCCCTCTTCTCTTCTTCTCAATCTGGTTCTTATCTCCTTCGCTAATCCTTCCCTCCTCTTTCTATTACAGGCTATTGAAGCACCATCAATGGAGTTCCTTACTCTCTTTGATTTTCAATATTTTTGCTAGTTTTTCTTAATTCCTAAAGAGAAACGTGTTTCCATTCTTACGTTTTCTCACCCTGAGTTGTAAGAGAATTCTTATTTTTATATAAAATGCAAAATATCAGTTGGGCCATAACAGTACAGAGGATTATGACCCAACCCATCAACTGTTAGAGCTATTTTCTTGTTTTACCGTTGTCTTAGAATTGGTCAATAATTCCTAGTAGATAGGAAAGTCAAGTCTGTTATCTATTTTGTTGGGATCTCATGATATCGTTTGTTGCCTTTTCTAAGGCTATATAAGCCTCTTTATTATTTCGAATGAAATAAGCTGGATGTGTTTTTCTTTAAACAATCTCTTTATGATTTAACATCTGGTACCAGAGCTCTCGAAAGGGGCCTGATTGTGTGTGTGAGATATGCATTTGTGAGAGAGACAGATACAAGAGTGTTGAAAAGGAGTGATACACGAGTGCTGAGAGAGAGTGCTGAGAGAGAGTGCTGAGAGAGAGTAGGAATGGCTGCGAGTTCTAGCAATTTCACACAGCCATGTGTTCCCAAATTTGATGGGGACTATGATCATTGGAGCTTGGTCATGGAAAACCTTCTTCGGTCAAAGGAGTATTGGAGTGTGGTCTAGGTGGGTTACGTTGAACCAAAGAATCAAGAAGGGTTGTTCGACAGAACAAATTAAAGCCCTAGATGAAGCCATGCTAAAAGATTTAAAGCCAAAGAATTATCTTTTTCAGTCTATTGACAAAAATATTCTGAAGACAATCACTCAGAAGGAGACGGCGAAGCAATTATGGGACTCGATGAAGATCAAGTATCAGGGTAATGAGAGGGTCCAACGTGCTCAACTTCAAAGGCTTCGAAGGAACTTTGAAATTTTAGAGATGAAAATAGGTGAGACAACCACAGACTACTTTGGGAGAGTAATGATAGTTGCTAATGATATGAGAAATTTTGGTGAAGATCTGACGTCAAAATAGTGGAAAAAATCCTTCTTACTCTCACCGACAACTTCAATTACGTAGTTTGCTCAATTGAAGAATCGAAAGATATCGACAAACTCACTGTAGACGAATTGCAGAGTTCTTTGCTTTTGTTCATGAGCAAAAGGCTCGAAGAAGAGGAGATGAACAAGTTCTAAAAGTTGAGAACGTAAACCAAAGCCCACGTGGTAGAGGAAGAGGAGCCGCGAGAGGTAGTGGAGGCATGAGAGAAAGAGGAAGGCTTAGATTCATCGACAAGGCAACTATAGAGTGCTTTAAATGTAAAAAATAAACTAGGACACTTCCAATATGGGTGTCCTAATTTGGAAAAGACAACAAACTATGTGGAGGAGGAATTCAGTGGTGCCCCTGAGGAGGGGCGAAGAGGGCAACCGCCCTGGCCCCCAAAAATATAGGGGCCAACATTTATATATATATATATAATACTTGATATAATTATATTTTAATAAAATACATAATTTATATAACATCATTAGAGTTGTCATAAAATCCATAAATTTATTGGACTTGAAAAGGAGCCCTATATTCAGATATTAAAAATAATTTGGCTTATTCATAGAAGAAAATAAAGAGTTAATAAAGAAAATAATGGAAACATTTTAGTTAAAAAATATATATAGAGTAAGGAGGGCCTATTATTTTTGTTCGCCCCGGGCCTTGTAAATGTCAGGACCAGCACTGAGGAGGATGATGAAAATGAAGAACTCTTATTGATGGCTCATGTTGATCTCAATCCTACAACACAAGAAGGGGTTTGGTTTCTTGATTCAGGCTGCTCTAATCATATGTCTGGAAACAAAGAGTGTTTCGTGGACTTTGATGAAGCTTTTACACACACTGTAAAGTTGGGAAATGGCTCACGAATGCCAGTAATGGGGAAAGGAAATGTGAGATTTCAGGTTGAAGGTATAACTCAAACTATAACAGATGTATTTTTCATTCCTGAACTTACAAACAACTTATTGAGTATTGGTCAGCTGCAAGAAAAAGGATTGGCCATTCTTATTAGTGAAGGTTCTTGCAAGATTTATCATCCACAGAGGGGTCTTATCGCGCATTCACGAATGATTGCCAACCGGATGTTTGTTCTACTTGCTTCTATGAAGCCAAGTGATTCGAAGTACTTAAAAGTTGAAGGTGATGCAACCAATCTATGGCTTCGTAGATATGGTCATTTGAATAATAAAAATCTACGGATCATGCAACATAGACAACTTGTAAAAGGGTTGCCTCAATTCGAAGGAGCAAGCAAAGTATGCGAGGTATGCAATGTGGGTAAGCAACATCGAGAAGCTATACCAAAGAAAAACAACTGGAGAGCATCAGAAAAGCTGGAGTTAGTTCATGAATATTTGTGTGGCCCCATCACACCGACGTCTAATAGTGGAAAAAGGTATCTTCTTGTCTTTGTTGATGATTTTAGTCGAAAGACAAGGATATATTTTTTGGCAGGAAAAGGAGAGACTTTCAGTATGTTTAAGCTTTTTAAGAGCTTGGTGGAGAAGGAAAGTATGAAGTACATACGTTGCCTTCGAACAGATAGAGGAGGTGAATTCACGTCTGATGAATTCAACACCTATTGTGAAGAAAATGGCATTAAAAGGCAGCTTACCACCTCTAACACTCCACAACAAAATGGGGTGGCAGAACGAAGAAATCATACTATCATGAATATGGTACGTTGTCTCTTGATAGAGAAAGAGATACCAAAAGCTTTTTGGCCTGAGGCAGCTAGATGGACATCACATGTGCTAAATCGAAGTATAACGGTGGCTTTAAAGGATATGGTACCTGAAGAGTGCTGGAGTGGTGTTTAACCAAATGTGGAATACTTTAGAGTCTTCGGATGCATTGGACATGTTCATATTTCAGATAAAAGGAGATTAAAACTAGACGATAAAAGCCACAAATGTGTTCTTCTTGGAGTTAGTGATGAATCAAAAGTATATCGATTGTATGATTCTGTAGAGAAAAAGGTGATCATTAGCCGTGATGTTATATTTGAAGAGGATGAGAAGTGGAATTGGAGGATAAGCATAGAGGAAAATAACTTTGATGCTCTAGATTTGGGGGATGGAGAATTTGATGGAGCAAATGAAAATGACGCAGTTGAAGAAGATCAGGCTGAGATAGACCATGAGTCAGAGGATTTACAAGATTCACCAGAAAATAAATCTGCCAGAAAGAAGAGTTCGAAGAGCACCGACATGGCATCAAGACTTTGAAACTAGAGAAGGGTTGTCGGAGGAAGAAACCGATGTGAATTTGGCTCTATTTACATCTAACGAAGACCCAACCTGCTATGAGGAGGCTGCCAAAGAATTTAAATGGAGGAATGCTATGGAAACTTGAGATGGAAGCCATTGAAAGTGTTGAAATAATTCATTGCTCTCTCTCACTCTCCATCTTCCATCATTAATTGTCTTGATAGTTTCTAGGTTCCAACAGCTATTTTTTACATTATGTGTACTAGCTAGTTTTGTCATATGCCTATAAATAGGATTGTATTTTGAATCTGTAAACACAACATAATATATCAACGAACTTATATTTCCTCTTCCATTACATCCTCAATTTTAACATGGTATCAGAGTTAATCCTGTCTCTTAATCTTTCTTCAAATTTGTTCAACATACCAAAAACACCTCATAGGTGTTCTGTTTCCAAAAAGAGGCTCTAACCTCTTCGACATTTCATCCTACAAACATAATTTATTTTTTGGAGGTTTATCATCACAGAACCTTCAGAAATACATATCCTTGTTTCTCATTTCCCTTCTAAGTTTTTCATCATCAGGTTCTCAGATTTAGTGAAACAGAATTCTTTCTGTCTTCATTGAATCTTCAGAACCATTTTACTCATATATCAAAGGTTCATCATCAGATTCTCAGACTGTTAAAAATGGGGCAACTGAATCATCAACCCTCAAATCCTCATGGCGAGAAACACCTTCGATGGCCACTCAAGCCGGAGGATTACGAACGCTGTATTCAATGGACGAAACTACATCCCGTGGTCGAAATCAGTAGAGGTGTTCCTGAAGTTAAGAAAAATGCAAGGATTCATCATCGACAATAAACCTAAGCCTGTTGCAGTCGACTCACAGAAACCAACAAAGGAAGACCATGTCGACATTGATGACTGGGAGTGCCAAGACTCTCAAGTCATCAGTTGGTTTGTAAACTCAGTGGAACCTAAGATCGGAGACATTTACATCACTAAAGATTCAGCCTATGACATCTGGAATTCCATCAAGAAAATCTATGGCAACAATCAAAACCATGCTCAAATATTCCACCTAAAGGCTGAACTCTACTAACTCAAAAAGGGCTCAGCCTCTATTACCGAGATAGTGGAGCAATTTGACAGAAGGAGGCAAGAACTAAGATTATATCAACCAAAAACCACTGACATAGAAAAGATCGAAAAAAGGGAGGAAGAAGAACAAGTCTACCAACGCTTGCCTCCCTAGATGAATCGTGGGAGGCTGCCCGAAGTTAGATTTTGATGGCGGCAACACTTCCACCATACGAAGTGGTAGTCGCGCGAGTCCAACAGGAGGAAACCCATAGAGCGCGCAACACACCATCCTCGATTAGTACTGGAAGCATCGAATGCCACCTCGGTGATCGGCGAAAGGACAAGGAGAAACCTTCGGCTGGCAAAGAATCCAAATATTGCAGGTACTGCAAGAAGCTAAATCACGTAAAAGAAGAGTGCTACCGCCTCCATTCGGAACTTCGGCCGACCAAGTACGACCGTGGCAACTGGGGAAATGGCAGTAATCTCAGAGGGATAGCAGCGCACGCAGAAGGGAACCTAGGGCACAAGGAAGAAGATCGTTCTTCTCAGATGGATCAAAACCACTGAAGAAAAGAAATAAATAGAGGTGCGGCCCAATCCATTGCAGCCCATTCTTGTGACCCAGTGGTTGACCCAGCCCAATTCTCCTCACTTGTGGCCCAAGTTGCAAAGGCTTTACAAGTCCAAAGCTCAACCCAATCCACTAAAATAGTGGATCCAGGTTCTATAATTTCTTTTATCCCTTCTAATTTCTGGTAATGCCTCTTTGGGCCCAAATAACCTAAAAACATTTTTTGATAACAAGCCCATTTATACCTCATGTTTCCAAAAACTTAATTGTTCTAGCAACAATTCTAAAACTTGGGTTGTTGATTCCGGAGCAACCGATCACATGAGCGGAGATCATTCTATTTTTTCAAAAATTTCAACTATTTTAGATAATTCTCAAAGTGTCAAAGTTGCTAATAATATCTCCGTTCTAATATATGGAAAAGGATCAAGTTATATTTTTTCAAAAAGTATTGACAACATTCTTTACTTACCTTCTTTTGCTCTAAATTTATTATCTGTAAGCAAGATCACAAAAGAGTTAAATTGTCGTGTTATATTTTCTGACACTGATGTTGTGTTTTAGGAAAGAACGACGGAACGGACGATTGGTGAAGGAGTTCTTGTTAACAATTTATATTTAATTAGCATTCCTAGTCTTGCTTTAAAAGCTTTTAATATGTCCCTTTGGCATAAACGTCTTGGACACCCGTCCAACTTAATTTTTAACAAAATATTTCCATATTCTTCATATCATGATAAGTGTGATGTCTGTTCATTGTCTAAACATACCCGACTTCCTTACACAAATTCTTCTTCTAACACTAAATCCACCTTTGATTTAATTCACTCAGATGTTTGGGGTCCCGCTCCAATTACATCCTATAATAATTTCAAATACTATGTTAGTTTTATAGATGATTTTTAAAAACATACTTGGATATTTTTACTCAAAAATAAAAGTGAAGTTTTCTCCAAATTTCAAGACTTCTTTACCTATATTACAAACTACTTCAATAAGTCTATCAAAATCCTTTGAACAAATAATGAGACTGAATTTATAAACTCATTTTTTCAAAATTTTACAAAAAACCAATGGAATTGTTCATCAAACCTCATGTCCTTACACACTCGCTCAAAATGGGGTAGCAGAGCGGAAAAATCGTCATCTTTTAGAAGTCACTCGCTCTCTTCTTATACAAAACAATGTTCCAAAATATTTTTGGTCTGATGCAATTTTAACCGCCAATTATCTTATTAATCGTCGTCCCTCTTCTAATCTTAATGATCTTAGTCCTCACAAAATTCTCTTTAAAAAGGAAGTCAATCTTGATCATTTACGCACCTTTGGATGCACGTGTTTTGTACACATCAATCGTACCAATAAACTTAGTCCCTCTTCTGTCAAGGCTATTTTCTTAGGATACTCCGTATCTCAGAAAGGTTACAAGTGCTATGATCCAATTACAAGAAAGCTCTATATTTCTAGAGATGTTACTTTCAATGAAAATGATCCATACTACACTATTAATGAATCCTCCGATGACACTAATGACTTTGTCTTTCCTATTTCATCTCCTAATGACTTTCCTCCGTCTCAAGTTCATCAGGACGAATTGATTGCTTCCATCCCTCTTGAGTAGGAGGAGATGAAATCCTAGTCGAAGACCAAAACCCTACAAGTGATAATCCACCTCGAAGATCTCTTCGACAGACTCGACAGCCTACCAAACTGAAAGACTACGTCACCTATTCGGTATCGTATCCTATCCAAAACTTCATTTCTTATTCCCACATTTCTAAATCGTATCATGCTTTTTTAAACTGCATAAATCAAATTGAACCTAAAAACTTCGAAGAAGCTAATCTTTGTCCTACTTGGCGTAAAGCGATGGAAGAAGAATTAAATGCTCTCGAGAAAAATAATACTTGGTCTCTTGTTCATCTCCCTAAAGGAAAAAAGGCCGTCGGATGTAAATGGGTCTACAAAGTAAAATTCGATAGTTTGGGAAAAATCGAGAGATATAAAGCTTGCCTTGTTGCTAAAGGCTTCACCCAAACTTATGGAATTGACTATGAAGAAACATTTGCACCCGTCGCTAAAATGAGCACCATAAGAATCCTCCTTTCTATAGGCACTAATAAAAATTGGTCTTTTCATCAAATGGATGTTAAAAATGCTTTTTTACAAGGAGATCTTGAAGAAGAAGTATACATGACTCTTCCTCAAGGTCTTAAGAATTCGGATTCCTCTCTTGTTTGCAAACTTCACAAATCCATTTATGGTCTTAAGCAATCTCCCAGAGCTTGGTATTCTAAACTTAGTCATGCATTGCTTTCTCAAAATTTTCAAAAAAGTTCCGCTGACTCATCGTTATTTTCTCGCACTTCTTCAAATTCTTCTATTATTGTTTTAGTTTATGTCGATGATATTATTATTAATGGTGACAAGGAAACAAAAATTCAAGATGTTAAAAATTTTCTCAAACAAACATTTGATATCAAAGATCTTGGTCTTCTTAAGTATTTTCTGGGAATTGAAATAGCTCACTCCAAAAAATGATTATTCCTCTCTCAAAGGAAGTACATCCTTGATTTACTTCAAGAAACAGGTAAACTTGGTATTAAGCCCGCTAGTACTCCTATGGAAACCAATGCTAAACTTAATTCAGAAGATGGATCTCCTCTTCGAGATGTGGGCATGTACCAAAGACTTGTAGGAAAACTTATCTACTTAACTGTCACTCATCCTGACATTGCCTTTTCTGTTAGTGTGGTTAGTCAATTTATGCAGGCACCTCAAACCACTCATCTAGCTGCTTTAGATTGGATCCTCCAATATCTAAAGTCAACTCCGGGACAAGGAATTTGGATAAAAAACAACAATAATGTAAGCATTCAAGGCTATACAGACGCAGATTGGGCAGGAAGCTTCGATCGATGGTCTACTACCGGTTTTTGCACTATGGCTGGAGGAAATCTAGTAACTTGGAAAAGCAAAAAGCAAAACGTGGTGGCTCGATCAAGTGCCGAAGCTGAATACCGGGCAATGGCATCAACCGCTAGTGAACTTACCTGGATAAAACAATTACTCGAAGATATGAATATTCAAACCAAAGGAGCAATTCAGATGTATTGTGATAACAATGCTGCACGCCACATAGCATCAAACCCGATGTTCCACGAGCGTATGAAGCACATTGAGGTGGATTGTCATTTCATTCGTGACAAAGTTCAAGGCGGAATGATTCAAACATCGTATATTGGAAGCAAGGATCAACTCGCAGATATATTCACCAAAGCCTTAGACAAATCAAGGCATAAATACATTTTAGACAAGTTAGGGGTGATCAACCCGTTCACCCCTACACTTGAGGGAGAGTGTTGAAATAATTCATTGCTCTCTCTCACTCTCCATCTTCCATCATTAATTGTCTTGATAGTTTCTAGGTTCCAACAACTATTTTTTACATTATGTGTACTGGCTAGTTTGACATATGCCTATAAATAGGATAGTATTTTGAATCTGTAAACACAACACAATATATCAATGAAATTATATTTCCTCTTCCATTACATCCTCAAATTTAACAGAAAGAAATAAGACTTGGGAACTTGTATGTCTTCCAAAGGCGCAAAAAAAAATGGAGTTAAATGGGTCTTTAAAACGAAGTTGGATGAAAATGGGGATGTAGTTAAGTGCAAGGCTAGACTGGTTGCAAAAGGATATGCACAAAAGCAAGGCATCGATTACAACGAAGTCTTTGCTCCGGTGGCTCGCTGGGACACAATTAGAACATTTCTAGCAGTGGCTGCTCAAAATGGCTGGACTGTACATCAACTTGATGTAAAAAGTGCATTCTTATATGGTGAACTGAAAGAAGTGGTATATGTTGAACAACCTGAGGGGTATGTTAAAGAAGGGGAGGAAGATAAGGTGTATAGACTCAACAAAGCGCTATATGGCTTAAAACAAGCCCCCTAGAGCTTGGTTTAGTTGAATTGAAAGCTATTTTCTTAAAAAAGGTTTCAAGAAAAGTAGCCATGATCATACTCTATTTGTCAAGAGAGAAAAGGTGGAAAAGTTGCTAATGGTAAGTCTTTACGTTGATGATTTGATTTATGCTGGAAATGATGGAGATATGTGTAAAAATTTTAAGAATTCAATGAAAGATGAATTTGAGATGACTGATCTTGGAAGTATGAAATACTTCTTGGGAGTAGAGGTTCATCAAAGTGCTAAGGGAATTGGTTTGTGTCAGAAGAAATATGCTAGAGAAGTTTTGGAAAGATTCAAAATGTGGAATTGCAACTACGTGAAGAATCCAATAGTTCCTGGAACCAAGTTGTCAAAAGAAGGTGGTGGTGTAGATGTTGATGCAACTCTCTACAAGCAATTAGTTGGGAGTTTGATGTATTTGACTGTGACAAGGCCGGATATGATGTATGTAGTGTGTCTTATTAGTAGATTCATGGCTAGACCCAAAGAGGAGCACATGCAAGCAGCAAAGAGGGTGCTCAGGTATTTAAAAGGAACATTGGATTTGGGGTTGCTGTACAGCAGAAGAACTAACATGGAATTAAAGGCATACACGGATAGTGATTATACTGGAGATATGGATGATAGGAAGATGTTTGCCTATTTTTGTAGTAGGTCTCACGAGCAAGAATACTCGTTCGTCGTAGTAGTGTATCCCAAGAAAAATTATCAATCCACAAAGGAGTTATGTTCGGACTAGCGAAATACGTGAGCTCATGTTCATATTGTTTTTGTGAGGATGATCGGGGGTTTTGAGAATAGATGACAAATAAACAAGTAAATCAAGTAACAAGAAAATGAAATAGCAAGTAAAAGAAATGACAAGTAAAAATGATGGCAATAAAAGAGAATGGGTGTTTAAGTTCAAGAATGGAAAAACATGGGATTAGAAACATCCAAGCACACTCAATTCATATTATCATGCAAAAGGAATTCAATTCAATTGATGTAAATTAAGGGTGATCACAATGATATCCTAAGCTCCCTTTCGGGTTACAAAGGTTGTTGATCCACAAAAGACTCCCAAAAGCACTTAAGATCAAAGCCCAACATTAACCCCTTCCATCTAGGTACTAGTTAGATTAAACTCTCCCTTTTTGTGTACTAAGGCCAACGAATGGATTGGTTCCCCTCATCGAATTTAGATATCCTTTCGGTCAAACCCAAACTCAATGTCTATTCATGCCTTCCTAATACTATAGAGGGTCGTTTCCGTCTCACTCCAAACAATACACACATGAACATCATAATAGCACTTAATTACCACAAATAATCCATTGATCAACAATCCATTAAACCAATAAATATTCATGAATAACAAACCATGCTATCACAATATCAAAGCAATTAAATCCCATGAATAGAAATCAACATCAATTAAATGAAAAACCAATTTAATCCACATGATAATATAAATCTAATATGCTCTTCATATTCCTAATCCCACTAGAGGGATTAGCCTAACATGATTAGGGTAACAAAACACATAAATGATTCATTACACATATCCATAGTTTCAAATCCAAAAGAGATTCAAAAGAGATGTAAATCTTCCCCAACAATTTCTTGTAGGAAATCTTCAATCCTCATGGATCTTCTTCTCTTGCTCTTGATTTCTTGAGATCTCTCACACCCAATGGAAGAGATGAAGATTTAGTGGAGAATTGATGGAATGGATGAAGATGGATCAAAGTGGATGAAGGTGGATCTAGATGGTGGTGGAAAATGGGAGAAAAGGTGTGTGATGTGTGTGTTGAAGGTGGATTTTCGGATCTGATCTCAAAAATGTTGAAATGGGGTCTATTTATACCCCATGTGGGCCTTCTAGAAGATTCTGATTTTTTAGCAGGAATTACACCTACACGGCTCGAGCTCTGCACACGGCCACAGGGGTGGCCGTGTTGTGTAATCTGGTGTCCGCACACGGCTTCTAGGACAGGGCCGTGCGCGGTACACGGCCCGTGTTCTGCGCTCGACCCGTGCTCTGCGCTCGGCCACAGGGGTGGCCGAGTTGGTGAATCTGGCGACATTACACGGCCTTCATGACAGGCCCGTGTGCGGAACTCGAGGCGTGTTCAAGACACGACCAGTGTTCCTGCACACGGCCAGCCGTGTTGTGCTGCTTCTTCTCCTTTCACCGTTTTGGCTCGTTCTTCCTCGTTTCAACTCCAAATTGAGATCCGCTTTTTCCTATGCCTTCCTTAAGTTTAAGCTCATTCACACACATTTCCATAAAAACACAAAACACAACCAAATAACACAAAAATACGGATAAAATAATACGAAAACACATATAAAAAGACACTAAAATCTAGGTGAAAATAGCGCCAATCAGAAGAGCACTTCGGGATATGTTTTTATGCTAAATGAAGCTGCAGTTTGTTGGAGTTTAAGAAAGCAAGCAATAGTGACATTATCTTCGCCGGAAGCCGAGTACGTTGCAGCTGCATCTAGTGCATGTCAATGTATTTGGATGAAGGCTATTCTTAACCAAATCAGCTTCTCTCAGCATAAGTGTATTGAGAATATGTGTGATAATAGTTCTTCCATTAAACTCTCAAAAAACCCAGTCATGCACAGGAGGACCAAACATATAGATGTGAGATTTCATTTCTTGCAAGACCTTACTAATGAAGAAGTTGTGAGGTTAGTGTTGGGCCCGTTGGGCCTTTTGGCCCAAATGATGGTCTTCAATCCTTAAGTATTGGGCCCATTCTAATTTATTAGAATGTGGCCAATAGCCTTACACCTGATCTCATATAATCACCCATTTGTGACCCTAACGGGTAGAACGTGGATTTCAAATTCTTGTGTGAGTTTGAACGGGAATCTGAGCACTGTGGAGTTCATCCCTCGACCACCTTCTCCAGCGACGATGAAGACCGATGAGATGACGAAGATCGATACCTAACAGTGGTATCAGAGTGGGTTTCGTCATTGCTGGTCGTCCATCTCCCGAAGCTGCTGACTGTCAGCCGCCGGTGGGAGAACGCCGCTGTCCGGCCATCGCCGGATCTGCTCCGCCGGAATCACGATCTGTTCGCGAGGGATGCACTGCCGCCGTCGCTGGTTCTGTCTGCCAGAAATACGACAAGAAGGGAGTTGCGATCTGCAGCAACGCGCAGCCGTCGTCCGCGTTCAGCCACCGCCGACGTCGTCTGCCGACCTCCGCCGCTACTGTTCGTGTCCAGACGCCGCCAGCCACCGTCGCCTCTATCGGGAACGCGATCTGTTCTTGTCGTCGTAATCGATCTGCCCTCAGCCGCCGGGAACGTGACGCCAGCCGCTGGTGCCACCACTGTCCTCTGGAGCTGCTGACCGCCGCTGACCTCCGACCGCCGGCGCTAGGGTTCCGGTCAGATTGGTCTGACCATTGAGGAAGGGAAGTGTCTCTCCTCTTCTTTGTTATAGATTCGCTCTATATTTTCTGAATTTTTTCAGATTGGGTCCTTCACTAACCCCCACTGTTTCTCACTTTGTGTGTAGGTTGAACTTGGAGTGGAGGCTGCCCCGTTCGTGTTGCTACGTGAACAAGACTACGAGGGATCCGCCCCCATTGAGAACAGGCTAGTGGCTCGTAGAGGTGGTATGGTGTTCTTGTCGGAGACACCGCTCTGGTGAGATAGCTTGAGCTTTCTCTTGTTTATTTTTGTTGTCTGATGCCCTGAGGCGGCCGGTCCTCTTATTTGCTCTTGTGTGATGCCCTGAGGCGGCTGGTCCTCTTATTACTGTTCTTGTTTTTTTCTTTGTGAAACTGTCATCTTGGTCTTTCAATTTCCGCTGCTGAAAATCTGTCTTTGTGTATTATACTTCTCCGTTTCTCGCTTTGTGTGTGATTAGAGTAGTGCCAACCTGTTGTGTGACAGATTGTTGCTCTGTAATTCTGTATTTTTCCGTTCAAAGTGTGTTCTACTCAACTTTAAATACTCATGGCTTCGTCTTTTTTGTTTGGACAAGCACCGTTTGATGGTAAGCGAGACTTCAGTATCTGGAAATAGAAAATGAAGTGCATACTCGTCCAACAAAGGGTATTCAAAGATGTAGATCACTCGTATGATAAGGATGATACACCTGTTAAAAAGGCTGAGATGAATGAGCTTGCTTTGTCTGCGATTATCTTGAATCTATCTGATCCTGTGCTTAGAAAAGTTGGTGTGCATGAGTCTGCTAAAATTTTGTGGGAAACACTAGATAAGTTGTACACTGAAACGCCTTTGCCTAGTAAAATGTTTCTTCTGAAAAAATTCTTTCGTTTTAAACTTGATTTAAATAAAGATGTTGAAGAAAATTTGGATGTGTTCACGAAGTTGATTCAAGATATTAAGCTAACTGGTGACAAGCATATTGATGAGTACACTCCTATTGTGCTTTTAAATGCTATACCTGAGTCTTATTGTGATGTCAAATCTGCTACAAAGTATGGTCGTGATGACATTACTCTTGAAGTTGTGGGGAATGCCTTAAAAAGCAAAGAACATGATTTAAAACAAAATGGGGGTGTTAAGAATTCTGGGGAGGTTATGCATGTTAAGGGGGAAACCTAACAATCGTAACAAGAACAAGAACAAGAATAAGAACAAGGACAAAAATTCTGATGTGAAATCCCAGAATAATCAGAATGGTGACAAGAAAAACAAGAAATGCTTTAATTGCCATGAAAGGGAACATTTTGTGAATAAGTGTCCTCATCCTAAGAGGAATAATTCTAATGATCATGCTAATGTGGCCTCTGAATCTGTGAATTATGGTGATGTGTTTGCTATTTCTGAAAATTGTGTGAATTCTGTGCATTCATCTCTGTGTGATAGTGAATGGCTTGTGGATTCCGGTTGCACATTTCATATGACACCTTTTAAACTTCTTTTCTCTTCATATAAAAATATTTCTCATGGATCTGTGTCTATGGCTAATGAAAAAAGATGTGATGTGCTTGGTGTTGGTGACATTTGCTTGTGTTTTAAAGATGATTCTGTGTTCACTTTGAAAAACGTGCGACATGTGCGTGATTTGTGTAACAACTTGATTTCTTGTGCTGCACTTGAAGATGAGGGTCTTGAGGGTAGGTGGGGAAAGGGTCGCATGTCTATTGTAAAGGGTTCTGTGCCCGTCTTTAATACTGAAAAAAGGAATAACCTGTATGTTTGTTGTGATAAATCTGTTGTTATGTCTGCTAAGGCTGTTAAAGAGGATAAAACAAATATTTAGCATGGTAGGTTAGGTCACATGAGTAGTAAAGGTCTTGAATTGTTGCATAAAGCTGGTTCTTTTGGTGATGATAAGCTTACATGCATTCCTTTATGTGATTCTTGTGTGCAAGGCAAACATGCGAAGGTGAAATTCCCTACTTCCCCGTACCCTAAGACTTCTTCGTGTAGTGATATACTTGAGTACCTGCATGATGATGTGTGGGGGCCTTCTAGTGAGCCAACTCAAGGTGGCAATGTGTATTTTCTGTCCATCAATGATGATTTTTCAAGAAAAGTTTGGGTGATTTTGCTTAAAAACAAATCTGATGTTTTTGAAAAGTTCAAAAATTGGAAAACTTCGATTGAAAATCAAATGGGTAAAAAGATTAAGTATCTTAGAACTGATAATGGACTTGAATTTTGCAATAATGCCATGAATGACTTATGTGTTAAATCTGGAATTGTGAGACATAAGTCTGCTCCTTACACTCCCCAACAGAATGGGGTTGCTGAGAGGATGAATAGGACTTTGTTAGAAAGGGTGAGGAGCATGTTGGTGTCTTTTGGACTTTCTAAAAAGTTTTGGGGTGAGGCGCTTATTACTGCAGCATTTTTAATAAACAAATCCCCCTATGTGCCTTTAAAGGGTAAGTGCCCTGACTATGTATTTTTTGGCAAAAGTATTGATTATTCTATGCTACGTGTATTTGGCTGTGCTGCGTTTGTGTGTCAGAAACATGACAAATTGGATCCTAGGAGTAGAAAATGTGTTTTTGGTTATCCTGAGGGTGTTAAAGGTTATAGGCTGTGGGATTTTTCTGAATCTGGTTTCAAAATTGTGATTAGTAGGGATGTGATCTTCAATGAATCTGAATTTCCTTGCTTATATGCTCCTTTGCCTGATGTTGTGCCTTTACATGATCCTACCACTTCTTCGAGTGAGGTGGAGTTGTCTCCTTTGTCGTGTGATGCTGAAAACTTGCATGACACTGTTGTTGATCAAGAACTTGTTGCCAATGAACCTGATATCAATGATGAAAATGTGCATGATATTCCTAAAGATGATGACTATGTGTTGCCTAGGGATAGACCTAGAAGGAATATTAGGCCACCTGCTAGGTATGATGATTTTCATATTGATACTCATGCTTTCAATGCGTTTGAAAATGTTGATAATAAACCTAAGACTTATCAAGAGGCTTTAAAATCTAACAACTCTGTGAAATGGTTAAATGCTATGAAAGATGAAATGAAATCGTTGCATGTTAATCATACTTGGACTCTGGTTCCAAAACCTGCTCATTGCTCTGTTGTTGATTGCAAGTGGCTTTTCAAAGTGAAACATGAGCTTGAAAATGTTAGATTTAAAGCTAGATTGGTAGCAAAAGGTTTTACTCAAAAGGAAGGGGTTGATTACAATGAAATCTTTGCTCCTGTTGTTAAATTCACCACTGTTCGTATAATGCTTGCATTAGTTGCTCATTTTGATTGGGAATTAAAGCAAATGGATGTCAAAACAGCTTTTCTTAATGGTGATTTGGACAAAAAGATTTTCATGAAACAACCTGAGGGTTTTGTGGACCCCAAAAATCCTGATCATGTGTGTCTTTTGAAGATATCCTTGTATGGCTTGAAACAATCTCCTAGACAATGGAATAAGAAGTTTGATCAATGCATGACATCGTTGAAGTTTAAGAGAAGCTTGCATGAAAATTGTCTTTACTTCAAAATTGATACTTCTGTTCCTGTTTTCTGCTCATATATGTGGATGATATGCTAATTGTTAGCCCTGATCTTGAATATGTTGAGCTTGTTCAAAAGAGTCTATGTGATAATTTTGATATGAAAGACTTTGGAGATGCTAAAAGGATTCTTGGTATGAACATTGATAGAGATAGGAAGAACCATGTTCTCTTGCTTAATCAGATTTCATATGTTGAAAAGATTTTGAGTAAGTTCTCTATGATGTCTGCTAAAACTGTGAATGTGCCTCTTGCTGCTCACTTTGTGTTAAGTAAGGATCAGTCCCTAAAGACTGATTCTGAAATGGAAAAGGTTCCTTATTTCAATGCTATTGGGTCTGTTATGTATCTTATGGTTAGCACTAGACCATATATTGCATATTCTGTTAGTTGCTTGAGTAGGTATATGGTTAATCCAGGTGCGCCTCATTGGGAGGCTTTGAAATGGCTCTTGAGATACCTCAAGGGCTCCATGGAGGTAAGTTTGCGCTTTTCCAAATCTGCAAATGGTGTGAGCCTTGTTGGCTATGTTGATTCCAATTATGCAAATGATAGGGATAATAAGAAGTCTACAACTTCTTATGTGTTTACTTTGTGTGGCTCTTGCATAAGTTGGAAGTCTCAGTTACATCACGTGGTTGCCCTATCTACAACTGAATCTGAATACGTGGCTATTACTGATGCTTTAAAAGAAGCTATTTGGCTGCAAGGTCTTCTGAAAGAAATAGGTTTTCTTGATAAATGTGCCACTGTGTTTTCTGATAGTATGTCTGCGATTCAGTTGTGTAAAAATCCTGTTTTCCATGATAGAACCAAGCATATAAATGTTAGGTATCATTTCATTCGTGATATTGTGGAAAAAGGTATTGTTAACCTGGAAAAGATTGCATCTGAGTTTAATCCTGCTGACATGGGTACTAAATGCTTATCTGTTGAAAAATTTAGGTCTTGCATGAGGACTTTAAATTTTGACTCTCTTGATTGAAGCATGTTGTATGCAGTTCTTTTCCCGTGAACATTTGTGTTCACACTTGAGCTTGTGTGCTCTGTTTATTTTGTCTTTGGGATAATTTAAACATTCTGTGACTGTGTGTCCGTAATCTTTGCTCCGGCTTAGATTTGTGTATCTTTTGTGATACCTTGGCTTTGTGTCAAGTTTCTGGATCTTGCATTTGACTTTGTGTCTTTCGTTTTGCAGGTGTCCGGGAAAAAGTACGATAATGAATTCCTATTTAGTTATACACAAGGGTGGATGATTTGGGCCAAGGTGGAGATTTGTTGGGCCCGTTGGGCCTTTTGGCCCAAATGATGGCCTTCAATCCTTAAGTATTGGGCCCATTCTAATTTATTAGAATGTGGCCCATAGCCTTACACCTGATCCCATATAATCACCCATTTGTGACCATAACGGGTAGAACATGGATTTCAAATTCTTGTGTGAGTTTGAACGGGAATCTGAGCACTGTGGAGTTCATCCCTCGACCACCTTCTTCGGTGACGACGAAGACCGACGAGATGACGAAGATCGATACCTAACAGTTAGTATTTTGTGAAACTAAAAATCAGATTGCAGACATCATGATGAAGCTGCTGAAGCTTGATACTTTCGTCGGACTTCGACGACTTCTTGGTGTTCAAGATTTGACAGATTAAACTGGATGCTGGATAGCATTTCCAGTTTAGGGGAGGAATTTGTTAGAGCTATTTTCTTGTTTTACCGTTGTCTTAGAATTGGTCAATAATTCCTATTAGATAGGAAAGTCAAGTCTGTTATCTATTTTGTTGGGATCACGATGGTTGTTATCTCATGATATCGTTTGTTGCGTTTTCTACTCTTTGTAAAGGCTATATAAGCCTCTTTATTGTTTTCGAATGAAATAAGCTGCATGTTTTTTAGATAAAGTATATATAGGGAACAACTGTGGGATCAATTTCCCATCTATTATTTTGTTCATTCAGCTTCTAGAACTTTAGAAATAAGGCAACGATTGAATTGGTTCAAATAACCAAAAGTGAAACCAAACACATACTTCATCATGGCTTGAACATTTCTCTTTGTTCTACCACATACGAAAACAATGAACAACAAACTAAAAGGAGAATACACAGACTAAACACACAGATATGGTGAAAATGAAAAAAAATAATAGAGCTATTTTCTTACAGCTGGTTTAGCTCTTCTACCTGTAAGAGGAACAAGGTGAGTACCAGCCCCTCCACCCAATATATTGAAGCAACTGCTAGAAGGCTTCAGCGCCAAGGCCTTCCACCAGAACCTGAGTTCACAGGCCTTCCATGACACTCTTTGAAACGTAGATTAAGAAGTATTATTATTTAATGTGTAGTGGGTAGTTATATTAATGGAGATATGAGTCCCATTTTTTAGTTATATTAGTAGGTGTGTGTGAGTCACATATGTGTAAAAAAAGAATTAAATCCCTTGAAAGCGGACGCCAAAAATAAAAAAAATGACTTTGAAGCGAACGTGGGAGTATTACTTTTCCTAATTGCCTGAAGAAGCGATAGGGGTGGAAATTATTAGGATATTGGAGGAAGTAAAATGTAAACCTTGAAAGCTTGGATATTTGTAAATATGAATACTATTTAGTTAAGAATGTAATAAAGATTTCAAGATGTGAAATACAACTATTTAAAAATACATCTTCATAAAGTCTATTTCACACATACATCCATATTGTAGATGGAATTCAAAATTTCTATAAATAATGGCAGTAGTAATATTTTTTCCCAACAAAGCTCAACATACTTGACTCAATAAATTAGCTCTGTCTAACTAGTGTGCATGATAACTCCCTCCTTCCTTCTAAGGGTGTACATAAAAGTCATTAGACTCCAAATGGCTTATTAAATGTAACCCTTCGGGTTCATTCATGAATTGCTTCGACTCGATGTAATTTTGAATCGATGACTTCACATTTTTCACCTTGTTTCTCTGTGATTCAGAACCATCCTCTTTCAACGCATTGAGGAAATCGCGTTCAATGATGATGAGCAACTTCACAAACTGGTTCTTATATGCTCGATACAGCGTGTATCCAGCCATCTAGCCAGTAAAATTACTAGAAATTTTAGTATGTAAATGATGACTTTCGACACATACGAAACAAACGGATCTGCTTACCTCAAGAAACGAATCGAGTGCAACAGCAGTGTATAGGTTTGCTGGTAGAGCATTCAAGAATCTTGCAAGCCATGCCCAACCTTCTTCAAGTCCATGCAGATTCTTAAAGCCTTGAACTTGGGTCTACAATGACAAAAACTAGTTTATGGCTCCCATATACGTCATGTAAATTGTAAAAGATCGATTAGGGGGAATTTGATCGAACCTGCACTAGAGCTCCGTATAGTTTCATATAACAGCTCAATCTTTCAACATAGGCATCCATGCCCTCAAGCTTTCCATCTTCTTCATTATATCCAATGGCTTTGTAATAAGCATCTTCCGTATTGAATACTTCCTGAATAAGCAAAGAAGCCATTTTTGGTATCAACGAGACAATTTCTAACAACACTGATGTATTAAAGAGACACTACTTAAAGATTCTGCAGAATGAGGTTATGTGAAGAAAGGAGCAGTATCCGGTGTTAAATCATCAACAAATTTGTACTAGAAAAGAAGTCATGTTAAATAAGAGAAATCACCTTAGAGTAACTTATATGCTTTGGAACTGTGTAGATACAAACTCTGTTCAACTCAGCAATGAGAATATCCATGGCCATTGGGATCTGTCACCAACGAAATTAAAGATACAAACAATAAATTCGAGAGGAGATCAACAAAAGTAGTTTTAAGACCTATAATTCCATCTATCTTGACAAATTATGTTCTTAGTGCGTACTACATGCAAACTCTTAATATCTACGTTTGAATTTGAGTAATAAGGGGATCCTTCAGGGATCGTTTCAAGGTAATGAATAATGATGATTAAAGTATGTACTCCCTCTGTCCCGTTCTAATAGTTACATTTGCTTTTTGTACGGGATTAATGAATGTAATATTTTAATGTGTATTGAGGTGAAAGAAATAATATTTTAATGTAAAATGGGTATGTGTATTAGTGTGATGTGTGGGCACATAAAGAGATAAGTAATTAATTTGTTTGGGTCTCATATACCAAAAAATGCAAATGTAGCCATTAGCATGGAACGGAGGGCGTATAATATTTTCAATATTACATAGTGAATTGATGAAATAGTTCCATATAACATGGATTTACTAATAACGGATATTTCACAGTCTCTTTTGTTAAGGAAGTAAAGTTATGCTCAAGTTGAAGGATTTTGAAATAATAATATGATGAAAACAATGTCAGAACAATTTTCTATGATGTGGAGACAAACATGTTATGAAACTAAGTTATTGATGACAAACATATGCAATTATATTATGTTTCATCAGGGGTTTAGATCATATAACACAATGCTGAACTTTTATATAAGAACCTTAGACACCCAACTCAAAATATAGTTTTTTTTTCTCAAAAAGAAAAATAAAAATAAGAAAGAAAAAGCATTTTGTAAAAGATGAACTTCAAGTATCTTAAAATCCTGCAGTAAAAAATTCGAATTCCACGTTACCTTAGATGTCACGAGAACAATGACACGACTAGTAGCATAGACGACTTTGGAACTCTTTGGGCTTTTGCAGTTGGAGAGAATCTACAATCATCAAGTAAGAACATTAAGAATCAACCGATCAAAAAAAAAAAAAGAACATTAAGAATCAGCTTCTCCAAAAAAGGATAATATTTGTACACCTATTAGATTTTAAGAAAGAATAATAGTTTAAAGTAAATAAAGAAGACAAAAGAATGATTGATTCAAACAGGAAAAAAAACCTTTTCTGCAAATAATCGGACACTGATGAACTGTGGACATCCTGGACTATTATTAATCAGCTTCACTAGTTCTTCTGTCCGTATTCTAAATTAAAATAGAAGCAAATATATAAGAATTGGAAAAGAAAAATTATAAAAAAGTACAACATGTCAGAATAAGGTTAGCATGGAAACACCCAACTTACTTAACATTTTCTACGGAAGCCGAGATTGTCTTAATTTTCATAAAAATATTAAATCCATGTTTTCTATAATCCTGCAAAGAACAAGCGGACAATGATTTTTAGAAGTGGAAAAGCATATTCGACTCATGAATAATGAATAATTCATATTTTGATATTTAACATTTGATGATGTTGATGTTTTAAGAAGGTGTTTATAATCATTTACCTGATTAGAATAGTTTTTTGCAGTCAATTCTTCATAGACCTGTCTTCTTCTGTTCTCCAATTCAAGAGCATTTTTTGAGGCTTTAATCAGATTACCTGCTACCATAAAGATGCCAATAAAACATGAGAACCAATTCAAAAAGTGATGCATTCGCTTGCAAGCAAGCATACAGAAACCAAATGGCTAAAAACCTTTCTCAACATCATTTAAAGAGGACAGCCCAAGAGTTCCTTTGGAATTTTCTACGGCAGGTTTTAAGTTGTCAGAAGCACATTTTGAAGCAGCTTTCCTCTCAGCTTCTGCTGCTTTAGCTCTCTCAGTCATTTCTGCTTTTTGTCGGGCCTGCCATTATATGCAACAAATCTTTTATGAAAGGTAGAAAATACATTACGTTAATGCAAGATAAGATTCTGATGTGCATTATCAATAAATAAGAAGCCACAAAGCCGTACACATAAAAAGAAAATAAATTAACACAAATCAAACGCATGAGGAGAGGACCTCTTCTTCTGCTTTAATCCTTTCTTGCCGCAATTTTTCTTCCATAATTGTCTTTTCCTTTCTTTTAGCTTCCTCACGAGCAAGATCATCTCTTATTCTTCTTTCTTCTATTTGGGACATGTGCTCATGGTCCCTCTGTACAACTGTCAGGTGATTATCCAGTGCAGAAGCACTGACATGGTCAAGAAGGAATGTCAGACATATTTTCTTCATCAAATCCGTATTAAGTCTACCATTATAATTATAATTATTTCATAAGCAGAAGACAGAGAAAATAACAGCAATCTTATGAACTTATCATATCATTGCATCATGCAAGTGGGAGAAAAATAATTATGATATAGACATCAAAAATTGAAATCTTACACAGTGCGTCTATACTGCAAGTCAAATTTTCTATCCCTCTCCTGTTGTAGTTTTCTATTTTGTTGAATCTTGGTTGTTGAAGAGGCAAATCTCTCATGTTCATTGACCAGCTCAGTCTCCAAATATGATAATATGGATCTAACTTCCTCCTGTACACAAGGATAAAACAGATACCATTAAACAACTATGACAAACATCAAGTCAAGTGGTAGTAACAATAAGTTTTATTCATGAATTTTCTTGATTAACTTTAGATCATATTTATTAAGAGTGAGTGAGCAGATCATAATCGACATCTAGCAAAATCCCTTTCACAAAGTGATAACCAGTAAGCTGTTGAAATCGTAGAAGAGAACATGGTTGTTAAGCATAATTTCATTAAAATGATGATTTTTTTAAAGAATTTTGACTCACTGAAGCAATAAGCTTAAGATCATGTGCTAGCTCAATTACTGCAACTTCTGCTAGTATCGTTCTATCCATCAGGTGGTATAGTGACACTGACACAAGAGTCGTATCATCATCAGAGTCGCTGCAGCTGCAGATAAAATGAAGAGAGATGAAAAAAACCAGATGTGGAGTGAGCAACAATATTATTAAGTTCCAAGAATATTATTAAGTTCCAAGTTTCAAATCAAGTGATAATATAAAGAAACAAAGCTCAATCAATTCTAACAACGTAAGCATAGGAGTTCCTATTCTATAGCTTATCCCCTAAGTCTTGAACAATGACATAAATTTTCTTGTTCTTATAAACTATAGCCCTAAGATACAAGGGAATTGTAGAATGTTATCACGTGTGGACATTCAATATAATAATGTTATGGGACGCAAATACTGTTAAAAAGATCATGGAGCTAACCATTTGCAAGTTTTAGGTTTCTATTCACAGTCAATGCTTGTTCATAAAATTAAGCAATTAAAAGCCAATACTCAACTTCAAATAAAGCACTTTTCATTTGTCGAACCATTTTAAAGGTGATGACACAAAATTCAATTTTCTTATACAGAGAATAATTTTAGTCTTCCTCGTATTTATTCCTATGATGAAATCTTGAAATTGCTATGACATCAAAGTAATTTTTTTATTTTTATTAGTCATTTGCAGAAAACTCATTTATGAAGATCATAAAATATTACATAATTAAAAAAAAAAGTAAAGATATGTTTAGGACATACCGAGTAGTAAAAGGTGTGGGAAAATCTAAAACTAGATTCTGCTTCTTGTCCATAGAATCCAGCTCCAAGAGCAAGCTGTCGAAGGTCCAATCAGGTTGTGGATCATCTGAAATGCCATTACCATTCTCCGAACAACGGAACCCCAATTCAATGGCTCCCCTAATATTAACAACGAAATAATTAAACTTTCGTAGCTTCACAACACCAGATTCACTCACAACACATTTGGATGCAGCAAATGTGAAAGTAACTGAAGTACAATTCCTCTATCATTATATTGAAATTAAAAAAAATAACTTACATTTTCCTCTTCAGCATTGCTCCTTCCTTTGTTCCTGAAAATCCTTCTGCCCTAGAATCTCAGCTCACCAAATCCTTTAATAGGATTTAGGTAGGGTAAATTTATCTGGCCATGATTCGGATTACTGGTTAATAACAATGAGGTTTTTAAAGAATGCATAAATTAAGTTTGGTTAATAACAAAATATATACTCTTATATACCTCATGCATCGGGGCACAAAATTCACTATTTCGTTAAATCAATCTGTATTTACATTAATAAAAGAGGGGGGTTGTTTAAGGCTAGGCTTCAATTCCACTATATTCCACCATTTTGTTAAATCACACTATATCATTAATGTTATTTAAAATATAAAAGCTATTCTTACTTTTTTTTATATTAATTTATTATTGGCTGTAATTGTCAAAATTATTTTTTTAATTTCATTCCGTTATAAAAGTGTACCTTACTCACTCTTATTTATGCTTTAGATTGGATATTCAATTTTCTTCTCTGGCTCTCCTTATACAACTACATTGCTATGTTTAGAACGTAGCCATAGATAAGTAAAATAGAGGGCATGTTACATATTCAGGGTAATGATTCAACGTATTGCTTTGGATAAGCAGACTGTATTGACAAACACACCAATTTTAACAATTCATAACAAACACATAATTGACTAGTGCCACTTGCTTTATTCCATGTAAAATTTCTCACGCAGACAACGAAATTCAATTAAAGGGAAGTGTCACAAAGGCAGTACATACAATCGGTATTTCATTCATAATATGAGCTTCAAACATACAATACTATTCGTGAGTGACAAAACACACATTGAGTCCCCTATTAGAAACATCACGGCATTTCACCATCATTATAAGCAGGTAAACGTTATAGATATCCAATGAGGGGATTAACATACACATTTGGTACTCAAGGCAACACAAGCAAGAAAGGCCTCAGGTTCGGGTGTGAGGAACTAGTGAAACAAATCAAAATGAAACTGGCTTTGAGTAGACTTCCTAAATCTAAAAGCAATGTAGATTGCAACTCCCTTAAACATGTACAAGTAAAAAATACCATAAGCTACAATTCACCTCAAGTAATTCATAATTAATTTGACTAAAGTTTCCACTTTCAGGAAGTGTTTGGTTCATATTGAGCTAATAATCTCCATGGGCATTAAAAATTTACTTAAAATAAGATAATTTACCCACTAATTGCACGCACTTAAGTGGCTTATTTCCTTCTAAGCTCGTTAGTTAAAAGTAAGGGCTCGGAGGATTACAATATCCATGGAATTAGTAAAGAATCAAGGCAATTCCCATGCTCATTCTACGAAATTTTCAACTTTGTTAACCCACCTAATAATTTAAATGAACCAAACACTCAATAATTCAAACGGAAGTTAATAATGGGAGATACAAGAAACAAACATGTTTTACTTCCCAAACTTCAATCAATATAGCAGGCAACACAAATACGACTTATTTTTACATTCTAATATCCAACTAGGGTAAAATTTTCCGAGGACATGATTCACCCAGCAGATTTCCCATTACATTCAAACATAAGTAGACACAATTATCACATGACATCAGAAACTGGTTTGCATATTCTAAAGAACAGAGATAAGTAGAAAGAGAGAGAGAGAGAGTTACAAGAAGAGTGAAATTGTGCAGCCAAGCCAAAGTTGCAGAGGGGCGTAAACAAGGGCAGACCGGCGAATTCCAATTGAGATATTAATAGTTAAACCTAGACGTAAACAGGAGGTATTAATAGTTAAGAGTTGGATTAGCTATTAATTTTGAATTCCAGGGGGAGGGGGGTAATTCCAGAGGGCGTGGGTAATGAGGGGATGAATTAAAACCTAGCGTGAACATGAGAGATTTGCTGCAGGACATGACTATAGGGGATTGCTATGTTCAGTCCGATCAATTAGGGTTTCATGGAGTGTAGAATTGTTCCTAACCCACAAAGAAATTGAAAACCGAAAAGCAAACTGTAAAAAAGAGAACTCACCGGTGCAAGAAAAAGAAAGCTATGTGGATATCCGGCGAGCAACCGGACCAGACGCAATCGGCGAATTCCAGACGTAAAGGCAGACGTAAACAGGTAGCGTGGGAATAGATTAGGCCAATTGAGATATTAATAGTTAAACCGAGTTGTGAGATATTAATAGTTAAGAGTTGGATTAGCTATGAATTTCGAATTCGGGGGTGGGTAATTCTGTAATGCCGTAACGAGGGGACGAATTAAAACCTAGCTTGGGTAATTGGGCAACGGGCTATTAATAGATATACGAGGCCCAACATGACATATTAAAATTAGAGAAATTAATAGATATACGATGCCCAACATGACATATTAAAATTAGAGAAATTGATCGACTCATTAATAAAGTATACTTATTATAAAATTAATTAAGGTATTCTTATTTCAAAGAATTATTTGTATATAGATAATTTCGTATTCTAAATAATTAATGTTATGTGTTAATAACTAGACATTACCATTTTTTTAAAATTAAAGTTGTTAATTATTAATTTCGTATTTTAAATAATTGTAATTATAACTTTTTCAAATTATAAAATATTTAGTTCAAAACTTCATCATCTATTTCTCAAACGAATTCGAGGCATCCATTAAAATAATTAAATAATTGAATACACGAAACTTTAAATGAGTCTTTTAAATTATTTGCAATGGAATTTTGGTTTAGTTAATTAACAGTAAAACATTTTAAATTTCTAAAATTCTGCATTTTAACCTCATTGCAAAAAGATATTAGTAAACTCATACGAATTGATCAACTAAACAGACTCGCAAGGTTTTATAAGTGTTTTGCTTATAAAACTACATTAGACTTTAATATTAAAACATTAGGTTAAATATAATTCAAATAAATATTATTCTGTTCAAACATCATAAAATTAAGTGAAGTAGTTGCCGTAAAAATATCACATCCCGTACAAAACACTGGTTCAATTACTAGTTTATGCAATATTGAAACATTACAGCAATTTTTAGTTATTTCATTTTAAATCGTACCTAATATTTTACTCTTTATCATTATGCCTCTACTTGAGTTTGGCGATGTGTATTTATAACGTATATGAGTGATTTATGACAATTTGTTGAAGTAATTTATGACAATATGTTATCAGAAAAATTAAGACTTTTGTGAGACGGCAATTATATGAAACGGGTCGCCCATTATTAAAGTATTCTTGTTATATAAGTAAAATATGCTAATTTACTGTTAAAATATGTTTTTTAAAGTATGATGAATAATGAATTAAAATATGTTTTAAAAATGATATAATTCGATTCACTACAAGCATACTTTAAGTACCAATAAGTATACTTAATCTATATAAAAACTACTCCCTCCGTCCCACTCAAATAATTACTTTTTTTTTTTCATTTAGGGCGTCCCACTCAAAGAGTCTCATTTCCTTTTCTTACACACATGGAATGCACACATACCCACTAATACAACTGAAATATGGGATCTACACTCCCACTAATACAGCTACTCACTATATATTAAATAATAATATTAATTAATCTACATGCAAAAAGCAAAAGCCTTTATTTGGGTGGAATGCAAGGAGTATACTTAACAATGGATCGACCATTTCTCAATCCGTCTCACAAATGCACATCTCACAAGGGAGTATCTCTTGTTACTATTAGTTTTTTTGTATTGATGAACTTTAAAAAATATATTTAATTTAAATTATACTCCCTCCATTCACTGTTTATCTATCTACTTTACCATTTTGGTTTATCCATCCCAATGTATCCATTTTCTTTTTTTTTTCTTTTTTTTTTGGTTAAAGGAGTCCACATATGGCCCACCACACTCCATTAATACAACTATCCACTATATATAAAATAATAATACTCATTAATTTACGTGCAAAAAGTAAATAGATACATTGAGGATGGACGGAGAGAGTATAATACTCTCTACGTCCCATAATAAACTCACACTTTTCATTTCCGTCCATCCCATATTAAACTTCATAACCCAAAAAGAAAACATCACATCAATTCTCACCCCGAAAAGTATATTTTAATTACAAATTTACTACTGCCACATAACACACATAACATATCTTTATAACTTATTTATAACCTAAAAATACTACATTACCCTTCAAAAGTCAATAAATTTAATAAAAAAACATCTTTTTTTTAAATTCCGTGTCTACAGCAAAGATAAAGTTTATAATGATACGGAGGGAGTAAAAATTAAAATATGTATTTAACGAAGTCTTTTCATATAACCATCTAAAAAAACACGTTATAAGCTACACATTAGTATTTTTTATTATTTTTTTTTAAGGTTTTCTTCTAGTAGTATGCCATTACTTAATTGACCCATTGCCATCTACTCCCTCTGTCCCAGAAAAGATTGCACACTTTTCAGTTTGGGTTATCCCACAAAAGTTTGCACATTCCTTAAAAAGCAAAAGGTCAAACACAATCACCTTTCCCCATATACTTTATTTACAAAAAAAAAATCACCTCTACCTAACACGCCTAACATACTTTATCATTTATTTATTACAAAAAAATATCATAATACCCCTAAAAGTTATCACTTTCTTAATCTCTGTGCCGAAAAGATATGTGCAATTTTTTTTGGGTCGGAAGGAGTAGAAATTAAAAAAATTCTTATCGAACATTTGAAGATTTGGATATAATTATACAATTTGATTTGATATCACTTATATTATTAGCGATGTATTTGAGAAAATAAAATAATTCTTTGATTGTTCTTTCTTTATACTAGGCAAAGTCCACCTCATTGATGAGGTGCTAGCCCGTGCAGTTAAGCTTCATTCTGTAGATGCAAAATTAAGCAAGGATTTCATATTAGTATAGTGACTATGTACATTAGATATGACAAAAAATAAATAATTAAAACAATTCTTGTGCTAAAACTTTGTCCACTTGGTTATGAGCCTATGAGCTGCTAATAGATTTTAGTTGGACCTTTTCGTCTTTGCTTTGCAAGCTCAAATCATTTCATTAATTACTCAATTTGTAACCTGAATCATCAATGGAGTTGATATGATATCACAAAGCGCATATCTCATCATCACATTCTATAGATGAACAATGAGCCTGAAAGTCAAAACACACAAGTACTAAAATATATGCAATGGGAACTTCCTTTCAGCCTCTCTCTATATAACTTCTAATCTTGTTGTGACACAAATGAAGGATACTACAAAAAATGCAAAATTAAACCTCTGCAATATCATTGTTACTATATATTCCATAACAAAAGGCGTGCTCAAATTATTTTCCAATGTCGCAACATCATAATCTCGATCTTGGTATTCATCATCATCACTATCTCTATTACGATCCTGTAATGCAGTAGGCCTCCAGAAAAATCAGTACAAAGTGTGATCAAAAGAGTTTGAACGTGTAAATTTAAATTATCCTAATAAGAAAAAATATCCCCTGCTCATGTAAGATAAGATAATAATTGAGTTCACAGCAGCAGATGAATCTCAAAATATCCTCCACAAACTGTGACATTATACTGCCTCGAGTAATTCAAAAGTGATAATTTCACTTGCATATGAACCATATACATACTTACTGTCTCAAGTAATTCTATTAATATTTATATTTATGATCTGCAAGAATCTCCCTTCATCAAACTAAACTTTCCATGCTTTCAAAATTTTCAATCTAAGACATCAATATAAAGTTACCACTCAAATAATAAAGTGTCAGGATGGAAAAAAAATCAACTACTTAAGCACATTTGCATGCCAATCAACCCAATCACTGTTTTCCAGCAAAAAAGTAGGTATGGAACTTTCTTAGTAGATATAATGGATATTTAACAACATAGTGCAATTTTTTTCAAGTTTTTCACCATGTATTATAATATAAGCACATACTTATGAATAGGTTTCTACATCAAGAAATACATAAAAGCTCACAAACCATCATCATATAAAGAGTTGGATCATAGTACATCATGCAGCATATGTAAAAAACACATGTTTACGTATAAAAATCACTGCATCCAGCAAAAAGAAAAACCCAACATCACAACAATATATTTGTTGTCATTGATTAAGGACACGACCAACGATGAAAGAAAAAACACTACTAGAAAAATAGGATATTATGACATTGGCAAGTATCATATAATAGTGGTTAATAATACATTTAACTTATAATGACATTAGTACCTACCTCCCTTGGGTTCGATAAATTGTTGAATTGGTCATCCCGACTACAAAATGGCTAATCAGATTTCCTTACTCTTCCTACGTCTATTACTAATGATTTTTCTAATGAACTTTCTTTTGAATTCCTTGAATGCTTGCATCAATTAAATGAATGCAGAGAGTTAAAAGGAGTAGCAGCAATACAACGTTTCCTTCCCTTTATACGAGAAGTGAGTGAGAATTTGGAGAAGATGGAGTTTGAAGAGGAGTTGATGATTCTTGTTGAAGAAAAAAAGGATAAGTGGTGGATTAATATTGAGAAGTTGATGAGTTGGGATAAAAATTTGGTTGGCAATTTAAAGAAAAATTTTAAGAATGCCAACAAAAGTGTCCCTTGCCACAAGTACGACGGCAAGGATGAAAGATATCCATGGTCATTTCGATGAGTAGACGTTAAAGACGAGCGCTTGTTGGGAGTCACCCCAACACTATCTTTATTGTTTTTCGTATTTTATTTTATTAGTCGATTATCTTTGATTTTTACCCACTCCGTTCTTAGTTCGTAATTGTTATTTAATGCAGATAAGTGGCTGGGTGTAATCATGTGTGAGAGGTTTTTGGCGAGAAATATAGTGAAAAAGCAGAATAGTTGGTGTATGAACAGGGGATTGAGCAGAGGACAGGCAGAGTCGTGCCATATGATAAATTTCTTCTAGAAAACTGAGTTGTTGAAAAGAGGCTCCCACTCAAACTTGAGCAGCACCAGGGGATTGTCCAGAAAGCACGCTAGTGGTCGAGCACCAATTCTCTTAGCATCGAGCAATGTTGAACAGTGAAGAACCCAATCTGAGTTTGACGCAAAGGTCGTGCGGAGTCCGTGGCCATGTTGCCATTTGAGGGCGTGTGAGCATCTCAATCATCATCCGAGCACATGCCAATCCTCACCTTCAGTATCATTGATTGACAGCTGCTGAATAGAGACTGTTGTTTGCCCCATCGTTGTTTCACTTGGTTGAGACCGTTAGCTGCAGATGTGGGCAAGATAACGAGCATCTCCACGGAAGTCAGCCCGTTAGCTACTGAACTGAAAATACAGACTATTAGGGGTGATACTGACAGCCGTTAGCAACACATAGAACTCCTTAGCGATCGTTAGTCCTCTTGATATTGATCGTTAGAGCAGCCTGAGCGAAATGGAGCTTTCCGATTGTTAATCCAACCTGTTACAGTTGTTAGTTGCACTTGCTAGATCAAGAGAAAGAATTAGTGGCAGAGAGAATATATAGCTGCCTTTAGCAAGAAGAATGCTTTGTCACATGCCATGGATTAATTTAAGCTTGAATGGTGGGGCCCAGCATGGTTGGAGAATTCTAAAAACAAGTGGGGCCCATGTGGTTGAAAATAAAAGTCCATGCATTTGCTCATAAGTTTGCTGGGAAGAAGTTGCCGGATGTCATACCATTGAAAATGGTGGGCCCATAGCTTTAGTGGAGTAACCCATGATCGTGCTTGACTCCTTTGGAGTTTGTTTTGTTGTTGCTTTTGTTTGTTGTTTGTTTGTCGGCTTTAGCCATTGAGGTTGTACTTGAACATTCTTTCTGGCTTCGGCTTTTTTCTGAATATTAACATCTATATTCAGATTCAGAGTAACCCATGAAATTAATGGGTATCAAAATTGCAAAATCATGCAGGAGTCAGCGGCTGCAACTCCATGCAAGTTTGGGGAGGTGCCTGTGCCTCTTTGAAATTTTCTTTTAGTATGATGAGTAAAGAAGTAAGAAGATTCAGCAAGGTACGTTTTCTATTCCCTCCCTATATTCTTTGCTTTATTATTTTTATATTTCAAAACCCCTATACATGTTTTTAAACTTATTTTGATATTCTATCAAAAATAAGTTTGGGGAGGGAAGGTCGATTTCTTGAAATTATTCTTTTTATATGGAGAGCGGAAGAAACTGTTGAGGGAGATTGCTAGCCGAGGTAAGTATGCTAAACTTTTAAGCTGACTTCTGAATTGAGTGACTGCATGTTGTACTATACTTGAGGGTGAATGTTGTGATATGAAAAGCGTAATTGTTGTGTTATCTACTCCATGAACTTGAACACTTCTGATAGAATTTTAGGTTTGTGACATGATTTGGTTTATGATGAAAATATTTTTATGCTTAACTTGAAAATTCTTATTGATTAGAGTGGATAAAATTGTGTTGTTGCATAAGTCACGAATTGCTAGATAGTCTTGGTTATTGGAATTATTTTATACCTAGTGAGCTTTTGAGCCTATGAAAATCATGAACATTCTGATGCATGATTATTTTTATTCTTGAGGGTCTCTTGATTAATTGTGACGTGTTTCTAGAACTTGCCCTGAGTCTCCTTGAATATTCAAGAATAGTCTAGTAGGTTATGAAAATGATTTAAGGTCACCCTTCATTTTATTAGTCACTTAAAGCCAAATAATTCACTACCAAATGATATTATCCGTAGTTAGCCCTTTTGAGCCTTAAGTCTTTTTATTTGGCAACCTACGAGAATTAGCCACTTTGATTATCTTTTTAAGCCTTTGAATTCCTATCTTTAATGGAGAATTAATTGCAAGTCGAAGTGAGTTGATTGAGTTTGATAGTGAGTTTGGAAAGGAATGAAAGTGGTACTAAAAAAGTGATGAAGATTGAAAATACATCGGAAAATTTCGTGGAGTAGTGCTTAATCTAGTACTCCATGAAATCAAACACCCTAGGGTAGTGCTTAATCTAGTACCCTATGAAGGATGTGTGGGGTAGTGCCTAAAACTGGTGCCCTACGAGAAAAAAAAATGATGAAGATGTCGTGTTGCTCTTAAATTGAAGGGGAGGTGAATAATATTTGTTGGAATTGAAAGAAAAAGAGAGGATAAAAGTTGAAGTGATCAATCAGCTTTAGTTCTCCACTATTTAAGTTACTTGTCCATATTTATCCTTCCCTAACCAAAGAACTCTACATTACAACCAAATAAAAAGTCATTTTTGATCCATAATTTTGCTAGCTACAGGTAAAAGGGGAGTTGAGACAATGGGCAAGCTTATGGTTAAACACCGCAGTTAAATCACGTTGAGTATTTTAAAGCCTATATACTAGAGAGTTATCGCTCATCCTAGTGAGTTTCTATGTACAAGGCATCTAATCTAGTTAGTAGTGATTTTTGTGATGTGTCACGTGCTTGTCTGCTTTATTGGTTTGAATTTATTTTTTCTGAAATTTTTTTAAACCAATATAATCATATGTCCCGTCCTATTTTTCTTTTATTCTTTTTATTGCCTCGGGACCAGAGGCGGAAGCAGTATATGTACATGGGGGTACAGCTGTACCCCCAAAATAAAAATAAATATTTATATATGTAGTATGTTGTCACACGTATGCTTGTAGCTTAGTGGTTTTGGGCGTGCTTCTAAGGTAGTCACGTCAGGGGTTCGAATTCTTATCTAGTTACTTCTTTATTTTTTAAATATTTATATTTATATGGAACTTGTTTAATTACATACATCTTCTTATTTATTTTAATATATATTTATATTTTCTATAATTTAGTTTATATTTTTATTCTTTTCTTTATTTCTATTTATATTATTTCTTGTGTTTTCTTAATTATTTTATTTTATATATCAAACATGTTTCTCTTATATTAATGTTATACTACATCTTTTCTATTTATTTATTTTTCATTTTAAATCTTGGTGTTTTGTTTAATCCTTTATTGTTTTATGTTTATATATACACACAAAAAACATATTAATATTCATATTTTATAAAATCATTTAGATTTTCCTCATTCATTTGTTACCTAAATTATTAATTGCAAAATGAATTTACATTCAATTCATTATTATTTTTTAAATATATGTTATAAATTTATGATAATATATCTTAAATTGCTTTTTAAAAATTAAATTAGACGATGTTAATAGTAATTATAATTTTTTCGTTTGTATGATTTTAAATATAAAATAAATAATATCTTTATAATTACATGTCGTACCCCCAAAAATTTTTTCCTGGATCCGCCCCTGCTCGGGACGAGTAATAGTTAAATTTGGGGAGTTTGTTTAGCACGAAAATTCGCGCTTTTCATAGGCCGTTTTTATATGATTATTGTATTATTTTAGCATTATTTGTGAAGCTTATTACTTATTTTCATATTTCTATTACTTCACGGGTATTGTTGAGATTTTGTTGAACTTGGGCTTATTTTGAAATAAAATTATGAGATGAGGAGGTGAAGGAAATCGATCGTTAATTTAGCTAGCTAGTGATCGTTAGATGGGAGATAGCAAAAGGCGTGAGGGATGAATTGAGAATTAAATGTGCTATTTACGTGGGCCATGCATCACAATGTTGAGAATTTCTATTTTAAAATGGCCATGAATATGGAAATTGCAAGTGAGAGCAGCTCACGTACAAAAAACATGCCATTAATTCAAGTTGTGGGGCCCATTAAATGCTTATGACATTGCAAGTTAATCCATTATCAAGTGGGCTCCCAGATGCATCTGTTTGGAATTAATTTCTATACATACAGAAGCCCATCACAGCTACTGGCCCATCACACAAAAACGCAGTCCACGCACTTGCTTGAAGGGAGAACAGAACACGCCTCTCATCCATCGTCACATCCGCCTTTCACCACTACCCTTCACCCGCCATCTATCCATTCATCCCATCGGTCTGGAAAAAAAATCAAGTGCTGTTGAGAGAGCAATCCAATCGAAAAAGACGGAGGAAAGACGCTAACCATGTGACACTAGGGTTTCGATTTCTTCTCTTAATTTCTTCTTTTGTGATTTTGTTATGAATTTGATAGCCATGAGGGTTGTGTGTAACCTCATGGGCTAAATATTTTTACAGTTCTAAGGATTGAGGGTTAGAAGTAGTTGATTTGGGAACCTATATTAATCTTGTGAATTCATAATGTTTATAATCCTTGTTTATTTGATTTATCTAGATTGTATTTAACGTTTGTAACGTCTTCATAGCATATTATTGATATTGCCCGTGATGCTTGGTATGTTATGTTAGTTTGTGTGCATACGTGCTTAATATTGTCTGTTTTCTAGGGATTATAGTAGTTTGCCCGTGAACACAATAATCCTAAGGGCTGGTAAATAAGGTGCTTGATTGTCTTAGTGGAACAATGCAATTAAGAAGTCAAGTAGGAAGTGAATAATTTTGAATAGGATTTCCAGAGAATATATGTTAGACGAATTGGTCATCCGGAGGTTTATGAAATTCGCCTTATTAGTATCTAGGAAGGAGGTTTAAAACTATTCAAGCGTTATCTCATAATGTATTTCCATTAAAATAGCATGAATGAACAATAGGACGTCTAGGAGACCAAATCAATATACCTGATACCTTAGAGCTGTTATTTTTCTCTTGATCAATCTTGAATAATTCCTATTGCTTTTATTTATTTTATTAATTGTTATTTAAATTCTTTAGTTATTAATTCAATTGAATTCTGAAAAATTGGTTACTTTAATTCTAGTTAATTAGTAATCTAAGATAAATAAATAGTTAGCTGTCTCAGTGGGAACGATATTTTATTTTAACTGGGGTACTTGCCTCTACAATTGACATCCCTACACTTGGGGATTTTAGTTGGAGTGCGCAATTTATGCCTAACAACTGCCGCCGGTCGGTCGCTGGACCTCCGCCGGACAGTCGTCGGACCTCCGTCGGACCGCCGCTGGCCGATCGCCAGACCTCCACCTTACCTCCGCCGGAACTTAAAATGTGCAAACAAATTGTGCAAAAAAAATTGTGCAAAACGAAATTGTGCAAAACAAATTTGTGCAAACACATAGGGGTATTAATGGTATCACAATAATAATTATGTAGTTATGAGTAATAGTGCTTTAAGTCAGGTAGTTTATATTTTACTAGTATTTTTGACCCGTGCGATGCACGCGAGTGTGTTTATTATTATTGTTTTTAATTTTATTATTTTTATTTTTTGAGGATGAATAATCATAAAGATATTCTGAATATGTTGTTAAATTTTGAATATTATAAATTTAAGTTTTCGTTTTTATTAAAATATATTACATTTGTTAAAGCATAATACTTTAAGTAATTTGGAACGATTTTATTGTTTTGGTTTTGAGAACAAAGTTACTCTTATGTTTTAATATGTCTATATTAAATGTATTTGTTATATTTATATTTTATATTTAAAATTATGTCTTTTTTGTGTGTTTATATTAATGTTCTAAATACTTATAAATGTTTATATAATTTATTAATCATGTATTTTACAAAAATAAATATTTTATCTTTTATGTTTAATACTCTAATGATATATGCTTTTGAGACATTTAATTTTTTTGGGATTATAAAGGATATTTTGTTCCATAATCCATCTCGATAACTCATTTAAATATATGATAAATTTGTATTTCTAGATGATTTTGTTAAATACATTGAATTTATAATATTTCCAATTCGTATAGTATTAATTCCATTATGATTAATATTAGATATAAAAATTAAATAAATCAAATAAGATAAAAAAATTATATATGTAACTCCTCCAGAAAATTATTTGGACTTTATTATTATTATTACTATATTCAAACGTCATGGTTCAAATAGATTATAGTTGTAAATGCATATATATATGTATATAAAACAGAAGCGATTATTTTTAAGTGTTATATTTGAGATAATGCTAAGTAATTATAACAAACATTTACATATTTGCCAAGTATTTGCAAGCATTAAAGATGATTACGGATAAATATATATTATATTGATCTTATTTTGGTTTGAGAAACAAAAACTTTATCAAGAGATAATTCCCCATGCAGATACTTGTTAGGCTTTTTCTGCGCACTATAACTTAATCCTCAAGTGTAAGGATGTCAATTGTAGCAGCAAGCACCCAAGTTAAATTATCGATCCAACTGAGACAGCTAATCGTCTATTTTACTATGAATTACTAATTAATCAGAATTGTGTAACTGATTTTCAAAGTGATTTTGCGAATTAATTATCTAATTAACGGAATAATAAATAACTGAATTAATTAAAATAAATAATAAAATAAATCAAGTTTTAACCAAGAGATGAATGACAGTTCTAAGATATCAGGTATTGACCAATTAATTTGGGTTATTAAACTTACGATTGCTCATTCATGCAGTTTCACTGAAAAAACACCACATATTCATGTTATCCCACCGAATATGATTCGATTCAAAGCTAACAGTCTAATCTGGTTTAAATCCTAAGGTGCGCAAATATTACCAAGCATTATTCCTAGATATTAATCAAAGCAAGCAACAATACCTCCAGATGGTAAGCCCGACTAACAAGATATTCTCTGGAATTACTACAAGGTTCTATTCACTTCCTACTTGATTGTCTAATTGCATTGTTCCACCAAACTAATCAAGTATTTGATTTACCAGTTCATGGAATTAACGTGTTTATAGCGGAACTACCCTAATTCCTAACAGATAGACAATACCAATCATGAATGCACATAAGCTAACACAATAATTCAAGCATTATAGCGGATGTCATGAATATATTATGAAGACGTTACGAAGCATAAAAGCATGTCCTAATAAAATAAGTAAAATAAAAAGATCAACTGCATAAAATCCCAATCTTTGGTCTAAATCCCCAAATCAATTAAATCAATCCATCAAACCCTAGAACTGTTTATAAAATTAGCTCATGAGGTTACAATCAACACTCATAGCTATGCAATTCATCTCAAAAATCAAGATAAAAGGAAATAAAAGATGAGAATCACGAAACCCTAGCGTAAGCGTAAGTCTGCGTTTCTTCGATCGTCCGATCTCCCTTGATTAGCACTTGGAACCCTCTTGAAAGTGGATGGATGGTGAAATCATGTTGTCAATCTGATATGGAAGGATTGGAGGTGTGAATTGATGATGAATTATGGATGGGTTCTCTCTAATTTGTGTTTTGATCTCCCTAATTGTTTCTAGGACTGATGCAGGGCTTTTCGCGATCAAAAACTGCTTCAGAATCACGACTTGAGGGTATATATACGTTGCTGCATCGAACAGGCCCCGTCTGGACTCAGAATTGGGCCGCTCGGCTCGAGCTGGGCCTGGACCCAGCCGAGCGGCCTGCCATTGTGTCCACCACGTCACTGGGGTCCAGGTGGGACCCCACTCGGCTGCTTTGGACCCCGCTCGGCCACCAGCTCGGCTTGAGCAAGCCGGCGAGCTGCTCCCGAGCTGGTCCGTTCCGGGTCTGTTTCACTCCTCTTCCGATCCTGACCTGTTTTACCCTATTTCCTGCCTTCAAAACTCACACAAACACCTTAATAGCCTCAAAATCGTGTAAATACTTAAACGTACATAATTTCATGCAAAAACGATAACTTTCCTAAGCAAAACGGTGTAATGTGCACACATAAAATGCGTGAAATTCCACTCTCAACAAACCTTCAAACTTACCTGTTGCTCGTCCCGAGGCAACCATATTAAAAACCAATGGATTAATTGAGAGAAAATTTCATAGCAGGAAAACATCCAAGACAATATAACAATTTAAATATCATACTTCAGATATAAGATAACCATCCATCTAAGAACATACAATTCAAATCAACTACTTCACTTGTTCGGAATGCTCATCCACCCATTCTCACGGGTAGTATTTATGCTCAACTCTCAAGTGCGAGATATACACTTTAGGGTAAGGTGTTTACACTCAAAGTCAATCTTCAAACACGCGTAACCATAAGCTTGGCAATCATCTCAACTCTCGACTAGAGGAATAATTTCAACAATAGGATCACAAAGGTCTTGCATTAGGTTGTAATGTTGGCTCTTTCGTAAAGGTAGGCAATATATGGGCAAAGTGACTCAATCACTAGTAGAGAATCAAAGAAGACTTACAGCTTTTCAACAAACAGCTTCACTTTCTTCTTTCTTCTTCAATGCTCTTCAATTCTTCGTGCAACTTGAGTCCTCCTTCACTTTTGAACACAACATCCTTACTTGAATTTTTTTTCTTTTTCTCTTTTTTCCTTCTTCTTTTTTTTTCCTCAAATAAGGGTACCAGTTCCGGGCACTATCCTTTTCCATGGGGTACCAGTTTCGGGCACTACCCCTTCATGCAATAATTAACCATTCTTTTCAACAAATTTCCATCACTTCCAAATTACTCTCCTTTTGTTCTTCATCATAAGACACAAACTTGACTCCTTCAACTCTCTACTAGGTAGGAATTTTTAAGGCTAACAAAGGGATCAATTGGCTAATCACGTAGGCTTCCAACAAATAAGGCTTTTAGGCTCAAAGGGTTGACTACAGATAATTTCATTAGGTAGGATAATAATATGGCTAGTGACTAATAAACAACAAAGATGGCTTAAGATCATTTCCTATTGTCTAATCAAACATGTAGCTTCAAGCAAGATACAAAGCCAAGTTCTAGAATACGTATGTATGAACGACACTCACAAGAATAAACTGAATCATGCAACTTGTCATGATTTCAAAAGGCTCAAATCTCACATGGCTGTAGGAATGAACGAGCAATCCTAATAAAGCTACATAGCTAATCATCCATGCATATAATTAAACTTCAAGCATCTCAATATCAAAGCACAATCTCAAATTGCTTCTCAACCACAATCACATAGCATGAATCAAGTGCTAAGAAAAATTAGAAAATTATCCTAGAGAACCATAAACGACTAAACTAACACTAAGGTTAACAAAATACAATAAACACGAAACCTGGAAAATTGCAAAAAATCGAACCTTCAACATCATCGAATAATTCAAAAATATTAAGAATCCGTAAAAAATCGACCCTCCAAGCAACAACACCATGCAAAAATTCTATCTCGACATTGCAAGACAAGGTATATATGGTACCCCCCCAAACTTAGATCAAACAAAGTAGGAAGCTAAGTTTTCAAAGAAGTATATACCGCAGTCGAGCAACACCTAATAAAATTCTACACCAACACAGACACATAAAAGCAAGTAAAACGGGAGGGATAGCCCCCAACAGGCGCTCATATTTAACGTCGGAGAGTCACGACGGATACCTCTTTTCGAACTACCGGATATGAGGGAAGTCTTCTCGCATTCTTACCTTCAAGTACTTCTTCCCTCTCTTATTCTCTACTCCAACCACCTCACCTTTCTTTGTCACTGCAGAAAGACTCTTTGAATTCTTTTCCTCCCATGACAGACTTGATTCCTTCTTGTCAATCCTCCACTCAATTGTAGGCTCAACCTGCGTAGCAAAACAAGGATCAAACAAGTTAGAATTTTCAACACCAATATAAGAATAAAAATCGGGAGGTAAATTCGGAGGCTTCAAATATGGATCATCAATCTTTCCTGCAACCAAGAGATTACTAAACATCACATTAGAGTTAGTAGTAGGAAAAGTAAGAGATACGCTTGTTGATGCGATCTCCTCTACCACTTCAATGCTTTGGCTCTCTTGCTTCTCTTTCTTAGCAGCAGGCTTCGTCTCCTCTTCAACAGTGGACTTCTTATTCTGATTCACCACGTCAGCAGTGGTCTTCCTTATCTGTTCATCCCTAGCATCACCTAATGCAAGTAAATTCTCAAGATAATCAATACATGCATCGTTAGATAAACTCTCAAACTCTTCATCAGATAAGGTGAAATTCTCCACTACTTCCACAACATTACATTGCTGATGATCTGTAGGCCACTGCATCTCCTTATTCAAAGAAAAGAAAATCTCCTTATCATTGGCCCTCAACCTCAACTCTCCTTTAAACACATCAATCAGAGCTCTTCCAGTTGCAAGGAATGGACGCCCCAAGATAAGAGGCGCTCCATCATTGTCATCCTCCATATCAAGAACAAGGAAATCCACAGGAAAAGTCAAATTCAACACCTTCACTAGCACATCTTCTATCACTCCCTCTGGGTATGTCAACGATCGATCTGCTAACTGTAGGGCAACAGAGGTAGGTTTAAACTCCCCCAAACCAAGCTTCTTGAACACTAATAAAGACATCAAATTTATACTAGCTCCTAAATCACACAGTGCTCTCCTAGATGGTCCTTTTCCAATTCCACAGGGAATGATGAAGCTGCCTGGATCCTTCAATTTTTCTGGAAGCTTCTTTTGAATAATAGAGTTGCAGTTCTCCGTCAAATTCACTGTCTCCACACTGTTGAGCTTCCTCTTCCTGGAGATGAGTTCCTTAATGAACCTTCCGTAATGTGGCAGCTGATCCAATGCATCTGAGAAAGGAATAGTCACTTGGACATCTCTCATGACATCAGCGAACTTCCAGAACTTTTCATCAAGGCTTTTCGACATGAATCTCTGAGGGAAAGGAATTGGTACCTTTGTTATCGGAAGCCACAAACTATCTTTCTCGAATACCACCTTCATTTCTCTCAGTTTCTTAGCTCTCTGCCATTTTTTATTAGAAATTTCCAGTTCTGACTAACTCTGAATATAATTTGGACGCGCTGAAAAGCCTGGAGGACTGCTCACCGGATCACTCGGCTCAAGCAGTGCACCAAACCGACCGAGTGGGGTTTGGTTCGAATCGGAGGAGCCTTCTGAACCGGTCGGCACCCCACTCGGCTGCAACTTGGCCAATTCAGCTGGCTGCCGAGCTACGTCCGAGAGGCTCGGTTCCTCCCCTGTTCCGTCCTGCTTCTGTTCTACTTCATTCTGCATCAGTTCTGTTACGTCCTGCATCAGTTCTGGACCTTTATACTGCTTTCCGGATCTCAAAGTGATCGCGTGGAACTCTCTCGGGTTTATTTCTGTATCTGACGGAAATTTTCCCTTCTGAATCTGCTGCTGCTGTTGATTTACCATAGTGGAGATCTGACCCATAGAATATGTGAGACTCTGCAACTGCTTATTGATTTCTTCATGCTGCTTTGTCATATTCGATTCCATGAGTACAATGCAGTTGTTAATCTTGTCAATATCTCCATTAGTTTTCTTCATATACCTGTCCAACACTTCATTAATACTAGTCTTCCCTTCTTCAGTCTTGGCACCATGGTCAAAATTAGGAGGATATGGAACTGCATTATTCGGATTTGAATAAGAGAAGTTCTTATGCCTCTGACTCTGCCAATTGCCTCCTTGATTATGAGGACCTCCCCCTTGGTTATTCCTTTGGTTTGAATTACCTTGATGGTACCTATTTCCTTGCCAATTCTGAGGAGCTCTCGAACCTTGAAGACTCTGCCCCATAGCCCAATTAGCATCCTCGACCTCTTGAAGGTTCATCACCACATCATCACCAGCAGGCCCTCGGTTGCCTCCCCCATTGTTACCTGATATCAGAGTAACCAGGTGCTTGTTCATCTGTTCCAATTGAGAGACAACTTTATCATTCCTATCAGCTTCAGAAAATTTCTGTTCAACTTGAGCAACTTTGCCAAGTATGTACGTCCCTCGGACCCTCTCAGATGGTCAATCCCTTGAGTTCAAAGAGATATCATTAAACAATTTTTCTACGACATTGGATGTTTTACCAAAGATTGTTCCTCCAGCAGAAGCATCAACCAACACTCTTGCTTCGTTGTCAAGGCCATTATACAAGACACTGATAAGCTCAGACTTCTTGAATCCATGCTGTGGGCATCTCCTCAACGTATCAGTGAATCTTTCCCAAGCCTCTCCAAAAGACTCATCTCGTCTCTGCTTAAACTGATTGATCTCCTGTTTCAGTAAAAGAACCTTTCCTGGTGGCATAAATCAATCCACGAACAACTGCTGCAACTCAATCCAGTTTGAGCAACTGTCTCCCTTCAACTTATCATACCACTCCCTTGCCTTATCAACCAATGAAAACTGAAAAAGCCTCATCTTCCATCTATCATTAGTAGCATCAGCAGCTTTCACTGTATCCATGTAGCTGTTGAAACGTTAAGATGACTATAGGGCTCATCAAAAATGCCTCCGGCGAAGGGATTTCTCTCCACCATATTAATCAGGGCTGCCCTTATATCATTTGCTTCATTCGCTTGAATTTCTCCAACTACGCCTGATCCTACTAGATTGGTGGACTTGAATGTCTCTCGGATGACAATGTCATCCTCATCAGTTCTATCTCCCATACTTGTTGTTTCTGATTCTGATTCGGATTCTGATTCTGATTCAGCCTCTTCTAGGATAACCTGATTTTCTATCTGCTCCTCTTCTTCTTCTCCTACGACTGCTTTAGGATCCTGAGTATCCGTTTTCTTCTTCGGAGGTGGAACCTTAGCAGCTTTGGGAGGTACTTTAAGATTATTTCATGTTCCTCTTCTTTTCCTTGCAAAACCTTCTATCTCCGGATCAAATTCAAGATCATTCAATCCTGTCATGGATCTAGTAAGCATGCAACTTTCAAGAAAAATTCAAGGTAAGGACAATTAAATCTCAAAAGAATTATTCTAATTAAATTAGTAATAAAAAAAAATATACAATCAAAATTGTCCCCGGCACAACGGCGCCATAAACTTGATAGGCTTTTTCTGCGCACTATAACTTAATCCTCAAGTATAAGGATGTCAATTGTAGCAGCAAGCACCCAAGTTAAATTATCGATCCCACTGAGACAGCTAATCGTCTATTTTAATATGAATTACTAATTAATCAGAATTGTGTAACCGATTTTCAAAGTGATTTTGCGAATTAATTATCTAATTAACGGAATAATAAATAACTGAATTAATTAAAAGCAATAATAAAATAAATCAAGTTTTAACCAAGAGATGAACGACAGTTCTAAGGTATCAGGTATTGACCAATTAATTTGGGTTATTAAACCTACGATTGCTCATTAATGCAGTTTCACTGAAAATACACCACATATCCCTGTTATCCCACCGAATATGATTCGATTCAAAGCTAACAGTCTAATCTGGTTTAAATCCTAAGGTGCGCAAATATTACCAAGCCTTATTCCTAGATACTAATCAAAGCAAGCAACAATACCTCCAGATGGTAAGCCCGAATAACAAGATATTCTTTGGAATTACTACAAGGTTCTATTCACTTCCTACTTGATTGTCTAATTGTATTGTTCCACCAAACTAATCAAGTATTTGATTTACCAGTTCATGGAATTAACGTGTTTATAGCGGAACTACCCTAATTCCTAACAAATAGACAATACCAATCATGAACGCACACAAGCTAACATAATAATTCAAGCATTATAGCGGATATCATGAATATATTATGAAGACGTTAAGAAGCAGAAAAGCATGTCTTAATAAAATAAGTAAAATCAAAAGGTCAACTGAATAAAATCTCAATCTTTGGTCTAAATCCCCAAATCAAATAAATCATTCCATCAAACCCTAGAACTGTTTATAAAATTAGCTCATAAGGTTACAATCAACACTCATGGCTATGCAATTCATATCAAAAATCAAGATAAAAGGAAATAAAAGATGAGAATCACGAAACCTTAGCGTAAGCGTAAGTCTGCGTCCCTTCTCCGTCTCTCTGATCGACCGATCTCCCTTGATTAGCACTTGGAACCCTCTTGAAAGTGGATGGATTGTGAAATCAGGTTGTCAATCTGATATGGAAGGATTGGAGGTGTGAATTGATGATGAATTATGGATGGGTTCTCTCCAATTTGTGTTTTGATCTCCCTAATTGTTTCTAGGACTGATGCAGGGCTTTTCGTGATCGAAAACTGCTTCAGAATCGCGACTTGAGGGTATATATATGTTGCTGCATCGAATTGGGCCGCTCGGCACCCAGCTCGGCTCGAGCTGGGCCTGGACCCAGCTGAGCGGCCTGCCATCGTGTCCACCACGTCACTGGGGTCCAGGTGGGACCCCACTCGGCTGCTTTGGACCCCGCTCGGCCACCAGCTCGGCTCGAGCAAGCCGGCGAGCTGCTCCCGAGCTGGTCCGTTCCGGGTCTGTTTCACTCCTCTTCCTATCCTGCCCTGTTTTACCCTGTTTCCTGCCTTCAAAATTCACAAAAACACCTTAATAGCCTCAAAATCGTATAAATACTTAAACGTACACAATTTCATGCAGAAACGATAACTTTTCTAAGCAAAACGGTGTAATGTGCACACATAAAATGCTTAAAATTCCACTCTCAACAATACTCCACAAAATACACAACATATATATTATTTAAAGAGAAATAAAGTTTTAGGATTGATTTATCAAGTTGTATAATCGTAAAAATTTACGGATTAAATAAATTTGAAAATTGTATATTATAAATTAAATTAAATTTTATTTTCTTTGAATATTTATTTATTTTACCCTTAAGATGTTGAATTTTGGGAACGAAGAAATTCATATGTGTTGATCTTCTTAAATTCGTCGAATTTATTTTATATCAATTAGATAAAATTATGTATTTCTTGTATGTTTTTATGTATTACATGTTTATAAATGTTAAATACTGTGAGTGAAGTTACAAATTATAAACCAAAACTAAATGAAATAATATATTAACAAATAGTAATTTTCTTTTGAATAATATAATATTTATAAACGAAACACTATCATAAGTTTACCTAATTCTTTGTTAAAATCTTTTAAGAATGACAAATTTAATTTCTTACATTCATAATGCCTTTACCACATAGAAAAATGATTAGCTGAGTTTGTTTGCATACCTATGTTTTAGATTATATTGTATAATGTTAATCTCGCAGAGAGCTTTAAAGCCATCTGCTGCATCATTAAGAATTAAAAATAAAAAAAATTAGTTTATGAATCATTAAACTTAGCATATGATAAACATACTCTGAACTCATCACACAGAAAAATCATAATTCCAAGATTGTTAATATGTCATTGCATTGTTGTATAAGCAAAATTAATTGATTCTACATGTTTTCTCTTGTTAACATGTTTTCCCTAAACCTTAGTAAACCACCTGGAGAAAAATTATAAGAATGCATTGTTAATCAGAAAGTTATTCAATAGATGAACAAAAGAAGTAAATTAGTGCAATAGATTTGAATAAAAACAGTGGTAATTATCTCAAATGTAACTACGTGGTGTGATTCTAAGATTTGGCATGTACATGGCAAACGTGAAGTTAAAATAAGAGGTCATAATCCATGTCTTAGGAAGGAGAACATCTTGATCATTTTAAACATTAAATCAGTGCACTACAGAATTCGGTAGGACACGAATAAACTGTACGAACCATAGCTGCTACATGAAAAGTCATCATAATCTTCATGATCAGTCTCTTCATTCTCTGCAAATGAAGATAAATTCAGCGAATAAATGAATAAAACCAAAAGAAAAAATATATACTAAACAAATAGCAACTATACGTTAAGCCATATTTAGTATACAAAAAAAATCAATAGATTTGGTCTGTTACAGATTTGAATAAAAAGAGTGCTAATTATCTCAAATATAACCACGTGGTGTGATTATAAGATTTGGCATGTACATGGCAGACATGAAGTTAAAATAAGAGGTCACAATCCATATCTTAGAAAGTAGAACATCTTGATGATTTCAAACAATAAATCAGTGATACTACAGAATACAGTAGGACACGAATAAAGTGTACGAACAATAACTGCGCTTATCATCATCAGAAAAGGAGAACATGCTATCATCATCAGAAAAGTAATCATAATCATCGTGATCAGTCTCTTCATGATCCACAAATGAAGATAAATTTAGTGAATAAATGAATAAAACCAAAAGAAAAATATATAGCAAACAAATTAAATTGACCCATTATTCGCTTCCCAACGACCACAAAATATCTAATTAGAGGAAAATTGGAGAGGAAATTACAGAAAACTTGTTAGGACTATATAAAGATTATATAGATAGCAAAATGAGAAAAAATTGAATCACCTCTTGAAGCTTCACTGCATCATGTTTATATAAGAGAAATCATTCAAAATTGAAAAACATGAACTAACATCTCTATATCTCACCTGATTGAAAAAATGGAAAGTAAATTTATGTGGCTTAGCTAAGCTTTGCAACACATAATAATAGAAAATTTTGGCCTCTATAATAGTAACTTAATTAAAAATGGAAGCAGACTTTTGAAACACTAAATAATCACCTACCATATGAAAAATGTAACATAATCAAATATTATTTATTATCTTGATCAACTTGCTTCCAGCAGTATGACTAACGTGCAATTGTTTCCTCAGTTGAACACCCATCTTCATTGCCTCTTCTAACTCATCATTGTTACATCTCTTCCAAAATCCTTTAGCAAGTATTTTCATTTACTTGGAGGATTTCCTAGTTGACAGTACCAACTAATAATAAAAAAAAATACAACTAATTGATGAAACAAACAGGAGAATGATAAATAAAATTAAAAAGTGTGAAATACCTACTCCCTCCGTCCCGTTTCAATGTTTACGTTTGCTTTTTGCACGTTGATTGAAAAGTATTATATTTTAATAGATAGTGGGTGGAAAAATATAATATTTGATGTGAAGTGGATAGGTGTACTAGTGTTGGATGATATATTAATTTTTTTAGGTTGATCCCATATTCCTAAAAAGGAAAACGTAAGCATTGAAATGAGACACGCAAAATAGAAACGTAAACATTGAAATGGGACAGAGGGAGTATTAATTAAAATTTCCTCTCGTCTTGCCCGTCTACTGATGCCTTATTCGAATGTTGTATTTGCCAAGGTTGCCAAAACAAACCTAAGAATAAGGAGTAGATGCTTATTGTATCAAATATTTTACTTGTCAAGGTTGACAAATCAAATCTAAGAATAATCCACAACCTTTATCATAAGAAGAATGAAGGATATCTTAAAAATAATACTAAGTTGTAATTGCATATTCTAACACTTAGATTGCGTGGTGATAAACATATACATGCCCATAGCAATAAAAAGTGCTCCAAGTTGCTCTACAGTGCATTAATATGTGCAGAGTTTTCCCAATGTAATAACTTTTATTGCTGAGATTTTCCAATGTAATTGCTTTTAATTTATAAAAATAAAGCTAAAATTGATATAATCCAAGTGTAATAAGTGTTGAGATTTCCCAGTGTAATTGCTTTTAATTATTAAAAGCAAAGATTTAATATGTCCATAAGGAATCACAAACTCTACATCAAAATATTACTTTATCAAATAAACTCAACGCACAACATATTAAGTAATTAATTTATAAAACTGAATAAGCAATTGAAATAAAAACACACAACATAATTATATAATTGATAAAACTGCAAGCACAGTTGAACTAAAGGAAACCACCTCTTCAAAATCCTTCACAGCTTATTTAAATTTCCCACTGTCATATATACATACATATATATATATATATACATACATATGAGTGTATATTGGGTGCACCCGGGTGCAAGGGTGCACCCATATGTGTATGCCTTTTTATTCTATTTTGTATACATATTATTCTATTTTGTATACGTGTCTTGTAATAATTGTATATTTTTTTCACATTAAGTTTTCATTAAAAAAAACTAACATCCATATGTGTATAACTTTTTATTGAATATTATATACAATTTTTCATTAAAAAAATTAACAATTAAATTGTATACATTTTTACTCTTAATTGTATATGTTTTTGTTTATATTTGTATATGGGTGCACCCTATCTTTAGGTGCACCCGGGTGCACACTATAAATTGCCTATATATATACACAGCTCTCTTCTCTAATAACCTTGAATATTACACGATAGTCATCAATAAAAAATTGAGTATATCATTAATGAATCCAAAAAATAAAATATAATAAAGTAAAATATTTTTACTATACAATAAAATCTTACTTTATCAAAGAAATTCAACATGCAACATAATTAAGTATTTAATAAAACAGAACGCACAATTAAACTAAAAACACACAACATAATTGAATAATTAATAAAATTGCAAGCACATTTGAACTAAAGGAAACCACATCTTGAAAATCTTTCACAACTTCTATAAATATCCAATTGCCATAAAAGAGGTTTTTTATTCATTTATAAAATATTGTAACATCAACTAATCAGAAATAATGACTCATAACTTAGATGATATATGACATCGATACCTAAGTATTATGAAATATTCATAATCCATTGAAAAGTTTGATTATGAGCTCATGAAATATTGATAATTATTTGAACAATCTGAAGTTCCTAAATTTTATTTTTTTTTATCAACTACCTCATGAAATAATCATAGTCCTTTTTTCATGAAATATTCATAATCCTTTGAAGTGGTTGAATATGAGCTAATAAAATTCATCTTTTTTCAACTAATAAGATTCCAGACTTGTATCTGACTCATTAACCACTGATTATGAAATCATCATTTAATTTGTTCTGCTATATGCACACCAAAGACTTCAAAAACAGTTAAGAAATCAATTTGTTCAAAGTCAAGTAATTGACTAAGGAGCAAGTGCCCTATAATTTCTTGATCATGTAAACCCACACATACCTTTAATGCAAGTTATGAGTTTATTAGCTCATACCCTTTACACACACACACACAGAGAGAGAGAGAGAGAGAGAGAGAGAGAGAGAGAGAGAGAGAGAGAGAGAGAGAACTCATTCTTAAATAAACTCATTATTAGCTCATCCCCTTTACATGCAAATAAGCTCCTGAAATCACCCACGATCTGAGTCAAAGAAAACATATTTACCTTACTTCCTGGAATATTGTTCAGAGAACAGGAGAAATAAATATTTGTATTCTTATCGATAAAAAAGTAAAGCTGATATACTACAACATCAATTAGTATTTAGTATCCAAAATAAACTTATAGGAGCAAAAGACTAATAAAGTAAGTAGCCATCAAAAAGCATAGTAACAAAGTAATTATAAAAAAATTAACTAATGGGAAATGTAAAGGAGGTGTAGAAAAACTAAAAATAATACCACATTAGTGCTTATAAAAATATAGAGATAAAACACACTGCAAGTCACGTCTAGTTATCATGGCATTCTATTTGCCAGGTAATATCAAGAATTGTTAATATATGATACTTAATACAGATCATACTAAACCTGTCCTCTAAACAAATCAAGCCCAAAAAGAACTCATTCTCGTTTTTTATAGGTCACAACAGTCATCAAAGTATATTTTTTCATTAATTTTGGAGTTAACAGACTATAAACTATAAAAAAAGGCTGCAAATTTGGCAATTGCAAACTAAACCTTATGGTACCTACAAAGTAAAAGAAAAACCTACAAAGTCGAGTTAGATACACGTCTACACATTGATGAAAGTTAAAATAAGCGTGTTTAAGTGTCCAATCTAACACCTTTTTTATGGAAATTCTTGTTATATATTAGCACAATGGTCTTATATTCATTATATGTGAGAAAAAGGTGCACTTGAGGTGTTTTATTGTGTTTTAGGTGGAAAAAGGGATCAAAAGTGCAAAGTTGGAGAAAATGTGCAATTTGTGCAAAAATACTGAAAAACGCACGTCCAACTTGTGTAATTATTATGTATTCTTGTGGAGCTCTGAACTAGAAGTGTGATACATGGTTGAAAAGCCACTGAAGAGAGGGTCGTTTTGGCGTAAAGAACACAACAACAAGAGAGGAGAAGAGAGGCCACAACCATACAACACCCCACAAGGGGGGATCACCCCCCATCCATCATCCACTTCCTTTCCTCCATCCATCCATCACTTTGAAGATTCGTTTGTGGAATCAAGAGGAGAACCAAGAGGAGGATTCAAGACGGAGAAAGACGCGACGACGCCTACATCAAGGGTTTATTCGTTTCCTAATTTATCTTGTATTTTCCGGACATCCGGGTAAGATCTATCCAACACCAATGATTGTTCTTCGAAACATCATGGGCTAGAGCCTTTTTGGTAGATCCAGTAGTTCAAAGTGGTAACCCGTCGTGACTCTTCGACGTTAAACATGAGCGCCTGTTGGGGGCTTGCCCTTCCATTTTATTGCTTTATTATTTCTTTTGTGTGAGTGAGAAATTTTTATATTTAAGGTGCTTACTAATCGGCAATTACATCTTTTTCAAACTTAGTTTCAACTTACGTTTTTACTAAGTTTGGGGGGTGTGATGTTATTACCTCATTGCAGCACCAAGAGTATAATCTTTTCTTTGTAATGTTTGCTATAAGAGTTGATTTTTTGCGGTATGTTGAAACTTTAATTGGTTTTGATGTGTCGATTTTTTGCAATTTGCCTAGTGTTCAGTGGTGTTTCTAGTGTGTGGAGTCGATTAGATAGTCAATTGATTCTTTCTTATAGTTCTCCTATTTTATTATTGACGATTCTGTGATGATGAGGTGTGCTTGAGCTTTGATGATAGAAAAAGGTAACTAGAGTGGCAAGACGAGTTCTACACTGAGGTTTCGACTCGAGGAGCTCGTGCGTTTTGAAGGAGAAATCAGGTGCCCTCGTTTCCTTATTCTAATTTTTATGTGTGCTTTTAATTCATGGAGTGAAAGGATTGAGTTTATATTTTTGGTGATCCATGTGAGCTTATATTGTTTAAATTGTGCCTAAAATTCATATGCTCTTGAAATTGATGAAGGAAGTGTACTTGAGTTATATTGTGATATGAAGTTCTATGTGTACTTGTGTGATATTACTTATCATGAAAAGTTCTCTGTTACTTGTTAAAAACCCATGTGAGATTTTGAGCCTCGTTGATCATGTACATAATCACATGATATTTCTTTCTGGTGAGTATCGTTCTTGTGTGTGTATTCTAGAACTTGCCTCTTGTCTTACTTGAAACTATATGTATGTTAGATGATGGGAGATGATCTAAGGCCATCCTTGAATTTATGTGTCACTTAGCCAAATAATTCCCCACCAAATAATTTTATATCCGTAGTTAGCCCTTTTGAGCCTGAAAGTCTTATTTCTTTGGCAACCTACGAAGATAGCCACTTTGATATCCTATTTGAGCCTTAAATTCCTATATTTAGTGGAGAATTAAATGCTGTCAAAGTGCGTGAATTGATTTTCGTGGAGTTTGGAAGGAATAAAATATTTGGAGTTGTGCAAGTGATTATGAGCTGAAAAATATGAGCTGAAAAATAAGTTGCTTAGGGGTAGTGCCCGAAACTGGTACCCCGAGATGTTAGAGGTAGTGCCCGAAACTGGTACCTCAAGAAAGGAAAAAAAAGAAAGAAAAGAAGAAAACAAAATGTTGAGCTTGAAGGAAAATGAGAGAAAAGAAAATTAGAAGAGCATGAAGCGGAATAACCTTGAAGTGTAAAAAATTTACAGTACAAAAGATCTCCGATTTTAATTCTCTACTAGTTGAGTCACTTTATCCATATGTTTCCTACCCTTACCAAAGAGACGACATTACATCCTATTAAAAGTCCTTTTTGATCCCATTGTCGAATCATACTTTTAAGTGGTGGAGAGTTTGAGACGTTTAGCAAGCTTATGGTTACGCATGCACTTGAATTGAATCTGAGCGTAAACACCTTAACCCATAAGTGTACATCTTCTACACTTGAGTGCGAGTGATATACTTCTCGTGAGAGCATGTCAATGGAGCATTTGAATTGGTGGTGATTGTCTTATCTTGTATGCTATAAATTGATTATTACATGTAACGAGAGTTGCATGATCTAAGTTGAGGACAATTGTATTTTGAATGGGGTATTGGTCATAGTCCTTGTTTTCCCGCTAATTTTCTTACTCTCTTTCTCTTTATTTTTATTTTGTTGCCTCAGGAGAGCAACGGGTAAGTTTGGGGGATTGATGAGAGTGAAAATAAGTGTGTTTAAGTGTCCAATCTAACACCTTTTTTATGTAAATTCTTGTTATATATTAGCACAATGGTCTTATATTCATTATATGTGAGAAAAAGGTGCACTTAAGGTGTTTTATTGTGTTTTAGGTGGAAAAAGGGATCAAAAGTGCAAAGTTGGAGAAAATGTGCAATTTGTGCAAGAATGCTGGAAAAATGTACGTCCAACTTATGTAATTATTCTGTATTCTTGTGGAGCTCTGAACTAGAAGTGTGATACATGGTTGGAAAGCCACTGAAGAGAAGGTCGTTTTGGCGTAAAGAACACAACAACAAGAAAGGAGAAGAGAGGCCACAACCATACAACACCCCACAAGGGGGGATCACCCCCCATCCATCATCCACTTCCTTTCCTCCATCCATCCATCACTTTGAAGATTCGTTTGTGGAATCAAGAGGAGAACCAAGAGGAGGATTCAAGACTGAGAAGGACGCGACGACGCCTACATCAAGGGTTTATTCGTTTTCTAATTTATCTTGTATTTTCCGGACATCCGGGTATGATCTATCCAACACCCATGATTGTTCTTCGAAACATCATGGGCTAGAGCCTTTTTGGTAGATCTAGGAGTTTTGATGGTTTTATGAATTAATTGATCTTCTATGTGTAAACTCCGTACAACACTACTTGTGGATTTATTTTATATAAGATTGTGCTCTTTTAATCCATACTCATAGTTGTTTTGTGCATCAATAATCATTGTGTAGAGTCTGAATACATAACATGGTTATTGGTTGAGTGCGTTCACTGTTGAGCAGGATTACATGTTATGATTCTAAGTGAGGGGACTCCGAAGTTTCATTAGAACTATCATATATGAATGTTTATTAATTGAATTGAATTCGGGTTAGTAAGCAGGATAAAGAGGATAATTTTATAGTACCTATAACGGGAGATCATATCGAGTAGATTCTAGACGTGGAAAATAATTGATACTGATAGTACCTAGAAAGGGGGGTAAAATTACGTCTCTTGCTCCGGGGTTATTCACAAGTGTTACACGCATATTTACTTGTGTCTATAGAGTAGATTTGCATGGCTTAGTGATGCGTCCATATTCTACAAGGCAGAGTCGGACACCAACACATGGAAGGGAAATTAATGAGAGAAACTGGATTATCCTAGGGCTACCTATTCTCCTACTTGATCCACCTACGTATTCTTCGAGTGATATTTTATTTAATTTATTATTTTAATTAATTGTTTAGTAGTTGATAATTCCAAACACTCAACTATTATTGCCACATCTTGTCTTAATTAATTTAGATAATAATTAAATTGATAATACACCATCCTTTGGGTTCGATATTCACTTGGTCGCTTGCTTAGCTGCAACTGATATCCTTAATACTTGGGGATTAATTTTGTGTGCAAAGAAAATGCGCATCAAGTTCTTGGCGCCGTTGCCGGGGACGGCTATTATTATTAGTTTATTATTTCTAGTTAATATAAGAAAAAAATATAGACATGACTTGATAAAAGAAAAGAAAAACTAAAATCATGCATAAGTAATATCTTAAAAAATGGGAAGGCAAGCAAGATTTTGTTACAATACCTGATCATCAATCCAAGATATAGTAACATAAGACTATTTCATTAAAATTTGTACAAAGAAGAAACTGTACTTGAGATGATCTTCTAAAACTTACATGATCAAGAAGTGGTGACAATGCTACTGCATTTTTCATTAAAAATTGTACATAGAAGAATCTACACTTGAGATGATCCTTCTAAAACTTACATGATCTAGAAGTGGTGATACTGCAACTGCATTTACAAAGCATTCTGTCACATAAGTTTTTATATATTGCAACAATCTTATTCTCAAAGCTGAAAATGTACTCAATTCAACATAACAACAACGTACAGACAAATTTAAGGAAACATCACACTTCAATACACCACCCTGGAATTGAGATTAGAAAAATGTAAGCTCATATATCTACACTTCCACTTTCACTGATCAGATTATTGAACTGTATTCATAAGTGTAAAAGATAATTATCTAATTAAAAATGAATATTAGTCAAACATAATGTCTTACCTCAATCCGGTTGAACTGATCCCACTTGGTACACTTCATCCATAACTATGATATAATTCTGCAATAGAATGTATTATTTTTAAAATTGTCGTAGATGTTCAAAAAGGATTCACCTTATAATCTAAAAATATTTATCAACTAATAAATTACAATCATTTATCATACATGCAAAAATTGTTTAAAGCTACAAAAAATAAAGGTTACAGAACATTGGAATATGTATTATTTGCGGTTACCTATTCGAAAAAAAATGGCGTTGGAAGAAGCAATAAAAGTTTAAGGTAATAAGCAATAAAATAAAATAAAAATAAATTCTACAATTCGAGACTATAACCATAAAATAAGTCATATTTTAGTGCAAATTTATAGTTATATATATATACTCCCTCCGTCCGCTCCAAAGAGTCCCATTTTTCCATTTTGAGCGTCCGCCCCCAAGGGTCTCATTTCCTTTTTTACACATATGGGACTCCACACACCCACTAATACAACTAAAAAATGGGACTCATACCTCCACTAATACAACTACCCACTACACATTAAATAATAATACTCCTTAATCCACGTGACAAAAAGCAAATGGCACCCATTGTGGCGGACGGAGGTAGTATATATATTTGCAGTAAATTTGCGCAAACTCTATGAATTTTAGTCAAAGTAGGACCTCTTTTGTGTATTAAGTATGACGTTAAATTTGGTGAAAGATTTCGATTGTGTCAACTCCCTATTGGTTCATTCAGAGATTAGCTGATTATGTATAAGTAAATAAACGTAGATCGGATTCCCTGGGGCAATTTATCAATTAATTTTGTAGCAATTGTGAGCTTCACTACATCCAAAATAAAAAAAAAATGGAGGAAAAAAAGTAGTAGTCATCACCCTCATCTCTAAATTGCAAAGCCTCCCCTCATCTTTAAATATAACCATATCTTTAATCAATAATTTCATTGGTAAAACAACCTAATTTATCTCCCAAATGTAGTGCAATATCTAGAGCTGCGTTCCATAATCGTCTCATCTATATTTTCCTCCAAATGGGAACAAAACATCATCACATGAGATGAAAACTTCAAAAAAATTATAGGAACCGAGCAGATTAAAACATAGTAAACCAAAAACACGCATCAACAATATAGGAACGGGGTGATTAACAAAGATTAGTCTCAGCAGAAGCTATCCACAAAGTATGAACTTAGTGTACCTGAAGATTTATAGGGCAAAAGTTAGGATATAGTGGGTATTTATTGTATTTATTTTCGATTATTATATTAAGTGGTTAGGATTAAATAAAAAATTAATTTAATGATTTAAACTATCCAGGTTAGGGGTGGGCGGTATGGTATACCGAAAATTTTTTTGCATACCAAATATCATACCAAAATTTTCGGTATATAAAAAATCATACCATTACCTTACCTAAACTTTCGGCATACCATAATTCGGTATACCAATATTTCAGTATAGGAAAATAGTATACCTTCTGCCTACCAATATTTCGGTATACCATATCATACCTAAAATATCGGTATATACCGTCCTATTAGATAGTTTGTTATGCCGTTATGCACCTAAAATTCAATAAATCTAATTAAAAACTGTACTAGAAAAGTGAAAGATAATTATAAAATAAATTCTAATAGATAACAAATTCATAATAAGATACGAAAATCTACAAACGACCAAATTAAATAAGAGTGAGTCTCATGTAAACCGGGTTTATATAAATACCCTATTTTTTAAAATTACTCTTTAGTATATAAAAAATTACTCTTTGAAGAGTAATAATTTTTACAGAAGAGTAATAATTCATATCTCTAAAGAGTAATTTTTCATATACTAAAAAGTAATCGATAAATCATGATTTACAAGAATTTAAAGAGTAATTTTTTTAATTTAGAAGAGTAACAATTTATGTGCTAAAGTTTTTTATGTACTAAAGAGTACTAACAGTGTTCACATAATTAATGTATGTAAACCTGGTTTATAGAAGTATTTGTCATTAAATAAATAGTACCCAAGAGATCTACACAAAAACCATATGAAACTTATATTAAAATCAACACCTTTAAATTTTCATATAGGATAGAACTACGTAATTAAAAAAGAAGTACAAGATATCATGAAAGCCAATCAACTTTATCACCCATTTATAATTATGAAATATATAGTAGGATTTTAGATTTAATCTTTTAATTAAATAGTGTAAATATATAATTTAATTAAAAATTATAATATATAAATAATGATTATAATTGCATATATCATGTAGTATGGTATACCATATCATATTACCCAAAAATTGAATATTTTACGGTATTTTGGTATATACCGAAATACCGCGGTATTGATAATTTATATACCTTTATCGTACCAAAATTTTCAATACGGTATCATACCTTACCAGAAATTTCAGCATACCTAAAATTTCGGTAAAATCGGTATTTTTGGATATGGTAAGAGCGGTATACCGAAATTTTGGTATTTTTACCCATCTCTAATCCAGGTGCACTACAGTTTGACTCACTAATTTGACATCTGCTAATATTTAAAAAAAATCATCAAGTCAAAAAATATTTTTACTAATTTGATACATAACCTAAAGCAAAGGGTTGTACTCCTCGGACACCCTTAACAAAAATCCTGGCCTTGTCATTGGCTGCAACCTGTGTTCTCACCACCACTTTCTCACACTTCACCACAACCACTATCCCCCTCCCAAATAGACATCAAACACTTGAATAATATCATATAACATCAATCAAGAACTACACATCCCAAAATGTAATTATCTATGAAGTGACTAAAGAAAAAAAAATGTTATATTTAGAAAATTAGTGTTGTAAATTTTGTAGTCACTTATCTTTTCCAATTAATATTAGTCACTTTTCATCCACTATGCTTTACAAAGAAAAGCTTTACCTCATGTCGTTATTTATGCCATAAAGAAATAAAATGAAAAGCTTTACCTCATGTCGTTATTTATGCCATAAAGAAATAAAATGATCACTTGACTGAGTAAAATTAATGGAACCATCCCAAGGAAGAAATCATTAACGTATGATCTATATATATTTATATAATGTAACTGTTTTAAAAAGCAGTGTTATTCTAATTAATAATTGCCTAACTATTTCCGGAAATAATAGGATTATGATTAATTATTTTGATACATTTTATATTAATATATATATATATATATATATATATATATGAAAGGTTTTACCGTATTATATTAAAAATTAAATTGATAATGCATTTCTAATATTCTTCACAATAAAGTCAACTAAATTTAAACTTATTTTGTACATAAGCGTATAGCTAGTTTAATTTCTAATTTTTTTTATTTATATTTTTAATTAATATATAATGTTAGATTAATTATTATTATTATTATTATTATTATTATTATTATTATTATTATTATATATTTTATAACACAGAATCTATTATACATACATAACTGAAAATATAAACAAAAATTGTAGTGATACAATTTCTTCTATAAATTAGAATATTATTATTCATTTGAATAAACAGTGTATTTTATCTTTAAGTGTGACACTTTATCACATAAGTGCTTACATAAATTTTTATGTAAGATTATATAAATTGGTATGTATCAAAATTGTCCTTAATATACTTCATAAATTTAATAAACCCTAGTCACTGTCCAATAAATTATAAAATATTATATCAAAATTATTATAATAGTTTATTTAAAGAATATACTTGATATGTAAAGTTTTAAGTGAAGAAATCTATATTAAATAATTGGAATCTATAAATCAGGATATTGTTTTTAAATTGAATACTAACTTAAATTAATACACTAATTGCCAAATTAAGTGAAGAAACTATAATATATAATGTAAAGTTTAAAGAAACACAAAAAGCTGACTGTAAAATTTGTATACTTGTAAAATAAGGAGTAATCATAAATTAAATTAAAGAAACATAAAATCTATTGTGCTGAATTAAGGTAAACTGTAGTAGACTAACATAAGTTATAGTAGTTGAACTCAAATATCTTTTAAAACATTGGCCAAAGTATATACTTTTCTTTTCGTAACGTAGTCCAACAGTGCAGGAACGTTCTCCAAAATACAACTCAGCAATAGACCAATTCAAATATTTTCCATGAACGTGCAAAGCGAAGAATTTATAGGAATCAATTGCAAAAAAATATAAACAAACTATAATAAATTACAAAATACAGAAAGAATTTAAAATGATTTAATATAACTATATTAACACTATATTATTAATAAAGAATAAATAATTACGATAATTATATTTTGGACCAAATAACACACCACCTCTCTCCACGTCTAAGAATTTTATATACTCCCTCCGTCCCATACTTATGTTCACACTTTCCGTTTTCGTCCGTCCCATACTTATGTTCACCACCCAAAAAAGAAAATTTCACATTAACCAACAACCTCAAAATTTATCTTAATTTCAAAAATATCAATCACACCTAACAAGCATAACATACTTTATAATTTATTTAAGTATTACTTAAAAATACCACAATACCCTTAAAAAGTCAATAAAGTTGGTCAAAAAGCAACTTTCTTAAACTTCGTATCTACAGTACCGGTGAACATAAGTCCTGGACGGAAGGAGTATTTTTTAAAAAGTCCTGGACGGAAGGAGTATTTTTTAAAATGTGGGTTGAAAGTGAGCAAGTTATCCCCTGCAAAAAAATTATGTCATTAAAATAAATAAATGAGTAAAGACGTAAACAAATATACTTAGTCTAAAAGGTCAATATATATTTTTTTGTATACACAATATTGAAGTTTAAAATTTTCCACTGGAATGAACTTTCCAATTACACAAACGATGCAAACGAAAAAATTACCTGTTAGAAGATGACATCTATCTTTCAGAAGATCACAAATTGAAGTACGATTACTTTGATAACACCGTACATATAAGCTTTCAATGCCATCAAACATTATATTGACAAATACATCCTTTGTAACATCATGGAGATTTATCAAGCTAGATAAAACAACTTGCAGAGACGGATTATGATCGCTTAATGAGACCTTAGCAAATCTATTGCATGTCACATGTAAATTAATAACTTTTACTATAGTGTTGTAATCATCGAGGGATCGTATATTGAGTTTATCCTCATTCACCTGCGAAATATAAAATATATATTGGTTTTTGTAAAAAAAAAAAAAAGAAAATTTAAATAAAAATACCAATATTGATTGCATCAACTAAATTGTTAAAGTAAACGCACCAGATTACGTGAATTTTTAATAAAAAAGTCTACCAAAGGTCTTCGTAGGTTCAAAGGATCCGCAATATATGTATATGTAAAAAATAATCCGATATTAAATCAAATGAATAAAATATTATAAACATAGACACTCCTTAAGTGTCTCACATTTACCTGATCCAATGGTCTTCTCCATTCCTCTATTATCGTGTATTTTGAAAAATAAGGAATTCTCATTTTCATACGCAAAAGTGATAACATCACCAACCATTAAGTTATACAATCTCTCAAAATGAGTCCATACAGCACCGAAATAACATTTATTACTTTTGCACAATGTAGAAACACAAATTTTACGTTCCTTCGAATCATGCAAGAACAACTCCTTAGGTAGGGGTGTCAACGGGCACCCGACCCGCGGGTACCTGGCCCGCCCCGCACGTTTTGGGCCGGCCCAGACCCGGCCCGTAGGAGAAACGGGGCTGCCCGGCCTGGACCCGTACGGGTCCGGGGCGGGTCCAGGTATTAACTTAGACCCGACCCGGCCCGCCCCGGCCCGCCCCGTATATAATATATTAAAAATTAATTTATATTTTATATATATATAATTATATTTTATGTTAATATATATATATATATATATATATATTATACAATTATTTTATATTTTATACATAAAAATTATTTATAATTATATGATATATATATAATTTTTAAATTATAATTATATTTAATATTCTTATGATTATTTATTTAAATATATGAATAATTTTTGTATAATTTAAATTTTTTAGGACAAATTAAAAAAAAAAAAAAAACGGGGCGGGGCGGGGCGGACCCGCCCCGTATGAGTCTGGGCACGGGTCCTATTATATAGGACCCGTACGGGTCCGGGGCGGGTCCGGGCCAGGTACTTCACAAACGGGCCGGGTCCGGGTAGTGCACTACCCGGCCCAGACCCGGCCCGTTGACACCCCTATCCTTAGGTAACCCAGTATGATAGAGATCAACAAATTCCATGGGTATAGTCTTTAGAAGAGAAAAAAAAATCAATTATAACAATAATAATAATAATAATAATAATAATAATAATAATAATAATAAATAAAAATCAAACCATTATGTCTTCAAATTCATTGGCACCACAACTAAGATAAAAGCACTGCTTACAAAGTTATTTAAATTTGGAGTAGACATCTTAAATTTTTATTTTTTTTAAGTTCTAAAAGAAAGATGCTCAAAATATTTATATAAATGATTTAGAAATGCAAAATACTCTATAATCTAAAATCTATATATAGAAAACACAAATTAATAATAAATAGATTTATATATCAAATCATTTATCATTAATATATATTGAATGTTATTGAAATCAACGTTGATGTATTTTGGTAAATTAAATAAGTCAACATTTGATTAAATATTTTTTCTGAAAATACATTAAACAAATCAAATTATGGAAACAGGAAACAATAATTGAATGGTAAAGACAGGTGAACCGTGATCCTCTAGGATCATCCATTAACCAAACTTAATAATTTTAAAAGGCCCTATTTGGTTATTATGAAATTATAAAATTATTTAATTATGTGTAGAGTAAAATTAATTAGATCTAAATAAATTTATTGGATCTTGTTTGTTTGATATTAAATTTAAATTTTAAAAATTAATTATAAAAAAGAAATTAATTAGGAATTACATTTATATAAATTTTTTCTACGTTTTCCTTACTTAATTTATATTTTTTGTTATTTAAAAAAATAATAATTTAAAATTTATTATTTACTTAATTTGTTTTTTAATTTAAATATTACAAAATTATAAAATATGATACTATATTGATGAAAAGTGACAATTGTGTTGTGAACTATTTCATGAACAATTAATTGTAAAAATGAGAAGTGATAACATTTTAAAAGAAAGTGATAATATCTTTTATAAAAAGTGATAAACATTTTTAATAAAAAAGTTATTCATAATTAAGTAAAGTGATATCTGCCTAATTGTATTATTTCATGAATAATTCATAAAAATAATAAAAAGGGACAACATATTAAATAAAAAGTTATACATGATAAAGAAAAAATGATAACCCCTTAAATTATTTTATAAACAATTTTTGGAATGAATAAAAAGTTATAACATTTTTAACATAAAGTGATACCCGATCAGAAGAAAAATAATAATAATAATAATAATAATAATAATAATAATAATTTGATTCAAATTTTTAATATATTTAATATTGCAATTAATTAAGGTTGTAGATGTGCGCAGCATGAATACATATTGCCAAACAGGCTGGTAGATGTGCGTGAATATTGGATTACCAAAAATGGACAGTTCTTTTTAAGATTTTTCATTCATTTTTAATTTAAATTATAATACGATTAATTAATGAATGGATGATCCATTTTACATAAGGGAATCCGTGAGACGGTCTCACTAAAACCTACCCTAATTGAATATATCTATCTATATATACTCCCTCCGTCCCACCAAGGGTAGTTTTTGCTTTTTGCATGTGGATTAAGGAGTATTATTATTTATTGTGTAATGAATAGTTGTATTAGTAAGAGTGTGAGCCCCATATTTTACTTGTATTAGTGGGCGTGTGTGGGTCCATATGTGTAAAAAAGGAAAGATTACTCTTTGGGTGGGACGCCCGAAATGAAAAAAATGTACCTTTGGATGGGATGGAGGGAATATATAAATCGGATTAAGATTGTTAAACATTCATTTTTGAAGTTTGTTAAACGCTAAATTGAATATATATATATATATATATATATATATATATATATATATATATATATATATATATATATATATATATATAGGGTCAGAGGCGGATTTACGTTAGGGCAGCCCGGGCTCATGCCCAAGGCTGCCCACTGAGAGCCAATTATATTTTATGTAAATAATTTGATTTTTTAAGTTTAGCCCACCCTAAAAATATTTTAAGCCCACCCAATATAAGCTCAAAAATAAATTTACATTCTCAAATTATATATTCTATAAGTCCATTACAATAAATATTAAAAATTGGCACATTCTCTATTATTTTGCGATATATATACTCTCTCCATCTCACGGTATTTTGTTTTTTTTGCACTTGGATTAAGGCGTATTACTTATTATTTAAATTTTTAATAGTTAGTTGTATTAGTGGGAGTGTGAGCCTCATATTTTAATTGTATTAGTGGGTGTGTGTTAGTCTCATATATGTAAAAAAAAGTGGGACTCTTTGGGTGGGACGTTGCCCGCTGGGACGCCCAAAATGAAAAAAAAAACTAATTTTTTAAGGGACGAAGGAAATATATATATATATATATATATATATATATATATATATATATATATATATATATATATATATATATATATTTTTTTTTTTTTAATAAACTTAGCCCACCCATTGCGAATTTCTGGATCCGCCCCTGTATAGGGTTAAGATTGTTAAATATTACTCCAAATCGGGTCGGTTGAGTTACCATGATTAACCTCCTTCACATGCTGTCGGGCCGGCATGCGGGGGCGCCTAGGGTGGGTGAACCACCTATTTGTACATTGTTAAATATTAAATCGGCGTGCGGGGCCCCTGGGTAGGCGAACCACTTTTTTTTACATTGTTAAATATTATATATTAAATTAAATCAACACTAATAGCGTATATAATTATTCATAATTGTAAGACAAAATTACTTCAATCAACATTAAATACGAAGCCATGAAAGTTTCCTTAAAGATTAAATTAATCTCCACATAATGAGATTTCAGAAGATATATACACGCAAGAAATAGTATTAATGAGATCAAGGGCTGACATTATTTTAAAAAAAACAGATGGTATTAGTCTATAAAACATTACCAAAAAGGAAAAATAAAAAGATAGAAATGCCCCAACTTGTTATAAAATGTTTATAACATGTTTTATCGGATTTATTACATTAAAAATTAAATTGGTAATGCATTTCTAATATTCTTCACAATCAACTAAATTTAAACTTATTTTGTACATATCAAATTATGGTAACAGGAAACAATAATTGAATATATATATATATATATATATATATATATAAAGATTTATTGTATATTTCTAAACATTAAATTAAATATGATTATCCAAAAATTAGATTGTAAACAGTCCTTCAAAAATATAATCAACTATCGTACTTCAGGACATAAGAAACCTTTAAGTTAAACAGAATTGATAATGGAAATTGAAGCATAAGATTTTAACATATTTGATAATGGATTCATCACTGGAAAAAAATTACTTCAATCAACAAAAAAAATCTGAAAAGTAACCAAATGAACTTTAAGACAAAATTAAAATATTCTTTCGTATTCTAAATGAACTTTTCAGCACTTTAAAATATTTGTAAATCAGAATCAGACAACACAAAGTTGCATTATTAAAAGAGAAGAGAAGAGAAGAGAATCAAGTCCACCAAACCTATGTCAGACCAACGTAGAATGTCCATCAACGGCAATGTACTTGAATAGCAAGTCCATCAACATCAAAGCTTGTATTACCTACTGTCGACCTTCCTCCATCAGCCTTGGATTAATCCACAAAATCAGGTACCATTGCTTCTTTAAAGAGTGGACTATGTTGATCATTGTAAAACAGAACAAAGTCTTTGAAATCGGCGTAAAATAAATCCTTGTAACAATCAAACTTATCATAACCGAAACATCTAAAGTTAGCTGCATTAACAAATTAGGAAACCAAAAAAAAACACTACATTAGTAACGATGATGAAACACAACAAACGCATATAACAGAGAGGAAATACATGGGAAAACAAAATTCTATAAACCACTCAAACTTGTACCAAAGAAAAAACGAAAATGAGTTCACGATTCAAAGAAGAAAGCGCTAAAGAAGATCGCGAATCACCGATCAGAGAAGAGGATTAACATTCAAAGCCGTAAATGTAAGATTCAGTGACCGATTAGAGAAGATTGGGTGGATGAGAGATATTCTTCATGGGGTGGAGAAGAACTTGGAAACAGGAGAAAGATTAGAAATTAATTCATTGATGAAGAATGGGGAAGAGGAATTGATAACTCCATCACGCAAAACACATATATAGAAGAAAATGATTTAAGAGATTTGATTGATGAAGGAACAGTAGAGGGTTAAAGATATGGATAAAATAGAAGGGAATGGATAATAAAATAGAAGGCTAACAATACCTACGTAAGGGAAGAAATATGAACATAAAAATAAGAACATAAAAAACCGGTTGAGAAACGGGAAAATAAAGTGCCCCCATTAGGGGCTATTATATACTCCATATATAGAATATAGATATAGATATAGATATAGATGTATCCGATAGTAAGTGACTCATAATTAAATCCATATATAAATTAAATACCATCTTTAATCATTTTTTTTATTGATTAGGAATAGATAATCAACAAAATATATCTAACTTATTATTATTATTCATATATATCTTCAAATTAAATATCTCCTTAGATTATATTTTATTATTATTATTCATATATATCTTCAAATTAAATATCTCCTTTGATTGATTAGGAATAGATAATTAAGTCAATCAATAAAAATATATCCAACTAATTTTCTTATAAAAATTTATAGTCGATAATGGTACGAATAGATAAAAATCCATGTATAAATTAAATACCATCTTTAATATTTTGTATGTAATAGTAATTATTTAAATTCATTGTATCTCATAGTAATTTAGGGTAAAAGTGTGTACCTATTAGTGGTTTTCCCTTTAATTATCTATTCGTAGGCTACCATTGTCGATTATAAATTTTTATAAGAAAATTAGTTGGAGATATATTTATTGATTGACTTAATTATCTATTCCAAATTAATTAAAAAATTAGTATGTTTCCCCATGTATTACACAGGTTATATTTTTTATAATATAACTTTTTTAAATGATTTTTACTTTATTATGTTAATTTCGATATGTTTTGATGTAATTTTATTTTCGTTCTGTTTTTCATGTTCGTATATATTTATCTTTATTTATTGTAATTAGGATGTTTACTTTTAAATGGTATATTATGTAACTGAATTGAAATAAATAAACACTGAAATATAATCATATTTATATTATCTATAACATTAATTACTGTAAATTTTTAAAAACCTCACCAAACACAACATTAACTGTGTTGTTTCTTGCTTTCCCTTCTTCATCCAGACAAAGTATTTTTAGGCTCGCCCCACTATTAACTCTGGAGAGCGCTACATATAACTGACCATGTGTAAAAACATGTTTCGTTAGGAAAATCCCAACACTCGATAATGATTGTCCCTGACTCTTGTTTATAGTCATCGCAAAACACACCAACACTGGAAACTGTCTCCTTTGAAACATAATTGGTAGTGTGTTGTCCGTTGGACTCAAAATCATTCTAGGAATTAACACCAAGCTCTCTTTATTTTTACCACCTAGTATCTTCGCTTCAATAACATGAATCCCCAATTTAGTTACTATCAATCAGTTCCATTGCATAATCCTGAAGCTGGATTAATGTTTCTGAGGAGCATTATTGGAACTCCTACCTTAAGTACCAAAACATGATTAGGGACTCCAGAACACTTAAGAGAATTCAAAAAATCTTCCGAATATAGACTATTAGTGTTGGGTGATCTATCATTTGGACATATTTTATCTGAACTAAGATATTCTCTTGCTTCCCCAGGAAACATATTTAGCATGTGGTCATTGATAGTTTCTACCACTCTATGTATAGGAGCTAGAATTACTCTATCCTCAAAATATCCTGGTGTATTGCAATTTTCAATAATGACGGATATATACTGTTAACAATAGAATCCACTGGGTTCTCGTCGTTTAATATTAGTAGGTCTGAAGGGATCTCAATTGTGTACTCTCCATCATTACCTTCCCCAACATCACCATTACCAACATTCAATATCCAATCAGAGAACTCAGCAATATCATGTTCATCATTTTCAAGATCATCTCTTTCAGAACGTAGCCTCATATTTTTTGTGAGTGTTAGTACCGCACAATCATCCCATACGCTCGAAGAGTTGATTGTTGCTGATATTATATCCTCGCGGGTGCCTTTTGTAACCACAGGCAAAATTTATCTTAAATCTCCACCAAAAACCACCGTTTTCCCTCCAAATGGTTTTTCTTCTAGAATAGGGTTAATCAACCTCATAATGTCTCTCAAACTCCTATCAAGAGCCTCAAAACAATACCTCTTTACCATTGGCGCTTCATCTCATATAATGAGATTACTTTTTTGAAGCAATGTGCACAATTCAGTTCCGGGGTTAATATTGCACATGGAGTTTTCATTCACCTTCAAATGTATTGCAAACCTGGAGTGGGAGGTTCGTCCTCCTGGAAGAAGAAGCGCTGCTATTCCACTAGAAGCTACATTAATGACGATACGACCGTCTTTTCTCAAAGCAGCAGATAATGTGTTCCAAATAAAAGTTTTCCCTGTTCCCCCGAATCCATAAAGAAAAAAGATTCCTCCGAATCCATAAAAATTATGATAATCTAAATCTTCAGTTATAATAAAATTTATGGATAAATCCTAAATATTTCATGAAGTAATAGGTTTTGTTTCTTAAGATTGATCATCTTCAACTTGTACTTGAATCATCTTTTTATTCGTGGCCGGCATTTGAGTCTGATTCAGAGCATTATCTTCATCATCATCAATAGTCTCAAAGTCAACCAATTTACGCTTCCCTTTCGGAGTACTCGTTTTATTTGAAAAAACATCATTCATGGAGGATCCTAAAGGCTATATGTAAACATAAAAATAACAGTATAATATAACAGTTAGAAAAGATGGAGCAAATCACCATAAATGCATTTTTAATTTTGAACTTCAATACCTTTTTCGCTTTTGATCTATTCGTTATAGCCTTGATCATAGTAGGATTTGAAGATACTTTCATCACAGTGTATACATTTCATTGACTACTTATATTTCTTTCAGAGATATGGAATCTAAAGATGAACTTCGAACCAATAAGAGTGTCAAGCTCTTTAGGAAATGATCCAACCAAGTCCAGCTAATAAAAAAAATAAAAAAGAATTATAATAAAACATATGATAGGTATAACAGGTATGTTGTATTTTGCAAACTAAATTCTAATTTATGTCATATCTTTCAGTCATGTGAAAATTTGTAATATGTGAAATTTGATTAATGAAATTCTATTCTTTATAGATGTCAGTATATGAAAATTTTAAAACACCTTCTCAAGATTTTCAATGAGTTCGGCTGCTGTTTTTCCAATGATTGGCCTAATTTCCCTATCAAATACTATAAAGGAAGTACTCACAGTTTCATCGGCAACCTTGAGATGAATTTTATATCTGTTGAAATGCAAAATAACTTAATAAAATTTTATTTGTCATTTTCAAAAGAAAATAGTAAATTTAAAAAAAATATATGTTAAACTTTCAAAGAAAAAAATAAAACTTATTGAGACACAGGTACTGATATGTCCTGCTTACACTTCTCACAGTAAGGGACTTCAGATTTATCAATAACTTTCTTGGTGCATTTGTTACATCCATTATAGTACTATCCATATTGAGTTTGGATCTTTTGAGCATTTGCAACGACAATGCAATAGCTTTTCTAAAAATCCATGATGAAAATATAAATTAACATAAGTTATACAATAATTGTAATGCATTTTAATCTTTGTAACAAAAATATTTTAAAACAAAAAAATTATAATGGAATATTTACATCTTTGATGTCTTGAATTTCTGCAAGATAGATCACTTCTACATTTGGTGTAAATTCTTCAAAGATGAAGCTTCTACCAATATGATTTATATAAGACTATCCAGGCAATCTATCATGGCCTATTAAACCCATGCTACATTTCCAAATGCATAAATATTAAAATTTATAGATATATATATTTTTTAAAAGAAAAAATAACCAAATGTAATGTATAGATTGAGCGCGTACCTCTTTCGGAAATCATGAACTTCTTTTATATCTTCATTAATTGTTATTCTTGTTGCATTCCAAGAATTTGATATGTTTTTTCCTATAGTATATTTCAAAGAAAGTATAATTTAAATTTTTATATAATAATAATTATTATTATTGTTAAAACATAACTAAGAAATTAGAGGACAAATAATATATGATTAATGACTAAATATATTAGAATAAACATCTAATGACATCTAAATACATACAGAATTATACATAAATAAAATGAGTTTTAAAAAAAATGTACATCTATATTTATTGTTGATTTTGGCATACTCAAGAATAATAATAAGTGTTTTGTTTGGATTGTTCCTCTTGTATTGCATCAATTGTCTTACATATTCTCCCCACAATGTACAATTCATGATTATATGTCTTAAATTGATGTTAAAATTATAATTAAAAAAACATTAAACATAAAAATTGAGTTTAAAAAAATATGAATAAATATTTTAAAAGAAAGTTATTGTTCATCTTCAAGCTCAATATCAATTTTATCTGTAGGCTCGCCCCTTGCACTAACACAAATTATATCTCCTATTTTTACCACCAAAGCAATTATGTCTGTGGATATTGTCATTTGTAAGAAAAAATAGAACCAATTTTTTTTAAAAGTACAATTAGTTTCTATTAAAAAAGTAATAATAAAATTTTAAAACATACCTATGAGTATTGTATCTCTAGTGTTGTCTTGAGAATTGATTGTATCAAAATCAATAAAATTCAAGCTAGTTTTGTTGGTTTCCAATGGCGAAGTCAATCGCACCAACGTGTAATTATGGATGTTCAACTTGAATTCATGATTTGTAATAAGGATCGACCCAATATTTTCAACAACACGAAAATTTGATATAATATATATTGCCCCATCACTTAACAATTTATCAAATTTTGAGATGTGATTATGGTGAATTGTTGCTTGAATCTTCGAACCCTACACATATAGTATAACAATAATTAAATAAAAAACCTTATCATGTTAATAATCTAAAAGTTGTGGAAATATAAAATATACCATATACTTAAAGAATATAATCAACTAAAATTTATCTTTTCATCCATCATAATCATATCCGGTATGTTTTTTTGTCTGTATTATTAAGGTATGATATCCAAAGCCTCAAGCATTTAACTTTAATTAGTCAAGTCTCCTTTTGCATAGTAATTTCAGATACATGATCATAAATTGATGACATGATTTAATAAAGAAAAAAAAACAGTATAAAGATTGCAATGGATTGTACTATGCCTTAATTAAAATTTATATGCTAAATATGGAAATAAATAATTTAAAATACACCCTAAATTTACAAATTAAATCAAAAATATTTAAAGTATTAAATTTAACTACTTACATAAATTCTTATAAGAAAATTACTTAAAATAATATTAAAAAAATTACTTAAAATAATATTATTACATAATACTATAAAGGGTAATCTTATTTGCACACCTCCTTCTATTAAATACACATCTCATTATTATAAAAATAAAATTATTATTTTTAAAATGTCTATATTACCCTTAATTTATTAAATACACACATTATATATTTTATGAGTTATTTTAAATACACACTACTTTATATTGTATACACACCCTAACATTGTATATACTATTAAAAAATCTAAATTACTTGTAATTGATCATTATAACCCTTAAAAAAATAGCCCGTTTCATTAACCCAACAACATAATTGCTTCTGCAATTAACACAAATTTTATAATAATTTATTTCTCTTGTAAACTAAAATAGATATATTTTATTAATTATTAAAATATAATATGTATTTTATCTTAATTTATATATATAAAAAATCAACGACGTAATTGCTTCGGCAATTAAGATAAATTTGATAATAATTTATTGTAAAATTAAAATAGATATATTTTATTAATTATTAAAATATAATATGTATTTTATCTTAATTTATATAAATAAATAAAAAAGACAAACAACCACGTAATTGCTTCTGCAATTAAGACAAATTTGATAATAATTTATTTTTCTTGTAAAATTAAAATAGATATATTTTATTAATTACTTAAATATAATATGTATTTGCATTACCTTTTATAAAAAGTTTTTTTTTCATTTTTTTCTCATTATATTTAGTTAAAAAATGAGTTAAATTAATCTATGTTTGAGTAGTTATTAATATAAAAAAGATTAACATTAAATTTTAAATAAAAAATTATGTCAGATAAGTTTAAAAAATTATTGAAATTTAATTTGTTAACATAATTAAAATTAACTAAAAAAAAATTAGAGACACGAATAGAAAATACAGTTATTAAATAAACTACATGTACATGTTTTTATTTCTTATATTAATCGATATTTCAGACTGTTTGATATATAGTATAAATTAGTGTGTTGGCTTTTATTTGAGAAGAATGGATTTATGTTTAATTGTGGGGTTGTGTATTCTTAAAATTAATAGGGTAATTTTGAAATTTTAAGAGTGTGTATATAATAAAATTAAAACTTAAAATTTTAAAAGAGATGTGTATTTATTAAAAGAGGTGTATTTAATAAGGAGTGGTGTGCAAATAGTAACACTCTACTATAAATTTACCAAAACTTTATAACAATTGTACCATACCTTAATTAAAATGTATATGCTAAATATGAAAATAAATAATTTAAAATCCAATGAAAATAAATAATTTGCCAAAACTTTATAACTAATTGATTGTACCATACCTTAATTAAAATGTATATGCTAAATATGAAAATAAATAATTTAAAATTCAATGAAAATAAATAATTAAAAATTCACACAAAATTTATGGGTTTTTTGTTTCTTTAATAAATTTACCAAAAATCTATAACTAATCGATTGCACTATGCCTTAATTAAAATTTATATGCTAAATATGGAAATAAATAATTTAAAATATACACAAAATTTACCGATTAAATCAAAAATATTTAAAGTATTAAATTTAATTACTTACATAAACTTTTATAAGAAATTTACTTAAAATAATATTAAGAAAATTACTTAAAATAATATTATTATAAAATAATAAATTACCAAAACTTTATAACGATTTTACCATACCTTAATTAAAATGTATATGCTAAATATGAAAATAAATAATTTTAAATCCAATGAAAATAAATAATTTACCAAAACTTTATAACTAATCGATTGTACCATACCTTAATTAAAATTTATATGCTAAATATGAAAATAAATAATTTAAAATCCAATAAAAATAAATAATTTAAAATTCTCACAAAATTTATGGATTAAATAAAAAAATATTTAAAGTATTAAATTAAATTACTTATATAAACTTCAAATAATATTATTAATATATTAATGGTAGAATTATTAAATAATTAAATTAAGATGTATTAATGGTAGGATTACAAAATATTAATTATTTTAAATTAAATTAAATATAATAAACATTGATTGCGGGATCAACGTGGGAGCGCCACATACACAAAATTTTTCAAGGAGCAACGTGGCGCCGCCACCTCAAAATTTAAAAAAAATTACATATTAGAGTCGAAGTGTAGGAATTTGTTGGCCGCGGTAATCATCTCAATTTAAAATCCAATGAAAATTAATGGATTAATTGTTGATAGATACATCATTTAAGTTGTTATTACCATGAGATAGATGATTAATAATACATTACTATCTAATACAAAAAGATATCTTATTATTCCATTTTTAACCTTTAAAAAAATTATTATATCTCCAAACAAATCTTCAATAAATATTTCATAATTATCTCAAGTCTCAAATTAAGGAAGGGATAATGAATAATAAAAATAAGAGTTGACGTACTTAAAAATTAATATACCATATTATACTAAAATTATTATTAGATCTTTATTAAATTGAAAAAATTGACATAAAAAACTCTGCACATAAAATATTATTGCTGCACATAATATTTATATTGAAATTCTTCTTGCTGTACACAAATATTTACACTGCACATAAAATATTAAGTTGATGTTGAAGTACTATTTTGCTGCACACAAACATTTCTACTGCACATAAATCTTAATGCTAATATTACATTAAAATATTTTTGTGCTGCACACAAATATTTATGTTGCACACAAACATTAACACTACACCCAAACATTGAGCTGCACATAACACCTTTATTGAGTATAATATAAGCTGATAACATAAACACCTTTGCTGCACACAAAAATAAAACATGTGCAGAAATTATTATATAAATTTTGATGTCCAAAAAAAATATATAAGTATATTTGATAATTATATTAAAAATTAATTGAAACATACCTATAACTTATGAGAAATATAACGTATTCACCATGATTTAATGGATTAAGGTGATGTGGCGTAAGGAATGTAATTATGGAGATTGTGGTTGAGAGATCATTTATTCCTTTCTTTTAGCAATCAATTAATTAGGGATAATATTGGAATATCATCCTATATTTGTGTAGTTATTAGTTATATTTTGATGTGATTGTATCTTGTAGCAAGATGGAGATTCTTAATGTATCTTACGGTAACTATCCCAAAATTAATTTACCAAAACTTTATAACTAATCGATTGTATCATACCTTAATTAAAATGTATATGCTAAATATGATAATAAATAATTTAAAATCCAATGAAAATAAATAATTTAAAATTCACACAAAATTTATGAATTAAATAAAAAAATATTTAAAGTATTAAATTAAATTACTTATATAAACTTAAAATAATATTATTATGTATTAATTGTTGGATTATTAAATAATTAAATTAAGATGTATTAATGGTAGGATTACAAAATATTAATTATTTTAAATTAAATTAAATATAATAAACATTAATTGCAGGATCAACGTGAGAGCGCTACATACACAAAATTTTCAAGGAGCAACGTGGCGGTCACCACCTCACAATATAAAAAAACAATTGGCAAGCACTTGTAAATGAATAGTATTAACTAGTTTTGTCTCCCGCGGTTCTATTATGTGTGATATCTATATTTTAAAAAAATATTTTTATATTTTATTATTATTATTATTATTATTATATATATATATATATATATATATATGTATATATATATATATGTTTGTTTGTTTTTTTCACTTTACTATTAAATGGAGTATATTTTTTACCTTCGTTTTAAAAAGATAAACATTTAATTAATATAAAAGGAAGAGATTATAGTAGAATATTTTCAATCCAAAACCTGAAAAATGGATAAACTAATCAACTTGGGGCCTAATTATTTTTGCTATCAGTTAGAAACTTTAAAATAACCGTTTGTTTTTTACGCGTAGATTAAGGAGTATTATTATTATTATTATATATATGTGTAGTGAGTAGTTGTATTAGAGGGAAGTGGTGTGCCATGTGATGTACTTTTTTACTGAAAAAGGAATATGGATACTTTTGAATTGGACGCCCAAAATGGTAAAATGGATACATTTGCATTGGCCGGAGGGAGTATAAAATAATAAAAAATGGGTAGTAATGTGTCATAATAGGAATTTTTTTTATCATAATATTTATATAACAAAAATATTAAACTTATAATTAGTTGTAAATTTAATTAATAATCCAGTGATTTGATAACCGGATCGGTGAGCAAACCGATGACCTTAACGGTTCAAGGTTCAACCGGTCGGAACGCGGTTCAACCAGAAAAACGAAAATTATATATTTTTTGTAATATTTTATTATTTTAAGTATTATTTTACATTAATAAGTGTAGTCTAAACTTTAAATAATATCTACAGGCCCAATTTAAGAAGTAATGGCCCAAGCAATAAAATATCAATTCTAAAGCCCACCACATCAACCAAACAATTAAAATCTACTCACTCCGTCCCGGAGAAGTTGGCATAATTTTTTTTTAGCACGGAGATTAAGGAGTATAATAATTTAATGTAAAGTGAAGTGAGAGAAATAATATTTAATGTTTAGTGGGTAGTTGTATTAGAGGTGATATGTGGGGTCAATGAGAATAGATTAATTGTTTTTGTGTGGGTCCCATGTATTAAAAAGAAAATGTGTCAACTTTAGTTGGACAAACCAAAAAGGAAAGTGTGTCAACTTCTATGGGACGGAGTGAGTAATACTTTAACTAGGAATATGGAAAGGTAAATTCAGTCCAACAGTCAAAGTCAAAGAAACACTGCGTGAGTGGGTGAAGTTTCACTTTGCAGTTTTCTTTCGAAATCTCTTCTCCCAAAGCAGCAAGATCCGGAAGATGTTTCGATTCATTCGAAATCAATTCTTTAAAAGTAAGATTTGGAAGAATTATCCGTCGAACCAGCCTAGTCCCTTCACCGGAGTCCTCCGATTCTAGCCGATTTTCCGTTCAGTCGCGCTGTGGGTACGTCCATCAACCAAGCGCCGCGTGAATCCACCAAATTCGTCGCCGATGCCGCTGTCTGCTGCTGGGTATCCAGCCGCCATTTTCTGCTCCCTTTGATTTTTAGATTTTTGATATCTCAGATCTCCTCCTCCTGTCAGTCCTACGCCCTCCCAAAGTAGCGAGATTTTTTTAATAACATGCGGTTTCCGATTTTCACGTTTTGACGGTTTATCCGATTCAAATCGATTTTTTTCGGTTCGACAGCAAGAACGGTTATTGGGTGTTTCCGGACCGGTTCCGGCACCGGTTGCCGGTTAAACCGATCGAACCGGCCGGTCCGATCCGATTTTCAGGACACTGAATCAAGTATCTCTCTTTTTATCTTTTAATTATTATTTTATTGAATAACTTAACCAAATTATTTAAGTTATTGAATAACTCAATCAAAACATTATTAGTTGTAAATTAATTAATAATTAAGCCTCACTTTTTTTTATCTTTTACTTTTATTTTTCAAATTGAATAACACAACTAAAACATTTAAATGTAAAAATATATTAAAAATCAGTATCATTTTTTATTATTTTAAATATTAATTTTAAGTTATTAACGAGAGTGACATAATAAAATATTAGTTAAAATGTTAAAATACTTAATATAAAATATTAATTGCAAGATTAAAATTTTTAAACATATTTATAAAAATATTTTTATTAGAATTAAAATAATAATTTTCATTAAAAAATACATAAAATATTCTTATTAGATTAAATTAAATCATTATAAATAAATTACTTAAAATATATAATATTAATTGTCAAGATTATAAAATCTTAATTACTTTACTTAAATAAAATATTAATTGCATTATGAAGATTATTAATGAGAAAGATTAAACAAAATAATATTTAAAATATTAAATTATTTAAAATAAAATATTAATTAAAAGATTAAGTGAGAGCACCACATACACAATTTTTCAAGAACGAACATAGCAATGCCACATACACAAAAATTACTTAAAATAATATTATTACATAATATTAATATTATTCAGATTAGAATATTAGATCTTCGTTAAAAGAATTACTTAAAATAAAGTATTAATGGTAAGATTACAAAATATTAATTATTTTAAATTTAATAAAATTATTTAAATATATTACTTAAATAAAATATTAATTGCAGTATTAACTTGGGAGCGTCACATACACAAATTTTCTAAGAACAAACTTGGCGACGCCACATACACAAATTTTTTGAAGAATGAGTGTGGCGTCGGCACATACACAAATCCAAGATTTTATTTTTGGCAACCACTTGTAAATTAATAGTATTAATGATAATATAATTAAAGGAGATATTTAATTTGGAAAAAGATTTGTGTGAGACCGTCTCACGGATCTTATTTCGTGAGACGGATGTATCCAATCTCATTAATCAATCACATTAACACACGCGCCACATACACGCTTAGCCAGGCATCTGCTAGTCTAATTATCTAACGCATTTTTTACTTTCATTTCAATTAATTAAATTTCTTTCTTTAATAATAATAATAATTTATTTATTCACATATATAGATTCTATTATTAAAAAATACTATTCCCTCCGTCCATAGAAGTTGACACACTTTCCTTTTTGGTTTGTCCCACTAAAGTTGACACATTTCCTTTTTAATACATGGGACCCACATAAAAATAATTAATCTACTCTCATGGGCCCTAATCACCTCTAATACAACTACCCACTACACATTAAATATTATTTCTCTCACTTCACTTTACTTCACTTTACATTAAATTATTATATTCCTTAATCTCCGTGCCAAAAAAAATTATACCAACTTTAATGGGACGGAGGGGTAATATTTTTAAGATTCTTATTTAATATATTAATTTTATAATTTTAAACGTCATTAAATAATTTAATTTTATTTAATAATTTTATAAAGGCGAAGACTTTTGTGAGACCGTCTCACATAAGAGTTTACATGAAACAGTTAGAAAGTGATAATTTTTATATTAAAAAGTGATACTAAATTATTAAAAAGTGATAATATTATTTCATGAACGTTTATAGTATAAATAAAAATAATAATGTTTTACAGCGGATGTGATAACAAATTTAAAAAGTGTAAAATTGTCTCATGTGAGACGTTCTCACGCAAGACCTACCCTTTTATAAAATAGTAAAAATAATAATATATTTTAATAAAAAGTTATACTTAATCATGAAAAATTAGTTCGGTCCAATTGAACAATTCTCAAAATAGAAAAAGTAATAATATTTTAATAAAAATAATATCCGATGAAAGAAAGTGATATTGAACTATCCATTCACAATCTGTAGAATATATAGAAAGTGATAATATTTTTAATAAAAAGTGACATCAGATAAAGGAAAAGTGATTATTATTGAATTGAATTATTTTATAAATAATTTGTTGAATAGAAAAAGTGATAACATATTTAATAAAAATGTGATACTTGATGAAAGGAAAGTGATATACATTCAATCAAACTATTTTATGAACAATATTCTATAGAGTATAGAAAGTGATAACAGCTTTAATAAAAAGTGACACCAGATAAAGGAAAAGTGATTACCGTTGAATTGAGCTATTTCTTGAAAATTTCGTAAAATATAAAAAGTGATAACATTTTTAATAAAAAGTGATTTGATGAAAGAAAATTGATATACATTTAATTAAACTATTTAATGAACAATCAGTATATTATAAAATGTAATAATATTTTTAATAAGAAAGTAATACCTATTTAAAAAAATATAATTGTTCAATTGAAATATTTAATTAATTACAAGGACGGAAAATAATAGATAAATATTAACAAATATTTATGTGAAGTTATATTACGAATCTCTGAACTTGGTTTCAATTTTGGTTAAATTGATTTAGAACAAGTGTACTTTATCGTGTGTAGCACGTAAGTGACCAAGTGCAAAATTTATATTATATCGAACCCAAGGACGACAGTGGGTAGCCGTATTTGAAAGATGTTTGATTCTAATAGGACTAATCGAATAAGGAGGGGGTTGATTAACACTAAAAACTAACAACTAGGAAAGCAAATGAAAGATAGAAAATTTACAAATGAGATGGATGATTGGTGAAGGTGAACAATTTAAAAAGTATGCAAGGCAAGCAATATTCATGGAAAAAGGCTTATATAGACTCACACATACACATGTATTGATGATCATCATGCTATGATATTAAGGGCAATCACTTATGTACACCTAATCCCTATGGCCAAGGCAATTAGGTTCTTAACTCTTTTACAAGTTTAAATATCCTAGGATTGTCTCTTACTCTCAATTCCCATAAAGGTACTATGATCATAAGTTTGGTTCCTGATTGTCGTTATTTTCACCTAGATTTTAGTGTCTTTTTATATCCAATTTCGTATTATTTTATCCGTATTTTATGTATATTTTAGTGGTGTTATGTGTTTTTATGGAATTGTGTGAGAAGGAACTTATAAATGCTAAAACAGGTGAAAAACGGAGCAAAAACGGAGTTGGGAGAAAGAAAGAAGCAAAGCAGCACAAACACGGCCAGCCGTGTTTGGTACACAAGGCGTGTAGAGCGCACGGTCCGTGTACAGCACACTGTAAGAATTGGCAGTGCGCTGTCGTCAGAAAACACAACACGGCCACCCCTGTGGCCGTGTACCGTGAACGAGCCGTGCGCCGTCCGAAGTTCATGTTGACCAGAAACCCTAGACACGACTCGGGCCGTGTACTGGACTCGAGCCGTGTAGGTGTAAAATTTCAGAAAATTTCCAGATTCCTTCTAGAAGATCTCCAAGGGTATAAATACCATTCCATTCAACATTTGATCAATCTTGGATCCGAATTTTCAGCTGCCCACACACCCCACACACCACTTACTTCATTTTACACCACATCCTTCATCACTTCCATACACCCCACACACCACTTACTTCATTTTACACCATATCCTTCATCACTTCCATCCATCTATTCACTCCATCATCATTTCACCATAAATCCTTCATCCAATTAAGTGAAGAGAAGAAGCAAGGAAGAGAGGAAAATTGCAAGGAAATGAGGGAGATAACCATTGGAGCCAATCCAAGGGAGTTTTCATCCATTTTTGTAGTAATCCTTTTTGATTATCATGACTTGTAAGGTTTTTAATGTCTATGTTAATTATCTTATGAAGATGATAGGCTAATCTCCCTTATAAGTTAGCAACATGAAAGTTGTTGGTTAATTTTGGGGATCTATGTATTTTAATTCATGTGTTGAATGGATTTATGATTTTCTATCATTGATTATTAATTGCTTGATGTGTATTGTTGGTTTGTGTGATTAATTGTCATAGGCATGTGATTAGATTGAGAAATCAATTATATGTTTAGGATAGTTCATTGAATCAATTCATCATACACCTTATGTGCATTATAAGTCTTAAAGAGATAGAGATATCCTTTAAGATTTAGAACCCTTTGATAGGACATCCGATTGGTTTGATCGAGAGGTTGATTGATTATGTGAGGGGATTCTCATTTAAGCTTAGTACCTAGATGGAATTGCTTGATTGAGAACCAATCATTTGAGCTATTTTGGGATTCTTATTTGGATTCACATTCTATTCATTTCGAGAGGAAGTTTAGAAGAAACTAGTGTTGGCCCTTAATCATACATCCATGAAACACATGAATTTGATACATAATTCCTAGAATTACCACTTCTTGATTGTTGTTGATCTCACTTATAATCAATTTGATAAATCCCTTTTCATCCATCCGTCTTGTGTGTTGATCATTGTTCACTTGTTTAGTTTATTCCATTTAATTTATTTGTTTTACAACCAAATTCATTGATGACGAGTCTCTATAAAATTACGAAAAATGAGAGATCGCTTAAGCACTAGTGCCTACCTCCATGTGGTTCGATAAATTCTTGAATTGGTCAACCCGACTACAAGTTATGGCTAATCAGTTCCCCTCACTAGTTCTCACTAATGTCCTATCATGAGGTTCTAAGCACAAGAAGGGTATGACTTACCTCCTCTCACACTAACATAGTCATCTCATGCAATCAATGATTCAATTAAATCACTAAGCATAATATTGGAATGACCATCCTAACACTATGATTAGAGAATTTAACCACACAAATCATACATGAAATGAGAATAAGCATTCATGATAGAAAATATTCATAACATTCAATTCATCAAACATGTGGTGTGCAAAATCTACATAATTCCTAACCAATCACATTGCTAGCCTCACATGAGGACTAGCCACTACAAATCATGATAATATCTATACAATCCATGACATGCTCCATTTGAGCCAAATAATGAAGAAAATCACAAATTAAAGGTAAGTTGGCTTCCCTTACAAAGTAGGCATTCTCTTCATTCAACAAGCTCAAATCTTCACTCCTTGATGAATTCCTCTTCTTAGATTGGTGGATTGATGGAATGGTGGATGGATTTGAGGAGATCAAGTGGATTGGATGGATGAAGGGTATGAAGATGAATGGAATAGAGTTAGTGTGTGAAAAAGTGGTGTAAAATGTGTGTAACTGCTCAAAAAATGATTCCTCCCGTAATTTGTGATCAAAACTTGCATTTATACCCCATGGAAGCTTCTAGAACACGTTCTGGACTTAAAACTGACTTCGGGCCGAACTCGACTCGATCTTGCGCAGATCGGGTCGAGTTGAAACACGTTTCTGGGCAGTTTTCAGCATTTTACAGAGCTCGGGTCGAGTTGGCTCAGGTCGAGTTGGTGCAGTGCCTGCAGCGCAATCTCACCGTTTCGTGCATAACTTCCACATCCGAACTCCGATTCGAGTAATTCTTGCATTCACGTGATCCTCTCTTCCTTGGCTTTCCAACCATATATCACACTTCTAGTTTTGTGCTCCAGATAAATACAGAAAAATTATACAAGTTGGAAGTGTGTTTTTTCAGCATTTTGTTTTGGCTCGTTCTCCCTCGTTTTAACTCTGAATTGATCTCAGTTTTTTCCCACGTCTTCCTTGTCGTGTCTAGAATCCATTTCTACCTGAAAATCACACAAATTACCCAAAATACCAATTCTCTAAATTCTTACAAATATCGCACAATTTAAGACACTTAATCATGAAAATCACACATTTATCATTTCAAAGCACAAATCTCCATATCTTCATATAACACCACCAAATGATATATAAAATGAATAAAAACACATACAAATACATAATAAAATATACTAAAATTTAAGTGAAAATGACACCAATCATTCTCTAATCGGAACACTAATATATATAAATAAAATGCGAAATGGTTCTAATTGAACAAATTTTAAGACAATAAAATATTTTAAAATCTACATGAATTTGAAAACGTAAAAACTAAAAGAGTAGGAAAATAATTTTAAAGGGGCAAATTGCACATCTCACGCGCTTTCAAACGGATTCACGCAGCATGGAAGTCACGTCAGCTATTGAGTGGATTAGCTCATTTAAATAGGTAATTAGATGCTTTCACCCAAGACCAATCCTTTAATTTGAATATATATATGAATAATAATAATAATAATAATAATAATAATAATAATAATAATAATATATTATATAATGTTAAAAAAATAGATTTTGGTCAATTTCTTATTTGAGTGAGATCCGTGTGCCAGAACGCATATGAGAGTTTGTCGTTTTATGTTAGGTCTTATTTATATACTCCCTCCGTCCCACAAAAGAGTGATGAAACTTTTTTGCACGTAGATTAAGAGATATAATATTTAATGGGTAGTTGGGGGTAGTTGAGGGGAGAGAAATAAAATTTTAACGTATAGTGAGTAGGTGTATTAGTGTGAAGTGTGTGGTTATGGAGAGAGAAAAAGTTAATTTATGTGGGTTCCTTTTACTAAAAAGGGAAATGCACCTCTTGTGTTGGGACGAACGAAAATGGTAAAATACAAACCTTGTTGTGGAACGGAGGTAGTATAAGGTAATTAGTTATTTACTATATTAAGAATATAAAATCTTCATAAAAAAGTTAATTAGATAAAATTGAAAAGGAGATCAATATTTATGAAAACATATAAAACATGGTGTTTTGATTGTGAGAAATAACTCTTCAAATCTAAATTTCGTCTATCTTTGGGCTCTACTTTCACTTTTACGATTTTTTATCTGTCACGCTAAATTGTATAATAATTAAAAAATATATAATGAGTAATTTTAAAAATATATAAAATATAATAAGTATATATTATAAACGGATCTCATTTCGTGAAACAGATCAATTAATTAAATAATACTCCCTCCGTCCCTAGGTAAGAGTCCCATTTTATCATTTTTGTTGTCCCACCCAAAGGATCTCATTTCCTTTTTTGGACACATGAGACCTACCCACACCCACTAATACAATTAAAACATAGGACTCACACACACACACTAATACAACTACCCACTACACATTAAATAATAATACTCCTTAATCCACATGCTCAAAAGCAAATGAGACTCTTACCAATAGATGGAGGGAGTATATAATATAAAAGATAAATAAATAAAAAAGAAACGGCCGGCGTAGCCGGTCACCCGCACCACTTCTCGGAATAACTGAATAACGCATGCATATTCAATTCAATTAATTAAAGTAATATACTCCTTCCGTCCGCTCCAAAGAGTTTCATTTTTTTCATTTTGGGCGTCCGCCCCCAAGGGTCTCATTTTCTTTTTTACACAAATGGACCCACACACACCCACTAATACAACTAAAAATGGGACTCACACCTTCACTAATACAACTACCCACTATACATTAAATAATAATATTTCTTAATCCACGTGGTAAAAAGCAAATGACACCGTTTGTGGCGAACGGAGGGAGTATATGTACATTTTCGTATGCATTTTAAAATTCAATAATTTTAAATTATTAAAGTGCAAGTAATACTATAATATCATCATTAAAAAAAAATTGAAGGTGATAATTTAAAATTCAAATTGATACACTTTTAATAAAAAAAATTCATAAATTAGAAAGTGGTAATATTTAAAAATGACAATCATGGAGCAGGTTTTTATTTTTTTCAAATCGGTAGAACCGGATTTATTATTAAAGGGTCATATCATTATTGGAATATGGGCCAAAATTCTGAAGCACGATTAATAAATAGAAAAAAAAGAGGGGAGAGAGAAAAAAAGGAGAGAGATGATGAAAAGAATAGAAAAGCGGAGGAGAGAGACGATGGATTACAGGAGTGCAGATGAATAGTACAAGAGGAGAGGGAAAGTGTGGAGGAGAATGACGGCATCTCTTGGTCGGAGGTAAGTATCGACCGCCCATTTGAGGGCGTAAGCGCTCTCGTCGCTGAGGTCGACGGCCATTCCGATGCGGCCGCAGGTGGAAGTGAGGGATGGAGACGGTTGCACGGAGTGCGGGAACGATACGTTGATATTTTCATCTAGATTGAAGTCAAGAAAATCTGACCAATCGAAGAGGGATGTAGAGGTGGGGTCATCAGATGGAATTAGGGGATTTCTGGTTTCATCCGGCTGGGGGTGATGGTATTTGTTGCTGCATTATTGGAGATTTTGCGACAAACTGGGTGAAGAAAATAGCAATGGGCTTAGGGGGGTCGGCAACTGGGGGTAGTAGGGTGGCTTTAGGTGGTGACACGAAGACGCAAGATTCGGTGGGGTGGGTGGTCTTGTTGGCTGCGACCTCTTGTGGTTCAGCCATAACCGGTGGTGTATGGGCGGCGGTGGCCGAACACGAGGCGGCAATAATGTGGAGATGGTGGCTGATGGAGACTCGATCAATACACTAGTCTTGGGTTTGGGGAAATTACTAGTGAAGAAAACACACCATGAAAAAGACGTGGTTTTAACTAGTGATCTTGTTCTATAGTAATAACAGAAGTTTCAAACCAAGGCACATTGATTTAGTAGTGTTACTTGTTAAGCTATTAGGAAACCAGAACAATACCCAGATGCATCGCTTGGAGTCGATAAGCACCCCAAGCGAGCAATTCTCGTATGCAATCAAGAGAACCACTTCTTGCATCCAAATGAAGCTGCTACCAAGGTGGCTGTAGAATTTTAGAAGCCAATCAGAAAACCATCTGTCAAGTGCAATGGAGCACATTATGATCACTTGTAAGTTGTAACTATTGGGGGTGTCATGTGGGGGATGAGAGAGAGGCATTGGATCCTAAAAAACGTAGCCTTCATAATGCATCTGTGGAGAAATAGTTTATTTATGTTGTTATTATTAGTATTTGAATTTGTATCAATTGCGGTTAGTTTCACAATGAGCTTCTTAATTTAGTTTCAGAATTGCAATTTTTTTTTTGCCCTTTATGCGATAATTGATATAGGAGACCATCAATTTCCCTATTCCTTGTTTTAGATTATTATAAATATGATAGTTGCAGAGAAATATGCCCATATTTGTATGGTCAAAAAAGATTATCTTTTTTTTTATTAAGATTATCTTTATAATTTAGGTTACTCTTTAAAAAAAATATAAGTTATTCTTTAATTTGAGACTCTAATCTTTGTGAAAAATCAAACAAGATTGTCCTTTTCTATTATAAGATTATTCTTTATAATAATTTAGATTACGCTTTATAATAATATATGTAATTTTTTTATATGAGACTCTAATCTTTCTAAAAATCAAACAAAATTGTCTTTTTTTTTTATTAGGATTACTCTTTATAATAATTTAGTTTATTTTTTATAATAATTTAGATTACTCTTTGATTTTTTACTCTAATCTTTCTTAAAATCAAACAAGATTGCATTTTTCTATTAGGATTACTCTTTATAATAATAATTTAGTTTACTCTTTATAAGGCTTTGATTTGAGACTCTAATCTTTCTAAAAATTATTAATATTATTCTTTAGAAAAATTGAAGTTACTCTTTATAATAATTTAGGTTACTCTTAATTTGAGATTAATTTTTTGTGAAAATTAAATAAGATATCTTTTAGGATTACTCTTTTTAATAAGAGTGAGGCTTGCGTGCGCCCGGGCGTACGGGAACACATTTCGTGCGCCTTTAGAAATTTAGTATTATGGGTAAGGGTACATTGCTTTGGTCTAAAGGGTATACACTTTAATTAATAAAAGGTACATCATTTTGTTCTAAAGGGTATACAATTTTCATTAATATTTTTTTTTCTTTAGAAAATAAAGGGTACACATTTTTATACTAAAGGGTATACAATTTAACACAAAATTTTAAAGGCGCACGGAGTGTTGTCCATGAGCCCAGATACACACAATAATTTTCTTTAGAAAATAAAGGGTACACATATGTATACTAAAGGGTATACAATTTAACACAAAATCTAAAGGCGCACGGAATGTGGTCTGTGCGCTCGGGTGCACAAGAGTTTTTGCCTTTTAATAATAATCTAGATTATTTTTTGATTTGATACTCTAGTCTTTTTAAAAATTAATAAGATTATTTTTTATAATAATTTAGGTTACTCTTTATAATTAATTAAATTACTCTATTATATTGTTTAGTCTTGTATATTAAACTAACATGCAAGTGATTGTGTTTCCATACATACAAATGCAATGTCAAATGACTTTCTGAGATTAATTAGACCCATCATTCCATTAATAAGTCAAATCTAGTTCAAGATTGATACAGATTATCTTGGTCTCTTATGACATGGGAGTACATTAATAGAGCACTAGGATTGTAAAATTACATTCCAACAAGAATTACAAAATAAAACAAGTCAATCTACAAAACAAATTGAGTAATTCCATCCTTAATCTTACCAAACAAATTGAGTAGTCAATCCTTATGCCATATCACCAATCTTTCCAGAATCTTGATGTCCAACTAAAATAAACGCCCTATCTCTACACATGGTAACAAATAATCTTCAAAATACATGCAATGTGATTCAAGAAATGCACATCTGTCCTGCGAAAAGCATGAATCTAACTTTCCACCACTTAGATTCAAATCAAGTACAATTCTCACTCTGCAAACCATTTGCTAAAAGATTCTAGGATATCGAAAGAAAAGACGATAACACACAGAATGTGATATATTTACCTAACGATGATCAACCAAATAATGTAAGATGACAATAAACAGAAGCTTTGTATGTATACCAAAAGATAAGTAGATGAGTTATTACATCAGCCTTAAACACCCACCCTCATTACTGTTGGATTGTATACTAAAAGTCTAGCTTTTTGTATGAACAATGTTATAACAATTTATTTGAAATGAAAATCATATGATCAAATGATTGCGTCTTATAATTTATTTATATTTCGATGCAATAGTCCACTTACTTTATACTGTAGATAATAAGTTGTGTGACAACACGCTGAAGATCATATTATCGGTTTCCTTATAAAGTATAAACAGATGCTCACAACCGAAATAGACGGGAACTCTCTATCGGGATAGTGTAATGTGATTTGGTATTAGTTTGTCTTGACTATAAAATCACATTAGTATGCTTTGCGTGTATTGAGCAGGACCGCTTGAGATCGTTCGACTTATACTGACTTATAGAAGAACTTGATCTCAGTTATTATGGATGCTCGTGCTCTTAATCCTTATACAATAACCTCGACACGTAGGGCAATATGTATTTCTTTTATTCATCAATGGGTGAGATTTACATGTAATTAAATCAACAAACTCGGTGAGTTGAGAAATATTGCTGTCTCTATGGTGTGTTGTTGATTGTAGAAGGAATCTGTGTCCGTCATAGGTTGATGATATCCCCTTGAGGAGCTCATAAGGATTATCATGTAAACCCTGCAGGTGAATTTATTCCGGCATGATAATGAGGTTGAGTGGTACTACTCTCGGATGAGATATTAATTAATGGAGTTGTCAGTAACTTAATTAATTACTGGGCATTGTATATCTTAAACATGGAGAGACTAACGGACTCATAATAAGAAGGAGCCCATAACGTAATTATGGGATTAGAACGGTAGTGCAGTAATAATATTTTAGTGGTATATATTATTATTATTGGACCTTAAGTATAAGCTTTGGCTAAGCTTGGATACTTAAGCCCAATGGAGGTCCAACTCTAATTTCTCCTCCTGGTCCCTGCTATAGCCCATATATAAGTCATCTTAGCTGTTCAGAAACCCTAATTGAATTATTATTTACGCCGAACACTGTGAGGAGGGTGAGAGAACAGCAGATTGAGAAGATCTCGAGTATCGTCGCCCACACGATGTCAAGATTAGACTTGAGAATACAGCAGAAGATCAAGAGGTCGTTCGCTGCCGCTGTCCGCAAACTTGCATGATTTTTATAAAATCTTACAGACCTCAGAACTAGAGGTGTTATATACTAACGGAAAGCCATGGAAGAGAGGATCGTTTTGGCGCATAGATCACTTGATTCAGAGATCAGATGAGAGAGATATGCCCAAAACGGTGAGGCTGCGCAGACTGGTGGCGAGAATTCATCTTCTCCAACATACCCTGGTGAAAGGTAATATGTTTCTTGTTTTCATGCTTTCGCTGACTGTTAGAAACGTATGGAACCCTAATGGTTCACGTTAACCAAACGATCGAACGCCAACAATTACTACCTAAACTAAACAAAACACACACCAATCATCAAGTTTCTTGAGCCACCATTTCCCTTTTATGAGCTCCAAATGCTCTGCAATGGTATCAACAATCTTCCTCTGTGCCTCAAGAATCATCCCTATTCTCTTCTGCTCAAGAAAATACACCTCTCTGAATTATTATTCTATCAATTATGGAAAAAAATATATAAAAAAATTAAGAGTTGGTCTCCTATATTTCCGGAACACACCGTGTCCCCATGAAAACACAAGAATTTAATACTTATGTTCCCATATGTGCAAGTTTTTGCCAAAAATTAATTCATAACCTGAATCATACATAGGCTATATTATTTTTTCAATTTCGTAGTACAAAATAATATACAAAAGAGTGTGTATAAAAACATACTTCCTTCGTTTTCTTGAAAGTTATCCGTTCACTTTTTGCACGTGGATTAAGGAGTATAATAATTTAGTGTATAGTAAGGTGAGAGAAATAATATTTTAATGTGTAGTGGGTAGTTGTATTAGTGTTGAATGTGGGGTCATGTATAGTGGTTGTAGGTCACATCAATCCAAAAAGGGAATGAATACTTTATAATGTGACAGACCAAAATGGAAAAATGGATACGTATCAAGGGGACGGAGGGAGTACATCATAAGACGAGTGTGAGACGGATCGATCCATCACTAAAGTATGCTTATTGTATAGTTAAAATATGTTTTCTAAACTATGCTGAATTATGCATTAAAGTATGATTTTAGCGTGTTATAATACTCCCTCCGTCCCCCACCAAAGGTGCATTTTGCATTTTTGCAATTAGATTAAGGAGTATTATTATTTAATGTGTAGTGGGTAGTTGTATTAGTTGGAGTGTGGACCCCACGTTTTAATTGTATCAGTGGGTGAGTGTGGGACCATGTGTTATAAAAAAGGAAAGGGAACCTTTTGGGTGGGACAACCAAAATGGAAAAAAGAGACCTTTGGTGCGGGACGGAGGGAGTACTATGATTTATTATTAACATACTTTAATTATAATTAATCATACTTTATCTATACAATAAACATACTTTAGTAATTGGTCAATCTGTCTCACAAATAGCACGTTTTACAAGAGAATTTCTCAAAATAATACTATAAAAGAGTGTGTATAAAAAACATACATAAAATTATGAGTGATTCTGGGTTAAAAGTAGGAGTTGGATTAACAATAGAAGTTAGTGGGCAATTATATTTTAAAATTTTAGTTATTTTATTTTATTTGATAGTGGAAATCGAGTTATATAATCTAAAATTAAAATCATTTAGGTGTATGGGTACTTAGCAGTTAGACTTTAAAATTATTACTCCTATTATTACAATAATAATAAAGTTATTTTCACTTCATCATTAATTAACTCTTGGCTAATTATAGTGTTCACCCGGGTGCACTCTAAGATCAGGGTCGGTCCTGACATTATTGTGGCCCATGGCAAAACGAAAAAAGAGGCCCAATTTTCACTATTATTATAATATCTTAGCCCAACTAGATTTCTTTTAGAAAGCCCAAAACCTATTTATTTATTTTTATGGCCCAAAAGGCCAGCCATATCTTAGCCCAACTAGATTTTTTTTAGAAAGCCCAAAATCTATTTATTTATTTTTATGGCCCAAAAGGCCAGCCCTATCTTAGCCCAACTAGATTTTTTTTAGAAAGCCCAAACTTATTTATTTATTTATTTTGTGGCCCAAAGTTTCAGCCCACTTAAATGGCCTGATATATAATTAGCAAGGCTAAAGTTAAAAAAAAAAGAAAAGAAAGAAGAACGGGAGAAGAAAAACAAAAGATGGGAAAGAAGAGAGTGAAGAGGAGAAACCCTTGTTGATCAAATTCTCCCTTACAACCCTCATTCTAGGTGGTTTCTAAGTTGTTTTGAGGTAAGTGATGATTGAATTAAGCTTCCTTCTTCCATGATTTTGTAATTTTGTGGGGTTTTTCTTTTTGATATGTGGGTAAGTCGCAGACTGTTCGAACTAATTTTGACATAGCTATTGCCCTCAAAAGTATACAAACTTAATTTTTGTACGTAGCTGAACTCGTTAGCTTTCCGTAGCCACTTGAAACGCCTCAATCCGATTATTCTACAATTAGTTATGATTTTTCTCGTAAACTGCCGCTAGCTGGAAAATTTCAGAATTTTTATGTCGAATTCAAATTTATTTTCTATCGTTTTGTTTAGTTAATGTATTGAAACGGGTTATGTGGGATTGAAAACTGATGTTAAGGAGTTACATGCTATTTTTATTTAATATCGACTCGTTCGAACTCGATTAGAATTTATTTTTAGCAATGAAAGGTGATGTTACCGCTAATAGTTAGTTATATTTGATTTGTCTTTAATTGCTCATCTCCTTTCTAGGTAAAGAACCATCGACGAAGGGCAAGGGACCGATTTCAGATTCCGGAGAGAGTTAATCACTTCCTTGTGAGTTAATAATTCGGGAACGCATTCTCTTGTGGGAAGTATGGATCCTCGATAAATGTGCATTTATTTTAGTTTTAGTTAATTGATAAGAAAATTATTTGGTATTGTGTTATGTGGTAAAGAGTCTGATTGGCTCGATTGCTCTGGTTAGAGTCGTGTTAGCCATTTTATGAGTATTATTGATTTTAACTTATGTTGAAGAGCCTTGCCGGCTCGATATCTGATAGCATTTATTGTGAATTATTTGAGAATTGATTTCTGGTTATTCTTGTGTGACAATTAAGACTCTAACTTGAGTCGTTATTCATCTTATGATGCATATGCATATGTATGCCTAGTACCAAGGTTAAGTAGCCCGAATTGGTCACGGTTCGGGTGAGTTGGAGCGACATTGATTAAGTAGCCCGAATTGCCGCGGTTCGGGTGAGTTAGAGTGACAACCAAGTTGCCCGTTGCTTGGCAAACCCGGGTGAGTTAGATCTAACGGGGCACCTGTCAATTTGCCAAATACTGATACTCTGGAGGGTGATTGTTAGATGGATCAGTCTATTATAGGCTCAGTCAACGTCACCGGTGTGGGACATGCATGTCATATATGTTTATATGTTTGATCATTTCAAGTAATCATGTCGATATTGAATTGTGAACTTTAGCACTTGGCGTGTTGAGAAAGAATATTAATGTGCATTTTATCTAGAGTAACGGTGACGGGCTTGGACTGTCTCTCGACGGAGAGTTCAGTTCGAGGAGGATATTGACTACCCACGCGTCTTTTATGTGATAACATGTTGTTTGAACTAATTGTGTTATTCGTAAATGTGCACTAAGGTTTTTATTTTCATTAATATGTATACTGAGTGAGAAATAGTTATTGTGGGACGAAATGTTGGATTTTATGTTATGAACCGCGAGTGGGAATACATGCTTCGTATAAGGGTCGGGGTGACCGGCTTATCACCTCACTGAGCTAGTGGTTTTGCTCACCCCCATCATTCTTTCCTTTTCAGGCTGTTGATATCATTTTGGTTGGAGGTTTGCCTATCGTTTGGTTGTCATCCAATCAGTGTTTTGGGTACTTCCTCTTTTATGTAAATTGACGGATTCATTGGCGAGATTGTATAGTTTATATTTGGTGACCCCCTTGATGTTCTTTTTGTACCCTCGCGATGTTATATCGTTCAGGTATATTTTCTTTAAACTAAGTTGCATCGTTGTATTTTGTACCTTTTTAAATCCTTGTTGATACTTTATGAGATGATGTACTCGGGTTATACCCGTTGTTATCAGTTGTTCAGTTCTACAGGTACTTGATAGCAAGCCTTACGTTTTCTATAAACTTTGTGGAGTGGAGTGCACCCATTCTGCGAAATTTATGATTAACGTGGCGGTTGTCACGTTCTGTCTGGGATCGGGGCGTGACAATTATATATATAAAACTTTACTATCATGTAAGTATAATAAAAATATTACTACAAAAGACAGTTATATACTCCATCCGTCCCAATCAAATAGTCCTTTTTTTTTTCATTTAGCGCGTCCCACCCAAAAAATCCTCTTTCCTTTTTTACACACATGAGATTTACACACCCCCTAATACAATTAAAATATGGGGCCACACTCCCACTAATACAACAACCCACTATACATTAAATAATAATATTACTTAATTTACGTACAAAAAGAAAAAAGCTACCATTTGAATGAGATGGAGGAAGTATAAATTTATATTTCAATTTTCATAAATTAAAATTGCGGAGTTACCATTTATCAAAGTATGTAAATTATAAATTAAAATTGACAAAAATGATTCCAAACGTATTGAATATATAAACATTTACTACTATTATCAACTCACGCATATACATAAACATTTAAAATTAAGAAAATACATGAATAAAATAAAATGTATAGAAATTAATTATAGTCAACAATCTTAAATATACAAAAAAAATAATTTTAAGTAATAGAAAAAAATTATGCCTAAATTAATTTTAAGATTATTGAGTAATCAAGCTATCAAATCAATATTATAATGAGGATTACAAATTTAAGAATTCAAGTGTTAAGAATAGAGATATTGAATGCTTGTGATATTTTGAAAAAGAAAAGTAATAGAAATTATGTTAATCCTAATAAAATATTTAACTTAGATTATAAATTATGAGTCATTAATTAATAAATTTACTTTTAATTAGCCTAATAATATTACATGCTTAAAATAAATCTTTTATATATATATATATATATATATATATATATATATATATATATATATATATATATATATATATATATATATATATATATATATATATATATATATATTAAATGGGGCCCCCTATTTTTGGGCCCATGTCGAAGGCCCACGGAGACACCCCTCAGGGTCGGCACTGTCTAAGATAGGGTGCATCCATATACAAATATAACTAAAAACATATACAATTATAAGCAATAATGTATACAATTTAATTGTTAGTTTTTTTAATAAAAAATTAAGTGTAAAAAATATAAAATTATTAAAAAAAAAATATATATATATATACTATTGAATAAAAAGTTGTACACATATGGATGTTAGTTTTTTTAATGAAAAACTTAGTGTGAAAAAAATATACAATTATTACAAAACACATATACAAAATAGAATAATATGTATACAAAATAGTATAAAAAATTATATACATATTGGTACACACCCAATATACACTCTTAACTCTTTAAAAATTTTTAAATATATATATATATATATATAAATAATATAAATAAAGCGAAATCACAGTAGTCTAATGATTAGACTCGTTAGAAATATATATATATATATAAATAATATAAATAAAGCGACATCACAGTAGAGTCTAATGATTAGACTCGTTAGAAATATATATATATATATATATATATATATAAATAATATAAATAAAGCGAAATCACAGTAGAGTCTAATGATTAGACTCGTGTTTTCTAACAGTCTATTTTACCCGCGGCAGCTCTCTCGCTCTCCTCGATTTTTCTAAATTAAACATTCTCTCTCATCACGTTCCCTTTTCTACGTTTTTTCCTACGTTTTCTACAGCAAAAGGCCGCTGGCTTTCTCTCTATCTACTCTTTCCTAAAGTTGAGCTGTTAAATTAGATAAACCCAAGATCCATCCTCCCAATTCCAGCCCTCCACTGATCTATGACTTTGTACTTCGCCGATCAGGTCAGTTGTTAACTTTCTCTGCTTCAATTCAACTTTATTACTTTTAAGTTGAATCAATTTATGCGTTTCTCCAATTTTTTGTTGTTCTTCAGTTTTGCAACACCGACAAGTCAACTTTGACGACTCTTTGTGACCAGATCTGGTCCTCTCAAATTTTGAATTTTTCCTGATTTTTTTGTCTAGTTTTTGGTGCTGATCGTCTGTTGTCTTGGCACAGTGAAAATTTGAGAAAAAACTGTTGGGGTTTGCTCAATTAGAATTGAAATGGCGAACCGAGTGAAAGAGGATGAAAAGAATGAGAGGATTATACGAAACCTTCTCAAGCTTACTGATAATCGCCGGTGTATTAACTGCAACAGCTTGGTATGCTTAATTCTTTGTTGTTTTAGGCTTTTGTGCATTTTATCTACTTCTTATGTTTTAATATTGGATTCACATCCAGTAAGTGATTTGGATCAGTTTATATATTGTGGAAGATACTGCCTAGCCTGATCTTATTTGCCTGTTATTTTAAGACTTCTGAGTATTGATTTCGTAAAGTTTCTAAGTAGTTATAAGTGTAGCCCTTGAACTACAAAAGCTATTGTGAAAATGTGATATCAAATGTTAGTTGAAAATTTGGTTGGAATGATTTCACGTACCCTTTAAAAGTATAAATATTGATTGAACTCCCAAGAAGTTTTGCTTGCAAACAAAATGATTGTTGCAATATTGAGAATTTTGATTACTATCTTTGATTCCATTAATTGATGAAAAGCTGATTTCAGAAGGCTATACCTTGATAATGGTAATACAGTCTATGCGTTGATTCCGTTGTAGTTATGGAGTAATTGGTGTAAGATGATAGAACTCCATTCTTAGGTTTACCTTTGAAAGTAGTAACCTTATATAGTAAGGCTTAAGCTAAAAAATGCACAAGATTAATTGAGTTGAGGATATATCCTATTTACGGAAAGACTTCATCTGACAACTCTGCAACTATAGTTCTGCCTTATTTAATTCAAGCTGACTCCAGTTTTGAAGTAATCTCGACTTGAATTAGATCATACGTGACTTAATGTGTATTACCTTGAATAGTGACTACTGCCTGTTGTAACATTTTGTGATGGAACTTATTGTTTTCTCCAATCCACTTGCAATGTAAATCCATTCATTATACTATGAGAATTATAAAAATAGTATGGTGTTTTACAAATGCAGTTATACATATTATTCTACCTTGTAAGGGAAGAGAAAAAATGTTATGACTTTTGGCTATGAAAGAAGTCTCAGGCAACATAACATTGCTTTCCTTCAATTGGTGCTGTGTTACAAATAATAGAATGTTATTTTATGAGATAAAATATCAAACACATGCTTTGAAATTCACATAGTTAATTAATAATAGCTCATCACTTATTGGCTTCAAAATTAAAATAGACCTGATTAACTCTCTCTCTCTCTTTCTCTCTCTAATTCTATTACGTTATAACAGCTTTCGTCTAGTTTTATTTGCTGGTGTCAATTTCTCTTTCAAAATATTTAGAGGGACGGTTGCTATTTTGAAAGAGGGTAAGACTATATTTTTAGGTTTATTTTGAGTTGAACCCATATGCAATTGAAGTTAAACAACCAGGAACTGCATATGTTTGATTGATGTAGTAAATTAAATATCGAAACACAGACGGGTAAAACAGATTTAAGGAAGATGAGCCACTTTTTACCACTTCTCTTCAAGTACTTCAGCCACTGCAAACTAAGAGCCATTGGTGACAAGCCAAAAATGCATCAGCAGAAGAGTTTATTTGAGCAGGATGAAATTTTATGGTCCTTTTTGAATTGTCTTGAACATAAATTTTTCATTAGTCTGTCTGCATTTATTATTCTAACTATTAGTAAACATAGTTTCTGCTAAACAGACAATATTAAGAGTAATTCAAATATTATGGACCATAGTTGTAAACTGTATAATTGATTGTTTTGTACTCTAGTAGGAACATGATTTTTTGACGGACATCAGTGGGTGAAGACGTATTTATTCATTATATCTTTTTCTAAATGAAGTCTTCATATCAACCATAATGATAAGGTGCATTTGCATATATGATGGAAACAATTGAATGTGCCTCTACTGCTTTAGTCTTACTAGACTACTTGTGTAGTAGGTATTCCGAGTTGAGGATTTATTAAGACTCAACATTGATGATTTATGACCCCTATTTATTTTCCAATGATTTGAATGCTTGCTGAGGAATATGCCTTGCATCATCAGCATGGGTTATGATACAGTGGCGAACATGTGAGAGCCCAACTAGAAATTCCAGAGTGAAGGCAGTGTCGTTGAATGTCGAATTTCTTCTTCTAATATTACATAATTTTCTCTTATTATTTTATAGTACTGCGGTTACCTTGGGAAGAATTTATCACTTATTGATTTATTTTCCGACATGACAATTATAGTTGGAATTATGTTTTGTGTCCTCATTTTTGGATGAACGGTTAACAAATTTTTAGAAACTGTTAGTGAATATTCTGTGTTACATTACATGACTACTGAAATCCTTGGCTATGATTGAACATAGGAATAGGGTTTCCTGATATTTTCATTGAGTTGAGTTAGTATGAATAGATTCATGATCATTATTCTGTCAGGGCTTTGATACTTTGTTTAACCTACGTTGTAGCATGAGATGACTCGAAGAAATGCTTAGGTGCATGGTATTGAATGGAAAATGTACTCTTGTTCTCATAAGACTAGAGATCTTCATTATTCAAGTTATTCCCTTGAGCTCAAAGAAGATTCATTCTATGATTTTACTTTATGTAACCTTCCAGATTCACTCTCTGCTAAGTGGAACAAACTAAACAAAGTTGATTACTGAGTTTCTAAGATCATGCTATAGGATCCCACCCCCTCATCATGACATTGGAAAAATGCCTCTTGAGACTTGAGATTTTGAATGAACGGGGTTCTCATTGCCATACTCTTGTTTATAGAGTTACAGCACGAATTCATCTTTCTGGAGGTTGAGTCATGATTAACCCTTTTTCCTTTCACATCCTTAAGGATTCAAATCAAAGTAATGCTCCTAAAGAATAATATGTTCAGAAGTTTGCACCTTTTAACACTAATTGAAATTGACTGAGAGGAGAGGGTGACTCTAATAAAGTGCTTTGTCTAAAAGGATAAGACAAGACCAGAAGCACTCTCTTATTGGAAAAAAAGAGTAGGCATCTTATCTAGTTACTTATATTCCCAAGGGATGGGGTTGGGGATCTGTTGCCTTTTTTCCTTTTTTTGGTTTTCATACTTCAGATTTCTGGGCCCTAACTGTTTCTTCCTTTCTTATCAGGGCCCTCAATACGTATGCACTAATTTCTCGACATTTGTTTGTACGACCTGCAGTGGAATACAGTAAGTATTAAAGAGCTCCAGTTTTGCCTTTTTCATTTATGATAAATGTCATAACCTTCTTGGATCTTAGGACGAATGAAGCTTTTAGCAGTGATCAATTATTTCTTTTTTTTGAACTACTTACAGTCGAGAATTCACACACAGAGTGAAATCGGTATCTATGGCTAAATTTACTACACAAGAAGTTAGTGCTCTTCAGGGAGGAGGGAACGCGGTATAATATCTCTCTCTTTGATTGGTGATATTTATAACTTTTGTTATAAGCTTACTTCAATACTAATGTTTGAATCCTTATTGTTCCTAATAGAGTGCTAGAGTAATTTATTTGAAGGAATGGGATCCTCAACGTAATTCTCTCCCTGATGGCAGGTAAATTTAAAAAAAAAAAAAAAAAAAACCACGCCACTGCTTTCTCTTTAGAACATTGTCTCCTTTTGGATCAACTTATCTGATGTATGTGTTTCCCTCCCAGCAATATAGAGAGATTGCGTGATTTCATCAAGCATGTCTATGTGGATAGAAGATTTACTGGAGAGAGGAATGTAGAAAAGCCTCCAAGGGCAAAGATGGTATATATGGAACTCTTTTTATTACTTATTCACACTTACATGATGAATGCATAATCTATTTTGCACCCAAAAAAAAAGGAAATGTTCCATACTTGGTAAATATTAGCATCATGGAAAAATTATGGATCTTGTACACTATCTTTATAAATTTGCATTCTCCTATATAGGGAGAAGTCGAGGATTTTAATGGAAACAGGAGGGCAGATACCTATCAGGGTGGTTCACGAAGTCCACCTTACGACGATCGTCAGGGTGATAGGCCTAGTCCTGGTGGTAGAAGTCCAGCATATGATCAAGACACTCGACAAAGTAGTGATTATAGGAGAAGTCCTGCCCGTGCTGAAGTAGTTACTGACTGGGTACGAGAGGATAGATTTGGAAATGGGAGGAGGTCTGAAGACAGAAGTTCTGATGGAGGCTCCAGGCTTGAAGTTAGATCTCCTGATAGTCAAAGAGATTCAGACATGTCCAGTCCTCCTGTTGTCCGCCCTGTTAGAGATATATTAGGAGATAATGTATCTCCTCTTCGAGTTATTGAACCTCCAAAAGCTGCTGTTGGCAAGTCAACTGATAGTCGGGCACATACACAGGTTAAATAGTTTCCCCATATTGTTAAAATTATTTTGTTTGTTATTATTACTATTGTGATTTCTTCTTTTCTTTTATCCAATATGTCTTCTAACCAAATTTGAGGGGCTGCATTTTTTTTTTAAAATGATGTATACTGCACCTATTATTGTGAAGGCTTATATAATTAGTTTCTGGTACTCTTCTGCTTCAGCACTTATAACCATGTCGTCAATATACTTATTCCTAAACATCATTGCTCTTTACTACATTTACTTATTCTTACGAAATAATACAAGTGGCAACATATTTTTTTGCAGAGAACTGCATCCTCCAGTAGTTTGGCATCCTCAGATGCGAATCCATCTGAGATAAAAGTGGAGGCTTCATTTATTGATTTTGATGCTGTTTCTGAACCTCCAGTTACTGTGCAACAACCACAACAAGCAGCTGGGAATGCATCTACAATCCAACCGACTGCATCAAACAGCAATGACTGGGCAAATTTTGATGCAGTGCCTGTGGTGAAAACAAATGCAGCACCCTCAAATTCAGTGGAATCCTTGCTTTCAGGATTGTCTATTTCAGCGTCATCTGGTCCCTCTCCCCATGTGGATAATATATCTCTTTTTCAGCCGACTAGTTCGCCAGGCCCATCTTTTGGATCATCATTTGGAAATACTCAACCTCCACCTGTTGCTCCCACTGGTGGTTCTCCTGCTTCATCACTTGGGCAGTCACCATTAGCCAATTTTGGAGGAAGCTTTCTTACAAATACCCCTACTGGAGGACAGTGGCCGACGATGAACCCTCAACAACATTCTGTATTCCCTGGAGGTGTTGTCCCGCCTGTTTCTCAACAAGTTACTCCTGTTATTGGTGGATCTTCAAGCAACCAGGTATGCCATGTGTCTGTAATTTTGTTTCCTTCTATGTTTGATGTTCATGAGTAGTAATCGATACTTTCTTTCGGCTTATAATAGCCATGGAATCCACTTGCACCAAATGCCCATGGCCCTCCCAGTATACCTGTGCAAGTGGGTCAAGCAGAAAAGAATCCTGCCATTGAAACCTCTTCTGGATTTAAAACGGAATCAAAATTGGATGGTCAATATGGTGGAAGAACAGCATTGCCGGAAGATTTATTTACAATGAATTACTCTTATCCATCTGCAGTTTCACCTTGGTATTCTGGCTCTCAATATGTTGCTGCGGTCCCTATGCATTATAATGCACAAATGGTACTAAATTATTCCTTCTTTTTTTTCGCTTTTAAAATTAATGCTTCATGATTGGTGTTGCTGGTTCTAGCCAAATCATTTTCATGTTACCGAACTATGAGGTTGAGATTTAGTTGCTTTTATCATTCTAAATTTGAGAGTGTAATTGTATTGATTAACAATTATTTGTTAAGATGTACAGTAGACGCAGATAGCTATGTTATGTTCATGTGAAATAAACAAACCTTTAGATAATACAAAGGTTCAAGTAAAGATGTAAGGAAATATTTTGGGGGAGTAGAAGAAAGATAAAGTAGCTTTTTGTGTAGAAATGATTTTTAGAGAATAAAATACCTACTTACTATAGCTTTTTTTTTTTTTTTGGATGATGAGATGGGAACTGACATTACAAATGACTTTGAATGGTTTGTTTAAACACTATTCCAGTAACTATTGAGTGTACAAATAGTTTTAGATTTGTCAAATACCTATTCTACCATATGATGCCTGTAAATATTGGCTATCATGAGTACAATATATCTGTATAAAATTTCATCTGCATTGATAATTGATTCCATGCAATCATGTTCTCCTATTATAGGGTGTACCCAATTTCCAGGCAGTGTCAAGGTCGTCAAACCCTTTTGATGTTGGCAGTGAACCTTCTCCTGTCCAAGCAACAACAGTATGTTCCCTTCAAAATTATATTGGTCTATTCTCTGTTTTGTCATACTTCATTTCATCTTGATGTGAATGATCAACTTAATGTGTAATGTTAATGACCAAGATTTTAATGGACGAGAGAACTTTTATTACACATATAAGCTAGGGTCCCCTAAGTTAACCCAAAACCATGGCTAAAGGTGAAGGGTTGACCTCCATTTATATGCGCCATTCCACACTTTGTATTGAACCAACGTGAGATATCATAATTATTCATCCCCTTCGAATCGAACTTTCGTGGACGGCACACTCCGGGTGGCAACTCGCATACCAAGGTTCAATACTCTGGGTGGCAACCCCCCAGGCCCACATCCAGGGTGGCAAACCCAGGGCCCACCATCAGCATTTGTCCAGATTCGGCAAGTTGGACCAATTGTTAGGCATATGAGATAGGGAGCCCACTCTTAACCCAATTGGCCCCCACTTATATGTCCTTCCTCGCATGCGAAATCCATGTGGGATATCACAACATTTCATCCCCTCTTCAAATGTCCTAGGTCGACATACTCCGGGTGGCAATCTGTAGGCCCACCGCCAGTTTAGCCCCCTCCTAGAGGTTGATATATGTCACTTCACACTTTCATGTGATATCGACATGGGATATTTTAAAAACTTTTTTGGTATATTACTGCTAAAATACAATATTCTTTTCTTCATATAGTTTGTCAACTAATGAATTTTAATAGCATGATGTAATTGTGACTCGCAAATCACATTGGATTTGGACTTTTAATACCAATGCAAATTTTGCATCCGTGAGGGAATGAGACAAGTAATAGAAATATGCAAGATTTCAACCTTGGACTGGATTTCCTTGATTGGCATAACAACTTAAATATGTTCTATTTTTATTTTTCTTTTGAAAATGTGACGCATTTGAAATAATAGTTTTCATAGGTTTTTCAACATGATGTTATGTGGTTGAGGTGGTACCCAACCTCTTCATCTGAACCTTACCCCATGCTTACTTCCCAGTTTGTAAAAGGTTCGAAATTTGGGTGGAAAAAGGATTTGTGTAATTATCATAACAATAATATCACTTTAATATGGACTCAATTTATTTGGATCTTTTTACTGTTTGCAACATATCTTTTTTGCATCAAAATTTTGTAATACATTATTATGCTAGCTTGCTCTTTTCCTGCCCTAAATTCAAGTTATACTCTTTTGGTGTAGTATCCTTCTATAGCGTCGGTACAAGGTGCATTACCCAAAGCTGCTAACCAGCATGGGCAACTGCATACATCAAATTATGGGGCTCCTGCATATCATACCCAGTCGCTTCCTACTCAGATGCCATCATACGCACCAGCAATTCCTCCAAGTAAATGATTTTATCAATTTCTGTCAGTTTGTTGGAGCTGCATGATAAGTTGTGTTTACATTTTTTCAACATATGTCTAATCAATGAACAGGTTCATTCACTGCACAAGGAATAGTTGGTGGCACAGCACCTAGGTAATATAGTTTTAGCAGAAGTTTGCAATCTAACTTCCTATGTTCTAGTTTTGGAATGACTATTCACTCCCCCTTCCCAAATGATATTTTTAGAAATTTAAGAAATATTTTTAATCTTCCGATGTTTTGTTTTGTTTTTCTGATAACTAATCTAAACTTCATGGTTACTTTGTGTAGTCATCCCATTTAGTTATTTTATCTTCTATTTATAATGATATAAATCACTCATTGAAACTTTGGTCGTCTTCTAGGCCATCTGGTGTCAGTTTTGAGCAGTCTCCTTTTGCATCTCTTAACCCGAATCCTCAAGTACATGCCGCTCATTCTGCTTCAAATAACTTCACTTCCTCTAGTGGAAACCCATTTGGGTAAGATGAGGAACTGAAACAGGTTTTGTATGTGCACCATCTTGTTGCATCCTTTCAACTCCTATAGATGAGATTTTATGATTCTATTGAAAGTGAAGTGTACAATTTTTCCTCGGTGTAAACTCAAAAAGAATCAATCCACGAATCGGGACTTGGACTGTCTATAGTTGATTGAGGTCTTGTACATCCCGATGGATGTAGTGTGACGCCGTCTGTCTGCTGTGGCATGTTATATGAGTGATGCGGATTTTGCCATCTGCTCTCCAAAGATGTGTATTATAAGTTAAGTTTTTAGTATGTTTGTTGTGAGATTTATGTAGTCAAGAGAGACAATTCAGCAGATTGTAGGTGAGATTTGTGATATTATTTGGTCGAATAATTGATATCTTAATATTCTTTGGTTTAATAAAACTGCAGTCTGGATAATGGATATGATGGTCGCTTTTTTTTTTTTTTTTTTTTTAGTTCTTTGTTTCTTTATGGTGCAACTCTACAGTTATCTCAGGTTTTACTATACACAACCTTAGTTTGGAAATTGTGTACCACTCAAGTTAGGGCACTTCAAAACGTGTACGTACCTACCAAACAATGCAAAAGGTTGCAAGTATGACCACTCTTCTACTTCCCATATTAAGGGCAACCCAATAGATCCACAGTTTAATATTTTTAATTCATAAGGTATAATTGTTTTTCAATTCATAATTACGTAGGTTTCTTGTGGAATCGCTTATTCTGCAAATAATATACCTCTCATCGCAATCTGAACATGTAATCTTGGATATCTTCAAATGAGTCTTACATTCCACCAAGTTGATTAGGTATGAATTTTCTATTTCATAATGCTGTCCTGCTCCATGTTTCAAATCATGGATTATTTTATTAGAATACTATATCATAAAAGGATAATTAAACTCTTAGAACATTTAGGCCGTAAATCAGGAAATAAATTTTACAATGTAGGATTAATTTAAAGAATGAAATAGGAGATGAACACTGTCGTGTAATAAATGAACCCCGATTGCTCTAAGAAATCAGATAAAACATGACACCTTTTATTTTATTAAATCTACTTAATGTATATTAAAATAATCGGTATTAAAGAAAAGTTATATAATCGGTATTAAAGAAAAGGTTTTAATGCGTGAATATATAAAATGGTAAATATTATGTAAGACAGATTCACCCATACACACTGAAAAAAGAGCGGTAGTTTAATTAGTTGAAATAAGCGGTATTTATCATCTACCTCTTATTCGGTAATTTAATTACTTTGAATGATGGGTAAATTACCCAAACCTCGAATCCAAATTACTAAATAAACATGTGATTTGAAAAATTATCAATTATTCATTTTAAAAAATATTTTTTTTTAAAAAAAGTAAAATTTAAAAATACAATGTCAAATATACGGGGCTTGATGTCATTTCCGTCCTTCTTTATTTTAAGAAAAAAATATATTTTTATTAATGTTCAAATAAAAAAAAGTTAAAAGGGGATAATTAGTCATTTTTCAAACCACAGGATTTATTCGATAGTTTGGACAAACCTCGAGGGAATTTTGGTAATTTACCCTTGAATGATTTATCATTTATTGCTTATTTTATTCACTGTATTGTAGTATTTTTTTTATTTTCGTTCCTTAAAAAAGCATTAATTTTAATTCTTTTATTTAATTTTCTTAATTAAAATTCAAGATAAATACTCTTTAAATATCAAAATAAATAAAATATATTTTCTACTAAATAATTTAATTGAATAAATATTACTTTATTTTATTAGATATCACATTTTTAATAAAAAATTAATAATTTTTATCATCTTATAAATTTATTTAGGTACAAAATAGTTCAATCGAAATCATCACATTTTTTTTATTAGGAATCACTTTTTATTAAAAATATTATTACTTTCATCCTACTACGACCGGTTGATGAAACATTTTAATTGGACGATTATCACTTTTATATGATAAGTCATTACTTTTTATTTTAAATGTTATCATTTATTATCCTATTTATTTATTTTATGTATGAAATGAAATAGTTAATTGGTGGTTATCATTTTTTAAATTAAGTACCACTTTTATTACAAATGTAATATTTTTTTGTCATATTAATTTTTCATGAAATAATAATTATCACTTTTTCTTTATCAAGTAATGTATTACATTTTATTAAAAATATTATCACATTTTATTTGTTTTATAAATTCTTTATATATAAAATAATTTAAATAATTTATATCGTTTATCCTTAAATATGTATTACTTTTTAAATAATGTTATCATTTTACTTAAAATTATGTTGATACCATAATATAAATTATGTATTTTATCAAGTTAAAATAATATTAATAGTTATTATATTAATTTGACTATAATAATAATATTGATACAATAGTGTATATATTATATTAAAATGAAAATATAAAAATATGATAACTAACATGTTAGTGATTTATTATATTTTCAAAAAGTTATTTACGAAAGTACATTTCTAATATAGAAAGACAAATAAATAAATAAATAAATAAATAAATATATAAAATTAATTATCTTCTCTCTAATCAATATAGTCCGTGCATACCATCATAAAGGAAAAAGAAAACAAACATACAAACACACAAACATCAATGGACTTGTTGGACTCTGACGTCTTAATTAGGTTTCTTCGACAGCCTCTGATGTATGAGGCTCTAAATATCTATACTCTTCAAACATAATAATAACATAATAACTGAGGAGGCGCTTGATTAGGTGTTTGGTATTTCTACATAATAGATAATAGAAGTGTTAGGAGGTTGATTAGGTGATTGGTATGTGATACAAGTGTTAGGTATTATGGTATAGATATTCATTCCTATTAGGTTTAAATATAGATAAGGATTCAAAATCATTATAGGTTGAAAATTGATTTAAAAAAAAAATAGTAATATAGGTTGAAAATTGAATTAAAAAAAAAAGTAATACAGAGTATGTTGAAAGCTTTTGAACTAACAATTTTAATTATGCAGTGGTGGGTACATATTGTTGAACATCATTGCAATTGTGCTGCATTTATTCTAACATATTGCTGGAATTATTAATATTAATATTTGTTGAAATTATATATATATATATATATATATATATATATATTGGGTAGGTCTTGCGTAATGCTATAAAACATTATCACTTCCGCTATAAAATGTTATCACTTTTTATTTGTACTCTAAATTGTTCATGAAATAAAATTATCATTCTTTATTAATTTATTATCACTTTCCTTTATAAAAATTATCACTTTTTCGCGGTTTTGAGCTTACGTGATACACGCAAGTTTTTCCCTAACCATTATTTAAACAAACGTGGCATATAATATTTATTATAGCAAAATATAATTCGATATCACTTGTCAGATATTTTTAATTCGTATTTAGAAAAATATAGAAAAAGATACATATTTCAATTAAATTATATATATATATATGCACCCGGGTGCACCTAGAGATAGGGTGCACCTATATACAAATATAAACAAAAATATATACAATTAAGAGTAAAAGTGTATAAAATTTAATTGTTAATTTTTTAATGAAAAATTGTGTATAATATTGAATAAAATGTTATACACAAACATATGGATGTTAGTTTTTTTAATGAAAACTTAATGTGAAAAAAAGTATACAATTATTACAAAACACGTATATAAAATAAAATAACATATATACAAAATAGAATAAAAAAGCATACACATATTGATAAAAAATTTATTAATTTCCAAATTTTTTATATTAACTATTTTAAAATTTGATATAATTAAATGAGAGGGACTAGCATGGGACCGGTCCTACCAAATTATTGGTGGAACCGGATCCTGTTTGAGCGTTTGATACCTGTGGACATCAATCGGGTCTATAGATTCTCTCTTATCTCTTTCTTAGGCGTTAAATCACGCCAACGGACAACACCCCCAAATTGCTCTATCTCTCTCAACATCTTCACCGCCAATCGCTCCGACGCTACTCTGCCGGTTGGAGCAGTAGTTCGTCACTTCTTGGAGATGAGAGAATCGTTCTCCGATGCGCCAAAAATTGTGGGAGTATGAATCGGCATTGTATTGGGAAGAGAAAACAGTGATTCCTCAAAACCTGCAGCGGCGAATGAGGTGTGCAGTGCCTTAGTGAAGGTTTAGGTTTCAACATCGAGAAACCAAGCATCCGGGAGAAGGGAACAAAGTTGCTCCATCATCATAATATCGTAAGAAAGCGCTATTAATTTCTCCCTCAGAAACTACTCAAATCTAATGAGCGTTTAAAAATTATAGTCTGTACCTCTCTCTCTCACTGTTCGATTACAATAAGCGTTTAATTTCTCCATTAGAGACTCCATTTTACTATACCCCTCCCTCTCTCACTGTTCAATTTTTTCTATTGAAATTCAGTTAAGTTACGGTTTAATTGCGAATTGTACTGTCATTGTTTTTATAGGAAGAAAATGTGTGCAGGGAACTTACGAGAGAATTGGGTGATGAGTGAGTTATCGTTTTCAATGACGTGGAGCATGTGATGCTGAAAAGTATGCTGTTTTTTTACCCATTTAGTTATGCAACCTGGGTGGTGTATTAATTATGAAGTTCTTCATTGAACGTGGTGTTGTCTCTTTTGTTATTTACCTCTCCTTAGTCAACGTTGAATTTTGGGTTATTAATTTTTATTTTATTTCCCTTAGACTTCCTTTACTTGAAGTTCATTGTGTTAATTTGTTAAGTGAATGGATTTTCACCATAATCACTCAATAATTTGTTCAAACTGTGAAAGAATGATCAAATCTATATTTATCCAAAACTTTCTGTGGATTGAAGTGTGATTTAAGGTCTAATAACTAATCCTGCCATCCAGACCTTACTGGTTTTATAGCAACTTATATTTGGTTGAAAGAGTAACCTAAAATATGTTAATAAAAGAAAATAATATTTTATTATTTGAAATTGGAATATGAAATTAAAGAGTAATCCAAATTATTAAAAAGAGTAATCCAATTAATAGAAAAGAGTAGTCTAAAAGATGTTAACCAAATAAAACAATATTTATTTTCTAAAAATCCGAATATATAAAATAAAAGAGTAACTCAAATTATTAAAAAGAGTAACTCAATTAATAGAAAAGAATAACCTAAAAAATGTTAACCAAATAAAATAATATTTTATTTTCTGAAATTCGAATATGAAAATAAAGAGTAACCTAAATTATTAAAAAGAGTAATCCAATTAATAGAAAAGAGTAATCCAATTAATAGAAAAGAGTAACCTAAAAATGTTATTCAAATAGAACAATATTTATTTTCTAAAAATTCGAATATAAAATTAAAAAGTAACCCAAATTATTAAAAAGAGTAACTCAATTAATAGAAAAGAATAACCTAAAAAATATTAACCAAATAGAATAATATTTTATTTTCTGAAATTCGAATATGAAATTAAAGAGTAACTTAAATTATCAAAAAGAGTAACCCAATTAATAGAAAAGAGTAATATAAAAGATGTTAACCAAATAGAATAATATTTTATTTTCTGAAATCTGAATATGAAATTAAAGAGTAACCTAAATTATTAAAAAATATAACCCAATTAATAGAAAATAGTAACCTAAAAAAAGTAAATTATTATCAACCTACAACTAAAAAGACGTAAATAGATGATTATTCATACTTATAAGGTCCTTTGAATAAACATAGAGTATAGTATTACAAGGCTTAATTTTGTATTTCCAAATGAATTTGGAATTAAAGTGGAATCATTTCACAATAGCATCAAGATTCAAGACACATATTTCCTCCAACATAATTAAGATAAAATCTTCACCTTCTTCCCAAAAGGTAAACAAAAATACAGAAAAATAATAAAATTAAAAAAACAAGAGGATTATTGATCTGCTGAACGGTTGCATATGAGTAATTGAGTACCACTTTCTGAGCAAGTTATAATTACAACCTCCAACATGACTACCAACCATTCAAACATAGTGGAAACTGCTCTGTTTTATGTTTTTTTTGTTGTCCACTGTTCCCTTCCTTCCTTTAATATTCATCATAGCAAGCCAAGCTGCCTCCTCTTCATGGATCAGTTTCTTTTATTTCTTCCAAGCAACAACCTCGACTTCAATTTTACTGTTGTAAAATACAAGAATTTAAGCTATAAAGCCTTCAAAAATCTTCCTCCAAGGCAAAGTCAGGGTGTGTTTTGTACGTGAATGCATGTGCTAACCAATAATAAGGCGAACATGTGCGACCCGGAATATATGGCATTAATATAATATGAAGACAACTCATCGAAACACAAAAGCAATCACTAATTTGATTATTATGGTGGAGCCAATCCTACATATGATGGTTTAGGTAATGTACTAATGTACGGATCACATACTAGTAATCGACCGGTGATTGAGCCGTGCCGATCAGAACGAGGGAAATCGGTTGACATTGGGAAGTCATATGGCCACTTGTTGGTTGTTCTTAGTCGCATTTCTTGTAAAAATGTGTAAGAGTAAGAGACTCTATCATCAAGTAAATGCGTGATCAAATATAAAATTTATAGTAATATCGTCCCAAGGGAAAGTAAACTGAGGTTTGCATCCGAATTTTCCATTGATTTATGCTTTGTAAGGATGATAGTTTAAAGATTTTGTTATTTAAAACTATTACTTACGATTCTACTCAATTAACTAGAATCAAGACTAACAAAGTAAATGATCAAACAACAAGCAAATGATAAATGGAATGGATGTAGAATTTACTTGAGAAAAGAGCAAGGCTAATCATACTCATGGTTAAGACTGGAGCTAGATATGCAAAAGTTTTGATGGTAATTTTCATTAACTTGTGGATTAAAAGCAATCACAATTTTACCCCTAGTCCCTATGGCCAAGGCAACTAGGTTCTTGACTCTTTTACAAACCTAAACCTCCTAAGATTGGTCTTAATCTCAATTCCCTTAAGGTACTATGATCATAAGTTGGTTCTTTTCACTCAACTTCTTAAGTGTCCCTCTATGAATATTCCAAGCCTAAGGAGGGTATGACTTACCTCCCCTTATACTAACATGCATGCACATTTCAACATATGATTCAATTAAACATCAACTCGCAATATTGGAATGACCATCCTAATACTATGAATAGAGAATTTAATCACACAAGTATTGAATTGAAATATGATTGATATATCATAAAAGGAAATCCACAAATCAATTCAAATCATTACTCAAGTTCTACATATCTAACTCTTCGCCTCAACCATTCATATGATTAGCCCTACTATAGGACTAGCCACTAAACATGGTGATTAATTCAATACAAATCAAACTTTGCTTCATTTGAGCCATAATAAGAAGAAATTCAATAATTGGAAAGTAGATTGACTTTCCTTGCATGGAAAGATGAACTTTAAGCCAATTTTGGTATAATTGCGCAAGGTAAGCGTACCTTATCGTGTAGTTATTGACCCAGTTTAAATATCGATCAAAGGGATAGTTCAATCCGAGGTGTATCCAGATTCATTTTTAACCATGCTTTATAGGAGTGATCGGGTTTGTGAGTTGTAGAACGAAAAGACAAATTATCTACTCAAGTAGCAAGTAAACTAAATAACAACTAAATGAGATTGATGCAAGAGACAAATAACCAAGAATGAAAATGAAGTGAAATGTGAATATTCTAAAGAGGAGCAAGGCTAACCACATTTAAGATTAAGGGTATTAAATAGACTTGTTAGATTCAAATGACAATTATCAATGATAAATGGACTAGAAGCAATCACAAAGGTTCCCCTAATCCCTATGGCCAAGGTAATTAGGATCTAAACTCATTACAAGTTTTTAAGCAAAAGATTGTCCCTTACTCTCAATTCCCTCAAGGGTACTATGATTATAAGATTGGTTCTTCTCACTCAATTAATAACCTGCTTAGATCCATTAACTAAGTGTCCTCACATGAATGTTCTAAGTATGTAAAGATGCTACCACATACTTCATATACTAACATACACTATCCATACTATAACATGATTCAATCAAAACCCTAGTTACAATATTGGAATGGCCATCCTAACATCATAAATAGTGATTTCAATCACACACATCATAATACAAATAAAGTGAATCATAAATCATGTAGGAAATTCCATATATCATATCAAAATACCATTAAAATCCAACAAATCCAAAAAGCCCTGATCCATCTTGTGGCTAGCCTCACTAGAGGTCTAGCCAACAATAAACATTATGAAAACATCCATAAAATGCTTACATACATCCATTATTTCAAAACAAGTCAAAAATATTACAAATGTAAAGTAAAATATCTTCCCTTCTTGAGGTAGGTTGGATATCTTCCTTCACTTGTAAGATCCAAATCTCAATCCTCTATCCTCAATAGCTTGGTGATGAAAGAGTGAAGAAAATGGAGTTGATGGATAGTGAGATGGTGGATGGATGATGATGAAGGTGTAAAATGTAGAGAATAATGTGTGGTGTGTTCTTGGGACCTCCCCTTGCCAAAATCTGCTCCAAAAGTTGATGTTGGAGGTATTTATACCCCCAATACACCTGGAAATCGCATGAGGGTGAAAAAACGACTTTTGGCCAAAGTGCAAGAAAACACGGGCGTGTTTTCCTGCATCTGCCCGTGTTTTCTTGCAAAATTCCAGCGTTCTGCATATTTTTGCACTTGCAGGAAAACACGGGCACTACATAAAAACACGGGCGTGTTTTTATGTATTTTGGCCAATTTTCTATTTTCTTCAACTTTCTCCTTTCTTCATGCTTTTTATCACCGTTTATCTTCAAAATCACCTATTCAAAGACATGAAAATCATCATCATCACTTTCCCAAAAATACTATATACAAAAGATGCAAAAATTACGGAATAAGGTAACAAAAGACACATAAAAATAACACAAAATTTAGGTGAATTAGACAACAATCAACCCCCCAAACTTAAAGTGTTGCTCGTCCCCGAGCAACGAAAATAAAAGAACAAAGGAGTAACATTCACCTAGACTCACAAAACAAAACAACATGAGCTCCAACATATCCACAAGCAATTAGAGATCGCAAATCATGTTAGGAAACCTTACTAAACTAGAAATTAACACATGTGGAACTTAAAATGCTCAAGATGAAGAGGAAGCCACACAATTATATCCCTCAACCATAAGCCTCACGGATGTGCATAACACTCACTCTTGTGATATAAAAGGGTGATACCTCATTCAATTGATCATAGTCGAATCATCATAGGTTTGCAAGTGAACTCATGCTTGTTTGCCATTTTTAATGTCACACAAAGATCAAAAAGGACTTGTAATCAGGATGTAATGATGGCTCTTTGGTAGGATAGGTAAATATGGATAAAAGTGACTTTAATGCGTATTATGATCATAGAGAAGGCCTTCATGTGTTGTCTTCTTTCAATCTCCATCTTCTCTTTATTGCACTTTTTATCTTATCCATGTGTACCTCAAAACTTAAGATCTCTTGCTGAATTCTTATGAGAGCTTGATCATCAATGATGCATTTTTCTTAGAATCTCGCTTTTCTTTTGTTTTCAACTTTATATCCTTTTTCTTTTTCTTTCCCATTCATTCTCACTTACTAGTGCTTACTTTTGTTTTGCTTTCCTTCCTTTTTATTTCTTATACTCAACCTTTTGTTAACCTTCTTCTATAATCTCCACGCATCATAGGTTTTATGTATAGGCTCAAGTAGGATTATTAGGCTTGTAATGTGCTCATCAATAAAATAGGCTTTAAGGCTCAAATTTTGGCTAACAAGGGATAAATGTTCAAGGTAGGAAATTCATTTGGTTAGTGAATTATTAAATCAAACATGGCCTAGAATCATTTCTCAGTGCTTCATCAAAAGGCGTACTTGTGGAGTTCACGAGCAAATTCTAATTCATCTTCTAATGATCAATCCTCACATCAATGGAATTAAAACCGTATGAAATGCACGGTTTGAGGCTCAAATCTCACTAGGCTTTTGCTTATGGCCTTAGAATATTATTGAGTTTTATCCATCTTTATCTTGCGCAATTTAAGAACCTATATCTCAATTTCCTAGAGTAAAATGTCCTAACAAAATTTTTAATCACCATTGCAAACAAATATATCAAGGCTCAAGGGAGAACGACATAAAATAAAATAAATGAGCCAAATAAAATCTACCCTCCCCGACGATCAAACACAAACAAAGAACAACAACACATCAACAAAAAGCAAATACAAAGATTAAACATTCATAGCAAAGTTCAAATATCCCAAATCATCAAACATAAGCATCAAGTCTAACAACTATGAATGTAACAATCTAACAATAAAACCAAACAATCAAACAAGAGAGTATTAAGTCAAGTGCAACATCACAATCAAAGTTCATTAAAAGATAAAATAAAAGTAGAGAAGATTAGAAAACTCCAATCATGGAGAAGGTGAGTTGCTTGAATCTTCCGAGGGATATGGGGGGTAGTGTGGCGGAAACTGTGGTTCTTGAGGCGGTTGGAATGGAGCCCATGGTTGGAAAACTTGAGGGTCAGAAGTGTTGGCGCTTGGATCGTTTGGTTAACGTGACCCGTTAGGGATTCATACGTTTCTATCACAGCGGAAGCAATAAATCATAGAAATGATTACCGTTCACCAAGGTATGTTGATGAAGATTGATTCTCGCAGGTAGCCTGCGCAGTCCCACGAGAATGACAATAACTTCCTCGTCTGATGTCGGAATTGAATGATCTTTGTGGTCAGATGATCCTCTCTTCTGATCTTCTGCCGTATGTCCCAAGTCCGATCTCGACGTCGTGTGGGCGACGATCTACGAAACCTCCTCAATCTGCTCTCAACCCTCATCACACGTGAATAATTAGTTAGATTAGATTAGATTAGGGTTCCAGATAAGATGAGGTGACTTATATACATGGGCTACAGCAGGGACCAGGAGGAGAAATTGGGTTGGGCCTCAATTGGGCTTAAGTATCCAAGCTTAGCCCAAAGCTTATACTTAAGTCCAATAATAATAATATATTCCACTAAAATATTATTATTGCACTACCGTACCAATCCCAAAATTACGTTTTGGGCTCCTTCTTATTATGAGCTCGTTAGTCTCCCCATGTTTAAGATATACAATGTCCATTAATTAATTTAAGTTACTGACAACTCAATTAATTAATATCTCATCCAAGAGTAGTACCACTCAACCTCATTATCATGTCGGAATAAATTTCACCTGCAGGGTTTACATGATAATCCTTATGAGCTCCTCAAGGGGACATCATCAACCTATGACGGACACGGATTCCTTCTACAATCAACAGCACACCATAGAGACAGCACTATTTCCCAACTCATCAAGTTTGTTGATTTAATTACATGTAAATCTCACCCATTGATGAATCAAAGAAATACATACTGCCCTACGTGTCGAGATTATTGTATAGGGATTAAGAGCACGAACTTCCATAATAACTGAGATCAAGTTCTCCTATAAGTCAGTATAAGTCGAACGATCTCAAGCGATCCTGCTCAATACACACAAGTGCACTAATGTGATTCTATAGCCAAGACAAGCTAATACCAAACCACACTACAACCATCCCGATAGAGAGTCCCCGTCTATCTCGGTTGTGAGCATCTATTTATACTTTATAAGGAAACCGATAATATGATCTTCCGCGTGTTGTCGCACAACATATTATCTACAGTATAAAGTAAGTGGACTATTGCATCGAACATATAAATAAATTATAAGATGCAATCATTTGATCATATGATTCTCATTTCAAATTAATTGTTATAACATTGTTTATACAAAAAGCTAGACTTTTAGTATACAATCCAACAATCTCCCACTTATACTAAAAGACTATGCTGTCATGTCTTCTGCCATACATCTGATTTCCACACCCACTACACGACCATCAAAAGCTCTCGCCTTAAGGTCCTTGTAAATGGATTTACTAGGTTATCATCCGATGCAATCTAGGTGACAACAACCTTCCCCTCATCATACGATTTCTCGTAACAGGTGGTACTCGCGCTCCATGTGTTTAATTGCCTTATGGACTCGTGATTCCTTTAAGTTTGCAACTGCACCAATATCATTAATTTAAATTGTGATATTTTTGGGCAAACTTAGAAATACTTCAAAGTCCATCATGAAGTTTCTAGAGTCATATAGATACTTTGGCTGCCTTATAGGTTCCAATTTATCATCTTTCCATGATGGAGTCTGGAGTCCGAAATATATTTCTATATAACACTCCTCCATATTATAACTCTACTTCCTAAAATTAAATACATAACCTTGAGGTGGATTTACTGTCATCCCCATCTGATTTGAAAAATCCGAATCAACGTAACTCATAAGAAGCAGCGAATCTGTCCGGTAAGCCTACATATAATTTCTAGTCCTTTTCTGGTACATAAGTATATGTCTTACCACAATTCAACATTCTTATTTTGGGTTACCTTGATACCCACTGTTCATGCCATCGGCAAAATAGATATCCAATCTCGTGCATAGCATTCCTTAGATTAAGCTTCCTCATTTGCCGAAGCATAAGGAACCGCTTTCATCTTCTTTATCTACTTTTGTGTCACAAGACACATTCACTTAGATAAATTCACATGCTAAACGAGTAAGGATCGTATCATTATATGAAACTTGAGATAAGCATAACATCCTTTCTTGTGATCCGTATTACCGTGAACAAAAGGATATTTTTGCTCTTCTTAAGTCCTTCATCTCATACCGCTTTATCAACCATACCCATATGCCCGACAATACTCTTTCATTGTCTCCAATGAGCAAGATACTATCTACGTATAGTACAAGAAATACCACCACATTTCCATCACTCTTTTCAATACACAAGACCCATCCGATCATTGATTAGATCCATGTCACTGGATTACCTCATCAAAACGGATGTTTCATGATCTTGAAGCTTGCTTTAGTCCATGAATGGACACTTTTAAGCTTACTATCACAATGCTCTTAGCTTTTTGCAATGAATCACTCTGGTTGCTTCACATAGATGTTTCTCTTAAGACTTCCAATCAGGAAAGCTGTCTGGACATCTATTTGCTGTCCCTCATATTTCATATGAGTAGCAACAAATAAAAGAGTCCGGATCAACTTAGGCATAACTACCGGCGAATAGGTTTTCTCATAATCGAACCCTTTCTTTCTGAGTATACCTTTTCGCAACAAGCTTGCTTCCAAGGTTTTCACCTTATTCTATGATCCTCTTTTATTCTTGCATGCCCGTTTCCAATGGCTTTTATGCCATTTAGCGGTTCAACAAGCATCCAGACCTAATTTAAAATCCATCGATTCTATTTTAATATTCATTGCACTTTGCTAGGATTTGGCATTTCTAACTTGTAGTGCTTCGTCATATCCGTGGGTCCATTTCATGTTTGCGAGGGACCAAGTCTCACGACTTTCCCAAAACATGTATCTTACAGGTTGTCGAAGAATCCTCCCACTACGACAAGGCACTACACGCAATTGTATATCAGACGTGACACGCGTTGCAGTTTATCTTGTGGTATATCCTCTTGTACAATTGGTACTTATACTTTGTGTTTTTCCCTCTCACTTCCTTTAGAACAATTTATACATGGGTTTATGATTTAATACATAGTCTTTTTTCAAAAATCTAGTGTTTGTGTTAACAATCACCCTTCGATCTTTTGGACTAAATAAATCACCCTTCATTTTTCTAGGATATCCCACAAACAGACAAACATTCATACGAATTAATGTTTCTAGGGCATACCCATAAAATGAATTTAGTAATTCCAAATAATTCATCATCCATCTAATAATTTCCATAAGAGTGCTACACCTTCTATCTGCCACACCATTCAGCTGGGGTATGCCCGGTGTAAATAATTTGAGATTTAATCTCAACCTCTGATTAATAGCTCCTAACTATCCTAAGAGGTACTCGTAATGACAATTAAATCGTCATTACTTGATATATTTTCCATGACGCTTCACTGTACCAGCCTTGCAATTCTTGAATTAATCAAAGAACTTAGACATGCAGTGCATCAAATAAATATATCGGTATCTAGAATAATCATCGATTGACGAATATTCATATCCACCTCTCATTCGGAAAATCTTAGGACCACATAAATCATAATGAACTAATTCCAACATATATATCTTTGGTTCTGCACCTCCTTTGCCTTGAAAAAGCAATTAGTCATTTTTTACTCCCAAACAAGACTCGAAAGTCAGATAGTTTTCACTTCAGATAAACCTAAGGGTCTATCGGCTATCAACTTTTGAATCCTACTCAAGTAAAATGATCTAGTCTTAGATGCCAAATATATGTTTAGTTCATATCCGAAGGTATCTTTCTCTTACTAAGATTAGAAGATTCATTATTAATTACTATTTGTTGCATCTGTGGAATATACATGATTTAAGAGTATACAAATTGTTCACCAACGTACAATAACAGATTACAACTCTATCCTTCATTATAATGACCATGTCATTTAAATGAAATGGAGTATCCATCTATTAATGCATAGAAACTGAAATCAAATTCTTTCTATGAAAACGTACGTAAAATAATTTCTCATAATCAAACGTCTACTCATATCATTAGATAAATAGACAACTCCCACTGCAATAGCCACTACTCTTGTAGTTTTACCCATGTCATAACAATCTTATCCTCACTTAGTAATAAACATTTAGTGATTCCAGTATCTACACACTTCGTGTTAGTAAATGCTATCACTAATCATGTTTTAAACAACTAGTGAATAAGATATAAAACTTGTTCACATTATGATGAAAATGGCTTTCCTTTGCCACATGTTTTGCCAGAAATTTTCCACCATATACATCCTATTGTAATTCAGGTGGAACTTACTCAAAAACATCTAGGCAATTCACGAAGAATTAAATTGATCTAGGTTTCCCTTCAATTTATACTCCATGCTTTCCCAATTCATTCATCAAATTAAATCATGATCTTCTGCCTTTTAACGTACTCAAGTATCCGAAGAGTTACATGAGACCATCATATTTCTATGAACCTCTCATCTCTTCACTAGAGACTTTAATAGGCATCATGAGACGTCCCTTGTGAGAACACATATGTATTTTCTTAAGCAGTAAAATTCAAAACCAAGATTCTTTTCTAATCATCTAATTTGGACAAGTAAATATAATTTCTTTTAGTTAATAATAAGTGAGATAAAACTATTTGAAAATCAGAGAATCACAAATAAATATACCGATCAAATCTTCGAATTTTATCCTTTTATATTGATTCCCTCAAAACAATATAAAAATAAAATTCACCGACATCTCAAGCACCGTGAGTCTGCAAGCCACGATAGTGTGGACGTTTACAAACCCGAACATTTACAAGAGAAGGTTTTACCCATTAATTTCATTTGTCAACCTAACTTTATGACAAAATAATTAATAGTCGATTCCTCTTTAGCCATGCAAATAAAAGTAGTGACTCCGATGGGGAGGATACTTATTATTTACACCTAAGTGTACACCATTATTTGACCCCAAGTCCGCGGCCCAAGCTTATGTGCCTTACAGACGGAGAAGTACACACGCGCTCGGATAACTTCCTACAGTCATCAATTATAAGTCTGTACAGTGATCCGCACATGAACTCATCCGATAGGGAGGAAGGTCTATGCCAACGCGCAAGTTCATATGCATCACATTACAAACATAATTATTTAAAGAAGTCTGTCCCAGCAATCCATGAATAAACTCATCCGATGGGGAGGAAGGCTCTAATGCCGACGCGCAAGTTTATTCACATTGCTAACAAACCAATAATGGAGGCCGCAGGAATTTTTACCAATCCCCTCTCCCACTTAGTTATTCAACACCGAGGGTTTTTACATGCATATAATATTTAAAAATAAAATACGCAACCTAGCATGCTCATACTTCCAAATATATAACAATAATTGACCAATAAAACAATTATAACAGTTATATATAAGGAAATAAATTGCCAAAAATAAGTTGACTTGATCAACACTCCAACATACATGCATATAATATACCAAATATAATACGCAATCTAGCATGCTTCTATTTAAGGCAATAAATCATAGAGAATCATGTATACATATATAACAATAATCAATTAATAAATCAATTATAACAGTTATATAACAGCGAATTCGATTATTCGCCACCAATCACGAATGCGGACAACAGCGATGGGGATCGACCTCCCCGCAGCCTGCTCCACCACTCTGGCACCCTGCCCGATCATATTGTGAAGACTCACGCGGAACCTGATGCAGACCAGTCGAACTTGATGCAAACCCGCTCGAACCTGGTGCATAGTCGATCAAACCTGATGCAGACCAATCAAACCTGATGTGAATCCGCTCGAACCTGGTGCAGCATTGATCGAACCTGATGCAGACCAATCGAACCTGATGCAAATCCGCTCGAACCTAGTGCAGCATCGATCGAACCTGATGCAGACTAATCGAACCTGATGCAAATCCGTTCGAACCTGGTGCAGCATCGATCGAACTTGATGTAGACCAATCGAACCTGATGCAAATCCGTTCGAACCTGGTGCAACATCGATCGAACCTGATGCAGACCAATCGAACCTAATGCAAATCTGCTCGAACCTGGTGCAGCATCGATCGAACCTGATGCAGACCAATCGAACCTGATGCAAATCCGCTCGAACTGTCGTTCGTCCAAGGGCCTACTTGCACAGAACCAAGTTCAGCCCAACGCGCAACATCAAACTACACCAACTGTCGTTCAGGGTTCGCAACTGTAGGAACCTAGGAATCCAATCTCTACCGTCCAAAATCTACGCCTATGAGTTTTGAACATGATTTCCAAATTACAGGTCGATCCAACGGTTAATTTCTGAGAAACGGCTCTATTCCCTCGACTGCGCAGAACAGAATCGTCCAAAAACTGCTTCTGTTTTCGGTGTATTCCCGACAACACAAAGCTCCAAATACGATCTTCACCGTTCAGAATATACATCCCAAAATCTGAACATGCTGACCAAAACTCAGCCTGATCCGACGGTTGAAACTCCGGGTATTGCCTCTGCAATATCACTGCGCTGGATTTTCTCTCAATTTCTTCCTTCCATGTGAAATTGACGAACAGTTTTCGTCGTATCCTCTTACACACAACCATCAACGAACAGATATGATATAGGGTATATTTCACATAGGGATATTCATGATTTGCGTAGTAAAACCAAAACCCTACTCTAAACATGCGATCCTAATTTCGAAAAATTAATCACATAAACCCTAGCCTAACGTGTCACGCTTCACCACGAAACCGAAGCTCTGATACCAATTGTTTGTGCTTGGATCATTTGGTTAACGTGACCCATTAGGGATTCATACGTTTCTATCACAGCGGAAGTAATAAATCATAGAAACGATTACCGTTCACCAAGGTATGTTGATGAAGATTGATTCTCGCAGGTAGCCTGCGCAGTCCCACGAGAATGGCAGTAACTTCCTCGTCTGATGTCAGAATTGAATGATCTTTGTGGTCAGACGATCCTCTCTTCTGATCTTCTGCCGTATGTCCCAAGTCCGATCTCGACGTCGTGTGGGCGACGATCTACGAGACCTCCTCAATCTGCTCTCAACCCTCATCACACGTGAATAATCAGTTAGATTAGATTAGATTAGGGTTCCAGATAAGATGAGGTGACTTATATACATGGGCTACAGCAGGGACCAGGAGGAGAAATTGGGTTGGGCCTCTATTGGGATTAAGTATCCAAGCTTAACCCAAAGCTTATACTTAAGTCCAATAATAATAATAATATATTCCACTAAAATATTATTATTGCACTACCGTACCAATCCCAAAATTACATTTTGGGGTCCTTCTTATTATGAGCCCGTTAGTCTCCCCATGTTTAAGATATACAATGTCCATTAATTAATTTAAGTTACTGACAACTCAATTAATTAATATCTCATCCAAGAGTAGTACCACTCAATCTCATATCATGTCAGAATAAATTCCACCTGCAGGGTTTACATGATAATCCTTATGAGCTCCTCAAGGGGACATCATCAACCTATGACGGACACGAATTCCTTCTACAATCAACATCACACCATAGAGACAGCACTATTTCCCAACTCATCGAGTTTGTTGATTTAATTACATGTAAATCTCACCCATTGATGAATCAAAGAAATACATACTGCCCTATGTGTCAAGGTTATTGTATAGGGATTAAGAGCACGAACTTCCATAATAACTGAGATCAAGTTCTCCTATAAGTCAGTATAAGTCGAACGATCTCAAGCGGTCCTGCTCAATACACACAAGTGCACTAATGTGATTCTATAGCCAAGACAAGCTAATACCAAACCACACTACAACCATCCCGATAGAAAGTCCCCGTCTATCTCGGTTGTGAGCATCTGTTTATACTTTATAAGAAAACCGATAATATGATCTTCCGCGTGTTGTCGCAAAACATATTATCTATAGTATAAAGTAAGTGGACTATTGCATCGAACATATAAATAAATTATAAGATGCAATCATTTGATCATATGATTCTCATTTCAAATTAATTATTATAACATTGTTTATACAAAAAGCTAAACTTTTAGTATACAATCCAACAAGAAGGATTGTGTAGATTGTAAAAGTATGTCATCATCCTCTCAACATTCTCCTGACTCCTCCCAATATTGTTGACCGTGTGCTCCACCATGTCTCCACGCTCTCTAGAGTATCTAGCTTCTCTCACAAGCCATTGTTGATCTCGTTGTATTTCAGCCACTGTTCCTCTCAATTCACCTCACTCTTCTCTAGTAATTCCTCCTCCTCCTGCTCCAGTGCTAGGTCCTGCTCCTTCATCACCTTCCTCAAACTCAGGCTCCCGAGTCATCTCATCTCTAGGAACTTCCCTGTGCATCAACTCAATCTGATGACTAGCCTTGAACTCATTCACTTTAGCTGTATGGCTTTTGCTAAGTAGAGTGATGTTCTTCTTTTGCCTAGTTGGATATATCTTTGTCAATTCTACATTTGGTACAGGAAAGATCTCTTTTTGACGGAGTACGAACACCCAATCTTTACCAATTTCTTCCAAAATTCTCATTTTCTTCATTTCTTCCAGCCCAAGATTGGGCCCATCCAAGGGTATCAATCCAGAAAGATCTTTTCCCATCCCTCGAGCAAGCAATGTAATCAAACCTCCCTCCGCAATCACTTGAGGGTGCTTTCTCTTAGCATTCCTAAAAACATTCGGGATCCAGTATCCCGCAGCATTGAACACTTTACCCTCGAGGAAGCATTTGATCACATACAACTCGTGTGCCCCAATGGTTGCCTCTGCTTTAGCAAAAATGGTATTCGACAATATCTTTTCGAGATAGCGGAGGGCTGGATTTCTCATACTTGAAGCTTTGGATGATGAGGAATTGTACTTCAGTTGCTTACCTTTCTCCTCTCGAAGAGTCAACATTCCCCAGAAATCTTGTCTTTTCCAATTCCCTTTATCCTGGAAATCTTTGACGTTTTGAAGAAATGGGCATCCCAAGAATTCGTTCACAACGTGAGTCTCCATCTTTAGTTTTTCGTTCATCATTTGAAAAGTGATCTCTTGTGGAAAAGACGTCCTTGGGAAATTTTTTACTGTGAGTGAACACATGAACTCCAATGTTAGTCCCACATAGGTTTCGGACCTATTCCCTAAGAACTCACTCATTCCAACTCTCTCAAACATCCCCTCAATGTCTCGAGTAATTCCCAACACTTCCATTGCCTCTGGATCAGCATACCTTGTTTTAATGACTTTGGGGGCCAACTTGTTCCATTTCAAGCACATATCCCACCATTCCTCTCCAAAATCTACCCCAAAGTTATCCGGATGCAATCTTATAATCCTTAATTGATGATTAATTTCTCTAAACTTTTCATTTGTTAACACTTCTTCAACATTGTCCAACTGCTCATCTTCATCATGATCCTACATAATCAACAAGAAGTGTTATCTCAAGTAAGAAGTATTGATTAGTCACACTTGAATATTCTACATGTGCACCTTTAATTATTTTAGAAAAATTTTCAATTCTTATTCAGGCATACTCAACAATGCACCAATCATGTCTCTTTCTAGATCATTGTAAGCTATCTCATGCTTCTTAAATCATATGAATACAACTTCTCATGTATTTCATAGCTTACACAACTAATGACAATTATGAACATGTATAATTAAGCACTTTAAACCTCAAAAGTTGAAAAATTTTCTAAGTGGCATTTCAACAAACACTTAGTCGGCAAGAATTTTCAAAGTACAATTTTTCACACATTTCTTGAACAATCATCCCAAAATTTCTCATCACACGGTCTAAACATGTAGAATATCCATCAAATATATCAATTTCATCATTCAACACTTCTTACTACACAAAATTTCAAAATCCTCTTCTCTTTCAACAACTCTCCTCATACAAATAGAACTCAATCCCTTCCTAATTTCACATTCAAGGTTTCAAATAACAAAACTTCTCTACATTGTCATGCTTATTAGTATTCAGAATCGAAAATCCAAACATTTCTTACACATAAACCCTAGAAATTTAACTTCAAAGGAATTAGGGAGAAGTGGAAAAATACTTACCATTTTCACTTAATAAGTGAGAAGAGAGCGAAGAGAGAATTCCGGTGGTTTCCGGCGGCCGGAGGCGGTGGGAAGTGGGGGCAGGGAGCCGGGTGTGTGTGAGGAGTGAAATGAGGAAGAATGAGTGGAGAAAGAAGAAAGGGGAAGAAAAGGGCAGAGAGCCCGCAATTTGCATGAAAACACGGGCGTGTTTTTATGCACATGCCCGTGTTTTTCTGCAAATTTCCGGTTCGACTTACCTGGACCCGATTTTTTTTTCGGTTCAGCTTCATAAAAACACGGGCGTGTTTTTATGCTTCCGTCCGTGTTTTTCTGCCAAATTCCAGCTCTCTGGAAATTTTTCTTCTTTTCCATACTTAGCCAATTTCTTTGCTTTTTTCACCTTCCCTTCCATACTTAGCCAAATTTCCTCACTATTTCTTACCTTACCATACTTTCACCAAGCACATACTCATATGATTTAAGCTCAACTCCAATATAAATAATGAAGCATAACTCAATACTCTCGTGAAAAATCAAATAACAAGATCACAAAAAGAACAAACAACAACCACAAATAATCAACAAAAACAACAAGAACACAACAAATTAACAAACACAAATGCACTCCAATGGATTCAACCAACAAACACATACAAGTTACGCTACGACACATCCTCCCAAACTTAAATCTTGATAGAGGAAATAATTAAGTTTGTGAAAGTAGTGAAACTTATCCTTGACGCATCCAACGTAGCGCTTCTCGTAATCCATTCTTCATTCCATCCACTAGAGTGTAAACCTACACCACCAAAACACGAACAACACATGAAAACAACAATAAAAGAAAATCCTACTATACTACTAATCAAAATGAGTTTAAGAGTGAAGAGTATCCACATACACTATCTCCTTTTGAGAAGGAGATAGGTAATGTTTAACCCGATGCCCATTAACTACAAACTCATTATTTGGCCCTTTGAGTTTCAATATATGTCCTCCGATGACCTCCAACACCTCAAATGGGCCCATCCATTTCGACTTAAGCTTTCCCGGGAACAACTTCAATCTTGAATTAAACACTAGCACCTTATCCCCGGGGGCAAATGTCTTTTCTTTAATCTTGGCATCGTGCCACTTTTTCACCTTCTCTTTATAAATGGTGGAGTTTTCGTATGCTCTTTCACGAAATTCTTCCAACTCTACCATTTTTAGCAACCTTTCTTGTCCGGCCTCCCCTTCATTCATGTTGAGCCTCTTGATTTCCCATAACGCCCGATGCTCCAACTCAACGGGGAGGTGACAAGCCTTCCCATACACCAACTGATACGGAGAAACACCAAGAATAGTTTTGAAAGCCGTCCTATATGCCCATAAGGCATCATCAAGCTTTTCCGCCCAATCTTTCCTTCCCCCATTGATCGTCTTTTCCAACACTAACTTGATTTGGCGGTTTGATACCTCCGCCAAACCATTTGCTTGGGGATAGTAGGAGTGGCTATCCGGTGTTTAACTCTGTATTTCTTCAAGAGTCCTTCCATCAATTTGTTCACGAAGTGTGAACCCCCATCACTTACCAAAGCTCTTGGGACTCCAAATCGACTAAAGATGTTCTTTTTCAAGAATTTTTGCACTACAAATGCATCATTAGTCTTGGTGGGGATCGCTTCCACCCACTTGGATACGTAGTCCACCGCCAACAATATGTATAAATACCCTTGAGACGAAGGAAACGGCCCCATAAAATCAATGCCCCAAACATCAAAAATCTCCACTTCAATTCCTAATCCCATGGGCATTTCATCTCTTTTACCTATTCCTCCAACCCTTTGGCACCTATCACATTTTTCAACAAATTTCTTGGCGTCTCCAAACAAAGTGGGCCAAACAAAACCCGATTGAAGAACTTTTGCTCCCGTCTTGTGATGGCTAAAGTGCCCACCACAAGGAGATGAATGGCAAAGCTCTAAAATCCCCTCAATTTCTTCATTGGCGACGCACCTTCTAATGACTCCATCCGCACAAATTTTAAATAAGAAGGGCTCATCTCACACATATTTCTTCACCTCAACATAGAATCTCTTCACTTTGTACTCATTAAGAAGTGTGGGCTTAATTCCGCATGCAAGATAGTTGACATAGTCGGCGTACCAAGGAGGCGAGCTTATCATTAGAGCACACACTTGTTCAACCTCCACCTTAAGGATTTCCTCGTCCGGGAACACATCACTAATTGGAGTCAAATCTTCATCCCCCTCTTCTCTTTCTAGCCTAGATAAGTGATCGGCTATCACATTTTCAACCCCTTTCTTATCTTTGATCTCCACATCGAACTCTTAAAGAAGCAATACCCACCTAATCAATCTTAGCTTCGCGTCCTTTTTGTTCATTAGATACTTGATGGCCGCATGATCCGTGAATACTATAGTTCGTGTGCCAACTAAGTAGGGGCGAAACTTCTCAAAGGCGTAGACAACCGCTAAAAACTCCTTTTCGGTGGTTGTATAGTTGACTTGGCACGAATTCAATATTTTTGAGGCATAATATATAGCCCTAAACTTCTTCTCCTTTGTTTGCCCAAGTGCAACTCCGATGGCTTGATCACTCGCATCGCAATGCAACTCAAAGTGCATACTCCAATCCGGAGCTACAAGGATGGGGGATGAGATTAAAGCTTCCTTTAGTACCTGAAAAGAAGAAAGACACTCTTCATCAAACTTAAATGTACTTTCCTTTTCAAGAAGCTTACAAAGAGGTTTGACAATTTTTGAAAAATCTTTAATAAAGCGGCGATAGAATCTCGCATGGCCTAAGAACGATCGAACTCCTTTCTCACTGGTAGGAAGAGGAAGACGTTCTATGGCTATGACCTTTGCTCTATCTACCCTCAAACCATGCTCTGATATGTGGTGCCCAAGCACAATTCCATCAGTGACCATAAAATGGCACTTTTCCCAGTTAAGTACAAGGTTTGTTTCCTCACAACGCTGCAACACAATAGACAAGTTAGTTAAGCACAAGTCATATGACGATCCATAAATGGAGAAATCATCCATAAAAACCTCCATGATGTTCTCAATTAATCCACCGAAAATGGCCATCATACAACGTTGAAACGTGACTTTCAAGTCTTTAATGGACCAACCTATGGAAGATTGGTGCTCTCTCAAGACTCTCAACAATTTCTCCAATTCCAAATCATTCAAAGATGAGAATACGATTACTGGATAGGTTTCATTCTCTCCCAAGTATGCATACTTTAAGTGATCCGGTAAAGGCTTTAGCTCCACCTTTTTCTCAACTTTTTCCTCTTCTTTGGGCCCATCATCAAGCTTCTTTTCAAGTGCTTCTCTTGCTTCTTCCGATGTAAGTTCACTACATGAATTTAAATAATGAAAATTATCAATTATCTCATCATCATCAAAGCAACAAGAAGAGTTAGAAAAATCAAGAGAGTAAGAATTGCTCATTATTGATTCCAAAGGATCCTTGGAATGGAAGCAATGTAGATGTTCTTCAACAATATCATTCAACACTTCAATTCGCCTACATTCTCCTTCCCCACTAGGATACCTCATAGCTTCCTTCAACGAGAAGATCACTTTTTCTTCATTAACTCTAATGGTTAACTCCCCCTTCTCCACATCAATCGAAGCCTTCCCCGTGGCTAAAAATGGACGTCCAAAGATTAATGGAACATTTGAATCTTCGTCCATATCTAACACCACAAAGTCAACGGAAAACACAAATTTGGCAACCTTTACCAATACATCCTCCACAATCCCTTTCGGATATGTCATAGATCTATCGGCCAATTGAAGGGTGACCGATGTAGGTTTTACTTCTCCAATACCCAACTTCTTGAAGATTGATAGAGGCATCAAGTTGATGCTTGCCCCCAAATCATATAGAGCCTTGTAGCTTTCATGTTTGCCCATCTCACACGGGATGGTAAAACTTCCTGTATCTTTCAACTTGGGAGGGAGCTTCTTTTGCAAGATGGCGCTACACTCCTCCGTGAGGTTCACCGTTTCATGATCACCCAAGCTCCTCTTCTTTGCCAAGATATCCTTCAAGAATTTTGCATAGTTGGGCATTTGTAGAAGTGCATCCGCGAAGGGGATGTTGATGTGTATCTTTTTCAACATATCCACAAATTTAGCAAATTTCTCATCCAATCCTTTCTTCAAACATCTTTGTGGAAATGGGATGGCTACGGGTAACTTGGGAATTTCCCATTCATCTCTTTCAAACCCTTCTTCTTTCTCTTTTCTCTTTGCTTCCTTGCACTTTTCCCATTTCATAGGAGATTTCGCTTCCTCTTTGTCAAATGGAGGGATCGCTTCATCATTTTTAGCATCATGAGTCTCTTTCTCTTTCCCTTTTTCAACCTCAACTACCATAGGCTCTTGTTCACAATCTACCTCATCATCTTCTTTTGGCATCGGAGGCTCATCATATTTTATTCCACTTCTAAGCACGATAGCCTTGCATTGCTCCTTAGGATTGGTAACGGTAGTAGACGGAAACTTCCCTTGTTGATGAACATCCCCCTTTTCACTTGCAATTTGACTCAATTGTGTCTCTAGTGCTTTAAACCTTCTATCATTCACTTCATCCTTTTGCCTTCTCTCTTTCCTATCTTACTTAATAAATTCAAACATTTTGCTCAATTGATCCTCAACTGTAGGCTTTCCTTCATTGTTTTGAGCCTTAGCTCCCGGATTGATCCCCGGTGGAAGTGTAAGAGCATTACTTTGATTTCTATATGACAAGTTATCAAACCTCCGAGGTTGTTGGAAATTTCCACCAAAATTCCCTTGACCAAATCCTCCTTGCCTAGGTGGGTATCCTCCTCCTTGGTGCCCAAAATTCCCTCCATAGTTTTCTTGAAAGTTCCTTCATTGCATGAAGGTGACTTTCTCAAGTGACATCTCGGGTTGGAACCAATTCTCTTGACCTCCCATACTAGATGAAGATCCTTGTTGAGGCATTTGGATAGGCAATTTACTCATTAAGCTTTGAGTAGGTTGATTCATCATAGGCAAAGAACTTGGAGATAATTGCATATTGACATTCATTCTCTTAAGTATCTCCGTGATTGCTTTTTCCGTCACATCTTCCTTCGGTGCTTCCACTTGTTTTACTTGTTGCATGCAAATCTCCTCCATCTTAGCTATTCTTTCCATCTCATAACTTCCCGCTACACGATTCATAGGCCACTGTCCCGAATTTAAAGCAATCTCCTCACATATAGCCATGGCTCGTTCCGGTGTTTGCCCCAAAATAGAACCCCCTGTGGATGCATCAAGTAGAATCCTCAAATTCCCATCTAATCCCACATAGAAAAATCCAATTTGTTGATCGAGAGGAAACCCATGTCGAGGACATTGTCTCAACATATCTCGGAATCGATCTCATGCCTCACTAAATGTCTCCATTGGCATTTGCTTGAATTGTATGATCAAGCTTTTCAAGTGTAGCATCTTAGATGGTAGGAAGTATTTGTTCAAGAACCTTTGGGCCAGATCATTCCATGTATTACACGCTCCCCTAGGGATTGTGTTATACCAAGCTCGTGCACGATCACGGAGAGAGAAAGAGAAAAGCCTCATCTTCACAATATCATCACTCACTCCGTTGATCTTAATGGTGTTGGCTACCTCCACAAATTGAGACAAATGAGCATTTAGGTCTTCCGTTGCACCGCCCCCAAATTGATTTGCTTGGACCATATTAATCAACCCCGTTTTGATCTCAAAGTTGTTGACATTCAATGGCGGCCCCATAGCATAATTTTCCACTTGTGGTTGGAAATGATCTCTAATATTCATGCCTCCATGATGTCCTTGAACTTGAGGTTGTTGCACCACCGGAGGAACTTGTGGAATATTTCTAGCCTCTTGTTGTGCTAGCAATTGTTGGATAATGGCTTGCAACTGTTAATTGTGTAAGTGCACCTGGTGGAAATTTGCTTGTTGCATAAGCTCCGGATTCACTTGAACACCTTGAGCATTTTTCGCACCATGATGGATATTTTTTCCATTCCTTTCTTCATCAACACCATTGCCATTAGCTCCTTGATCCATTTCGTCCTCCTTTGAATATAACAACTCTCTTCTTCTTCTTCGTAAGGTGGCCTCTAACTCCAAATCCAAAGGCTCGATAGAATGAGACCTGGAACGAGTGTGCATACACCTACAAGATTTACCAAGTTAGATCACACAACAACCAAATTAAAAAAAAAAACAAATAAAAAGAAAGCAAGTAAAAGTACTCCTAGCAAAGCTAATTAAACGCGAACTCGTTACTCTCAAGATTTAACTCTCCCCAAGCAACGGCGCCATGAACTTTAAGCCAATTTCGGTATAATTGCGCAAGGTAAGCGTGCCTTATCTGTAGTTATTGACCCAGTTTAAATATCGATCAAAGGGAGAGTTCAATCCGAGGTGTATCCGGATTCGTTTTTAACCATGCTTTATAGGAGTGATCGGGTTTGTGAGTTGTAGAACGAAAAGACAAATTATCTACTCAAGTAGCAAGTAAACTAAATAACAACTAAATGAGATTGATGCAAGAGACAAATAACCAAGAATGAAAATGAAGTGAAAGGTGAATATTCTAAAGAGGAGCAAGGCTAACCACATTCAAGATAAGGGTATTAAATAGACTTATTAGATTCAAATGACAATTATCAATTATAAATGGACTAGAAGCAATCACAAAGGTTCCCCTAATCTCTATGGCCAAGGTAATTAAGATCTAAACTCATTACAAGTTTTTAAGCACAAAAGATTGTCCCTTACTCTCAATTCCCTCAAGGGTACTATGATTATAAGATTGATTCTTCTCACTCAATTAATAACCTGCTTAGATCCATTAACTAAGTGTCCTCAAATGAATGTTCTAAGTATGTAAAGATGCTACCACATACTTCATATACTAACATACACTATCCATACTATAACATGATTCAATCAAAACCCTAGTTACAATATCGGAATGGCCATCCTAACATCGTAAATAGTGATTTCAATCACACACATCATAATACAAATAAAGTGAATCATAAATCATGTAGGAAATTCCATATATCATATCAAAATACCATTAAAATCCAACAAATCCAAAAAGCCCTAATCCATCTTGTGGCTAGCCTCACTAGAGGTCTAGCCAACAATAAACATTATGAAAACATCCATAAAATGCTTACATACATCCATTGTTTCAAAACAAGTCAAAAATATTACAAATGAAAAGTAAAATATCTTCCCTTCTTGAGGTAGGTTGGATATCTTCCTTCACTTGCAAGATCCAAATCTCAATCCTCTATCCTCAATAGCTTGGTGATGAAAGAGTGAAGAAGATGGAGTTGATGGATGGTGAGATGGTGGATGGATGATGATGAAGGTGTAAAATGTAGAGAATAGTGTGTGTGGTGTGTTCTTGGGACCTCCCCTTGCCAAAATCTGCTCCAAAAGTTGATGTTGGGGGTATTTATACCCCCAATACACCTGAAAATCGCATGAGGGTGAAAAAACGACTTTTGGCCAAAGTGCAAGAAAACACGGGCGTGTTTTCCTGCATCTGCCCGTGTTTTCTTGTAAAATTCCAGCGTTCTGCATATTTTTGCACTTGCAGGAAAACACGGGCACTACATAAAAACACGGGCGTGTTTTTATGTATTTTGGTCAATTTTCTATTTTCTTCAACTTTCTCCTTTCTTCATGCTTTTTATCACCGTTTATCTTCAAAATCACCTATTCAAAGACATGAAAATCATCATCATCACTTTCCCAAAAATACTATATACAAAAGATGCAAAAATTACGGAATAAGGTAACAAAAGACACATAAAAACGACACAAAATCTAGGTGAATTAGACGACAATCAAAAGACCTCTCCTCCTCTTCAATGTATCAAACTCTTCAATCCTTGATGCTTCAATCTTCTCAAATGGTGGAAGGATGAATGGAATGATGGATTTATGGAGTGAAAGTGGAGATCAAAATGGAATTTGGATGGATCTAGATAGTAGAAATGGATTATGGATCTAGTGTGTAAGGAAATATGGTGTTTTAGTGTGTGTAACTGCTCTCAATCTGATCTCCTCTTCAAAAATTCACACAAGTCATCCTTTTATATCATTAATGGACCTTCTAGAAGCATCCGAAACTTTCTCAAAACTGCACAGATTTTTGCACCTACACGGCCCGTGCAGCAACGCACGGCCGTGTAGGGCACACCTACTTCGGCGTGTTGTGCGTACTTCCGAACACGGCTCGAGTTGCAGTACACGGCCTTTGTAATGGCCATGCAGCGTTTTCTGATGTAAGTACACAGTTTCTTCTTACAGGGCCGTGCTCCGCACACGGAGCATGCAACAACGCACGGCCATCCTCCTGGGCTAGCAGTGATTTCTGATGACAATACACGACACTTATTATAGGGCTGTGTTCCGCACATGGCCCGTGTACAAGCAGGCTATGTCCTACCGACTCCGTTTCGCTCCCGACTCCGTTTCTGTCTATTTCTTGACCTGTTTATTGTTATGTTTAACGTATAATAAAAATTAAAAATTTTGTTAATATGTCTATACATATATAAAAACAAACTTAAACTTCTACTCTTGTTTTCAATTTTACTCTATTTAGAAATAATTCAATTTTAATCTTGACCGTCCAAATAATATTTTTGATTTCAATAATAAAATCTAATATAATTATACTAATAATAATGTATTTTGTTATTTAAATTTTACTTTTTTATTTAACAATATAAATTTGATAAATATAAGAGATATTTTTGACATATTTAACTAATTTTTATTAATATATACTTAATTTAAATTAATATATCATCAATATTCATATATTATAAATTAATTTAATATACATAGGACATATGATTTTCCTTTGCTTTCCATCAATCATAAGATTTAATTATACTAATAATGGATTTTTTTATTATTTAAATTTTACTTTTTTATTGATTTAATTTAACAATATAAATTAAATTAATTTTTAATCAATATATGTTTAATTTCAATTAATATAGTATCAATTTTATTTTCATTAGAATCGTCTCTATAAATATTTGTTTTCAATCACGGTCGTTCATTCATTAAAATCATTATATATAAATCTTTTCAACCTAATCAAATTCTTACTTTCTCCCTTTTTTTCTCTCTCTTTAATGTTTTTTTCTTTTTCTTTTTTTTACAGATTCTACTTTCATATTATTTATAATAACTCTAATTTATTTTATCTTCTTTTATACTTTTAATCATTCTCTTTAAAGTTATCATTATACTTTCTAATTTTTTGTTATCTTTTTTTTCCTCTTCGATTTGTGTTTTTTTTTAATTATTCTATAAACCTTAGTTTATAATTCTATTTATTTTATCTTCTTTTATACTTTTAATTATTTTTAGGTTCAATCATTCTCATATTTGATCTTATTGGTAAGTCCAATAAAGTATCATTCTTTTTTTTTTGTTGGTCTATCTTTTTTTTTCCTACAAATAATATTTTTGATTATAATAATAAAATTTAATATAATTATACTACTAATAATGTATTTTGTTATTTAAATTTTACTTTTTTATTTAACAATATAAATTTGATAAATATAAAAGATATTTTTGGCATATTTAACTAATTTTATTAATATATAGTTAATTTAAATTAATATATCATCAATATTCATGTAATTTAATTTAATTTAATATGCTTAGGACATATCATTTTCCTTTGTTTTCCATCAATCATAAAATTTAATTATACTAATAATGAATTTATTTTATTATTTAAATTTTACTTTTTTGTTGATTTAATTTAACAATATAAATTAAATTAATTTTTAATCAATATATGTTTAATTTCAATTAATATAGTATCAATTTTATTTTTATTAGAATCATCTCTATAAGTATTTGCTTTCAATCATGGTCGTTCATTCATTAAAATCATTATATATAAATCTTTTCAACCTAATCAAATTCTTACTTTCTCCCTTTTTTTTCACTCTCTTTAATATTTTTTTTTCTTCTCTTTTACAAATTCTACTTTCATATTATTTATAATCAACTCTAATTTATTTTTTCTATTATAATTTATTTGATCTTATTTTCATGTTCAATCATTCTCCTAAAGGTATCATTATACTTTTTAATTTTGTTATCTTATTCTTTTTCTCTTCGATTTTTTTATTTTTTTTAATAATTCTATAAATCTTATTTTTATAATTTAATTTATTTTATCTTTTTTATACTTACTTTTATTTGATATTATATTTTGGTTCAATCATTCTCATATTTGATTTTATTTGTAGGCTCAATCAATCTCTTTTTGTTTTTTTCTCTGATGCTTCTTCTTTTTGTTTCTCTTTTACAGATTCTATTTTCATATTATTTATAATCTATTCTAATTTGTTTTGTATTTTATATTTTTATTTGATCTTATATGCAAGTTCAATCATTCTCTTTAAATGTATAATTATACTTTCTAATTTTTGGTTATCTTATTTTTATTTCTCTTCGATTTGCGTTTTTTTAATTATTCTATAAAACTTATTTTTATAATTTAATTTATTTATCTTCTTTTATACTTTTATTTGATATTATTTTTAGGTTCAATAATTCTCATATTTGACTAATATATATATATATATATATATATATATATATATATATATATATATATATATATATATATATATATATATATATATATATATATATATATAAACAAACATAATTTCTATTTTATCTTCAATTTTAATATTGACCATCTATTACTTTTAATCTCAAAGATTCTATTTATGCTAATAATAAATTATTTATTTATTTTTTAATCAACTATATAAATTTGATAAATATGAAAACATATATTATACTGATTATCAATCAATATACTAATTTTTCTAATATCAAATATTTCAATGCTATCTTTGGTAATTTTTCACCTTTTTATTTATGATTGCTTTCAATCACGATCGTTTATTCTTTCAAATAATTCTATATAAATATTTTCATTTTCTAATCAAATCCTTACTCTTTTTTTTTCTTCATCTTTTTTTCTCTATTCACTTTCATACTATTTCTAATCTTTTTTAATTTGTTTTATCTTTAATATTTTACTTTTATTTGATCTAATGTGCAGGTTCAATCATTGAGGTATCATTCTTCTTTTATTATGGGTGTGGGTGGAATGAGGTGGCGGGGGGTTTGGGAGTGGGTAAGGGGTAGGGTTGTGTGGTAATACTTTTATTATTTAAATATTAAAATCTAAAATTTTATAAAGAAAAATTATTTTTGGGGGACGGGGGTGGGTAGGGGTAGGTTGGGTGGTAGAGTTTCCTCCACAAAAAGTTATTTTTAATAAAATTTTAGATTTTAATATTTAATATAATAAAATTTTATTATTTTTATTTATCATATATAAAATTCTATTTTAAAAATAATTTTTGACTTATGAATTTGAAATCCTTTTAAAATTTTATAATTTATTCAAATAGTGGAATTCAAATAAATTGATTTAAAATTAAAGGAATTTAAAATCCACTCATTTTCAAATTCATTGGATTTAAAATTATTCAATTCAAACACAACCTAAGGCCACGTTCGTTTTCGGATTTCAAATTCAGGTTTTGATTTTCAAAACCCATATCCAAATTTTAAAAAGGCTAAATATAGTGTGCACCCGGGTGCACACGAAGCTTCGTGTGCACCCACGTACAAATATAAGCAAAAACATATACAATTATGAGTAAAAATGTATACAATTTAATTGTTAATTTTTTAATAAAAAATTGAGTGTAAAAAAATGTACAATTATTAAAATACATGTATACACTATTGAATAAAAAGTTATATAAATATGAATGCTTGTTTTTTTAATGAAAAACTTAGTGTGAAAAAAGTATACAATTATTACAAAACACGTATACAAAAGAGAATAACATGTATACAAAATAGAATAAAAAGTTATACAAATATGGGTGCAAGGGTGCACCCGGTGTACCTAATATACACTCTTTTAAAAACCTCCTCTATATATACCTACTACATTCTCTCTACTCAATTAATACACTTTCTCTCTTTATCTCTCATCTCTCCTTTAACTTTTTAAATAAATTAATATATTGATTTGACATAAAGTTAAAACATACCCTATTAAAAATGCAAAATAAACATAGAACACACTATTCATGGATTTCAAACCCCACATAATTCCAAATCAAACATCACCTAAAAGTATACAACTGTAATATATAATTTAATTCTTTTCGTGCAATGCACGGATGAATAATGTCTAGTTATTTAATAAAAATAAAATATTAAATTATTTATAAATTTAAAAAAAATTCATACAATTTTATATACTCAGTAAAAATATATTACTTTAATTTTATTCATTAAATTTTTAATAAAATTGTATAATTAATTTAATATTTATTCTAAATGAAAATTAATAAATTATAAATAAAAATTAATATAATTGATAAAATTAAATATATACATGTAATATTGAATATATAATTATTTTATATATATATTTAATATTTTTTAATAAATTTGATTTTTTTTTATATTTTAATAATATTAAGGTTCAATTTTATTTTTAATTTAACACTTTTAAATATAAAATCTTCATTAATTTTTTTTAAAATATATAAAATGTTCATTGATATTTTAATTAATTAAATAATTTATATATAATTTTTAAATTTAATACTATAAAAATATAAATAAAAACTTGTATGAGATAGTATCACGTATTTCATTCCGCGTCTCAAATAAAAACTGAATTAAAATTCGCGGATCTACAATCAACATGTTACCCGCTACCATACGCATCATACATGTAGTGTCTACCCTTGCGACTTAACGGCTAATTGATCATTTTGCCGTTTGACCTTTTTTTATTTTTTTCCTTCAGTTAGGCTTTATTTTATTTTAGAACATATATTATTATAATTTCATTTTTATTAATTAGTTATCACTTTTTTGTTTATTATAATAATAGTTCATAAAAAAGTTCATTTAAATATCATCACTTTTTCTTTATTAGTTATCATTAATTATTAAAATATTATCACTTTTTATTATTTTTTAAAAAATGATGTTCATTAAATAATTTAATTGAACATTTATCAATTTTCTTCGATCAAATATCACTTTTTATTAAAAATATTATCACTTTTTACTCATCCTATATAAATAGTTTAATTTGATGTGTATCACTTTTTCTTAATCAAGTTATCACTCTTAATCGAAAATGTTATCACTTTTTGTTTTTCTTACAAATTATTTATAAAATAATTTGATTAGTCGAATATCACTTTTCCATCACATATTATTTTTTATTAAAAATATTATTACCTTTTAATTTAAAATTTTAATGTAATAATTCAATAATACACGTATCACTTTTTTATTACTTTTTTTATAATATAAGTATCACTTTTGAATTTTTAATTATTACTTTTAATTTTCTCATTGAGTATAATAATAAAATTTTAAAATACAGCATAAGAAAAGAAAAAGATGTCAGAGTTAATTAATTTCACATTCTAAAAGTTCATGAATGTTTCGCCTTTGTGAAGTTATGCATGGGTGACCCGAGACCGGCCACATCCGCCTTTTTCTTTATTTTTTAATTGAATTATGGATAATCGGTACGTGAAACGATCTCGTGCAAAACCTATCCAAAAATATATTATTAATAAAATTAGAACCAGTTTAGTAATACATTTTCTATTATTTAGTTATTCCTAAACCATACTAATTATAATAATTATTATTTTTAATCATTCATTTCTCATCTCTATTCCATTCACAAATTAATTCCATTTCATGATTATTCCATTCATTCATATCAATTTAGCCGTAAATTAATCGTTTTGCTAGTTTAGCAATACAAAATTGGGAAAATAAAAGTATACAAAATTGGGAAAATATCTGATTTTTTAGGATGGGTCAAATCCAACTTCAATTCTTAGGTTTGCTAATTTATTAAATCTAGTTCTTCAGTGTCCGATTTTAGTCATTTTCATTACTTTTTGTCCTCTTTGTTCATTTTTGGTCATTAAAGTCGATGAAAAAAAAGAACAAAAGTTGACAAAAATGATTAAATTCCGACACCGAAAAATCACTTTTAAAAAATTACCAAATATAAACTAGATTTAACCCATCCTAAGGACTAAAATTGATATTTCCCATACAAAATTATATAAATGCTAATGATAGTAACAAGAAATGAGGCTTCATGCTATTAATCATCGAGACTCTCAAAATAGTGATTACTCCTCCTCTTCTCAAACTGCGAAAATTATTCCAACTGTTAACTAATTACTACTTGCCTTTATTTTATACACATCACTCCTCCTCCACTTTTCCTTCATCATTTCTCATTTACAACTCTCTTTTTCTTGTATAATGAATTCTTATTCCTCTAATCTTTCTATAATATTATAATTTTTTTCTTAATTACTGTAAATATTTTTTCAAAGTCTTTTTTCACTATGTATAAGTTAGTAAGTAGATATAATTTTCAGTTGTTCATGAGAAAGGATTAAGGGATTCTGTTGACAATGCTATACTGGTAAGATTTGTAACGTACTCCTAGGTTTTTTCATTCAACTTTTTGGATAAATTTATTTTACATTATCTGTTTTTGTCCTTAATTCTTGCTATGCTTTTTATTTATAAAAAGATACGAACATATACAAGTCTTTAAATATATATGGATAGATATAATTAATAAGGATGCGAAGATCTTGTAATTGCAGGTAATATGAATATTTTATCCAAATATACAAAATTTATGGAAATATGGGATCTCATCTTTTCAATAAACATAGATTTGAGTTGCTAATTTAATTAAATGAGCAAAAAATGCTTTTTGTAATGGTTAAAACTTGCGTTACTGTGCGCCCAAATTCGAACTTCTAAACTTATACCATTAAGTATCATGAAATGTATACCTTTTTAATGTAAAAATTTGTACTCTTCATTTTTTTCTGAAAAAAAAAAAAGAAAATCATACCCAAAATTTTGTAGCATCCGTAAAAAAATCCTTAAAAATTAAAATGTATACTTTTTATAACAAAATGTTATATTCTTAAACAATTTGAATCGATAATTAGTATATCACTGTAATTATATCACGCAGATATTATGGATAAATATCGTGATTTGGATAAAATCTTTAAGTTTGACCCTATCCAAAATTACTTGCTAACCATGTGTTTTTCAATCTCTATTAAATAATTGGAAATAATAAGATACTTGAGATATACTCGGTAAAAACACATCCAAAATAATCAAGACTTGGAGAGAGAAATTGAATGTAATGTTAAGGAAATCTTGACCACATAGAAATCACATTAATATTATCTAAATGTGATTCAAATTGATTTGTTAGAATTTTCCTATATATATTTTTTTCTAACATAGTAGATGTGTAACGTTGTACAGATTAGGTCAGAAATAGGGTAAAGATGACGAGGGCAGAGTCTCATGAGCACAGCGTCAATTTTGGACCTCCTCGGAGCTTCAGAGCCGTTCTAGGCTCGAAGTTCCGAGAGACGTTCTTTCCAGACGACCCGTTTCGGCAGTTGAAAAACGAGCCGAGCGGGCGTAAGGCATGGAAGATGCTGCAGTATTTCATCCCAATGTTGGAATGGCTTCCGAAATACACATTGTCTTATTTCACTTATGATCTTCTTGCTGGCATCACCATTGCCAGCCTGGCTATTCCACAGGGGATTAGTTATGCTGCTCTTGCCAAACTTCCTCCCATTATTGGATTATGTAAGAATTCCTCCACCCTACCTCTCTACGTACAATTATATCCTAAATTTAACCCATAAATTATAATGTGCATTGGTACACTAATTATTTAATGGTGTGTTTGGTTTTCACTTGAGTTGGATATATAGATGCTTTGGTTAAAAATAAAGTTTTTGATTTAAGTCCCAAGAGTAGATAAAACTTTGTGTCGGATTAATGTTATTTTTATTCAAAACTTGTATGTGTTCTTCATGATCAAATGATGTATTGTGATATTTCATCAAACGTGCTCTATGAATTAACTAACATTAGTCAACATTTACCTTAGATATGTAACAGTGATTTATCACATTATAATGTTTACCTTATTGACTTGATAATTGAAGGAAATTATTAAAGTAAGATATAATTTTATTTTTTAAATTTTTGCTTATATAAATATTTATCCGTAAAAGCAGTGTGGATAGTGTAAATTTGATGGTAAATGAGTTGGCAAGTTGCTGATTCAAACATCAAACAAGATGGGGATATATTCTTGGCTTTAGCCATATTTCGTTAATTTAGTGTAAATATATACTCCCTCCGTCCCACATCAATCTTCACACTTTCCGTTTTCATTCGTTCCACATTTATCTTCACTACCCAAAAAGAAAACTTCACATTAACCAACAACCTCAAAAGTTACCTTAATTTCAAAAATATCACTCTCACCTAACACATACAACATACTTTATAATTTATTTATTATTTAAAAATACCACAATACCCTTCAAAAGTTAATAAAGTTGGTTAAAAAATAACTTTTCTTAAACTCCGTGTCTACAGTAACTGTGAAGACAAATATAGGACAAATATAGGACGGAGGGAGTATATATTATCCGGTGCTAATTCAAATGTCTTATTACTCCCTCAGTCTCATTAAACCATTAAAGATACACTCCTTCCGTCCCATTATAATTGTCTTACTTTCCGTTTTTGTCCATCCCACAATAACTGTCACACCCCAAAAATGTAAATTTTACATTAACCAAAAATCTCAAAAGTTATCTTAATTTTAAAAATATCATCCCACCTAACACACATAATATACTTTATAATTTATTTATTACATAAAAATACCACAATAACCCTAAAAAGTTAATAAAGTTGGTCAAAAAGCAACTTTTCTTAAACTCCGTGTCTACAGTAACTACGATAACAATTATGGGACGGAGGGAGTAATATTTTTTTAGCATAAATATTAAAGAATATAATAATTTAATAGATAGTAAGTTGAGAAAATAATATTTTAATATATAGTTGGTAGTTGTATTATAAGTAATGTGTGTGAGGTGTATGTGGGTCCCAGAAATAACATTTTTTGAGCATGGAGATTATGGAGTATAATAATGTAATGCTCCATCCGTCTCATCCTAATGATTATATATTTCATTTTTGGGCGTCTCATCCTAATGGTTACATTCCCCTTTTTAGCATATGGGACCCACACAAATTAATTACTTCTCTCTCCATGGACCCACACATCACACTAATACACCTACCAACTTTACATTAAAATATTATTTCTTTCACCTCAATACACATTAAAATACTATATTCATTAATCCCGTGCAAAAAGCAAACGTAACCATAAGGATGGGATGGAAGGAGTAAATATTAGGTTAAGAAAATAATATTTTAATATATATTTGATAATTGTATTATAAGTAATGTGTGTGAGGTGTATGTGGGCCCCATATAAATATATTAATTATTTTGGGTGGATCCCATGTACCTTTGTCAACTTTTGTGGTATAATCTATAAAGAAAATGTCACAATTTCTATGGACGAGTATATTTTAGTGTTACATTTTCTTAAATTAAAAATACTTTATAAAAGATGTATCATTTGTATTTCCTTGATTGCTTATGAGCGGCAAATGATCTGCCCTCTTTTAATACAATTTTACTATTTCAAAAAAAAGAAAGAAAAAAAATTAATAGCCTCATCATTACGATTTACTATCCATGTTCAACCGCAACAAACATATAGTAGTATATTTTTAAATGCAACAATGTTGTACCAACACCAGCCAACAATTTGGAAAACAATTACAGTGATTCTGCATTATTCAATTTCATTTCACACACATGCATGCATATCCTTCCTTTGGATGTTCGTTGAGATGTTGATGCTATACATTATGTAGATTCGAGCTTTGTTCCACCACTATTTTATGCCATCTTAGGAAGCTCCAAGCATCTGGCCGTCGGAACGGTGGCCGCCTGCTCGTTGCTGATAGCCGAATCCATCGAAGGAAAGGTTTCGGCCGAAGACGACGAATACCTGTACGTCAGCTTGATCTTCACAGCCACCTTCTTCTCCGGTGTGTTCCAAACACTTCTTGGTGTGTTGAGGTTGGGGATTCTGGTCGACTTTCTTGCACATTCCACCATTACAGGCTTCATGGGAGGAACTGCTGTTCTCATCATCTTTCAGCAGATGAAGGGCTTTCTTGGCTACAAGCATTTCACTCAGCACACCGGCGTCGTTTCGGTTATCAAAGCCATTCTTCATAATAGGCATGAGGTACGTTTTTTACCCATTTAGGGTTCAGGGTTTAAGGTTTTTTTTTTTTACGATGTCATGTTAATTCTTATCATTTTATTGTATTTTCATATGATTGTAATTTTGATGTGTGTGTACACGCACATGTTTATTGTATTTTCATATGATTGTAATTTGGATGTGTGTGTACACTCGTTGTGCATGACACTATTGGAATTTAAAAGCAAAATCGTCTCACACAATTACTTTATTCAAAATAATTTCAAAAAAAATAATTTTTCCAAAATTGCACATATTTCACTTAGATTTGGGCGTGACATACTCGCCATTCTAGAAAATTTGATTTTCAACAAAAAAAAAATTTAAATTGATACAATTTATGGGACTAAATTAATATTCTTAACTTTGTTTGGTCAATTTAGATTTTTGTGGCTTGAAGTAAAATCAAAATTGATGGCATGTTATTAAAATTTAATTGTAGGTAGGATTTAATTATGAGATGGCATAATTGAAGTGTATATATATATATATGCAGTTCAATTGGAAGTGCTTTTTGATTGGCGTAACATTCCTCATCTTTCTTCAACTCACTAGATATGTGGTAAGTATATATATTTAATTGATAATCCATATTTGGAGTAATTGTATGATTAAATTAATTTACTAATGTTTAAAAAAAAATTGTGCAGAAAAAGATAAACCCGAAGTTGTTCTGGGTATCGGCCATGGGTCCGATGATGGTTGTCATCTTTGGTGGTCTCATCGCCTACTTGGCTTCCGACAAATTGGGCATTTCCACCGTTAGTACTATTTCATTTTTTGCAACATTTTTATTATACTTATTCTCCCACATTCTTAATGATTTATTCCTGAAAATTATAGCCCGCCAATCATGTTACATTATATCCTGGGGCAATAGCGGCTTACGGTTTTTTTTTTCCCTCTTTTTATCAGTAAGTAATTTCTTTATATTCAAATGAAAACGAGAGAGGTAAGAGAGTTACCTACACTCAAGATATAATATAAATGGATTGGAAAAAAATAATGTGATCATGTCCTAGACACATATACTAGGCTCTACGTACGTTTTTTTATCGATAAATGTTAGTTATTACTAAATTAAAAGTTAATTCATTGAGCACCCATACTTCAAGATTTCTCCCAGCCTCCTTACACTATAAAAAAAAGAATTTTTTTTAGCAACCGAATTCACCAACAGAATTCGATTCGTTGGTAATTATCAATGAATTAGCAACAAAAATGATATTTTTGTTTTAACAACGGAATCCCAACAAATTTCTTCTCTATTTTTCAACGGAATTCAATCTGCTGGTAATTACAACGGAATTCAATCCGTTGGTAATTACAACAGATTTCCAATGGAATCATTATATAAATTACCAACAGATTTATTAGCAACAGATTTCCAACGGAATTGATTTTTCGTTGCTAAAAATTTACCAACCACCACTTTACCAACGGATTCCGTTGCTAATCCGTTGTAAAGCCAATTTAACAATAGAATTAAAGCTTTTACCAACGGAATATTCCGTTTATAAAAAACAGTTTTTTTTAGTTTTATATCTCCTAAATTCTTTCCCAATGGCTTAGGAATGTAATATTAATTTGGCTTGTTTCAGGTGGGTCATCTGAAGAGAGGAATCAACGAACCTTCCATACAACGTTTAAACTTTGAAAGCAAGTATGTATCTGCGCCTTTGAAAGCAGGAATAATCACTGGCATGATTGCTCTTACAGTAAGTACACTTCTTTTCTTAACCATAATTTTCCATTTAATTAATATATAAAACTTCAATCATAATTTTAATCCTATATGACATGATCTAAATACTCAATTATTCGAAGGGGTATTAAAGATTAATTCATTAATATAACGTAGTATTATATTGGGAAAATTGCATTTGTTTTTTTATTTTGTATCAAAAGTTGGTCTAATTTTTGGATGGAGGCCGTTTAATCCAAATAAATAAACTAATAGAGAGTAAGAACAGTAAACGACAAGCGTTAAGGACATTGACTCAAATTGCAATTTTTGGGACAAAGAAAAGTTTAAGCACAAAAAATGAGATAAGACCAAAAATGCAATTATCCTGTATTATATTATACTCCATGTGAATTATGCATTTAACATTAATTCCAGGAAGGAATAGCAATTGGAAGAAGTTTTGCCATAGCCACAAACGAGCAGATTGATGGTAATAAGGAGATGATAGCTTATGGAGTGATGAACATTGTAGGATCTATGACCTCATGCTACTTAACCACTGGTATATATAATTCTCTCTTTTCTATTTATCAAAGAATTTCAGCTTTAATTGCATGTGGAGGAGCGTGTTGGAGTGATTGAGAATGGTATCGTATTGCAGGTCCTTTCTCCAAAACCGCGGTGAATTTCAACGCGGGAAGCAAGACGCCAATGGCGAACGTGGTGCAGTCAGTGTGCATGCTGATGGTTCTTCTGTTCTTGGCACCTCTGTTTAGCCACACCCCTCATGTTGGCCTCTCAGCCATCATCATCTCTGCCATGTTGGGGTTGATCAAGTATAAGCAGGCTTATCACCTCTTCAAAACCGACAAATTCGATTTCCTCATTTGCATGTCCGCATTCTTCGGTGTTTCATTCATTAGTATGGAGATGGGCCTCATTATCTCCGTAAGTATTTGGTTCATATTGAGTTAATAATATAACATAGTAAACCTTAAAAAGTAAGAGTTTCACACACTAATTGCACTTAAGCGAACTTGCTATCACGTAATTGAATGGTGGTAGGTATTGATATGTGCAGGTAGGACTAGCTTTAGTTCGAGCAATGTTGTACGTGGCACGACCCGCAACTTGCAAGCTCGGGAACATACCCGATTCGAATTTGTATCGGGATGTGGAGCAGTACCCGGGTGCAAAAGGGATACCCGGGTTTTTAGTATTGCAGCTTGGATCTCCTATTTATTTTGCTAATGGCACTTACATTAAAGAAAGGTGATTTCTAGCTATTTCATTCATTTCATGTGATGCTAATTCTTTTACACAAACACTTGTGTGAAACCATGTGTTCCCCTTCCAATACTATATACCCTATGTATTGCTAGAGTCTTTAAATTAAAGAGGACCACAGAGTTTATAAGAGTTTATGATATAAATCTAATTTACAAAAAACTAACTCATTCTTTTAATACATAGTTCAATTTATGTTGTTAATTTGACATTGGATAAATTACTTTTTTGGGCAGGATCTTGAGATGGGTTCGAGATGAAAACGAATCAGCAGCTGAGGGTGAACATAATGAGATTGAATTTGTATTAATTGACTTAGGAGGTTAGAATTAATTAAATACCACCACACATATATAGTGTCAAATGAGAAATTACATGTTACTAAATATTTATTAAATTATGGCAGGTGTGACAGCCATCGATCATACAGGAGTTGAAGCTTTACTTGAAGTTAGAAAAAGTTTGGAAAATAAAGGAATCAAAGTAATTTCATTACCCTTCATTATTTATTTATTTATAATAATAATAATTATTATTATTATTATTTTCTCTATGTATTGTTACTAATGTGTATAATGAAAAAAATGCTATTGTGCAGATGATTTTAGTAAACCCTAGGATTGATGTGATGGACAAATTGATCGTGATGGGAACAATTGAGAAATTCGGAAAGGACGCTGTATACTTATGTACTGACGATGCAGTTGATGCGTGCAAGTTCAAATTTAATACCAACCAAGAACAAATATACGAAGTAAAATTATAGAAACGAATAGCTCGGGTACCCTTTGAATCCTCAAATAGATGAAACCTTTTTTTCTTTTTCTTTGTATATGAACTAAGAAGTATTGTTAGATTAGGTGTTCACTGCAGCAATTAGAATATTGGGCTACTTCTATGTACTTACACAATTTAGGTCGATTAGATTTATATATTAACGAAATAAATTGTTAGCCATTTTTGTCATGAATCTCATGATTAATACTCCACTTAGTACTTTCATTTTATCTGTGGCCTTTGAATTAACAAAATTTTATTTTTTTTCTTTTGGAATTCGTTAAAATGGAATAATAATAATCTCAAACAAGCATTAAATTTTGTATTAATACCCTATTAATGAAGAGGCTAAAATTGAAAGGCAAACCCTTATCAGAAACTGTCACAAATGCACATTCAAATAGAAAATAAATGAAAAGAGAAAATTAAGTAAATAAATCTATAAATATATAAAAGGAGGAAAGTTTTGGCAAGAAAAATTCCCGCCAAAATATACAGTAATATATGATCATACTTCATTTTATTGTGCATACAGTGTAAGTCATAATTCAGGGAAAAAAGTCTAAATGTTAGGTAAACATCATGTCATAGGAGCCTGCATGACTTCAAATAATAATTTAAGTAATAATAAAAAGAAAAAATAAAAAGAAATCAGCCAAATAAGGGTAAAAAGTGAAATCAGCCAAATCTTTTTTACTGTGGGTATAATAAATGTTGTTCATTGCCCAAGAAACAAGCATGCTAGGTTGCGTGTCTTGATATAGCTGTCAGAGGAAGCTTCTGGTGTACTTCTAATTATAATTATAAATTCACAATTATATATACCTGCGGTGGTGGGATGAGATACAAAATATAGAATGAAAATAATTGAAAAAAAAGAGATACTGCAATCGGTCATTGTGGTGGCCGGAGGCGGGTAGGTCCTGGCGCAGAAGCTCCGTGACGGCAAACGTAGTCAATCTTGAGAAAGTCCGCATCCCCCAAGGAGGCTGGCGCCTTCGCGTCACGGAAATGGGGAGCGTCGCCGACATCCGCCCACAAGGCGGCCTCCCAGTGGAGGCGCTGCGCTGTATCGCGAATGAGCGGCCATGATATGCACCAAGGGGGAGATCGAAACCGGCAATGTTATCGAGGCCATTCGCGATGTGTGCTCCGGGACGACGAGCAGTTCTTCATATTCGTGAGAAGATCCAGGTGCCTCTGGTGATGCAGACGGTGGTGACGCTGCTCCATCGCGAGGGGCGTGGCGACGCTGGCGAACGCGGCGCTGATGATTGATTAGCCATTTTGTAGTACGGATGACCAATTAAAATAATTTATCGAATCACAGGGAGGTAGGTACTAGTGCTTAAGCGATCTCACGTTTCTTGTAATTTTATAGAGACGAATCATCAATAGTTTGGGTGTTTAAACAAGAAAATAACAATAACCAAAGTACGCAAGCAATGATTAGCAAACAAGATAGATGGATGAAAAGTGGTTTTCCAAATTAAGTAAAAGTGAGATTAACAACAATTCAGAAGTGGAAATCCTAGGACATCAAATTCATATGATCATGGGTATAAGACTAATGGCCAACACTAAGTTCACCTAAACTCCCTCTCGAAATTGATAGAATATGAATCTCAATTAGCTCAACGGATTGGTTCTCACTCAAACAATTCCAACTAGGTACTAAGCTTGAAATGAGAGTCCCTTCAGACAATTAATCAACCTCTCGATCAAACCAATCACATGTTCTATCAAAGAATTCTAAATTATAAAGGATTTCTCAATCTCTTTACAATTTATAATGCACATGAAGTATTTGATGAAATGATTCACTCAATTATCCTTAGTATATAATTGATTTCTCAATCTAATCACATATTTAGAACAATTAAATACACAAATCATCATAAACCTCAAGATCTTAAACATCAATGATAGAAAATCCATTTACCCAATCAACATATGAATTCAAATACACAAATCCCAAAAATTATCCAACAAGAATATGAATCTCAATTAGCTCAACGGATTGGTTCTCACTCAAACAATTCCAACTAGGTACTAAGCTTGAAATGAGAGTCCCTTAAGACAATTAATCAACCTCTCGATCAAACCAATCACATGTTCTATCAAAGGATTCTAAATTCTAAAGGATTTCTCAATCTCTTTACAATTTATAATGCACATGAAGTGTTTGATGAAATGATTCACTCAATTATCCTTAGTATATAATTGATTTCTCAATCTAATCACATATTTAGAACAATTAAATACACAAATCATCATAAACCTCAAGATCTTAAACATCAATGATAGAAAATCCATTTACCCAATCAACATATGAATTCAAATACACAAATCCCAAAAATTATCCAACAACTCTCATGTTGCTAATCTCACAAGGGAGATTAGCCTATCATATTCATAAGAACATTAACATAGCCATTAAGATCCTTACACAACATGATAAACAATAAGGTTTCACTACAAAGTATGGATGAAAACTCCCTTGAAGTGCTTCAATGGTGATCTCCTTCCTTCCCTTGCAATTATTATCTTTTCCTTGCTTCTTTTCCTCAATTGGATGAAGGTTTTGATGGTGGGATGATGATAGATGGTATGGATGAAGATGATGGTGTAAAATGGAGAAAATAGTGTGTGATGTGTGTGTGCAGGGCAAAACTACCGAAAATCCAAATATTGAAGTATTGGGTATTTATACCCCTTGGTAAGCTTCTGAGAAGGGTTTTGATGTGTTTCTGATCCTGCAACAACACGGGTCGTGTGCTGCAACATGGTCATAGGGTGGCCGTGTTGGATAAATTAATGTCAGAAAGCGGCCAAGGCTTACAGAGCCGTGTTGCGTAACACGGGTCGTGTGCTGCAACACGGGTCGTGTGCTTCAACACGGCCGATCCTGTTGGTGCAACCCCTATTTTTACAATTTTATTTCGACTCGTTCTCCCTCGTTTCAACTCCGAATTGAGATTTGCTTTTTCCTATGTCTTCTTTTTCGTGTCTAGGATCTATTTTTGCCTGAAAATCATATGTTTAAGCTCATTCACACACATCTCCATAAAAACACAAAACACAACCAAATAGCACATAAATATGGATAAAATAATACGAAAACACACATAAAAAGACACTAAAATCTAGGTGAAAATATCACTCATCACACCCCCAAACTTAAAGTGTTGTGCGTCTCCGCACAACAAAAATGATAAACCAAGAGGAGTGATTTTCACTTAGGAAAAGACTAAATGAACACAAGCAATAACACATCAATAGCAATAAGAATCACAATTTATGCCAAGTCAACCTACAACATTAAAATCATAACATGCAAAAAATATTAACAAGTTCAATCACAAGAGAATAATAGTGTAATATAGTCCCTCTTTATCCATGCCTTATATAGGTTATAAATGTCACTCAACACTCTTCAAAGTGGTAGAACAACACTCATCAATCGATTGGCTCGACTCGCTATAAAATTGCATGTGGACTACATTCACAAACCACTAAAGTTTCCATTAGTGATCAAATAAAGGTCTTTTCATTTGGATGTAATGATAGACTCTTTGGTAGGGAAGGAAGAATATAGGTAAGAGTGACTAATCATGTGTAAGCAATCGAAGAGGTAGCTACTTTCTTCCATACTTTCACTTATCTTTCTTCCCTTCTCAACTTTGGTAATCACAAGCACTAATCATCAACTTCCTTGAATTGAGCTTCTTTATAAATCATGCTTCCTTCTTTGAATTTTTATTTTCTTGAGCATCTTGTTGTTATTTTGCTCATTCTCTTGTGTTAAGGTTGCATGTACATTCTTGTTTTTGCTCTTTTCATCCTTTTTTTTCTTTCTTTTCTTTTTTTTCTTCCGTATCAAACTTTTCTAGCTACCATCTCCTTAATCACTCACACAAAAGGGTGAATATATAAGGCTCACGTGGGTAAAAGCTTGTAATGTGCTAAATTCACAAGAAATAGGTTTATAGGCTCAAAGTGGTTGACTAGGGATGATGTTCATGGTAGGGAAATATATGACAATGACTATAATAACAAGGATGACCTTAGATCATATCACTAATCTCCACTAATCATGCTCGTTCCTATAGTCTTTGAGCAAGTTCTAGCTTATCAAACACAACCAATTCACTCATGAAGAAAAATACCATGTATGCACGGTTGAGGCTCAAATGCTCACAAGCTTGTGCTCGGACCTTAAGGACTTATTACACCACATCCATCTCAAAATTGAACAAGTTAAGTAAAACATGTCACAATTCGAAAGTGTAGAGATTCTTAATCATAACTTGTCATCACTTATTACAACGACATGTCATCACTCACATTCAAAAATGACTCACAACATCCCAAAACAAACCACCAAACATCCCTAGACAAAAAAATACACACAAAATAAATAAGAAAAGACTCACAAAACAAGAACCAAACAAAAATACATAACATGCAAAACCAAAAATCACCATTATTAATAATAAAGCACACATTCTAGATCATCCATGATCAAGTAAGCTCACAAACATCCCAACCTTGATTGAAAAGGAAATCCTAAATTATGAAAGTAAACCTCCCACAAATATAACAAATGAAGTAACATGGTAATCATATCAATCCAAATCAAATCAAATTATACTAAACACATAGAAGTGGTAGGGTGTAGAATGAACTCCCTCAATAGGCATTTGGTAGTAGAAGTTGTTAGCTCCGAGCTCAATTCGTGCTTCCGATACCCTTCATACATGCTCAACAAGACCATTAGTGTTTGCCTATTTTTGTAGCACTCACGAGCAAGAATACTCGATCGTTGTAGTAGTATATCCCAAGAAAAATTATCAATCCACAAAGGAGTTATGTTCGGACTAGCAAAATACGTGAGCTCATGTTCATGTCATTTTTGTAAAGATGATAGGGGGTTTTGAGATTGATTAACCACTTAAGCAAGTAGCAAGTAAATAAAAATAGCAAATAAGAGAAATGACAAGTAAAGATGAATAACAAGTAAAGAAAATGGGTGCTAAAGTTCAAGTAATGAAAATCATGGGATTAGAAACATCCAAGCACACTCGATTCATATTATCATGCAAAAGGAATTCAACTCAATTGATGTAGACTAAGGGTGATCACGATTGTATCCTAAGCTCCCTTTCGGGTTACAAAGGTTGTTGATCCATTTTAGACTCCCAAATGCACTTAAGATCAAAGCCCAACATTAACCCCTTCCATCTAGGTACTAGTTAGATTAAACTCTCACTTTTTGTGTACTAAGGCCAACGAATGGATTGGTTCCCCTCATTGAATTCAAATATCCTTTCGGTCAAACCCAAACTCAATGTCTATTCATGCCTTCCTAATACTATAGAGGGTCGTTTCCGTCTCACTCTAAGCAATACATACATGAACATTATGATAGCATTTAATCACCATAAATCAATTCATTGATCAACAATCCATTAAACCAATAATCAATTATGAATAACAAACCATGCCATCACAACATCAAGACAATTAAACTCCATGAATAGAAATCAACATCAATTAAATCAAAAACTAATTTAATCCACATGATAATATAAATCTAATATGCTCTTCATGCTCCTAATCCCACTAGAGGGATTAGCCTAACATGATAAGGGTAACAAAATAAATAAATGATTCATTACAAATACCCATAGTCTTAGATCTAAAGAAATACAAAATGAATGGATTCTTCCCTATCAATTTCTTGAAAAGAATCTTCTATTCTTCTTGATCTCCACCTCTAACTCTTGATTTTGAAGCCTTTAGCACTAAAAATGGAAGATTTGATGGGTGGATGAAGATGAAGGTGGAAAATAGAAGAAATGGTGTGTGAGGTGTGTGTAGAGGAAGGGAATTTCGGATCTCCTTCCAATTGTTGAATAAAGGGGTATTTATACCCCTGTGGAGGCTTCTAGAAGGATCTGGAAATTTCAGCAGGAACGGACACGACACGAGTCGTGCTCTGCAACACGGCCACGAGTCTTCTGATGCTGCAGCACGGCCTCTCCTTACAGGGCCGTGTTACGCAACACGGCTCGTGTGCTGCAACACGAGTCGTGTGTTGTAACACGGGCATAGGATGGTCGTGTTGGCTCTTCTGATGTCGGCACACGGCCACTTCTTACAGGGCCGTGTTGGCTACACGGCCCGTGTTGATGCTGGCTCCTGTATTTCTTCACTGTTTTGGCTCGTTCTCCCTCGTTTCAACTCCGAATTGAGATCCGCTTTTTCCTACATCTTTCTTATCATGTTTAGCATCCAATAAAAAGTGAAAATCTTAAGTTTAAGCTCATTCACACACATTTCAATAAAAACACAAAACACAACCAAATAACATATAAAATACGAATAAAATCATACGAAAACACATATAAAAAGACACTAAAATGTAGGTGAAAATAGCTCTAATCAATTAGCTCAACAATTTCATTAAAAATATGGACTATCATGCACTTCAATCACCACCAATCATACCAAAATCAACCAATACTCATGAGAAAATGTTTAAAATTGACCTAATTTTACAAGAAGACCTCTCATCATCAAAATATCATCATTTCAAGTACCCTCAAGTGGTGAGTCACACCACACACTCTCCCCCAAACTTAAATCGAAACAAGAGTTGAGAATTAAGTTTGTAAAAGTGGTGGGACTTACCCTTGTAGTTTCCATCAACGATCTTCTTGTAAAGAAGTATACGCATCCATATGACTCAAGTTATGTCCACCACGCACTAGCCCCCCAAACTTAAATTGAGACAAGCATCGAGAATTAAGTTTGTAACAAGTGGTAAGACAATATTCCTACTCATATCCATGAATCACTTCTCTTTCCTTCAACATGCATTCTTCTCACGAGCAAAATCCACCTACAAGACCAAACAACAAAACAAGCATCAAAAGATAAAAAAAATGGGTTGCCTCCCATTTAGCGCTAAGTTTAATGTCTTCAAGCCAGACGGAAGTTTACGATCATTGGACCATAGGATGGTCCATCACACTCTCTCCTCGCATCCTCACTTTGAACATTTGCTTAGCCCTCTTCTTGTCCACTAGTTCCACTTCACCATTTTTACTTACAAGCATTAAATCGTCATCAAGAAGTGATTCTAGTAGACTTCCTCTTTCTCCTTTGTCTAATTTTCAATCGAGGTTCGGAGCTTTCTTCCTATCAACATCACAAGAAGACATGTTAGAATTTGACATTTTTATATAATCATGAAGAAATAAATTTAAATTGTCAAAGAGAATAGAGTCATGATCCATGAAATCATCCGGATGCTTCAAATGAGATTTGGCTCATTTTTCCTTATTGCACAAGAATGTGACACCTTTTCCTTTTGAGCTCAAGGATAACTCTTCTCCACCAACATCAATTTTCACTCTTCCCGTCGCTAGAAATGACCTTTCCAAAATGAGTGGAACTCGAGGGTTCGCCTTCACTTCTAACACCATGAAGTCGACCGGAAAAGCTAGCCCCTTCATTTTCACCTCCACGTCTTCAACAATCCAAAGTGACTTCACAATATCTCCATTCACTACTTCAAAACGGATAGTAGTAGGCTTGAGCTCTCCAATTTCAAGGTGCTTGAAAGTAGCATGAGACATCACATTGACGCTCGCCCTCAAGTCACACAATGTATCAAGAGTTTCTTTTCCTTCAAAATCACACGGGATTATGAACTTCCCCGAATCACCAACTTTTGTAAGCTTCTCTTTATGCATCGATTCACTTGCTTCGGCTTACTCTTCTTTTCCTTTCTTCTCATACTTTTTCTTGAGAGATTTGACATGTTTCTCAAACTCTTTTTTCTTTTCCTCCTTTACGAACATTTATGGATAGGAAATAAGGAATGGAGTGATTGGAATACCCCAATAATCACGTTTGTATTCCTCTTCTTTCACCTGCTCCTCCACTTTCTTTTCCTCTTGCACCCTTTTCCACTTAGGTATCCGTTTAGGCCCATTCTCTTCTTTCTTAGCTATCTCTTCATTTTCTTCACCAACCTTATTTTCCACAAACTCTTCTTCAACCTTTTGTTCCTCTTCTGTATCAACAAACAAACATTGAGCTTTTGGATCAACCTCGGTTGTGGCCGGAAACTTCTCCTTTTGTTGAGCACTCAAAGTACTTGCAATTTATCCAACATTGTACTCCAAAGCTTTAAGCCTCTTTTCATTTGCTTCTTCTACCTTTTTCAATGCTTCATGTCGAGCTTTGTCAGATGCTTCTCGAGCTTTGTTTGACGCGATCAATTGTTCAAGTAGCTCATCAATCGATGCTCTTCTCTCATTGTTTGGTGCCTTAACCCCCGGATGGTATCCCGGAGGATAAGCAACCGCACTGCTCTGGTTGAAGTAGAAAAATTTACCGTGCCTTTGTTGTTGTGGGTAAGAGCTTCCACTAGCTTGACTATCAAATCCCCCTTGCCTTGGTGGATAGTTCCCTTGACTTTGGTTGAAACTACCTTGAAAATTATTTTGGTAATTCCCTTGGTAGTTTCTTCCTTGCATGTATGACACATTTTCCACACGTGGCATAGAGTTGACCCATTGTTCCCACTCACAACATTCGGAGGTGGCACACCTTGCTCAACTTGTAGCCCTTCAACCATATTGACTCCTTGATTAGTCATACCTTGGTTCAAGCTCATTTGTTTCATTACCTCCGCCACTATCTTTTCCATGCATGGCTAATGAGTGATATTTTTACCTAGATTTTAGTGTATTTTTATATGTGTTTTCGTATATTGTTATCCGTATTTATGTGTTATTTGGTTGTGTTTTGTATTTTTATGTAAATGTATGTGAATGAGCTTAAACGTATGATTTTTAGGTAAAATGGATCCTAGACGTGATAAGGAAGATGTAGGAAAAAGTGGATCTCAATTCGGAGTTGAAACGAGGGAGAATGAGTCAAATCAAGCAAAATGCTGAAAAAACGTACGTCCAACTTGTGTAATTTTTCTGTACTCTTGTGGAGCTCAAAACTAGAACTGTAATACATGGTTGGAAAGCCATAGAAAAGAAGATTATTTTGATATGAGAAACACTTCAATTGGAGCCGAAACGAGAAATTTATGATTAAAATGGTGACGTCGCGCAAGCTGTTCCTACTCAGCACGGTTGTGCTATTTTGCATGACTTGTTAAACTCTCAAATATTGGAAGTTTTGTCAGATCTTTATATGGATAGAAAGCCAAAGAAAAGAGAATCACATGAGCGCAAGAATTACTCAAATCAGAGATCGGATGTGGAAGTTATACGCGAAACAGTGAGACTGCGCAGCCCGTGTTACGCAACACGACCCGTGTTACGCAACACGGCCCTGTAAGCCCTGTCCATTTTCTGACATCAAAAACGCCTACACGGCCACCCTGTGGTCGTGTTGCAGTACACGAGTCGTGTTGCTGCAGCATCAGAAATACATCAGAATCCTTCTAGAAGCCTCCCAAGGGGTATAAATACCCAACACTTCAATATTTTGAGATCAGATCCGAATTCCAACCCTTCTACACACACATCACACACAATTCTCTCCATTTTACACCATCATCTTCATTCATTCACCATCCTTTGGATCTACCATCATCCAACCATCAAAATCATCATCCAATTGAAGAAAAGAAGCAAGGAAGAGAGGAAGATAACAAGGGAATGAAGGAAATCACCATTGAAGTGACATCAAGGGAGTTTCCATTCATTTCTTGTATTAAACCTCATAGTTTCATCATGTTTTGTAAGGATCTTAATGTCTATGTTCATTTCCTTCTTAATATGGTAGGCTAATCTCCCTTGTGAGATTAGCAATATGAATTGTGTTGGATAATTTTGGGGATTTGTGTATTTGAATTTATATGTTGATTGGATATATGATTTTCTATCATTGATTATTAATTGCTTGATTTGTATTGATGATTTGTGTGTTTAGTTGTTCTAAATATGTGATTAGATTGAGAAATCAATGATATGCTTAGGATAATTGAGTGAATCATTTCATCAAACACCTCATGTGCATTATAAATTGTGAAGAGATTGAGAAATCCTTCATAGTTTAGAACCCTTTGGTAGGACATTCGATTAGTTTGATCGAGAGATTGATTAATTGTGTGAAGGGACTCTCATTTAAGCTTAGTACCTAGTTGGTATTGTTTAAGTGAGAACCAATCCATTGAGCTATTTGATATTCATATCCTATCCATCTCGAGAGGGAGTTTAGGTGATTTTAGTGTTGGCCCTTAGTCTTCAATCCATGATATATATGAATTTGATACATAATTCCTAGAATTTTCACTTCTTAATTGTTGTTAATCTCACTTTTAATCAATTTGGTAAACCACTTTCCATCATCATCTTGTTTGTTTGATCATTGCTTGCTTTGATTACTTGTCATTTATTTGTTTATAGCCAATCCCATTGATGATTCGTCTCTATAAAATTACAACAAACGTGAGATCGCTTAAGCACTAGTGCCTACCTCCCTTGGGTTCGATAATTTCTTGAATTAGTCATTCTCCACTAAACTATGGCTAATCAATGGCATACTTGGATCAACACTAGCACTCTTCAAACTAAATTGTTGTCCTTGATCAGAATTCTCAAACCCATAACATCCACTCACTCTCTCCGATGGCCATTGATAAACATTTGTGGCAATCTCATCAAAAATCCTTATAGCTCTTTCCGGAGTCACACCAAGTACGGATCCACCCGCCGAAGCATCAACAAGTACTCTTCGACCATTCACTAATCTTTGATAGAAAAATCCAACTTGTTGATTCTTCGAAAAGCCATGTTGTGGACACTTGCGAAGCATATCCTTAAACCTTTCCCACGCTTCATAAAAACTCTCTTGAGTCATTTGCTTGAATTGCGTGATCAAGCTCTTCATTTGAAGCGTCTTGGAAGGTGGAAAATACTTGTTCAAGAACATTTCTGCAAGCTCATCCCATGTGTCGCATGTACCCAGAGTAATAGTGGAGAGCCATGTTCGAGCTCTATCTCTCAAAGAAAACGGAAACAACATCATCCTTATACAATCCTCACTCACCCCATTCATCTTCACGGTATTTGCAATCTCAATAAATTGAGCTAGATGAGCATTAAGATCTTCATTCGGGGTTCCACTAAATTGTTGCTCTCTCACCATAGAAATCAAGCCCGCTTTAAATTCAAAGTTGTTGGCATTGATTGGTGGTCCCATCATTTGTGGCATCACCCTGGGCATAAAGAAATCTTGAATCACCCTTTGATAATCATGAATTCCATGTTGCACCGGAGGTGGTGGTGGCGGCACATATGCTTGTTGTTGATGGGCATAAGCTTGTAAAAATTCTTGTTGCATTAAAGCTTGTTGCATCATTTGTTGAAGCAATGCTTGGTTATTGTAAGCTCCATGATTTTGATAGGCATGTTGAGGAGGGTTGACATTGAATTGAGGTGCTTGTACGTTTTCTTGCATGTGCACATTTTGTTCACCCCCCATCATGCTCTATATCCACAAGATCATCTCCTTGAAAATTCTCCATTGAATTATTATTTTTGGTTTTGTTCACCTTTTTTCTTCTTCTTAAAGTATGCTCAATCTCTTAATCAATAGGTTTGTTTGCATATACCTTCAAAAATGAGAGAAGTTAGAACAAGATTTTCAAAGCAAATACAAGTAAACAAATAAAATAAAAAAATATATCTAGTAAGATTACTCAAAACGATCCTTCTTCAAGCTATTAGCAACCGTTGCCTCCCCGGCAACGGCGTCATTTGATTAACCATTTTGTAGTAGGGATGACCAATTAAAATAATTTATCGAACCACAGAGAGGTAGGTACTAGTGCTTAAGCGATCTCACATTTCTTGTAATTTTATAGAGACGAATCATCAATAGTTTGGATGTTTAAAAAAGAAAATAACAATAACCAAAGCAAACAAGCAATGATTAGCAAACAAGATAGATGGATGAAAAGTGGTTTTCCAAATTAAGTAAAAGTGAGATTAACAACAATTAAGAAGTGAAAATCCTAGGATAAATGCATCAAATTAATATGATCATGGTTATAAGACTAAGGGCCAACACTAAGTTCACCTGAGCTCCCTCTCGAGATGGATAGGATATGAATCTCAATTAGCTCAACGGATTGGTTCTCACTCAAACAATTCCAACTAGGTACTAAGCTTGAAATGAGAGTCCCTTCATACAATTAATCAACCTCTCGATCAAACTAATCACATGTTTTATCAAAGGGTTCTAAATTCTAAAGGATTTCTCAATCTCTTTACAATTTATAATGCACATGAAGTGTTTGATGAAATGATTCACTCAATTATCTTAAGTATATAATTAATTTCTCAATCTAATCACATATTTAGAACAACTAAATACACAAATCATCATAAACCTCAAGATCTTAAACATCAATTATAGAAAATTCAATTACCCAATCAACATATGAATTCAAATACACAAATCCCAAAAATTATCCAACAACTCTCATGTTGCTAATCTCACAAGGGAGATTAGTCTATCATATTCATAAGAACATTAACATAGACATTAAGATCCTTACACAACATGATAAACAATAAGGTTTCACTACAAAGTATGGATGAAAACTCTCTTGAAGTGCTTCAATGGTGATCTCCTTCCTTCCCTTGCAATTCTCCTCTCTTCCTTACTTCTTTTCCTCAATTGGATGAAGGTTTTGATGGTGGGATGATGGTAGATGGTATGAATGAAGAATGGATGAAGATGATGGTGTAAAATGGAGAAAATGGTGTGTGATGTGTGTGTGCAGGGCAAAACCATCGAAAATCTCATCAAATATTGAAGTATTGAGTATTTATACCCCTTGGGAAGCTTCTAGAAGAGTTCTGATGTGTTTCTGATCCTGCAGCAACATGGTCACAGGGTGGCCGTGATGGATAAATTGATGTCAGAAAATGGCCAAGGCTTACAGGTTCGTGTTGCGTAACACGGGTCGTGTGCTGCAACAAGGGTCGTGTTCTTCAACACGGCCGGCCGTGTTGGTATAACCCTTATTTTTACAAATTTATTTCGGCTCATTCTCCCTCGTTTCAACTCCGAATTAAGATCCACTTTTTCCTACGTCTTCCTTTTCACGTCTAGAATATATTTTTACCTGAAAATCATACGTTTAAGCTCATTCACATACATCTCCATAAAAATATAAAATACAACCAAATAGCACATAAATACGGATAAAATAATACGAAAATACACATAAAAGGACACTAAAATTTAGGTGAAAATATCACTCATCAATGATGCAGCGGTGGTGCGAGGGTCAAATACCGGTGAGCTCTTCTTTAGTCGATTTGGACTAGAATAAATTTATTCTGATAAGATGGATTTCTCGATTCGATGTGTTCGGAGAGCGAAAGTGAGCTGACAAGGAGATTGTTCTTAGAGCGTAGTGTTTACTATTTAGAATTAATGTAGAAAGAAAGAAATTATTTCTCTCTTTAAAAATGCTTTCAATTCATGAGAAGGAAAAAAAGTAAGAAGTGTTGAGAGAGAAAGAGTTTGGAATTTTATGATGAAGAAAAGCAGTTGTCGCTGCAAAATTAATGAGAACGAGGATCAATCGGGATTGCATCTTGAGACATTATCTAATTCTATTAGAAAATAATCATTTTGCAATAACATTAAGCTAATTGAGTGTGGATTTACCCCTGTTTATAGATCTAATAGACATTAATGTAGCTTATTTTATTGATCTAATTGAGAAAATATATAAATTATATATATATATATGTATATATATATATAGATTCTGTATATGGAAGAAGAAAGAAAGTGCTACGTGGAAAAATAAAAAATAAAAATAAATGCATACCATTTATTTGAAATTCATCGGGTGAATATCTAATAAAAAAATTTATATTTTGTATATAGAAAGAAAAAGAAAATGCTACTTGAAAGAAACTCATTGGGTGAATATCTAATAAAAAAAATTAGATTTTGTATATAGAAAGAAAAAAGAAAATGCTACTTGAAAGAAAAAATAAAGAAAAAAGAGGCATATCATTTAGTCCAAACTTATTGGAAATAAGTGAATATTTGATATAAAAGAAAATAAAAGTTAAAAAAAGCCATATCATTTATTCATTTATTTGAAATGGAAATAAGTATTGTAGTTTTTTTCTACAAATATATTATTTTCGTATATAAAAGGAAGAAAAAGAAAGTGGAAGAAAAAAAATATTCTCACTGATCAGAAAGAAGTTTCGAGGAGAAAGAAGTGCCGAGGATGATTACAAGTATTGTAGTTTGTCCTACAAATATATAATTTTTTTTATATAAAAGGAAGAAAAAAAAGTAGAAGTAAAAAAGGATACATATTACTCAGAAAGAAGTCCAGAGCATGATTATAAATAAATAAAATGGTAGATTTTGAAGAAAGATGAAACTAAATAGTATAGAACTGATCATAAAGAAGTCTGGAGAATGATTACAAACAAATAAAATTATTAATTTTGAAAAAAGATGAAAATAAAATTAAAAATTATTTTATATACTGTAACTCAAGCTAAAATTGAAGATATTTATTAGAATGGAGGAAAGGAGAAAATATAAATGAAACAAGAGGTAATGTTGTATTGTACGTTCTTTCTACAAAATATAGTATTGTCTTTTATATAAAAGGAAGAAAAAAAAGTGGAATGAAAAAAAAAGATATATTACCGGATAATTACAAATAAATATTGATGTTTCTTCTATAGAATATTTAGTTTGCATTTTCTTGAGAGATGAGTTTTGTGTAAGATGGGTCGATGCATTACTAAAGTACTTTTATTACATAGGTAAAATATGTTTATTTGTATTTAAAATATGTCAATAATAAATCTTATTAATACCCCATAAAATCATACTTTAATTCATCATTTATTATATTTTAGAAAACATACCTTAACAATTATTAAATATACTTTATTTATATAATAGTCATACTTTAACGCGTCTCACAAATCATCTCACATATATAACGTCTTACAAGATAATTTATCATATAGTTTTAGTATATATATAAAGGAAGAAAAAAAAAGAAAAAAAAGGAGATACATCACTAATTTGAAATAAGTCAGTTGATTACAAATAAATAAAATTGTTAGATTGTTAAGAAAGATGAAAATGAAATTAAAAATTATTCTATATAATATAGTTCACGGTAAAATTAAAGAAATTTATAAGAATGGAGAAAATGAGAAAATATTGTAACTCAAGGTAAAATTAAAGAAATTTATAAGAAAGGGAGAAAAGGAGAAAATATAATAATGGGTCTGTAGGTATTTTTTTGTTTTGGTAAAAAAAATAATTTTTTTGTCAAATTTTAGTTATTTTATTTAAATTTAATCTTTTTCTCAAATTTAGTTATTTTTTATTATACAGTGTATTATGTTTCAAAATGTCAAAAAATGTACTTACAAAATTTGGATCAAAAGTAGAAAAAAAATACCAAATTTTGAAAATAAAATAAAATTGAACAAAAAAAAGATAGTTTCTAAAATCTTCTACACTTTGCTTTATTTCTATTTAATGAAATTTCTTAAGTAAAGAAGAAAATATTATTATTTTTCATAGTCAAACAAATATTTAATTTTAAAATTTTTATTTAATAAGATTATTTTTTTCTATACTTTTTAATTTGTTTATATAATTAGTACTATAAATAAGTTTTTATTGATTAACATATTGTGATAAAAGTGAAAGGAAATAAAAAGTTTACTAAGAATTACTCCATCGGTCCCTTGATAAGTGTCTGTTTGCTTTTTGCACTTGGATTAAGGAGTGTAATATTTTAGAAGTAATTGTAAAAAATGCCCGGCAGGTTTTAAGTTTTTTCTTTATTACCCCAATTATAAGGGGAACTCTTTTTTTGCCCGAAATGATGGATTTAACCTTCACTCGAAAATGAATTCGTGTAAAATATACATTCGTGTAAAAATTTCTTGCCAAATAATGAGTTGAGTTTTTTTATTAAAAAAATTTTAACACGAATTTTTAAATTTTTTACACGAAATTTTCGTGTCAAATAATGAGTTGAGTTTTTCAAAAAAAAAGAAATTAACACGAATTTTTATAATTTTTACTCAAAATTTTCGTGTCAAATAATGAATTGAGTTTTTTTTAAAAAAATTAACACGAATTTGTGTAATTTTTTACACGAAATTTTCGTGTCAAAATTTTTTGTGTCAAATAATGAGTTCACTTTTTTTTAAAAAAAATTAACATGAATTTTTGTAATTTTTTACACGAAAATTTCGTGTTAAATAATGAATTGAGTTTTTTTTTTTAAAAATTAACACGAATTTGTGTAATTTTTTACACGAAATTTTCGTGTCAAATAATGAGTTCAGTTTTTTTTAAAAAAAAATAAAATGAATTTGTGTAATTTTTTACATGAAAATTTCGTGTCAAATATTTTCGTATCAAATAATGAATTAAGTTTTTTTTAAAAAAAATTAACACGAATTTGTTTAATTTTTACACAAAATTTTCGTGTCAAATAATGAGTTCAATTTTAAAAAAAATTAACAAAAATTTAGGTAATTTTTTACACGAAATTTTCGTGTCAAATATTTTCGTGTCAAATAATGAGTTCAGTTTTTTTTTTAAAAAAAATTAAACACGAATAAGTGTAATTTTTTACATGAAATTTTCGTATCAAATAAATATTTTTTAATGATTTTTCAAATAAAATGGTTTTACTCGAACGCTTTACTTGAATATATTACTCAAAAATTCGTGTAAAGGGTATTTTGGTTAAATGGGTAATAAAAAGATATAGTGTTAAAATTAGGATAAGAAAAAAATATATAAAAAAAATAGGGTATGGTAAAATTTTTCTCCTTAAGTATAATGAGGTGAGAGAAATAATATTTTAATGTGTAGTGGATAGTTGTATTAATATTGAGTGTGGGCAATGTGTAAGTGGTTGAGTATAATAATATTATTATGTTGTATCACATCAACCTAAAAAGGAAATTGATATTTTGTGTTAAAATTAGGATAAGAAAAAAATATATAAAAAAATTAGGGTATGGTAACATTTTTCTCCTTAAGTATAATGAGGTGAGAGAAATAATATTTTAATGTGTAGTGGGTAGTTGTATTAATATTGAGTGTGGGCCCATGTGTAAGTGGTTGAGTATAATAATATTATTATGGTGTATCACATCAACCTAAGAAGGAATTTGATATTTTGTATTAGGACGGACCAAAATAGCAAAATGAACACTTATCAAAGGGACGGATGGAGTATTAATTAAAATCATACTTTTAAATTCCATTCATTACATTTTATAAAGCATAATTTAACTATTAATAAACATATTTTAGAAACATATAACTATTATACTTTGATAATTAGTCGATCATATTACAATTCCTCTCATAAACACTATTATTAAAAAAAATATCTTTTATAGCACTACTCTTGATCAACACATACTCCATCCGTCTCATCCTAATAGTTACGTTTACTTTTTGCACGGAGATTAAGGAGTATAATATTTTAATGTGTATTGAGGTGAGTGAAATAATATTTTAATGTAAATTGAGTAGTGTATTAGTGTGATGTGTGGTACATAGAGAGAGACGTAATTAATTTGTGTGGGTCCAATATACCAAAAAGGGTAATATAACCATTAGGATGAGACACAAAAAAAAAAGTGTAATTATTAGAATGAGACGGAGGGAGTAACTTATTTAATTATTTCTTTTAATTTAATAAAATAATTAAAAAAATATTTTTTCTCATACAATACATAATAATAATTTAAAATTTTATTAAGATAGTAGTGAAGACAAAAAAACAAGTGAGAGTGAGAGGAGTGCGTGTGTGGTTGTGATGCTGCGGAAATGGCATCTGACAACAGATCACCCACCCCACCCCACCCCCACCCCCACCCCCACCCCTACCCCAACCAAAAATGGTGAAAACGTGAGGCTCCAATTCTCTCATTCAAACACACAGGACAGGAGGAAGAAGATATGCAGCTGCTTCACGCCCCGCTATCTCCCACTCTTGCATTTCACTGCTTCACATCGCACCCTAAACCCAGTCAGTGAATTCCCCCTCTCCACAGCTCTCTATGCACATCTTCAACTCCATTCTTTGCTCCCTAACTCACTTCGCTTCTACTTTTGCAGGAATTGGGAAATCTTTCGTCGAACCACCCATTACTGCTGTTTCATTCTCCTCCCAACTACAATCTAAACCTGCTTGTGGCGATCCATTATGTACCTCCATCTTACCTAAAGCTGCTTCTTCCCAAGGTCAATTTCTTCTCTGCTTCTCTCCGTTTTATTTATTCGGTCATTCCACTGTTTGCTTCTTTTTTTTTTTTTTCTTTAATTGGGTTTTCTAACCTTTCTGACGATTATATCTGAAAAATGAATCCTAACGATTTCCATCATTCCATGCATCAATAATGTTGGTTTTTGGTAATGTATTGTTTGTGGCCATGAAAAGGCATAGTGAAGTTGGAATTTGCCGTTGGACATGAATAATGCTGTGTATGTTGCAAAATTGTGCGATATACTAGTTGATATACTGGAACATAATTTAGATTAGATCATGTATGGGTCTTAAACTGATATTGAGCCTATATTTGCTTCGTAACTCAAGATTGAAATAGCCTAATATATTAGTTTTACCAAATCCTTGTTCTGGCCTTTATGGACTGTCTAATGAACTCTGCATTTTACACAAACGGCAATTTGTGAGGTTGAAGATGATAATTTGATGTTCTTGTAAAGCTCAAATTCCATAGGATAAACTTCCTTTCTTTTCTGTTTTCTTTTTTTATTGGTGCTATGATATAGGAGTACTTTCTCTTTTCAAGTTCCATGTAACCATATTTTAGTTGCAGCTGCTGTTACTGAAGTTGCAAGTCGAACAGCTGAGACTGATGTTCTCAAAGCCTTGTCCCAGATCATCGATCCTGATTTTGGTACTGACATTGTCTCGTGTGGGTTTGTGAAGGATCTTAATGTCAGCAAAGAATCAGGAGAGGTCTCTCAAAGAAACTGGATTTTATAAGTTCTTCATTTGCATGTAGTCTAGAGAACAAGGCCTCATCATACACTCTCCCTTTTAATCTCAGGTTTCATTCCGGTTAGAGCTCACGACACCAGCATGTCCAGTGAAAGACATGGTAAATGAAATACCAGAACTGCACCCTTTTTACTTGTTACCAAATTCATCTTAATTCAGATGCCAAGTTATGCAGAAATAAGAAAGGCACCTGTAATGTATTCTTTTTGCATATTCTATCATTAATAACTTTGAAAACTAAAACTTATAACAGAGAATAGAAGTTCTCATTGTTTCTGGGTGAGAGTTATAATTGGTTAATATTTGATCTTCTGAACAAGTATATTTACTATACAGTTTGAGCAGAAGGCTAATGAGGTGGTTGCAGCACTTCCCTGGGTTGAAAAGGTTAATGTGACTATGTCTGCCCAACCTGCAAGACCAGTTTTCGGCTCACAACTTCCAGCAGGGCTACAAACAATATCAAATATAGTGGCAGTTTCTAGTTGCAAGGTATCCTTCATATGTTCCAGCATATGCCTGAATCCTTTTCTTTTGATTGTGATGAGTTTGGTTTGTCTCACTTATCTATTAAATAATTCCCGAGCATTGTTGTCTACTTCCCAACCTAAAATCTGTTAGCTTTACTCTTAAACAGATCTTAGTATCAATTGAACCCACAAATAAAATCGTGTATAATGTAAAGTACTTAAGTATCCTTGAGTAGAATATAGAAAAACATTATCGTTGACTATATGATTCTTATGGATTGCTTGCACCTCACTTTCGAGGTGTCTTGAGTCTTGACATTTTGAGATTATTTCAAGAATTCATTGTCTTTCAAATTGCCTGAAGAATTGCTTACATAAATTAAGGGTACGTTTCAAGAATGTCTGGATACAGTCTCAAGATAAGCTTGAACTGAAGTCAGCTTCCTAAAGATGGCTTGTCATAAAGAGATTTCTTGATCTATACCAGACAAAATGTTACTATTCTTCCAAGTGCCAAATGTTATAGTTACTGTTTCTTCTATCATGATATGAATTCCTCAGAATCCTGCATGCATGGTTCCAGCATCTCCAAATCTTAATGTTGAAGGGAATGCAGTCTTTGAATTCAATATTGAAACGAGGAGCCTTGGCAGGGAAAAAAATAATAATTATAATATACATCAGAGTTCAAAACGTCTAAGGATCTAATCTATTGAGAAAATGAAACTTGGATACACGAGCTATTGACTTGGGACAAGTGGGACTCCATTGAAGTTGCCTCCAATCAATGATATAGCTATTTTTTCTAGCTCTATTAAAAATCATATGCAAAGAATATTAATAAAATGCCATTTCTCATCAATTGTCTTCCATTTCTAGACGTGACATAGCTATGGAGAGTGGTGGTGCATATAATCGCAATAATGTTAGCACCCAGGATGTAATCCACGAAAAATAGTTTTACACTTTTACTACCTTTTCTACCTTGAATTTAACTGTATCTACTGCTATTCTTGCAAAGCTGCACAAAAGTTTTGTTTAGTAAATAAACACTTGCAACAACTGTAGGGAGGAGTTGGAAAATCAACAGTAGCTGTAAACCTTGCATATACTTTGGCTGGTATGGGTGCAAGAGTTGGTATCTTTGATGCTGATGTATATGGTCCTAGTTTGCCGACAATGGTGTCCCCAGAAAATCGGTTGCTTGAAATGGTGATTCTTCAAATTTTCCATTATAATTGTCTTTATCTGCGTTAATTACTACTTGACTTTCTAATGGTTTGAAGAACCCAGAGAAGAGAACTATCATCCCAACAGAATACATGGGTGTCAAACTTGTATCTTTTGGATTTGCTGGACAAGGTCGTGCAATTATGCGCGGCCCTATGGTTTCAGGGGTCATCAATCAACTACTGACTACTACTGAATGGTATTGTATGGTTTTCTGCTTCCTGTATATCCAAATATTTCACAACTTGCTTCTGGTCCTGGAATGTTATGTCACGTGTAAACAATTAACAGATATGTCACGTGCATAATAACTCATGAAATTGATTCTTCTGGAAAGATTCTGAATTTGATTATGCATAACTTTTTTCTAGTTCTTAACTTAATACTGATGTAATATCAGTTAAGGATTTTTTCAAGTTTACGATTCTAACAGCACCTGAACATTTAACTTACATTGCTGTCATATGGAGAACAGACTAGTTGATTATACCTCAAATCCAGTGTGATGTTAAATTTATCCTTTAAATTGTGATTCTTTCAATTTTCGCTGTCATCAATTACATTCTCCATTCAAGTTGTTTATTCCTATTTGTGCAGGGGTGAGCTTGACTACCTGGTCATAGATATGCCTCCTGGAACTGGTGATATTCAACTAACATTATGCCAGGTGCTATTTTGATGCATTTGCAAATTATGATTTTTAAACTGAATGTATTCTTTTCTTTTGATCCATATCACAAAATAACTAAAACATTTGTGTCATACAATTAACCAGGGTTGGATAAACTGAATTTGCAGGTTGTCCCATTGACTGCTGCTGTTATTGTTACCACACCTCAGAAGCTAGCATTCATAGATGTTGCAAAAGGAGTTCGCATGTTTTCTAAGCTAAAGGCTTGTTTCCTATCTTCCATCATGTTTTTTCAAACCAATATGGTCGTTAAGTGACTTCTCACCCTGTAATCAATGTGCGATTTCCTCAAAAGGTTTTATACATTTCTGTTCAAAAATATTTTTAGGCAATTTAATGAATAGACTAACATTACAAACTTATGTTAGGTGTAAGTTTATGACCATAGGAAATTTGTTTTATTATTATTATTTTTTTTTGGTCTGTTGTCTTTTCTTTTCTTTTTTTTTTCTTTTCTTTTTTTCTTTTCCATGTGGGATTTAGATAAAATAGCGAAGGAATAAACCATTGATGGCTTCTTGTGATTTCATTAAGGTTTCTTGGTTATTAAAAGTCTATAAGAGAAGTTGGTTTACCTCTCATATTTTAAACAAGCTTTTACCTTGTTTACCGATTATCAATCCTGCGAGCAAATCTTGTATGAGACCATCTCACAATGAAACCCTTTTACAATTTTTTTAATAGTTATCATTTTTCATCTATCCTAAGAACTGTTCGTGAAATAGTTAAGTTGGATGGCTATCACTTTTCATCAATCAAGTTGTGTCATTAGTCTATTCCGTGAGATGGTCTCAAGAAAGTTTTTGCCCAATCTTAATTAGTTCATATATTTTCCTAATACCATCTTGATTCCTACAAATTGACCTTTTTCTGGCAAGTATCCTTCTATGCATTTTGAAACCTGTAAATTTTTTGTTTAGGTACCTTGTGTCGCAGTGGTTGAGAACATGTGTCACTTTGATGCTGATGGAAAACGATATTATCCATTTGGCAGAGGTTCAGGTTCTCAGGTTTTTCTAGTGTGCCGTTGTTTTATACATGCAGCTGTTATTAGCGGTATACTTGATAAATTGGTTTTATGACGGTTGAGTACATAAAACATCTCAACTTTTTATGTAGCTATGACATTCCCGACTAGCTTATTGGATACACATGTTTGCAGGTTGTTCAGGAGTTTGGGATCCCCCATTTGTTCGAGCTTCCTATACGACCAACTGTGAGTCTTTCTCATGACATGACAACATGATTAGTTTCATAAATGACTGGTAGTTTGTCACTTACTGTTAAATCAATAATTCAATATGCTGTTCAGATTAAAGCTTGATAGATACTGTTCCTATTCTGATCATAGTTCCTCCTCCATGGGCAAACGTAACTGTGACATTATATAGTGCTAACTGATAATATAAGAGATTGAGTATATAATTTTTACTTTTACTTTTTTTTTCTCCTTTTATTTTCTCATGTAATGTAATTCATTTCAAATATAAGATTGTCTATGGTAAATTGGTAACCACAGAAGATTCCACAGAACATACAGTTATACATTTGCTCTCTCATCAATTTCTCATAAGATTGTAAGTGCTTCACTCGTTTTATAAGTTCAAAAGAAAACAAGATGAATAAAACCTCCTTTTTGTTCTCTAAGACAACATCAAATAATGCTGAAATTTAAAATTATAATTTTTTTGTATCTCTCCTTGTATTTGATATCAGTAGTATATACACAGCAAATTAAATTTTCATGTTCATTTTCATATAAAATCATAATTATAAGATAAATACTTGGAGAATAGACGTCCTAATAAATTTCTGCAAGTTCTCAAGTTTGGGGGTGAGTTCTAGTACCCTGTTTCTATTTAACTCGTATAAAAATCTAGAATCTAGAATAGGAGTAAAGGACAGATGTGAAATTTTCGATAATTAAAGGCTCCTGTAATGTTTCCTTTGATATATCTGGGTGTATAATCTTATAAGTGAATTATTTTTTCAAACTCCTTTGGTCCCTGGCTTATCTCCTGTTGCTGATGCTCTCTTTCTTTCTTTCCTTCCCTTTGCTTTTTTTTTTTGGCATGTTTTTTAATTATGCTTGTCCTCTCTGGAAGATGCTTAATTTGTCCTTTTTAGTTGAAACCACCAGTTTTACAGTGTATTTCATGTGCTGCATCTGGTGTGTGTTGGATTTCATGGAACTTGAACATCATTCTAATTTTATTATTTTCAATTGATCTCTTAAAGTAAAGTCATAAAAAAAATAAAAAATCATGAACTATCATCTGGACTCTGGAGGCTATTTTAATTAAATTATCCTTCTATGTCTAGTCCGTTCTCTAATGTGGTAGTTTGAACTTTAGTCTGCACCCTGTATATTCCTTCGGTGATATTGTGTATTGTTTGTAATGAGAATTTGGGTGAACTCAAAATGTTTCACATGTAACCTTCAACAAAAAAATGTTTCATGTCTAACCTTCTGATGAAAACTCAAGCAAATTCGTATTCTATAATAACACACAGTATGAACAAAAGCTGCAAGATTTGACTTCAATGAGAGATTACCACACTTCGTTTGATTACGCACATCATTTTATCATAATAATTATTTAATGTTGAGAATAGAACTATCAAATTTCTACTTGAGAATGCAAAAGAAAAAAAAAGAAAAAGAAAAATGGTACATTTATGATATAGATGATTACATGACAGCTATCTGCTTCTGGGGATAGCGGAGTGCCTGAAGTTGTGGCTGATCCCCAAGGTGAAGTTTCTGGAGCATTTCAAGATTTGGGCGTCTGTGTTGTGCAACAGTGTGCCAAAATCCGCCAACAAGGTAACTTGATATTCTCTTTTAATGATAAGATGGTAGATGTTTGAGCCATTGGTTACCGGCTTATGGTCTTCAGGCCCCTTAGTCAGATTGTCGTTAATTTCCTAGGCGCTTGTGCTTGTTTAATGTAGTGTCAACAGCAGTAACATACGATAAGTTTATGAAGGCAATCAGAGTTAAAGTACCATCATCGGATGAAGAGTTTTATCTGCACCCAGCAACTGTAAGGCGAAATGATCGATCTGCTGAAAGTGTGGTATGCAAACAACTTTACATTGAGTCTTTAAAGTGATTAATAAAAAAACAGCTAGTTTATGTGGCAAAACTAACATCTATGACAAGGAAAATGGATAGTTGTCATAGTTCTGGAAGGAACAATTGTTCATTGCACAGAGAATGAGTAAAAATTATATAAACAATGAATAATGCTTTTTTAGTCATCCCTGGATAGAAAATACTACCTGTATAAAGTTTTTTTTTAAAAAAAATTTTAAATAACTAGATTGCACTTGCTGAATTGGAAACAATTACTAATATAATCCCTGAATCCTGATGAGATGACTCCCTGAGCAATCTTATGCAACAATTATCCATTTCCCTTAAAAACTTCCCTTTGAAGCCTATTTACTCATAATTGACTTCCAATATGATCTACTCTGTCACCATGTTCTATCAGACCAAGATAGGCACATCCTTCTTACTAAACTGAACCTCCTCTAATAAGAAGTCCTGTGGACCCTTCACCTTTATATTCTGTCAATAAACTTGTGGTTGGCAAGTGCTGGAGGTGGTTAATTTTTTCAGAATTAACAACATATTAAAAGTTTAGGTATGTATCCATTTAAGCATCTAGTTAATCATCATAATTCGGATCTACAAAATAAACATGATCCTACTAGTAAACTGTTTTAACTTTAAAATTAATATCAATATTACACGACATGTAGGCTTACAACAACATGATTTCAGTTGGAAATATCTTTAGATTCTTCTCAAGTTTGACCAGTGAGTTGTATGATGGTTGATGGAAAAGTGTCATGTTTGAAGAAGGTTCTGGTAGTTGTTACTGTAGCCATTGCCATTCATCCAAACTATCCCAAACATCTGTTACTCTCATCATAGTGCTAAACTTTTTCTCTCGTCCAAACAGGACGAATGGACTGGTGAGCAGAAACTACAGTACGCAGACATCCCGGAGGACATTGAACCTGAAGAAATTCGGCCAATGGGAAATTATGCTGTATCCATAACGTGGCCTAATGGATTTAGCCAGGTATATTATCCAACACCATTGATATGATAACCTACAGTAATACATTGGAAAAAAATGTTTCAGTGCACAGAAAATTTCATTCTAGAGCAAGACCCAATACTCTATATTAATAGATATATATACAAGCCATAACGCCTCTATGCTGCTCTGTTTACCATCTGGCTAAGTGAAAACATCTATTATTAGAGATACATTAACAACTTTTGAATACAATAGATTGCCTGTCAGCATTCAGGGTGTAGTGAATGGCCCATTTTTTAGCACAGATAAGAAATATGGTATATTGGAGTATTCAACTGAAGATATTAACTACTCCCTCCATTCCAAAAAGCTCTTTAACGTTTCCTTTGTAATTACAAAGGAAACGTGAAGAGCTCTTTGTGACAGAGGGAGTAATAAACTAGGAAGTGGGTTGATGAATAAGAAAGAGAGGTGTACATAACTTGAATGAGCACATATCTAACTATAATGATACCTTTGCTTCAGGTTTTTCCATATAGTGTTTTCACAAATTCATTCCTTTCATTTCAAAGCTTGAGACTCCATTTCTTCTATATAATTTTTGCTATGTTTTTAGATCGCTCCATATGATCAGTTACAAATGATGGAGCGTCTAGTCGATGTTCCTGAACTTCTGCATTAGTAAAGCAAGTGTAATGATACATGAAAGTACCAATGCGTCAGCTTGTTTTTAAGTTCGAATGAAGCTTATTGCCGTGGAGAATCTTCATTTGTTCAGTTCCTTTGGCTTGTTAACATGGTGACAGCATCAACACTGATTATTACATCAGAATCCAAGAAGTGAGATATCATTTTTTATTATTTTTCTTTTGCTATATGCTTAACTTCAAGATGTATATACGTAGACTTAAAAATGAAAAAGAAAAAAAAAACATGTTAACAGTGGTTAATGTAAAAATAGAACGTTACCATAAGGCCTTCATTATGAATACAGTGAAAATGTGTTGTTGCGATTTTGTGAAGAATGAGCAGACATTGGATGAGTTTTCCTAAATAATTTTTCTGTACATTTAAGTGTTAGTGTGTGTATATAGACAAAGTCTCTTGTGAGACGATAGTTACGTGACACGGGCTGTAAGACGGGTCGATCAATTATTAAAGTATGCTTGTTATATAGGTAAAATATGTTAATTTGTAGTTAAAGTATGTTTTTTGAAAGTATGATGAATAATGAGCATATTTTACCTACATAACAATTACTATATTTTAACAACGCGTCAACCCATCTAAATATTCATCTTACATAAACTTATCTCACAAGTGAATCCTTCGTGTATATATATTCTATCAGGTAAATATAATTTTATTATTTAAAGAGTTAGGAAATGTCTAATTATACTGTGCACTCTAAGATAGGGTGAATCTACTTTCAAAAACGTATACAAATATAAACAAAAACATATACAATTATGAACAAAAATGTATATAATTTAGTTGTTAGTTTTTTTAATGAAAAATTGAGTTAAAAAATATACAATTATTAAAAAATATATATACACTATTGAATAAAAAGTTATACACATATGGATGTTAGTTTTTTTAATGAAAAACTTAGTGTGAAAAAAATATACAATTATTAAGAAACACGTATACAAAATAGAATAAAAAGTTATACACATATGAATACACTCTTACACCCGGGTGCACCTACTCTTAGAAAATTATAAAAGTGTTGCCAATTATAGATTAACTTTTACATTGAACGAGTCTCTTATAAGATTGCCTCAACTCTCTTGTTGTACAAAAAGGTGGTTCGCCCACCCCCAAGGGGCATGTGAAGGAGGTTAATCATGGTAACTCAACCGACCACGCTGCGGGTGGGATTCGATCATTGGTCATTGTACAAGCTGTCCCCTTGCTTGACCAGTTGACCTGCCCATGCGGGGCCTCAACTCTCTTGTTGTTAAATATGTGAGACGATTTATAAGACGTGTTAAAATATGCATATATTATATAGATAAAATATGCATAGTTATCATTAAAATATATTTTCTAAAATATGATAAATTATGAATTGAAATATAATTTTAAAGTGTTATAATATGATTAATTATTGATATACTTTAATTATAAATTAGCACATTTTACTTATATAATAAGTATACTTTAGTAAGGGTCAGACCCGTCTCATAAGGGAGTGTCTCTTATCTCAAATGTATAAAAGAAATTCTTTCGCTCCCCCTAAATAAATTTACTATTCTTATTCATCTAAAAATAAGTTGACACACCAAATAAAAAATAACAAACAATCTAATAACTTCTTAATGCAATTTTAATTTTAAAATTATAATTTATTTTTAACTTATAAAATTTATCTTAGAATAATTTATCACCTAAAAATATTAAATTATATCTAAAATAAATCAAAATATAATTATTCTTAAACTAGACATTTGTAAGCACATCATGTGACGAGGAAGTAAAGTGTATTGTGTAAATGTGATGGAATAAGAGACAATCTTTTTTAAACGTATTAGTGTGAGATAAGTAAAGTGTATTGTGTATATGTAATGGAATAAGGGACAATCTTTTTTAAACGTATTAGCGTTTGATGGATCGACACGTTATTAAAGTGAGTTTATTGTATAAGTAAAGTATGTTCATTGATATTTAAAATGTATTTTTAATTGTTCATATTATAACACATTAGAATATACTTTAATACATTATTTAACAAATTTTAAAAAATATACTTTAACTACTAATAATCATATTTTACTTATATATAATAATGATACTTTAACATGTTTCAGAACCGTCTCACGTGACAATCATCTCACAAACTCTCTACATTACCCTAAAGAAACTAGTACTATATGTTTTTTTAGGAATACCATTATTCTCTAATTTGAGACAAATATAATATTTCAAATATAATAATATCACATTTTGACTTTCAATAAAAATATGAAACGCAAAATTTTCAATTAAAATAACGACAAGCGATAAATCTCTCTTTTAAACTTGCGATGATATTTGTTAGATGAAATATCTCTCTCTTAACATTACGGCAAATACCAATGTGCATTTTAGATACTGTTATTGCATTATCTTTTATAAAAAAATAATATATGTTATTTCCGTCAGTTTTTTGGTATACAACTATATCATTATCTTTTATGGAATGAGACATACAATTTTAAGACCCATAAAACAGCATTGCATATAGGTGAGCATTTCATGAAATTCATGAACATTAGTGCTTAGACTACTGAAATTAGCAATGTATACCACCATTCATTCCTATTTTAATATTTACATTATTTTTTATTTTGATATTTCACTTTAATCTATACATTTTTCTTTTTTATATGGAATCAATACAAAACAATTATATATCACTATATGGCTCACATTAAATACTAATGCAACTATTCAATATATATTAAAATAACAGTATATCTTTCAACTCACTATACATTACATATTAGATTTCTTATTCGTCATCACTGTGAATGTAAATATTTATACAGGACGGAGGGAGTATTGAGTATATTATTATTAGAGTGAGACTCTTGTGCACCCGGGCGCACGGAACACATTCCGTGCGCCTTTACAATTTTCATGCCCCTTTACAATTTAAACCCCTAGCAATACATAGGTTTAAATAGAATTGGAGGGGAGGGTTGTGTTCACATGGGGACACGGGGCATCTTTCCGTGTCCCCGGGCGCACAGGAGCTTTTGCCTTATTATTATTAGATAAATTCTCTTGTGAGACGGTATTTATGTAAAACGTGTTAAAATTTAATTTTTATATAGATAAATATATTTATTGATAGATAAAGTATTTTTTTTTCTTCTAAAGAATAATAAATACTACATAAGTATGATTATATGATATTATAATAAGATTTAGTAGCATACTTAAATAATTTTGAATTGACCATCTCATACGAGCCTCATGAGAGATTGCCCTTCCTACTATTATTATTACTCTTATTATTATTAGACATTATTATTATTATTACTATTATTATTAACTTTCCTGCAAAACAAAAATCAGTGGTTTATCTACTTTTCAAAGTGGGACCTTTATTCTGTGTTAACTAAGGCTTCAAGAGAATCTTGGTGAGCATTTTATAACATCACCTCTGCGCTTTTTCCCCCTTCCCCTTCTTCCACTTCCAATTTGCCCTATAAAACCCCCCAATCTTCCTTCACCCCCACTTCCTCCATGAAAAATTCCAATCCCTACAGTTACAGGACCAGCAATGCAATCCAATACGACGAAGTAGACGACAATGATTCCGATGAGAATGAAGAGAACCCAGATAAAAACATCTCCCAAAACGGCAACTTGTACAATTATGATGACTCCAAGAGGCACCCCAAGAAGAGAAAGCTCGAGTCTTTCGTTTCCAGCTATGAATCCGCTCCTCGGCGAGAAAACTGGAGTGAGGAGGAGAGCTTTGTGCTGTTGGAAGTGTGGGGAGAGAGGTTTATGGAATTGGGTAGGAGGAGTTTGAGGTCGGAGGATTGGGCAGATGTTACTGAGAAAGTGATGGAGATGAGTGGAAGTGAGAGAACGGAGGTGGAGTGCAGAAATCAGTTGGATGTGCTGAAGAATAGGTACAAGAAGGAAAGGGCAAAAGTGGAAAGCGGTTATGGTAGCAAGTGGGTGTTTTTCAAGAAAATGGATGCTCTGTTGAATACCAGGAGTCGAGGGTATAGTGGCTTGGGATGTGGTTTGGATTCGGGGGAGTATGTGTTTATGAATCCTAGGGTTTATTTGGATAGGTCCAATGTGTTGGATGAAATGAGGGATAGTCCTGCTCAATCGGATGAGGATAATGAGGATGATGAGGATGAAGATTTGGGAGAAGAGGAAGAGGATAGTGGGGAGTCTGCTAGGTTGTTGGCAGATTCGATCCAGAAATTTGGAGAGATTTATGAGAAGATTGAGGAGAGTAAGAGGAAGCAAATGATGGACTTGGAGACAATGAGGCAGGATTTTCAGAGGGAGTTGGAGTTGCAGAAGAAGCAGATTGTTGATCGAGCTCAGGCTGAAATTGCTAAACTGAGAGAGATGGATGAAGACGATGAAGACGAGGATGATGATAACACTGATACTTCCATAGAGAACTTTGGTGATTGATGCAGGTAATTTCTGGTGGTTGAAATGAAAATTGTGATTTTGAATTCTGTTTTTAAATGGATAATTTATTTTTCGCATTTCTGATGGTTGCTACATTGATAAAATGGAATATTAAGTGATTGTTACTGGTTTTTGTTCGAGATCTCTTGAGAAAGTGTTTTATTCATTTATGACTTGTAATGGTGTTCTAATTGAGTTATGAACTAAATGGTATCAATGCTTTAGATTTTATTGGATGAAAAGGTCGTGTGTAGTTGCTATTGAAGTAAAGGCAAATAGTTGACTTCGTGTTAAAAGAATTGATAAACGGGTTGATGCTGCTCTTCTCTGAAGCTTGCGAAATTCTTTAAGCTTACATTGTGTTAGTTTATGTACAAGGAGACTGTGAATTGTATCAATCGATAAAAAGTTTCTTTTTCTTTTACTCTATTAAACTTCTATTTTGTAAAGCCTTCATCTTGCCTCTTTATCTTAATTTGCTGGGCATAAATTTGGAAGTAGCCTGTCACATAGTTAATTATTTCCTGAGGTTTAGAATTTTATATTAAATAATTATCATCTATAACTATCACAGAGTGTTCCAGAATCTTGAAATGATTATAATTAGGAAATTAAGATATTATTTATATAGAATGAGAGATGCAAATATTTATTTTTGCTGAAATGTAAGGGATATAGTTCTTTATTCCGAGATTGATGGAATGCAAATACTTGAATACTATATTTTTACCTAATCGATTTCATACCTGGATTTTACAAACCTATATTAATCCCTTACCACTGGGGTTTAAGCTTTGCCCCTGGGGTTTCATTCTTTGCCCTTGGAGCTTTATTTATTTTCGTGTCTATTTTCTTCTAATTGATCCAGGTGTATACATGCACATATACCCTATGCTTGCAAGACCAACTCTTGATGGAAATATGCATAGTGCTGCTTCTCGATCTTCTGTTTGTTTGTTTTTATTTTATGGTCTACTCTTAAAGGCTAGTTCTCATTATCAATCATTGTGATTCTGGTTAGAGAGATGAAGACCAGGAAATGGCCGCACTCTGTTTGAATGTCCTAGTTTGTGTCATTTTATGGTTGGCTTTTATGTCTTCCTAAGGTATTCTGTGGTTTTAAAAAATTTAATTATTTGCAATGGGAGGGGTTGGAAATTGTCAAAAAAATATGCAAATGATGATTTTCTCAAATTTATAACCTTTTTATATTTATTTTATGCGCATCAGCTTCATTAAAGGCTCTACTCATGACACCTGTTGTTTGATTATTTATTTCTTGCAAACCTTTTTGAGTTTTTTTAGGAATTTCAGGAATTTGTTGGCAGAGACAGCTTCCCTTAGACTCTTAAGCATTTTATTTATATGCTCTATTTCTATTCTTCAGATTTAGAAAGATGACACGTCCAAAAACTTCATCTTAAAAGATGCTTTTGCTAATGTGTCCTTTATAGCTTCATCTTTTCCTTATGTTGCTTTCTCCCACATTAATTTTGCTTAAATGTCATCATATCCAGAGAGTGCAGCTAAGGATTGCTTAGCCCACTTATTTGAACCCCAACTAATGTTTAGTTCTAAGTTCAAGTACAGTTACACCTTGGCTCACTTCCTTCCACTTGGTTTATTTAAGCAATATAAAGGAAACGTAACTCTGGACAATTTTACAAATTTAAGTTTGTATGAATGTTATGTTTAATCTTTTTGCTCTATTATGAGATACATAGGTAAATGAGCGTCATGCAAGTCTTATAAAATTTCTAACCTAAAGCTAATGATATTTTAAAGTATTGTATAATTTGTACTATACAAAGTTAATAAGTAATCTAATTTAGCTTATGATTTATAAAAAAATAAATGAATCAACTTGCATATATTACCTAAATTATGTCTGTTTGTGTCAGAATAGTAGTGAGATGCACCCAGCAAGGATTCATTAGGAATAATTGCAACGTTTGACTGATTCGGGAATAAGGTCTAAGGGGCGGCAGAATCAATCGCTGGTGTAGCAGCCGTGGGACTGGAATATAGAACCCCAGGATTAGTTAGCATAACTTATTTATTTAGAATATAGGCAAAATAAATTTATTTCCCCAAATACCAAAAGTTCATGTATTATCCACTTGTGTTGATAGGTTTTTATGCTCTGGTTAATGTGCAATAGTATTTACTAGTTTCACCCTTTCCACATTAACTTGTGGCTTGACCTCTCATCCCATAGGTTGGTTTAGCTTTATTGTTGATATCTTATGCATAGCATGTTAACTTTCTTTGCCCTTCTTTTTCGTTCTTCAAAAGATTTTTTCTACTCCCTCAAGTCAGTCGATGCTTGAATGATCAAATCAGGTTGTACACAATGCTCCCGTGGAAAACTGATACTCCTTATTTGCATATTCTATCATGCCTCTAATTTTACACAATTATAGTTTTTGATGGTGGCAGGCATAAAGTCGGGCAAACCTACTGCAAGCCAAGGTTAGTTTACGCTGAAGATAATGAAGGAACGGAAGTAATGCTCGGAAAAGTTGCAGTTTGAGTTTACTCTTCTGAGTGAGCAGGTGAATTTTTGGCATTCCATTATATGGGTATAGTCCAGGATTGGTTGTTCCTTACCCTTTGGGCATTAGCTTGCTGCCCATACCCTTCTGCTCTATTCTTTCTCCTCTTGACCTGGAGAGAGAGTCCTTGTTTTGCGAATATATTCAAATTTGGACTTCATCTTTTACTGAGTTTTTGCAAGTGCTGCCTGCACTTAATGCCTTGGTAGTTTGTTATAAACTAGTATATGTTATGTTATTCCATTGTTTTGCAAAATCTTGAGAGCTCCTTGCTTATATGGAAGGTTATATATTATTAGTTGATTTAGTTTTATCAATTTGAAAAAAATAGAGACGAAAAAAGATAGTTTATCTTCGCAACATGGCAAAGAATAGTATTCTTTCCAATGTTTCATAATTAATTACGAATTATGCGGTCTTAGTGGTTCATGTCTTATTATATTTTAATCCTTAAATTCATGAGCAATACTTGTGTGAGACCGTATTACAATTATTTGATTTTACATTTTCTCAATTATCATATTTTGTGAAAGATGTTAATACTTGTTAAAAAGTGTTACTCCCTCCATCAAAAGATGTTAATACTTGTTAAAAAGTGTTACTCCCTCCATCCATAGTCAAGGTATCCATTTGCTCTTTTATATCACAAGTGGGTAGTTGTATTGGTGGTGAGTGGGTGCCCTTTTGTGCTAAAAACGAAAAATGTATACTGTTAGTGTGGACAACCAAAATAGCAAAATAAATACTTTATCGGTGGATGAAGGGAGTATCATTTTCACTTATTTTACAAATTATTTATGAAATAATTTAGGGTTAATTGCAAAAAAAAACCTCAATCTTTCATTTTATTGCAAATAAATTTCAATCTTTAAGAAATTGCAAAAAAAATCTCAACCTTTAAGTTTCGTGCCCAACGGGCAGGAGACGGCTACTCGACGCTGACATGGCGTTGACCTTTGCCACGTCACCGTTAAGTTTGTTGCAAAAAAAAACCTCAACCTTTACTTAAATTGCAATTTAATCCCAACCTTTGGAATTTTGACAAAAAAGTCCATCAAATTTTTATTTTTTATTTTAAATTGCACAAATTATATTTTATATTTAAAATTTAAATTCTAAAAAAATATTAAATATAAAATAAATTTATTTTAGTTTTTAAAATATTTTATGCATTATAAATTTTTTATAATTTATAAAATCAAAGTATTCTTAAATATGTCTTAAGATTTTTTTTTATAATTTTATGTTATATTTAATATGACTATATATATATATTAAAATTTTTTATAATTTATGTAGACTTAATTTATAAACTCATAGTTTTATACGAACAAATAATTGTATTAGTTAAGTTTTATTTTTATTTTTAAAATTGCACCAATCTAATAAAAAAATTATATTTTACAGTAAAATTATATTCTCAAAAATTATTTTGTAGTAATATTTAAAACTTACATTTCAATCCTTACGTTTGTTTCAATACTTACGCTTGTTTTTTGCACGTTGATTAACGAATAAAGTATTTTAATGGATAGTGAGTTTAAAGATATAATATTTAATGCAAGTGGGTAAGTGTATTATTATTATATGTGGGTCCCATGATAATATATTAATTATTTTAGGTGAGCCATATGACAAAAAGAGAAACGTAAAGATTGAAATAAGACGCTAAAAAAAAATATGTCAAGATTAAAATGGGAGGAGAGATTATATGAAAATTTGGTTTGTACAAATTAAAACTTAACTAATCTATTATTTGTTCGTATAAAACTATGAGTTTATAAATTAAGTCTATATAAATTATAAATTTTTTAATCTAAATATATATATATATATATATATATATATATATATATATATATATATATATATATATATATATATATATTGTCATATTAAATATAACATAAAATTATAAAAAAATCTTAAGACATATTCAAGAATACTTTGATTTTATAAATTATAAAAAATTTATAATGTATAAAATATTTTAAAAACTAAAATTAATTTTTTTATTTAATAATAATTTAGAATTTAAATTTTAAATATAAAATATAATTTGTGCAATTTAAAATAAAAAATAAAAATTTGATGAACTTTTTTGCCAAAATTCCAAAGGTTGGGATTAAATTGTAATTTAAGTAAATGTTGAGGTTTTTTTTGCAACAAACTTAACGGTGACGTGACAAAGGTCAACGCCATGTCAGCGTCGGGTAACCCTCTCCTGCCCGTTGGGTGCGTTTTGCACGAAACTTAAAGGTTGAGATTTTTTTTGTAATTTCTTAAAGGTTGGGATTTATTTGTAATAAAATAAAAGATTGAGGTTTTTTTTTTGTAATTAACTCAATAATTTATTGCATCATTATTAAATAATTTCCTTTAATCGGGTATTATTTTTTATTGGATTGTTATCATTTTCTTATCATCTTCACGAAACTCATTTGGTGAGACACAAGTGTTTGCTCTTATGATTTACTTCATTTGTTTTAAAAAATATTTCACGTTTACTGTTCTATGTTTAACAAAAAATATTTTTTTGACCAAATTTGTTGGGTTTTGTAATGTTTTTATGTAGTAAAAAATTATACATGCACATTTAATTGAAACCTGTCAAAATGTAATCAGAACTGATATCAGTTCCAATTCAATGAAATGAGGAACCAATACTAGCAATGCCCCTATCTATTTTTTAGTTTTATGGTTTGAGACTTAAAAAAAAAAAGAACAAGCAATTCCAATTGGGAATTGGTTGTTTTAAATCAAAACATGAATTGTCCTATGGCCGGTTGGGTTTTGATCCCTTATTTTCAGAAACCGGAACTTGTGGTTCTAAGCCAAGGTGCATGCGTATATAAAATAAAGAGTATAGAGTAATAATATGTGAGTTAGGTAAGAGTAATTAATTTGAAATTTAAGTAACTTTTCAAGTTATAGATAAAAGAGTTTTTTTTTCTTTGTTTTTTTTTAAATCTTTTTTGTGAAGAGTATTATGGGATAAACAAGTATAAGAAGTGTAAAGAATTTTCTGAAACGAAGGGAGTAGTATATTTTAAAGAGTATAATTGTCTTTTGAATCTATTAACGGAGAGGGTTTACATATACTCCTCCCGTCCCCTTGATACGTATTTATTTTTCATTTTGGTCCGTTCTATTACAAAGTATCCATTTCCTTTTTTAGATTGATGTGACCACACATGGCCCCACACTCAACACTAATACAACTACCCACTACACTTTAAAATATTATTTCTCTCACTTCAAAATACATTAAATTATTATACTCCTTAATCCACGTGCAAAAAGCAAATAATTATGTTTTAAGGGGACGTCGGGAGTACATGTTTTGGGATATGCTTTCCAACACAATTATGCTTGATAAAATTTGATGTGATAAAGTAAACTACGACTCGATTCATGATTACTTGAGTTTGAGCTCGTCTTATGCTCGTTTCGTTAACGAGTCGAGTTGAATTTGGCTCGATAAGGCTCGACAATAATATAATAATTTAATAATAATAATAAATATTGTTTAATTATTATTAAATGTAATAATTAATTAAATAATGGCTTGAGAAGGCTCGATAAGTTCAATAGGGCTCGAAAAACTCGAGTTGAGATTAGTTCGAGAATTACTTGTTCAAGCTCGAGCTCATGTATATCCTCATTTTCTACTTGAGCCAAGCTCGAGTATGCAATACTCTGGCTCACTTGACTCGTTTAATAACCCTAGCTGCAACACATGCTACACACTTGGTGAAGATACCGCATCGTGACATGAAGTCGACTTAACATAAAATTACATGCTTTTTATTTTTGTGCCTCCAATCATCTATGAACATTTTTTTTAATGAGTTGATATTCAGTGCACCCGACTGTAAGGGTGCACCCATATGTGTATAACTTTTTATTCTATATTGTATACATATTTCATAATAATTGTATACTTTTTTCACATTCAATTTTCATTAAAAAACTAGCATTCATGTGTATAACTTTTTATTCAATAGTGTATACATGTTTTTTAATAATTGTATTTTTTTATACTCAATTTTTATTAAAAAACTAACAAAAAATTCACTAACAAAATATATAAATTTTTGTTCATAATTATATATATATATTTTATAATTGTATATATTTTTTAAAGTGGATGAACTGTATCCTATGTCCACTCAGGTGCAATTAACTTTAAAAAAAAAATGATAATCCTATGCAATATCATCATCTTCAAAATACTAATAAAAGTGTTGCATTCTTTTTATTATTTATCAATCAAAGATCAACAAAATTGTTCACTTTTTAAAGGTCCTGATATTTTATCTCACATTATACACTTCAAGTCAAATTTTGTTAATTTATTTGCATGATATCAATGGAGTATGTTCTTAAAATTTTAAAATGACAGATGTCATAATTCAAATTACACATACCAAATTGCAACGTCGCCCTTTTTTCTAGGAGTAAGTCGTCGAAACACAAACTGTTCAAGACTTGTGTTTCGGGACACTGTGTTCTTTTTTAAAGTTGAACTTTTTAATATTAAATATTATATGTTGAGTATAAAAATTCTAATCTTTAATTTTTTGGAAAAAAAAAGTAATTAATATTTTTTTAATCAAACATTTATAACAAGAACTGAAAGGTGAATGGGTAACTTAAAGCACGCACCAATATGAAGCCCATTTACACAAATCAAAGGAAAAGTTGGATACCAACTGAATATTTTGTACTTCAGTTTCAGTGGCTGACAATCACATGATTAACTAAAGGAATGCGACGTAATTATAAGCAAATCTATATGATATGTAATTGCGCAAGCACAAGGTAGCTGTACCTTAAAGCATTGGTGTGGCTGTGTTTTGAAATTGGTGAGGCCTGCCCAGCATTAAATGGACCAACAGAGTAGAAATGGGTAGTGGAGAGTAATTCACAATAATTCAAACAACTTATCGTCTCTGCCGTACCACTGTAGCAATGGCTACCCACCTTAAAGCAAGCACCAATATGCAAAAATCATGTTAATTGTACTAATAACAGAATCACACCATGGAAAAATCTAGGATTCTTTCTTGTTTTTATTATCCAAAAGTTTAGTCTTATTGAAATAAAAAGAGAATTTAACTTTTATGTAAAATATGCAAATTTTTCTCTATTACTTAGCAATACAGCCTAAATCTTCTGTTTAGTATTCTGGCAAAAAAGAGAGAAGACAGCAAAAGAAGAAACAGAGTAAAAGGAAGAAAATAACTTCTCTATGAAGACAGGAAAAGAAGAAACTAAGGAAAAAAAAAAAAAAACTATTCCAATTTTTCTTACTCAAGTGGTATGAACTGTTTGCATTATACCATATAATTACCTTTTAGATTTTAGAATGATCATGCAGAGACCACAAGCTAGCTCCCACTACATTAAACTTAACAATATTATTCCATGTCAGTAAATTGGAGGCATGCCACCTTTCTTTCAGATAAAAAGAGACTTACCAGCCCTTTTTAGCAACTGAGCGGCCACTGATGCAACCGTCACAAAGACATAACCTTCTGGTGAATTAGCATGTTTCATAAAGCATAAGCAAATACTCTCATAATATAAAATAATGATCAGTGTAGATTTTGATACAAAATACCCTAAAACACTAATAAAAAATCAACTTTCCTGAAGCTACCTAATCAATCATCTCCTCTATCAGCCTCAAGAGAATCCCATTCTCATATGGCTGCATCTCGAATTGCTCCAGCAGCCAGAAATTTTACACTTGGCAATTGAGAATTTTTCGAAAGATCAAATAAATTTCAGTAAATGGTAGTTTTCTACCATTCCAAGAACTCAATGAGTACGAAAATGACATTTAATGACAATTAAAAATAAGTGCATAATAACCCTTTTTCAGTAAATAAAGGAACAACCCTTGTTGAAGCATGAAATGAGAATCTTAAAAGAGGCAAGAATCATAGACAAAAATAAACGTGAATACCTCTGCTGAATCTGTATGTGATGCTGATGGCTGAGGGATCTCGAGGCTTTGCCTGAGCTGGAATTCTGGGACAAAGAAAACCAACTTGAGAAAAAATAAGATTATGAAATTAATCAAAACGTATGTATAAGTGATGGTATTTAGGATATGGGATATGGGTTGGTAGTGTTTAGGATGGAAGGTTTATATGTAAGTGGTTAGTGATTTAGGCTAGAGGTTTGGATTAGTGAATGTAGGAAAAGATGTTTAATAGGGGAGTTGAAAGGCTTTGGAGATTTAGAAGAATGTTTGTTGTTTTTCCATTCACAAATGTCTTACAACACCACCTATTTATACTTGCTATTAGTACATTCTAGATTGGTGGTGACTTTTCTTAATTTTCTAGATTAATCTAGATTACATTTGATAGTTTACAATTTATAGATAATTCAAGTGCTAGTTGGTATTCTCTAGAATTTAGTAGAATATTCTAGAAATGTGTACCATATTTTTCAATACTCCTCCTTGGGGCACATTTCTGTAACTCCAATTAGTCCTCGTAATGTCTCGAACTTTCCTCGTTGTAGTGCTTTGGTAAATATGTCCGCTAGTTGTTATTCCGTCTTGCAATGCTTCAGCTCGATTTCCTTGTTTGCTTCTGCTTCTCTGATGAAGTGATACTTTATCTTGATGTGCTTAGTTCTGCTGTGGAACACTGGATTTTTCGCCATTGCTATTGCTGATTTACTGTCGCAATAAATCTTTGTAGCTTCATCTTGTGGCTCTCCCATATCTTCAAGTATTCGCTTCAACCATATTGCTTGGCTTGTAGTCATTGCCGCTGCTATGTACTCTGCTTCGGCTGATGATTGTGCAACTGTAGTTTGCTTCTTAGATGCCCAGGAAAATATTCCTGAACCCATTGTGAATGCATAGCCAGATGTGCTTCGCATGTCATCAACTGAACCTGTCCAATCACTATCTGTATAACCTGTTAGTTTAGAGTCAGGAGTTGATGCATACCAGATGCCGAAGTTCTTCGTTCCTTAAAGATATCGGAGTATTCTCTTTGCTGCTCCGTAGTGAGTCTGACTTGGATCCTGCATGAATCTTGATAGAAAGCTTGTTGCGTACATTATGTCTGGTCGAGTCGCCGTCAAGTATAGTAGACTTCCAATGAGGCTTCGAAACTTTGAGTTGTCTGCTTTAGGTGAGCCATCTTCTTTCTGTAGAGCTTTATTATTATCGAGTGGACTTGCCACAGTTTTGCATCCCTCCATCTTGAACTTCTTCAGCATATTTTCTGCATACTTCTTTTGAGAGATGAAGATACCATCTTTTCTTTGATTTATCTCAATGCCGAGAAAATATTGCATCAAGCCCAAATCCGTCATCTCAAACTTTTTCATAATGTTTTCTTTGAACTCCTTGATCATTGTCTCGTTGTTTCCTGTGTATATTAGATCATCAACATATAGAGAGACAATGAGTCTGTCTTCCGTACCTTGGGTCTTGATGTATAGTGTTGGCTCACTCATGCTCCTCCTGAATCTAAGTTCAGTGAAGTAATCATCAATTCTGCTGTACCAGGCTCGTGGGGCTTGCTTTAATCCGTACAGAGCTTTCTTTAGTTTGAAGACTTTGTTTTCGCGCCCTTGTATCACGAACCCTTGAGGTTGCTCCACATAGATCTCTTCATTAAGATATCCATTGAGGAATACTGATTTGACATCGAGCTGGTAGATTTTCCATTTCTTTTGTGCTGCTAGCGCGATCAATGCTCGCACTGTGTCAAGTCTTGCAACTGGAGCGAATGTATCATTGTAGTCGACTCCATATTGTTGTACGTATCCTTTAGCGACAAGCCTTGCCTTGTGTTTTTGTATTGAACTATCAGAGTTAAGTTTTGTTTTGTAGACCCACTTAACTCCTATGGCTTCTTTGTTTTTGGGAAGGTCTGTGAGCTCCCATGTCTCGTTCTTCTAGATCATGTGTATCTCCTCCTCCATTGCTTTTCTCCAAATGTCTTCTCTAGAAGCTTCTTCATAGGTGTTTGGCTCCACGGTTGTAAAATTGCATCTTTCATAGATCTCTGTCAACAATCGATACTTTCTTGGAATGGATTCTGGAGATGCGGCTGCGTCTTCAGTTGTGGCTTGTCTCGGCACATCCTGTGGGTCGGCTTCATCTTTTTGTTATTGGGCTGGCGCTGGTAAGTAGATGTTTTTTCTCTCAATTTGATCTGTCTCCCAGTTGTAAGCTGCGTCTTCATCGAACATTACGTCCCGACTGATATTAGCTTTTTATTTTCCAAGCAATGGACTCGATAACCTTTTGATTGAGTGCTATAGCCCAGAAAAATTCCTTTTTTCGTCTTATTGTCGAGCTTGCTCCTTTTCTCCTTAGGGATGTGGACATAGCAAATGCACTCGAAGACTCTTAGATGCTTCGCCGATGGTTTCCGTCCACTCCATGCTTCAACTGGTGTCTTGTGTTGTACTGCCATAGTTGGACATCTGTTGAGGAGATAGACAGCAGTACTCACAGCCTCTGCCCAGTACATCTTTGGAAGACCCTTCTCCATTAGCATAGATCTTGCCATCTCTATCACGGTCCTATTCTTCCTTTCAGATACGCCATTTTGTTCTGGAGCGTATCCGACTGTGAGTTGGTGCTCCATGCCTTCATCTTCACATAACTTTGTGAACTGGTTGGAAGTATACTCCTTTCCACGATCACTTCGAAAAGTCTTGATCTTGTAGCCACTTTATTTTTCGACAAAGGTCTTGAATTTTTTGAAAATATCGAAAACTTGCAATTTTTCGCGTAGAAAGTAGACCCATGTCATTCTTGTATAATCATCAATACATAGGATGAAGTACCTGTTTTTATTGTGTGATAGAGTGCGCATCGGACCACATATGTCGGTGTGCACGAGATCCAATGGCTTCTTCGCTCTCCAAGATTTTCCAGATGGGAATGGTAGTCGATGTTGTTTTCCGAGCATGCACCCTTCACAGACTCCATTGAGCTCTTTAATTGATGGCAAGTCCCGCATCATATTCTTTAGGTTTAGAAACTTCAATCCTTGTAGATTGAAATGCCCGAACCTTCTATGCCATAGCCAGGTGTCGTCCACTTGAGCTTTCATTGCAATGTTGTTTGCATATCTCCATTGGATAGGAAAGCATCTATTGTCGCTCATTTGAACTTTAGTGATTATGAGGGATTTATCCTTTTTATCGTAGATTGTGCAAGTATTTTCCTCAAAGTGTAAGGAGTAGCCTTTCTCGATCATTTGTCCCACACTTAGTAGGTTTTAATCTATTGTTGGGACTAGGAGGACTTCACTTATGTATCTTTTCACTTTATTTGTGTCTATGGCAATGGTTCCTTTACCAGTTGCCTCCATAAAAGTACAATTTCCTAGTTTTACTTTTGTGTTAACTTTTTCAAGTTCACAAAAGATATCCTTATTTTTAGTCATGTGGTTGCTACAACCACTATCCAAATACCAAGTATCTTTTTCTTCTTTAGATGCAGCTTGGCAGACATAAAACATATAATCTCCATTTTCTGAACTTTCGGAAAATTAGCTTGGTGTCTACGATTAAATCGATTGACCTTTCCTCCACGTCTAAATTTCTTTTGAGTTTGGGGTTTGTCCTTAAACCAACAATTTTTTTCTAAATGATTTCTTCTTTTACAAATACGACATGGTGGGAACTTATTATTGTCCTCCTTAATGTTTTCTTCATTCTTTTTATTATTCTGAGACTGCAAATTTACTTTAGATTGAAAGGCATTATCAATGTCCTTTTCATAACTCCTTTCTAATCGTTTTTCATGAGCTTCTAAAGATCTCATTAATTCTGTGGCTGTTAATTTTGTTATGTCTTTAGACTCTTCAATAGCTGTTATTATGGGATCATATTTTTCTGTGCAAGTTATTAAAATTTTAGCAACTATTTTGTTGTCAGGAAAATCTTCTCCATAGGACCGTAGTTGAGTAACTACCTCATTTACTCTAGCATAATAATCCTTAGCAGTCTCAGAATCTAACATCTTCAAATTTTCAAACTTTCTTCTTAAAGTTTGAAGTTTAGTAGTGCGTGCCTTTTCGTTGCCTTGGAACTCCTCCTTCAACTTATCCCACGCTTCTTTGGATGTTTTTGCTCCCATAATTCTCGGAAAATATTCGTCTGCCAAGCTCATCTGTAGAGCTAGAAGTGCTTGAGAATCCCTCTTTTGATTCTCCTTAACTTCCTTTCTTTGTAACTCATTCAATGTGGAGATATCTGTTGGTGTTGTATATCCAACATTAACAATATCCCACAAATCTTGAGCACAAAGATATGTCTTCATTTTGATCTCCCAAAAATTGTAGTTGTCACCACGAAAGATTGGAATTGAAATACTGCGAAATGTGTCGGCCATAGTGACGCCCGATTGTATCGAACGAGGCTCTGATACCACTGATGGTATTTAGGATATGGGATATGGGTTGGTAGTGTTTAGGATGGAAGGTTTATATGTAAGTGGTTAGTGATTTAGGCTAGATGTTTGGATTAGTGAATGTAGGAAAAGATGTTTAATAGGGGAGTTGAAAGGCTTTGGAGATTTAGAAGAATGTTTGTTATTTTTCATTCACAAATATCTTACAACACCACCTATTTATACTTGCTATTAGTACATTCTAGATTGGTGGTGACTTTTCTTAATTTTCTAGATTAATCTAGATTACATTTGATAGTTTACAATTTATAGATAATTCTAGTGCTAGTTGGTATTCTCTAGAATTTAGTAGAATATTCTAGAAATGTGTACCATATTTTTCAATAATAAGTATTTTGAGATAATAATAGTGTACAGATTTCATACATGCCTCCCAATTCTAATTCTTACAACCGAAGTTTTACAAGGTTATCTTTCTTCTCCGGAATACGTGGCATTGTAATTTACCAATTTTAACAATATTAATTTATTTATTGGTAGAGGATCTCTCTATGATATTTTATACAACTACTTCAGTAGTAATCATGTGTTTCTTTAGATCAATGATCTTATTTTGTTAATAACATTTTTCCAAGAAGTAGCTGCTTCAGTGTTGCTGTCTGATAACCACTCGAGTCTCTTGCTCATGCATGCACCCACATGTACATATATACATACAAACAGATTTAAGATATGAATTTGTACATAAACATAAGCTTAACTCATGAAGCTTCATAACACATAGGAAAATTATACAACAAACCAGTTTTATTATTTTTCTTACTGAGTTTTGATGTATTTAGAGTTTAGCTAGTAATCATTTGAAATATGGTGCGTCTTATCTTCCAATTTCAAGCATATCAAGTCACAATTCGTCACAAAGAAGTCTGTATGCAGAAATTCTTGTAGTTGAAATGACAATGCATCAACTTTAAATAAAGTTTCCAATGGTAGTGCATCTAAGCATAATGAACAACTGGATTGATCATTTCAAATGATATTATATTATTACAAGACTTAGTACCCTTGTATTTACATGCAATATAAACAGTAATACACTTTCAACAGACATATGACAATATCACAGTGAGCTCCATTTTCTTTTCATTAATGCAACATATAATGCTTCCAATAAAGTCACTTTACATTATTTCACTGATTCATACCTGACTGTGGGTGGGAGGTGCCACGGCCAGAGGTTCTACATGAGCAACGAAGATAGTTTGAAAGTTCAGCATGAGCAACGAACGCAGTATGAGAGAAATTAATTTATTAGATTAAGAACTCAGAATAGGGCGGGCAGACGAAGCAGGTAATATGCAAGAAATTTATGGAGGGGATTTTTACTCTGCTAATCAGAAATGGAATTTTACACTGCTAATCAGAAACACAGCAGATGTAACCAAACCAATTCACTAAATCTGGAGCAATAATTTAGAGTGTTGAATAAAAATAAAAAAGTCAAAAGAAATTAGCAGAATCCATGACCGAAAACTAAGAAGAGAGTTGTTTCCTGAATCCGAAAGAGAGTACTCGGGTTCTCCCAATAACTAAAAGTGTAGCATGCCTGAATCTAACTGGGGTTGCAGCACTGACTAAACTACTCCAGCAACTAAACTATTGTTGGTTATATATTTTCCCCTATAAATTCACTTCGTTCAAAGAAATCAGCAGAAGTAATTTTAGGAATAAGTTCGAAGAACCAACTCTTAGATTACGAGAAAATACCAGACGCTGGGAGGACTGAAACACTAACTAATATCGCGATTCCAATGGTGTAAAACATGTGCTGCAATGTCTGAAACAAATCTAGTGTATGGGTTTATTTGGTAATTATTCGATTAATTACTGTGCGGACAAGAATTAAGGAAACTGATAATAAAAGAATGGACATCTGCGTGGTTAATTTCTTGAAAACAATTACCCACAGAAACCAACGAAATCAAACAAAGTTCAATTTCCCCCAGAATATATATTTCTACCATCACTGAAGCAAAGTTAAAGATTATTGAGAAATTAAAAGACAAAACTAGGTGAGCATACCAGTAAAGCAGTAGGTTAATGTAGAAAGCAAGATGCGGTGGAATAAGCGAACACAAGAGGCAAAAGAAAGCAGAGAAGGTGAGCCGAGATGAAGGAAGAGGGAGGGAGTGTGTTGTTCGTAACTCAAGCAAGAATCGGATGTAACAAGAAGAAAATTGCGTATTGGCATATATGTTAGTGGCCCACTGATGAGAGTGAAAATAAGCGTGTTTTAGTATCCAATTTAACACCTTTTTTATGGAAATTATTGTTATATATTAGTACAAATGTATTATATTCGATATATTTGAAAAAAGGTACACTTGAGGTATTTTATTGTGTTTTAGGTGGAAAAAGAGATCAAAAGTGCAAAGTAATTGGAGAAAATGTGCAATTTGTGCAATGATGCGGAAAAACGCACGTCCAACTTGTGTAATTTTTCTATATTCTTGTGGAGCTAAAAACTAGAAGTGTAATACATTTTTGGAAAGCCACAGAAGAGAGGATAGTTTTGGCATAAGGAATACCTCAATCGGAGTCCAAACGAGAAAGTTATGATCAAAATGGTGACATCGCGCAAGCTGTTCCTGTTCAGCACGACTGTTCCAGTTTTCATGACTTGTAACATATTCAAATGTTGGATTTTTTTTCTAAGAGTTCTTTATGTTTATAGAAAGTCAAGGAAGAGAGGATCGCGTGAGCGCAAGAATCACTCAAATCGGAGCTCGAATGTGGAAGTTATGTGCAAAACGGTGAGACTGCGCACTGCCGCTCGACCAGAGTCGACCCCACTTGACCTGGAGCAGTTTTGTCAAGTGGGGACATGGAATCATATTTTTGGTAATTTTGTACCTCCAGGAGCGTGTATTTTCGTATTCTCCAAGAAAAAAACTCTTCCAAGGTCCATAAGGAGAGATTACAAGTATAAAAAGGGATGCAGATCACATCATTATTGATGTGATAGAACCGCGACACAATCATCTTACACCCCACAAGGGGGGATTACCCCCCAACCATCAGCCACATCCTTTTCTCTATCCATCCATCACTGTGAAGATTCGTCTGTGGAATCAAGATGGAGAACCAAGAGGATTTGAAGAGACGGAAGAAAAAATGAGGGAGATCGCTACACCAAGGGTTTTCCTAATTATTTTCTTCTATTTTCTAATTTTCCGGACATATGGGTAAGATCTATCCAACCCCCATGATTGTTCTTCACAACATCATGGGTTAGAACCATTTTGGTAGATATAGGGTTTTGAAGATTTTATGAATTAATTAAACTCTCTTGTATGTCCTCCGTACAACACTACTTGTGGATTTATTTTATATATGATTGTGCTTTCTTAATCTATATTCACGGTCGTTTTGTGCAACTTCAACTGTTATATAGAGTCTGAATATATATCTTGGTTGTTGATTGAGCGTGTTCACTGCTGAACAGGATTGCATTTTATGATTCTAAGTGAGGGGACTCCGAAGCTTCATTAGAACTGTCATATATGAATTTTTATTAATTGAATTGAATTCGAGTTAGTAAACGGGATAAAGAGGGTAATTTTATAGTACTTATAAAGGGAGATCATATCGGGTTACATTCCAGACGTAGGAAATAATTGATACTGATAGTACCTAGAAAGGGGGGTGAAATTATGTCTCTTTCTCCGAGGATATTCACACGTGTTACACGCATATTTACTTGTATCTATAGAGTAGATTTGCATGGTTTAGTGATGCGTCCATAGTCCACAAGGTAGAGTTGGCTTGCACTTGAGATGGAAGTTAAATAGTAAAAATGGATTACCCTAGAGCTACCTACTCCTACTTGATTCACTTCCGTATTCTTACCAACAGTAGTTTAGTCACTGAATCTCTATAATTTGTCGATTTTTCCTATCACCAAAGACAAGAGGCATAACGCGACGACGCAAGATGCCACTTTGTAATCAGGAGAAGGCTTCGCTAGGTGATACACCAAACACTAACATATTATCTATTTAAAATAATTTGATTTTTGAAAATTTAATATAAACTATAATGATTTATAATTTGAGTAATTTATTTATATACATTTAAATTTATAATTAAATTTATTTATATATAAATAAATTTAATTATAAATTTAAATCAATTTAGAGTTTATTTTAAATTTTCAAAAATCAAAATTATTTTAAATAGATAATATATTAGTATTGGGTGTATCAGGTAGCGAAGCCTTCTCCTTATTACAAAGTGGCATCTTGCGTTGTCGCGGTTATGCCTCTTGTCTTTCGAGATACGATATGTAGTAGTATATTTATTTTTAATTTAGAAGGAAAGTTTATAAATATAGAGAAATTAGAGATGCACTCAAGGGGCATGTTATTAGTTTTGTGGATTGGCTCTTTAGTCTGTACAATATTAGTTACTACTTCACAAATACCCATATTTTTTTTTGTTTTTCATAGTACAGATATATGCACAGGTAGCATTAGTGTTCCCTTTTTCTTTGTATTTTGTATTGCTTGATATTAGCTTTAAGTTGAATTATTATAAGATTAAATTACATAATTTTTCCACGTCTAGATGCTAGAATGGGACCGTAAAGGCATACAAAGAATTGGATTAGGTATGATATTACCACTCTAGGAGTACCCTATCAATCAATTGCATTATACCAGAAGAACTATTAATCAAATTATTCGATAGTCTATTTTTCGAATGTATAATAAACTATTTTAGTGACAATGTATATCGGGTTTCACAAGTATATCCAGATATGTATTAATCAGGATTGTAATAGTTGGATAGGTGATGGTCACCTAAATTTTATTTTATTTTATTTTAATTATTATTATTATCCAGATATTTTGAATAAATTCAACAAAAAAAATGGAATAATGATATGATGAGTGTACTGAATGATAAATATATGAAAATGAAGAGAGATGTTTCTATACAAATGGATTTAGATGTCCCTTGGAAAGTATTACTCTTCAACATGTTTAAGTTTTACTCAACTTTATGCCGAATATATAATCTCTTTATTACGAATAAGAATATTCTTTTCATATAAAGGAATATAGGGCAGCCCAGTCTAAAATTTTAGACTATTGTAAGTTGATTATGTTTAATTGGTAAACTACATGCATAACAAGTATATGAAATTTTTCTGCTATAGATTAGAGAGCATAGTGCAGCAGCAAAATAAATAGGATGTGCAAATGGAGAAAGAAAGAACATAAAAAGTACTCCCTCCGTCCCGAAAAAGTTTGCGCCCCTCTTTTCGGCACGAAAATTAAGAAAGTGATGACTTTTAGGGGTATAATGGTATTTTATTGTAATAAATAAATGATAAAGTATGCTAGGTAGAGATGGTTTTTTTATAAATAAAGTGTATGGGGAAGGGTGATTGTTTTTTACTTTTTGCTTTTTTTGAAATGTGCAAACTTTTGTGGGACAACCCAAAATGGAAAGTGTGTCATCTGAAAGGAGACGGAGAGTGTATTTTAACTATAGCAGTGACATTTCTCTTTTTAATTCTATCATGCTTTAGCCTATTATTCTATAGTAAGGAAAATAATTTTTTGCATCATGTAAGGTGTTGCTTCACAAGAAGCGTCACAAACAAATCAATTAACCTAGAATAAGAACTAAATTATCATCTATTGTTGCATACGCACTATTAATTTGTTCTGAAGATTTTTAAGGGAATTAGTTATGTTTGTATTCGTATGAAAGATGGAGTTGAGAACTCTTTTAATCATCGTTTTATGTTCGAAAATTCAGAGTGTTTATAGAGTTGGGTTTAGTTTGTATATCGTATTCATTGTTACACCAATTCTAGAAATTGGGAATAACACACGAGAGATAGTCTTGTTGGGTAACCAGATTTTGTTTGGTTCTTACAACCGTTCAAAAATCAAAAGGGATTTTGGTACATCTTTGTATGTGGGTTTTGTCTAATAAATTCTTAGCGTGAGGGATATCATTTTAGCTTGTAAAAATGAATAAGTGGTTCTAACGTCTACATTTTTTAGTGCAAGCAAAAAATTGAGTCTGATTGAGGTTTCACAATTTAGAAAGAAACCCATGTACCAAAAGGAAAACAAATTATATCCTAATTATGAAAATGTATCATGATGGAAATTAAGAAAAGAGCATTTTATTCAGGCACACATAATGTATCGTGATGGTATGACTCAAGTGTAGGAAGCTTTCCACAATAAATCACATGGAGTGTGGAGATAATGAGAAGGCCTCATTAATCATTATAAACCTATTTAACTGCCAATTAGTATCATACTTAGAGACTACATCTCAGTTGAAACCACAAAACGCCATTTACATCATTTTAATAAAATCCCAACACCTCTCAAAAACATGAGAGGTGCAAGTGGTGAGACAGAAAGAGAGTACATAACGACGACGTAAATAAGGGGCAACTCACTGATCCTCCCTTACTTTATCCCATTGAAAGCTCTTTTTATCTCGTGCCACAAGCAAAATAATGTATCATCGTCAAAATCATCTTCCTTAGTCTCTGTAATAGATAAAATCGCTTTCAGCCACTCTTCATGCAAAGTGGAGAAGTTCTCCCTTTGCTCACTTGATTTGAAGCTTTCACCAACGATTCTTTTCATAACTTGTCCAGCTTTTAAAGCTGATTGAATCACCGTGTCTGAAATCCCTGCCATCGCTGCTATTTGCATCCCATAGCTCTCAGGGCATGGTCCAGAGGCTAATCGATAAAGAAAAACAAGCTTTTGGTGGTTCTGTGATGACATTTCAGAACTTTGATCAAAACAGCATGCCATATGTTGTAGCTTGACACGAGGATGGGAAGCAAACTCCTTTGTTAGAGGGTGATAATGCGTAGCGAACAACATGCGGCAGTTGATTGACTCAAGAAGATGACGAAACACCTGTGAACGATATCGTGAAACACTAAGGATACAAGAATCAAGAGAGTGATAGGATTGACTCATAGCTCATGTACGACATACGAGAAGAAAATGTTAATAGAATCTTTCGTGCAATAATATACAAGGTATTAAATTTCATTTGTAATTCAAATGTTCTAGGCCACTAGACGAATTAAATCTATATCAAACTGTTTCACTCCACTAGACGAACTGAATCTATATCAAACTGTTTCACTCACGGTGACTTGATCCAACATTGTTCACCACATGCATGGAGAGAAACTGGAAAAGTAAATATCTCTTGCTGCTGTGAAAGAAAGGTGTGCGTGACTCTACCAACGTTACCGTTTCATATGATTATTCAACTTTCAATTGTAATTTCTCTAGTACCATTGAAGTTGAATGACTCAGAGACTTGATCCAATGCACACATTACACTTGAATATAATAGCACTTAATACTGAAACAGAATTGCTTAACAGTGTGATGTGGCTGGTTTATCTCGTGATAAAATAGGACAGACAGTGGAATAAACCCACTAAATGATAGTGCAACAAAACAATACCAAAGTCACATAAATCTCAAGTGATTAGCTGTTCTTTTACTTTACTAGGGGGTACATTCATCATAACCTTTTCTCTATTGCCAAAATAGACTTCTCTAAAATGGATCAGAAAAATATGTGGTTGACTTCATATTTTTTGTTATGCATAAGAACATCAGCCAAAAACTGCTCAGAAAGAGTGTAATCGTAATTGTGAATGTAGGGAAATTATCTCAACTCTTATCATATAAGAAACGAAGCAAAATAAAAACTTTAAATAAAAGTTGTTGAAAGTTCATTTCTTTGACCATTTCCCGACATTAGTCTTTAGCAAACATAATTACTAATTTGGTAAAAGAGTATCTTACAGCATATGCTATGGCATATCCGTCAAAAGTACTTGTTCCTCTGCCCAATTCATCAAGAATAACAAGTGAGTTCTTTGTAGAATGTTGCAGAACTGATGATGTCTCTGTGCACTCAATAAGAAAGGTACCTACAAAAGGAAGTTTCAATCCCACATTGATAAAGAAGCAAGAATTATTTGCCATATTATTCAAAATATGAACAAGCAACTGTAACAAGTAAAATAGATGATTGCTTTATGGATGATGGTGATCATTAGAACCAAAATCAAATAATATAAATCAAAGGAGTCTAGATGAAAACAAATGAATCATTTAACATTTTTTACATATTTATTCAAGTGATCTCATTCTATTGTTTAAATTCGATAATAAACAAAGAATTTTAATATTGCATAACCCTACTCCTATAGATTTATCAAGAAGGATGAAAGGAAGAGGTAATGTTCTCTTCCACTATGAAAATTAATTACCACTTCTCTTCAACCATGAAAATAAATCATTTCTACAATATCATATTCATGTTACTCATCAGTCACAATAATTTACATAATATAACTCTCAACGCTTCTCGTCAACTATATTCAATTGTAACTTCTCTTGAATCTTCTTTAGTATAAATATCAGCTTTCAGGTCCTACATTATGAAAGTGTAAACTTCTTACTCTCTCCAGTCATGATTCGATCTGTTGCACCGAGCCGGGTGAATATGATGTCTACAACTGATAGAGTGCATGTTTCACAAGGCACATAACAACCTATCTGCAGGACATAAACCCTTATTCCAATTAGAAATAAGAGCATTACAAGCCAGGAAAATGAATAATATAGCACTGTCAATTCAAACAAACAAAAACAAACCTGAGCCAATATAACAGCCAGACAAGTTGCACGTAAAAGGGTTGACTTCCCACCCATATTTGGCCCAGTCAATAACAACGTGCCAGGAGTGGAACTGCTTCCATCTTCTCCAAGATGAATGTCATTGGGCACAGGCAGTCCTCCATTCTCACCAAGGGCGTAAGGATGCCATAGCCCTTTCATATGAAGGATAGGGCAAGTTGTCTCAACGAGTGAGTTAGCATATGTGGAGTGAGGCAAAACTGTAGGTCTACACATCGTTCCGCAAGAAGAAATTGTAGATAAAGCAAAGGACCTTAAAACATCAATGCAGTTTATAGCATGTATCATTTGAGACCATTGAATTGCCTTCTCAACAAACAACTCCATTAAAATTGTCAATGTCTCTGCCTCTGAATCTGTGACATTATGATCCTGTCATGAAAAGATAAAAGGATATAATAGCAGTTTCGAGACGTTATTTAACAACAGACTCTCAATCTCTCAAGGATGAAACCTGATTCCACTTCAACAAGTTATTAAAATCATAAAGGAGAGATAAAGAAGAAAGAAGGTTTAATAAATAAAAACTGACAACCACTAAAATTTGAAACTACAATCCGTTTCAATTCTGTGTGTCTCAATGGTAAAGGTAAAGTAAACAAATCTAGGGCATGGGGCTTTTTAAGAAAGGAATAGAAAAAGAACCCAATTCTGTGTTTGGGAAAATGGCATGATTATTGTCACCCCTAGAATCAATCAATGAATCCTCATTCCCATTGGACACTATGACTTTGATTCCTGTATGGTGAATCATCAGTTTCAATATATATTTTTATTAATGGTTGAAATATTACATAATTAAAAAAAAAATCACAAAAATCTTTTTCTACAAAGGCATCTTCGTGTGTTTATCTAATGTTAGTAATGTTTGGGAAACTTGCCACACTCATTCACTATCACGTTCAAGAATTATCATATTAACCAAGTCTACCAATATAGATTTCCGAGCATTTCCAAGTTATATGCAGGATTAGGCATCAAAAATCTTTTAGCAAACATTTAATACCCTCTACATTGATTTTGGTGGAGACATTTTTCTTCTTATAATGGTAAGAAATAAGACTCAATTAACTTTCTTTCGAAACATATTCTACAAGAGATTCTAACTGTTCATTCAGCCCAACCCTTAAGTTTATTTCATCCACTTCTTTAAGTTCTTCCTCTAACATTTTAAAAAATTTCTACCTGGCCTCTGCATTTTTTTAACAACATTATTCACGTAGAGGACTATCCAGCATCAAAGCCAATTTTTACTTTGGACTATATTACATTATTTTATTGAACAAACCCACATCAATTCACTTTTGTGTTTCTGGACTTTATAATTCAAATTTTAGTGTAACCAAGTGAGAATTTATTCATCGGTTTACAATTGGTGAAGGATTTAACGGGTGAATAAAGTCTAAACCAACTGCAAACAGTCTTTGATAAGCAATACATAGTTCATGCATGATACTAAAGATGAAGAAATATAAAAGACAGAAAGCCAAATTAGATGTATCAAGAGATAGCTAAACCAGACCTGGTAATCTGGGAACTCACTGTCTATTGCTGCTTCAAATTGAGAAAGAGATTTATCAAGTCCCTCATTGCCAGTTAGCACAGGAAGAAACACAACTTTTGACAGAGACAAAGTCATGACTTCATCATTTTGTAGAAATGTCAGCAATTGTATTCCAATTCGCAGTCCTTTCACAAGAGATCCAAATACTTTTACCTGTGGATGCACAGACAATTTATCTTTCTTTGTTTCAAGGCACATTGTGTCATATCTAAGTTTAAAAATATACAATTATATACAACATGTCATATAAAGATAAATAGTGTAATACTATATGATACATCAAGTTGCCAACTAAATAATATCATTTCGTTAGTAATCATCCAAGCAATAATAGCTACATTTGGATCAGTCAAAGATTTTGGAGATCAACAAAAAAGAAATAGGATAAGTAAAATTTACGGAACCCCAGCGCCACAATTTCATCAGAAAGTCAAGACAGCTTACACTTGAATGTGTTACAAATTACAAAATAAGCATGGACCATGATTTTAATATTACAACTAGCATTGCTCTCAGAAATCAGCATCTAAAATTACCCATCTGCTTTTCAGCATATCTAAACTCTCAAGACAATTTCAACTTATCCATAGTCATCAATCAATGGACAAAATATAAATCAACGAAAGTGGTTTATAAACAAAATGGACCAGGTAGACAAGAAATTTCTCTATAAAGAAGGCATTACTAGGTTAAGAAATATAAAAAATAATTCATCAAATTAATGTAGGAAAGAAAGAGAAAATTAAATAAATATAATTATATAACAGAAGACTTTCAAGCAGCTTATCAAAGGGAGGAAGAAAAAGATGTAGACAGAATAAAAAATGAGAGAGACAACTTCAATTCAAGAAGAAAATCTTACTCGTTGCTTCAATAACTTATGCCCAATTAAAGGCAATGATAGTTCAGAAGAAGATTGAAAGCAAGACTTTACACGTCCAAGCAACCTTTCCACATCCGGAAACTTGCGAAGTGATTGAGCAATCTGTAGCATGATTTCTGAATTTTCCATCAAGCTTTCAACCACAGCAAGCCTGTTGTTTATTGTATCTATGTCTTGAAGGGGATGGCATATCCAATTCTTTAATAGCCGTTTAGCAGATGATGTTATGCAATTGTTAAGATATTTGTACAGGGTGCCTATAACCATATTCCGCATTTAGTTTAGAGCAAGAAAAGAGTAGGCCCAGAGAGATAAAGATAATAAATACTAGCCTGATAGGCCACCATCATCATTATTGCTGAAAATCTCCAAATTTACCAGTGTCTGACCATCCATTCTGAGAAAACCCTTGTACACTTCATAAGATAAAATATCACCATTGCGAATGACATCATTTAACTGAACAAAAAGAAAACAAAGAATGTAATGAGCATAAAACAAACAAATAAATAATTTTTTTAGGTCAAGACAAATTTAAAACTGATGGTATATATCTTTACCATCAACCGTGAAAGATGATTGACAAGTTCACCCAGAGCACATAATGCAAGATCGCTGTGTCCAACTCCACCAAGTATTTGGTGCCATGAATCGCCAGACCCAGTAAAGTATCTATTTGACTCAATAATATTTTTAACCTCCAAGGCTGATCCAAAAGCATCACTTCCATTCAATTGGCATGGAGTCAGTCCTGCAGAAATCAGTAGTTATACAAAATTGCAACTCTCGTAATTGACAGAAATTCTGATTATACAGGAAATTGTTGTAGATCTGGAAGACAGGAACATTCTCTACAAACAATATTGACAAGATTGGACAATGTGAAACATAACATGGAAAGAAACTTAACCACAGCATCAAATTCTAAGTTACCAAAACTGAGGAAAATTAACTATTTCCTAACAATACACAAAAGACAATAAAGAAAAACAGAGTATATTAAAAAAGATGAAAAAATTAGCCAGTTTTTAGTTATAAAAAAAAAATTATAAGCACAGAAAAACACTTGACAGAATGAAGTTTATGCAAGCCAAAAACGAATCAGTTAAACCAAGACTGGAGAGCATTTTGCATGAGAAGGAATTGATAGTAGATATATGTACCCTCACCTGTCAAACGGAATTTTTTAAGAGCTCTTTGAGCATCTTTAGACAGCCCTAAAAGAAGATTAACAAAGCAGCCATGAGAAAAAGCATCAGATTAACCATTCATCATAAAACAATACTACCTGATTATCATTAATCTGCAGATAGAACTTTTACCTCGTCTTTCATAAATAATTTCCCTTGGTGACACCTAAGAATAACGTTTGATTCAATATAAGATGCATTTTGTTATGACAAGTTGCATAGTCACAAATCCTAGATGAGAATAAAGTAGGAGATCAAACCTGCATTAATAGAGCCCCCAAAGCTGCACATGAAGCACCATCACTGACTGAACCAACCCAAAATTTCAAAGCAGCACAATCGACAAACGCAAACCCAAATGCAGTTGAACCATTTTCCAGCCGACCATCCTACATGCCAAAAAATAGATGATTAGCGCAAGGGAATTTCTAATCTTGATTTGATCCCCCTGTATTTAGCGTATGTGATAATATGTCTTATGTACTACTAACGTCATGTGCATGAACAATTATAAAGTGGGAAAGCAACAACAAAGTAACCTCCTTTATGGCAAGAAGATGAACAGAATCAGGCCCTATGTTGCCTTCACAAGTGGTTGCAGGAGTGAGTACATTAATCAACTTTCTTTGAATGACCTGGAAAAGCCACCTTGCTAATTAGTTAGCTTCAGAAAATTACCATACGGCAATGCAAACAATCTAAGATTAAGGAAAAGAACAATCCACATCTGCTATAGAAACTAGAAAGCATAAGACAGAAGAACAATCTTAATCCCGCATGCCACCCCAACATCCTAAGCCTTCCACAGCACTGCCCAACTTATCCTCTTCAGTTGAAAACCAAAGAGGATTTTAGAAAAGGCAGCAGATCATTCATATGTCATCTTACTTGGATATTAATAATGTTCTTGTTTCGGATAAAAGTTGGCTTTAATTGCACTTCTGACACATTATAGCCAAAAATATTGAAAGCCCCTCACTTCTCTCTCTTTCAGCAAAGGAAATATTATAAACTTTGATCTTTCGTAACAAGACAATAGTTTAGTAATGGTTCCAAGTAACAAAGTGCACACCAAAAGTTCATACTGTACTTACAGATGTAGAGCCCCTGGATTTTGCTTGCGCTGATGTCTCCAATTGTTCCATCCGACCAACCTTGTACCTTCCAGAAAGGATGCAAAGGAAATAAATGTTTTATTCAATTTCAAATGTGAAGAGCTTACTATCATGTAAAACTGGGAAGCGCATTCACCAACAATGCTACGCATAGACATACCCACGAGCTAGCAACTTTTGAACAGCATCATCAATTCCACTCTCAGATACACCAACCTACAAAAGTGGAAACAAATGGAAAGATTGTCTTTAAGGACAAGTTTAATCTTAAACACCCTCTATAGATGCTCACAAATACATTAATGTATAAGGCACAGAACAAAATTGAAACTACCTGTCGACATTTTCCCACCCCACTAAGTGTTATTTTCCAGTCAAGTTCCTTGTGGCCAATTTCAGCATCTAATTCATAGAGCTCGTAGAACTTTCCCTGTATTGGTGAAATTACCAGAAGAAGAATATAAAATAAAATAAAGAGATAAAGAACGCCAAAATAGTTTTTTAACCGAAATATTGAACATGATCAAAATGAAAGTAACATTCAATTGAAAAGCAAAACAGACAGACACACACACATATATATGTATATCTTATATGCATTTCAAAGAGTCATGAATTATTATGCTACCAATAGGTGCAATCCAATGGAATACAAGCATATTATCATAGTTGAGGGACAAATACATCAACAACAGATAACCTTCTGTTGGACTTTCTTCACTAGCCACCTAAGAATCAATGAGGACATTAAATTTCAATAGTCATACTGTCAAAATCTAGATAGTCAATCGACAGGTCAAACACAAAAATTAATAATAAAAATATCAGGAACACAAGAAAATTATTGCAGCAGCAAATAAGACATGATGAATTGCTTTGTAAGAAACCGTGTAAAGGCATTATAAGCAATAGAAAGAAAATTGCTTAAACACAAACTGACCACTTTAAAGAAGAGAACAACATCCATATATTTGCGCTTGACATCCCAATACTGTTTTTGAGAAGCTGACATATTTCTCAAAGCATCAGGAGGGATATAAAGTGTTTTCTTATCATAAAGAGGGTCCCCTGGCTTTTTTCCATTGACATCCTTGTTTCGGGACGGATGTAGCCATTCAAACTTGCTAATTGAATCAGAGTCCACATCAAGTTTTTCCTTAGGAACATTAAAAACCTGCTCGACCTTTGCTCTTTTCCAATTGCCTTGCAAAGAAAAATCAGCCCTGTCCAGTTTGTCCTTAGGAACATTAGAAACCTGCTCAACCTTTGCTCTTTTCCAATTGTCTTGCAAAGAAAAATCAGCCCTGTCCACCAACTTAGAAATATCTTCCTGAACTCGCTTAAACCTAGGGATAAGTGGCTTTGTGCCTGGTGTGTCTGGACCAAGAACATCATCCTTAAAAGTGGTAAGAAATGAATCTTTGCCTCCTTCAGAAAACATAGGTCTACTGGCAATTGATGCATTTTGCTCATCAAGTTGATTTGGGACTAAGTATCCGTTGCCTATATTGTATGGCCCATTAAATTTCAGGGCAAGTGGCTGAATGCTAGAAGTATTGCCCGTGATGAACCTGCAAGTAGGATAAATTGTTTGACATATCACATATTCCACATTAAAATAGAACTTTGTACACTGGAAAACCTTTCTTCTAATGCAAATGATAAGCATATTTCACCAAAAGAGGAGCATATAATTTTGCCTGTATAACTTCATTAGTATAGTGGATTTCTTAGTGCCCAATACAAATATTTTCCACCCACTTGCTCTCATCAAAGACTATGCCACAAGCTTTAGAAATGAAGCTTTACCAACATATGTAGTATGGTACTTTAGGTTTCCTTTCCCCAGAAACACCAGAAAACTATTGACTTCATGCCCCTAGAAAAATATATTTTGCACTTCCCCAACAAACATAAACTGTTCATAGCGTCTTCTTAAAAAGATAATAATATTAATTTGAAGGAAAAAGAACAAAATCCTGAATTTAATTCAATTGACATATATATTAATTTCTCGTAATTCTCAGCACAATATGACAAATCAATGGATAAAATGCTCAAGTATGTTACCGAGTTTCATACGCTTACATAGCTTAAATACAAACCCATACCAGACACGGGAATTCGTGGTGAAAACACCAGCCAAAAAAATCATTAGACAGCCATTCGCAACAGTAAGAAAAGTAGCACTATAAAACTCTAACGAAATTGAAAGAGCACTAATAATACAGAATGTGTTCTCAGAGGGAGAGGGAGAGGGAGAGAATTTATCAATACCAAAAGGTTCTCGACCAGAAGACGCACCTGGAGTCAGATGAAGAGTTTGTAGTGTTGTCGGCTCTGACGAACTTATGTCTGATACTGGAGAAGATCGAAGGCCTGTCGTCGGCAAATATCTTTCGCGGCACCTTCTCGGGTGGAGTGTCGGTTCCTTTGATTTCCTCATCGCCATCGAGAAGGATGGGTTTGCCTCCACTAGAGGCTTCGGATTTTTTGAAGAATGAAAGTATTGATTTCTGACGCTGCATCTGAAGTCCCGGTGGCGGAGAGGAGGCACAGCGGCGGCGAAATATACAGGTTGGAGAGAGAATTTTTGGCGCCAAAATGAACGTAATTGACCGCTTGATCGTGCTCACAGTCACTGGTAAGGTGATTCAATTTTAGGCTTTTTAAGTCAGTTTTATCGCATAAGGGAGGGTAAGTAGAGTATTTAGAGATTCCTGTAGGTTAATACTTGCATCCATATGAAAAATACTCCATCCATCTCGTTTCAGATGACACACTTTTCATTTTGGGTTATCCCACAAAAATTTGTACATTCCAAAAAAAGCAAAAAGTAAAAAATAATTACCATTCCCCATACATTTTATTTACAAAAAAACTATATCTACCTAACATTCTTTATCATTTATTTATTACAAAAAATACCATTATACCCCTAAAATCATCACTTTCTTAATCTCCGTGCCGAAAAGAGGGGCGCAAACTTTTCCGGGACGGAGGGAGTACTTTTTATGTTTGTTTTCGATTTTGAAAAATCAAGATTGAACTTCCTCGCAAAACTATATCTAAACACACTCAAACATTAAACCCTATAATTCACTAACATATAATATAATCTCATTTAATATTCCTCCACTTTTTATTTCTCATCTCTTTTTTATAATACTCTCTTCGTCCCGTTTCAAACTTTATGTTTGCTATTTGCACGTAAATTAAATAATATAATATTTTAATGTGTAGTGAGGTGAGATAAATAATATTTTAATATAAAATGAGTAGGTGTATTAGTGTGAGTGTAGGGTATGGAGAGAGAAAAAGTTGTGTGGGTTCCATCTACCAAAAAGAGAATTTTAAAGATTGAAATGAGACCCTCAAATTAAAAATATGTAAAGATTGAAATGGGACGGAGGGAGTATATGTTACCCAAAAATTCAAAATAAACATATATTACTATTTATTGAATTTTCAAATCCCAAAATCTTTTAATTCTATTCCTAAACCAAACATAACTAGAGTAGGAGACTTGTATAGTTTTCATAAAATATCCAATTATATTACCCAATCACTAGTTTATTTTATTTAATCTTATTACATATTATATATTTATATAATAACATATAAATTTGTATGATATAATAACATATTATTTACATAAATTTGATGTCATACATTTGTAGTTAATTTGTAAAACATTGTTAGATTAGTTTGACGAACTATACATTAATTTATATTTTTATTGAATTTAGATTTTACTTATGTTGCATTGTTATTAGTGAAAGCTATTTGATTGTATTTTGAAATTATTTACTCCCTCTATCTCACAAAATCTTTCACACTATTCTCATTTGTTTGTTCTACAAAATCTTCACATCCCAAAAAAGAAAATATTATTTTATCTAACAACCTCAAAAGTTACTTTAATTTTAAATTTGTCACTATTTTTTTATACACATACTTTTATATTACCTAAAAATACTATAATACCCTCTAAAATCAACAAAGTTGGTAAAAAAAATAATAACTTTTCTTAAATATCGTGGAACTAAAACATGAATCGTTTTGTGGGATGGAGGGATATATTAATGAATCTCATAAAATGCTGCACTAGTAGTAATTTTTTTTAAAAAAATTCAAATATCAAATTCGGGTCATATGTGTAGGATAAAGTAGGTCGGGCTTTCACAAATAAGGTAGACCGGACATTGATTTTTTTTAAATTGTAAATAACCGTTTGGATTATCCATGTATCTGATGATTAATATATGCATCGTACTCGATAATATATTTGAGAGTAATAGCGTTGGTTAAAGGTAATTAAAATAGAATTGAATATAGTATGTGGAGTAAGCATAATGTACTTGATTAGTGTGAAATCTGTATGATTTAGGATCCGATTTAGCATCATTTTGTGAAATTTATATTCGTATTTTAGCACTACATGGTTAATTTTCATATACTCCCTCCGTCCGCTAAAAAGGTGTCTATTTTACTATTTTGATCGTCCATTTTAGAGGTATTCATTTTTTTTTTTAGAAAAAGGGCCCACACATACCAACCACTCAATAATAATACAACCACCAACTTTATATAAAATAATAATACTCCTTAATCCATATGCAAAAAACAAATGGGTACGTTATCAATGGACGGATGGAGTATTTAAATATTGGTGCATTTGAGGTGTTATTTCGTATTTTAGGTGGAAAATTGGGGTAAAAAGAGCAAAATCGAAAGTTGGGGGCGAAACTGGGGGAAAGAAGGAGTTCGTGCAGCACAACACGAGTGGTAGATCGTGCCAGCCACAATTAGCACGTCTGTCTAGCACGTGTAGCACGCCAGCACACTCGTGCCACTTTGGCACAAGTCGTTCTACCTTCAAATGACGAATTTTCAAGAGTTCTTTATATTTTTGGAAATCTATGGAAGAGAAAATTGTGTGGGTTTAAAAATCACCCCAATAGGAGTTTGGATGAAGAAGTTATGGTCAAAACGGTAAGGTCGCGCAGGCTGTCGACGGGCAGCACGAGTGGCACGTGTTGCCACCTCCGTGCAGCACGGCATGGCTGGCACGATCCGTTCCACCTTTCAAAAGACTCGTGCCACTTCCCAGCAGCCCAATTTGGACCTGACGTGTGTTTTTAAGTGAAAACCCCTCTTTTGAGATGGAATACTAGTCTTATAAGGCATAATTTATAAAAGAAACACTTAGGGAATCTCAAACATAACTCTTCACACCCATTACCTGCCACAATTCTGAACAAGATCCACCATCTCATCCACTCATCCCGCACTTGGAGAGTTTATCAATGTTTATTTACTTGAGAAGAAAACGGAGAAGATTCAAAATCACGAAGGAGAGAATGAAGAATCAAGTCATATTTAGAGTTTTTCTTATTCTTCCTTTTATCTTTCTGAATTATAGACCTATGGGCAAGTTTTCATCTTTAAGTATGAATGTTGCTTGTAACATCATAGGCTAATACTTTTCTGGATAATTCTAGGAGTTTTGAAGGTTTGAATTATGTTGGATTGATGATCTAGACTACATTATTAATTTCTGCAGAATATTTATTCCTTTATTAATGTTTTGATTCAGACTTATACTTTTCTTCTTCTGTGATCTGTTTTCATTCACATATATGTTATTGTCTTATACATGTTTATAATTGTTGCTTGTGTCATGGAAGGATTATATTTGTCTATCTGTTATGAGTAGAGGGAATTTACACATATAATATTTATTCATTAGAATAATTAATATTGGACATCTGCTGCGCCTATTATTTACCGGTCTATAGGATTTTGTTTCTTAGATGATTAGGTGGATAATTGAAGTTTTAAAGGGAAGTATAGTGCTCTAACCTTTGATGGAATTTAGCATGAAGTACCTAGAAAGGGATTGAGAATCATTCTTCTGCATCTGAGATTTTGAACCAGATTTACGTGCTAAGTTTACTAGAGATTTACCTTATTTAAGTGATTGATATCATAAAGTCTGCAGGAATTATAATTGTTTATCAAGTGATTCAATTTGAATGATTTAAACTGGCCTTCCCAAGGCTGTCTTGTCTTCTCTCTTAAAGCACTCACGATATTTTCCACTTGCATATTTATTTTATTTTATTTTATTTATTTTTCTGCAAATATTTGTCTAATAAATTAATCCCAAAATTGAGAAAATCACTGGTCTTAATTATTTTAGTAGTAGTAAAATTAGTAATCGATATCCTCTGAATTCGATATTTGACTTGGTCACACATTGAGCTATAATTGATTTTTTACACTTGAGGATACACTTTTAATGCACAGAAATAAGTGAACAACTTTTTGTATATGTACTCTACCTATCCATTTACACATTGTTACCTTAAAAAAAAGTCGTCTGGCGCACACGTCTCTACCCATTAGAAATAGTGATTGACGTTAAATTCACTAAAAAATTGGATCAATTTTATGGCTTTTTTCAATGATTAAGCATGATTTTCACAGAAAATATAATTAATTGCTTAATTATTTGGAAAGAGGTATTTTTGTTAATTATTAGAGGAAAAGGGTACTGATTTTGAGGCAAAAATATATTTTAGAAGCGAAGAGAAATATGTGGGAGAAAGTGGCGCTCGATTTGGATTTAAAACGAGAAAGAATTGGCCAAAATAAGAATCAATTCCATAAATTCCATTTTTGTCTTATGAGCCAAAATTATCCCACATTGTAAAACTTATCCCAATTCCTCACACCCTATTACTATAAATATCATATTTCATGAAAACACCATTCATCATTCAAGTTTCATAATTTACATATCATATTCTACATCACATTTGAGAGATCTCTAGGAAAAAAAAAAAGAACTCCACTAGTTGAGATTTCTACAACCAAACAACTCGTTAAATAGGTTAATTAAAACTGTCTCCATCCCATAAACAAATTCACATTTTTTATTTTTGTTCGTCTCATAAACAAGTTCACACCCCAAATAAGGAAATACACACAAATCAATAACCCACAACACACTTTAATTTCAAAATTGCACCCCTTTACAACTCATATAACTTACTTTATAATTTATTTATTACCTAAAAATATCAAACTACCCTTAAAAGTAAAGCAAAAAGTAATTTTTTAAATTCCGTATTTACAGAAACTGAGAACTTCTCTTTGAAATGAATGGAGTATATTAAAGGCTAAACAGTCCAAGCAAACGTTCACTTGGAGTATTTACTTAAAATTATTTTGATCACTTGTTTAAAATTAATCTTTTCTCTATCTCGCTTTGAAAATTTTAGTTGTCAGGGTTTTTTTATTTCATGCTTCAAAATATAATCTTTAATAGGTGTATTGGCACTTATAACATTCATTTTTTAAAATAATAATATATCTAAAGCTAAAAATCTCTTAATTAAATAGTCTAGAGCAGGAGAGATCGAGTGAGCCATCCCTTTAGATTTTTATTTCCATTTCTAATTAATTTAGAAAAAAATCAATATCAAGAAACTTGGACAGATTAGTATAAATAGTTAAGTTGGAAATCATATAATCAATAAATATGAGTTGGAAATATATACAAGTCATAACCCAAATAAATAGGCCCAGAAGAAAATTACACAAATGAGCTTTACTGAGTCATGAAATCATGTACAATCATACGTAGTTAAAAGTCCCACTAAACTCTCTTTCACCTTCAAAACTCTAAAATGAAAAGTAGTATCCCATGTTTCAGAGAACCCTTCGTAATTTGAAAAGTAGTATCCCGCGTTTCAGAGAACTCTTCATAATTTTAATATTTGTTGATCTCATAACACCCTTCATAAAAAATAATTTTAAAAGACACTATTTAATTTATTCATATATTCCATAATTTTTAAAGTTACTTAAATTTTAAATTTGTCACTATCACCTAATACCCTAACATTTACTTTATATATTTTTATTATATAAAAATACTATTATATCTTCCAAAGTCAATAAATTTAGTAAAAAAAAAAACTTTTTTAAAAAATCTTGGAATAATAAACTTGAAGGAGTAAAAGACTAAGACACACACGTGTTTTTCTAATTTATTTAAACTAACTAATTAAATTCATTATAATAAAAATTAAGACAAATCTTGTGGGAGACCGTCTCATGTAAACACTTACGTGAGAAGGATAAAAAGTGACAACATCATTAGTAAAAAGTGATACTCAATTGATGAAAAGTGATAATGGTACAGTGAATTATTTCATGAACAATTTATAGTATAAATAAGAAGCGATAACATTTTGCAACGAAAATGATAATGATATTATCACTTTTTATTCGTCTCACGTAAAGGTTTATATGAGACCAAGGACGATGCTACACTAGGGCCAAGGGGGGCATTGAGTCCCCTGAAATATTTTTATCTACGATATATATATATAGTTAAAAGTATTATATAACTAGGGCTTGTCTCAGTGGTGAAGGGATTTTGTGGCCAATGCTAAGGTCGTGGAATATTATCACACGTCTGACAATATTCCGGTGCGATATACCCCACAGTTCCAGCGATGTTGGAGGAGAACATGTGGGTGTTGACATCAGGCATGGATTTTGCCTATTAGGATTGTGTATATAACTTGTATATGATAGTTTATGTCCCACATTGGTTTTGTGTAATTGTATCTCACAATATCCTTATACTTATACATTTGTTAAAGTGTGAATAAATATACATCAAAATATTCTTTTGTAATATTTCTATATTGCCAACCCGAAATCGGTTATTCGGGCCACCATTTGGCCTTCCAACATCACGTTTGCGGGCTTCAAGTCCTTGTGGATTATCCGGGGTTTGTGGTTCATGTAGAAATACTCCAATTCGGATGCAATCCCGAGTGCAATCTCAAATCTTGTCGGTCAATTCAATCTCTTTCTTGCCTTCGGACACTTGTTGGAGGTAATCTTGTAGGCTGTCGTTCTTCATGTACTCATAAATCAAGTAATGGAAGTCGGGCCTTGGTAGGTGGGCTAAAAGCAAGGATGAAAATATCCAGATATATCAACGATATATCCAATTTTTTAGAATACCGATATCGATATGGGGAAAAAAGATATTTCTTTTTTGATATCGAGAATATATCGGGAAATATCGGTAACAATATCGATATCGAATTGCCACAGTTCAAATTTTTCCAGATATCGAAATATATCGAGGAAATATCGATATAATATCGACAAAATATCAAAGATATATAAAAAATATTGAAATATTACCTATAATAATTTTTTAAAAATAAAATAATTTTTTGTTTTACTTTTATTAACCAAATACATATTTTTTTGTTATTAATATGTTTAATTTAAAAAATAAAGTAACACTTGCATGAAACCATCTCATGGTGAGATTGTTTTACGTTTGATTAATTAATTATCACATTTTATTAAAATTGTTATCACTTTTTATTAACATTATTATGACTAAATAAATTAAGAGGGTTCAATCATTTCTCAATAATCTGGTAATTGGATTAGCTCACACTATCCAATCCATGGTCAAAAAGTTGGACAAGATAGAACGACGTACTACTGACACATTCAGAACTAATTTTAGAATTTTTCTAATTCGATGAGTTGATGTCAATATTGTTTAGATCTAGTCTTGGGACCATGTCAGGAAATGACAATCACATCACTTCAACATGAATAATAACTTTTGTGGTCATGGAGTAGTATTATTTGAAACGAAGGAATGACATTTTTTTAAAAAATTAATATATACTCCTACCATTTCACGTTAAAATTTACATTTTTCATTTTAAGTCAAAATTAAGGTTTACATTTTTTTTAAGTTGCACTCACACAAAGTAATTAATTATTTCATGTAGGGTTCACACACACCATTAATACAACTATCTACTTCACATTAAATATTATTTCTCTTACATTACTAAACATTAAAATATTATATTGTTTGCCTATTTTTATAGCACTCACGAGCAAGAATACTCGATCGTTGTAGTAGTATATTCCAAGAAAAATTATCAATCCAATAAGGAGTTATATTCGTACTAGCAAAATACGTGAGCTCATGTTCATTGTTGTTTTTGTAAAGATGATCGGAGGTTTTGAGATTGATTAACAACTAAAACAAGTAGCAAGTAAATAACAATATCAAATAAGTAGAATGACAAGTGAAGAAAATAGATACTAAAGTTCAAATATGGAAAAACATGGGATTAGAAACATCCAAGCACACTCGATTCATATTATCATACAAACGGAATTCAACTCAATTGATGTAGACTAAGGGTGATCACGATTGTATCCTAAGCTCCCTTTCGGGTTACAAAGGTTGTTGATCCATTTTAGACTCCCAAAAGCACTTAAGATCAAAGCCCAACATTAACCCCTTCCATCTAGGTACTAGTTAGATTAAACTCTCCCTTTTTGTGTACTAAGGCCAACGAATGGATTAGTTCCCCTCATTGAATTCAAATATCCTTTCGGTCAAACCCAAACTCAATGTCTATTCATGCCTTCCTAATACTATAGAGGGTCGTTTCCGTCTCACTCCAAGCAATACATACATGAACATCATGATAGCATTTAATTACCACAAATAATCCATTGATCAACAATCCATTAAACCAATAAACATTCATGAATAACAAACCATGCCATCACAACATCAAGACAATTAAACTCCATGAATAGAAATCAACATCAATTAAATCAAAAAACCAATTTAATCCACATGATAATATAAATCTAATATGCTCTTCATATTCCTAATCCCACTAGAGGGATTAGCCTAACATGATAAAAGTAACAAAACAAATAAATGATTCATTACAATTACCCATAGTCTAAGATCTAAAGAAATACAAAATGAATGGATTCTTCCCTATCAATTTCTTGAAGAGAATCTTCTATTCTTTTTGATCTCCACCTCTAGCTCTTGATTTGAAGTCTTTAGCATCAAAAATGGAAGATATGATGGGTGGATGGAGATGGATGAAGATGGTGAAGATGATGGTGGAAAAAATGGAAGAAATGGTGTGTGAGGTGTGTGTAGATGATAGGATTTCGGATTCTTCCCCATAAAGTGTTGAAATGGGGTCTATTTATACCCCATGTGGGCCTTCTAGAAGATTCCAGCAATTTCCTGCGTTTTTGCACCAACACGGCTCGAGCTCCGCCGCACGACCCGTGTTCTAACACAGCGCACGCCTCGTGCGCAGCACACGGCCACAGGGGTGGCCGTGTTGTGTTTTCTGACGTTCGTGCACGGCTTTCTCGACAGGCCCGTGCGCGGTGCACGGGCCGTGTTTCTGTACTCAGCACGGGGCGTGGCCGAGTTGGCGTTTCGGGTGTTACCGCACGGCCCGTGCGCGACAAGGCCGTGCGCTGTACACGGCCCGTGCGCGTGCTGCCCTACTTCCTCTTTTCACTGTTTTGGCTCGTTCTCCCTCGTTTCAACTCCGAATTGAGATCCGCTTTTTCCTACATCTTCCTTATCATGTTTAGCATCAAATAAAAAGTGAAAATCTTACGTTTAAGCTCATTCACACACATTTCAATAAAAATACAAAACACAACCAAATAACATATAAAATACGGATAAAATAATACGAAAATACATATAAAAAGACACTAAAATTTAGGTGAAAATAGCTCTAATCATATATCTCTTAATCTACTGAAAAAAAGTCAACCTTAACGAGAGATGAGAAAAGTATTTTTTAGTATTAGATTAAAATGTTATTTTTTTAGGGAGTGAGTAAAGAGACTTCAAGTATAGAGGAAGTGTTTTATAAGAAAATTTTACCTTTAATGGAGTACTTTTTATTTTTTTATTATTTTACTTTCTTATCATATTATTATCATGTCGTGTTAAAATTAGGCTTCTCGTCGATAAAGAATAATACTCTCTTCGTCCCGGGTATTTTCACTCATTTGTACCGGCACGGATATTAAGACGTGTTATTTTTTTAATATATAATGTAAGAAAAAATAAGGATAAATTAGTAATTTAAAAAGAAAAAAATAAGTCAGCATGGTTGGGTGGGGCATGTGGGTGATGATTAACGGGAAGAGTTCAAGAGATTTGGCCAATATAATAAAATATAAATTTCTATAGCTTTGGCTACTATAACCCCCACCACGATTTTTTCTTTTTAAGGATTTTCACAAAATAAAATCAATAAAGACATAGTAGGTTTCATCGTTTATATGGTTACTTCTTAAACGACGAAATCTTTTCTATACACCGGAGTCTTTACTTCACTTCATTTAATATTTCATCAATGTTATTGGCAATCCATTGCATGAATACAAAAAAGGAGGAATTGGGGCCTGGTCATAGTGCCCAAATTCCAATTTGATTAATCGAAGATGGCGACCTTGAACAAAATGTTACAAATCTACCCATTTTTGGAATAAATGGACTAAAATGTCTTACGAATCTTCTTAGGTAAGACGGGTCATATCCTATTTATTAATATAAAATAAAAATTTAAAATTTAAAAGGCTAAATATAGTGTGCACCCGGGTGCACACGAAGCTTCGTGTGCACCCACATACAAATATAAACAAAAACATATACAATTATGAGTAAAAATGTATACAATTTAACACTTAATTTTTTAATGAAAAATTGAGTGTAAAAAATATACAATTATTAAAATACATGTATACACTATTGAATAAAAAGTTATACATATATGAATGTTAGTTTTTTTAATGAAAAACTTATTGTGAAAAAAGTATACAATTATTACAAAACATGTATACAAAAGAGAATAACATGTATACAAAATAGAATAAAAGGTTGGGTGTAGGGTTGCACCCGGGTGCACCTAATATACACTCAATTTAAAAAAACAGGTTAGACTAATTAAACTAATTAATACTCACGCAACTAATTAATACACGCAAATAGCGGCCGACATCTTCAAATTAAATATTTCTCAATTTTAATAGAAATTATTATTTATTATTATGATGATTAATTGTTCAATAATAAAAATATTATTAGTAATTTCTGTTTAGATAGTTTAACTATTTTATTATCACTTTATTTTAATCGAGTATTACTTTATATTAAAAATGTTATCACTTTTTATTCATTTTACAAATAGTTCTTAAAATAATTTAATTAAACGGATATCACTTTTTATTATTCTAGTAAATTGTTCGTGAAATAATTCAATTATACGAATATCACTTTTTTTAGTAGGAAACACTTTCTATTAAAAATATTTATCACTTTTTATTCGTTCTATAAACTATTTGTAAAATTCATTTTGATAATTAATTATTAATTTTTATTAAAGATATTATCACTTTTCGTTTTATATGTTATCACTTTTCATTTATATTATAAATTGTTCATAAAATAATTCACAACATTAGTATCACTTTTCATCATTGGATATCACTTTTCATTATAAAAAGTTATCACATTTTATAAATTTATAATTTATAATAATATTTAAATTAAAAATACAATAAATGAATAAAAAATTTTAAAATAATACATTTTTAAATAACAAAAATATAAATTAAATAAATAAATATATATATATATATTTATAAATAAATATATATATATATATATATATATATATATATATATATATATATATATATATATATATATATATATATATATATATATATATACATGCTCAATAGGAATCACTTCATGCCTTGCGAACAAAATAATACTTTGGTCCCTTAGCGGAGAGATGGGCCAACGAAGATCAGATTTTTTATTAGATAACCAATCAAGGCTCTTAAAATTTTTATAATATTGTTAATGGATGATTTGTCTCATGTAATAAGATTTACGGTCACACTCAAATCTTTTCAATAATAGAATATACATCTCAAAGTCAAACTACTAATAATTTTGATAAAAAAATTTAACAGAATATAAAAATACAAATAATGATAAGCTAATGGGTGACTTGCTACAGTACCCACACAGCTTTAAAAATGATATTTTTTGCCTACTTTTTTAACACAAAAATAAAAAATGCCCAAAATAATACAAATGTCTTTGACTCGATAATGACACAATATAAATTTTTGAAAAAAGTTATTATCGAGTCTAACTTTTTTTTTTAAACCTGTATGCCCCCTGCCATCCATTACTTCTAATGATAATAATACTAATTATGATTTTAATAATAATTATTATAATGATTATAATGTTTACTACAATAAAATGTCGCTATAAATAAATACTCCATAATAAATACTCCCTCCGTCCCAAAATTGATTGCACTGTTACTGTAGATACGGAGTTTTAGAAATGTTGACTTTTTAGGGGTATTGTAGTATTTTTAAGTAATAAATAAATTATAAAGTATGTTATGTGTGTTAGGTGAGTGTGGTAAAGTTGTAATTAAGATGAACTTTTAGGGGTGGGGATTGATGTGATATTTCCTTTTTTGGAAAGGTGCAATCCATTTTGGGACGGATAAATGTGGAAAGTGTGCAATCAATTTTGGGACGGAGGGAGTACACATAATGAACATATTGATATATTGAACTCATTCTCTACATTCATTTTCGGCATTGATTAATTAAATCTATTGAGTAGTTAATAATCTTACAAATTTCCTAAAACAATTTTAATAGAATGGTTCACTCAATTAAAATTAATTAATAACATTATATTCCGTCAATTTAAATAAATATTTTCTGTCAATTAATACATACCCCATAATACATTTAGTAAAATGTATCAATTCAATTGACATAAGTTCTCCGTCAAAATGATTAAATTAGCTCTTTCAATTAGTTACAATTTATACTGATTAATTATTATTATTGTTCAATTTTTCTTCTTTTCGGACAACTAGTATTATGTCAATTAAAAAAAAAAAAACCAAGGATCTACATTTATACATTTATTTCAAATAATTTTTAATATATTAAGTTAACAATTCATTCAATTAGCTAGGGGTGTGCACGGTGCGGTTTGACGTTTTTTTTTTTAATAATTCAAATTGCATTGTTATGTGCAGTTCGGTTTAGTATGAAGTGTAAACCGCGGTAATTCAAATGATATTACTTATGCGGTTTTATACGGTTTTGAACGGTTTTTTGCGGTTTGACGGTTTTACATATAGATTAGTTTAAATAATAAGGTTATGCTATTAATTTTGATGGCTAACGAAAATTCATAAGGCAATTTAATCATAATTAACAAAAATGCTTTAGCGAAAAATTAGTTATTTAGTAAGAAATATAAGCAATGCTAAAGAAAAAGTGAAATGATGCATTTAAACTTTATAAATTATTGAAGAAATATAGTAAGTTGAGTATTTGGTAATTGGTAGAGTTTCTTTATGACATCTATAGGGTAGTGACACGTGAATGACTAAAATACCTTATATACTAACAATAGTCCAACACATATAATAGACTTATTATATAATTATTATATATAGTATTATAGCTAATATATGCGGTGCGGTTGTTGCGGTTTCCATTACGAAAATAAAATTGCACCGCAAAGTGCGGTGCGGTTTTGCTTTAAAAAATAAATTGCGGTTTATACAAATAATTGCATATCGCGGTGCGGTGCAATGCGGTTCGATCGGTTTTTGCGGTTTAGAAATTTTTTTGCCCACCCCTACAATTAGCTCTTTAATTGTTGTTTTAGATTATTTTTTCTAAAGCTAAAATGTAGATCAACTTTTTTAATTCTCTTCAAATTTTCTTCCAGTACTTCAACCCGGACAGTAATTAATCGACTCAAGTAACTGAACTCTTTAAAGCTGTCAGTGTTGGGCTTGGCTTATTGAGTTGGAGAAGTTCCTTAATTTAATTTTGAATGGTGTGTTTTATTCTTACAATCCCGTTTTAATTGTCGCATATTATTCTTACAAATTTTTAATTCTCTGGTCATCTACAATTGTGGTCTTTATTTTATATTTTATAGTACATCCAACTCTAAAATTAACTTAACAATTCATATTAAGTCAAACTTATACTCCCCGTCCCATAATATTTTTCCCACTTTCTCATTTGTTTGTCCCACAAAACCTTTTACCTCCAAAAAATGAAACACCACTTTATCCAACAACCTCAAAAGTTACTTTAATTTCAAATTTGTCATTCCTTTTTCACACACATATCATTACTTTATACTTTTTAATTACCTAAAAATAATACAATACCCTTCAAAGTCAATAAAATTGATTAAAAGTACAACTTTTCTTTAACAACGTGAAACAAAAGACGTGAAAAGTTTTCCGGAATGGAGGGAGTAGTATTTAGGTGTTACCAAGGGAAATTATTCATGAAAGACTACATAAAAGTTTTATCCGCCTATTAACGATAATCAAATAATATTGTTTTATTATGAATGGTTAATCTAATCACAAAAAAATTTTATAAACTGGATTCACGATATAAAATCTGTATTCTTCCAATTCTATAATGTAAACTCGCCTCGTAAAAGACTAACTCCTATTTTTAACTATTTTGGTATAATAGTGGATTTACTTTTCAAGTTTCTCTCCGTGTGATGAACAACGTTGGATCAAATCACCATGTGTGTTAAACAGTTTAATAACTTGTATTCCATCCATCCGCCCGAAAGATGATTTTTTACTTTTGTGCACATTAATTAAAGAGTATTAATTCATTCGTCCCATAATACTTTTCACGTTTACTGTTCCACGTTGTTTAAGAAAATGTGCACTTTTTGACCAACTTTATTGACTTTGAAGGGTAATGTAGTATTTTTAGATAATAAAAAAAATAAAATAATGATATGTGTGTGAAAATGAGTGACAAATTTGAAATTAAAGGAACTTTTGAGGTTGTTAGATAAAGTGATGTTTCTTTTTTTGGGGTGTGAAAGGTTTTGTGGGACAAACAAATGAGAAAAGTGTGAAAATTTTTATGGGACGGATGGGGTATTATTTAATGTGTAGTGGATAGTTGTATTAGTGGGAGTGTGAGCCCCATATTTTAGTTGTATTAGTGGATGTGTGTGGGTCCAATGTGTGTAAAAAAGAAAAAGACTCTCTTTAAAGCGGACAACCAAAATGGAAAAAAGATTATCTTTCGAGCGGACGGAGGGAGTATATTATTGCACAAAAGATTCTATTATAGTTTTTAAGAAAAGAACCCTTGGCCCTTAAAGTGTTTGACACAATCACTCAAAGAACAAAAAACTTGAACAAAGAAATCTTGAAGAAGAAATGATCACATGTATAAAATGCACATCGGATTTTCTGCGTCATTTTTGTGCATCATCTTTTGTGACATACGTTAAGTTATTAGTAAGAGGAGAAATAAATTCAACTATTGTCTCAAGGGTTTAAGCTTTCCTAAAAAGGGTATTGTTTCTCTCTCTCCTACGTGTCGTCCATCCAACAATGTGTCACCAGAGATGATGTACCAAAATAATGATATGTAGTCGTATAAAATGATGATGTGATGTGATGCAGAATGAAAATGAAAATCGATTTTAGAGCACTTGAAAGTGCCTAGGTCCACTCTAGAGAAAGTTTCTTTGTTGATCATGTTCGTATGAATGGATTAAGTTATAATGCAGCTTAAACACAAATATGCAACCCTCATTAAAGTTTCGGACCATCTAAGATACGGAGTTTGAGATGCGTGTCATTACAACGAAAAAGCATTAAGACAATATATATATACTCTGTTGTCCATTAGCTTATTTTTGGGAAAATGCTATGTAGTCAAAGCTCATGTTATCTTAGAGTCTATTTAATACAATACATTATATGTGTTGTCTTTGTGTGTCTTTTTTTAAAAAAATTATGCACAAAGACAACATATTATATATGTTGTCTTTGTGCCCCTTTTTATCAAACTCTTTTTTACATGACAACAAATTATATATGTAATCTGCATCTATATTCCTAATTTTTTTAAATACCAATTGATTATATATATTGTCTTATTTTGTTGAAATAACACATATATATAAAAAAAAGTAAGTTTTGAGGAAATTTATGTAATTTAACTTAACCTGAAGGGCAATTAGATAAAACTAGGTCTATATATATCTCCATTATCACTCTTAAACAAATTATTTCTCATTCAACTCCCTGTTGCCTCTTCTATTCCTCCTAAAAAATTCTCACTTGGATATTTAATTCTGCTAATTATCAAAATGATGATGCAAATCGGCGCAACGCTGCCGGCACACAACCTGCAAGCATTTCAGGCGAGACGAGCCGTCGTCGAATGCTCTGGTTCACCTCTTAATCCGCTCAATCGGGCAACCGTTAGAAAGCCCAAAAGTCTATCCACAGAGATGACAAAAAAACACCTCCAATCTCAAACTGCTGCAAAAGAGCAGCCCATCTGGAAATCACAAACATGCATCATAATTAATCACTTGTACTGCATTAATCATGAAATTGGATTAATGGGATTAAAGAAAGAAATAGTAATTACTTGTTGCCCAAAAGGGCTTGTAGCTGAATGATCATTTTCTCTTCTTGATCAGTGAAGCTACCTCTCTTTATTCCATCCAAGTTGAAGGTGCTTCACATTTATAGGAGTGTTACCATTATCACCTTGTGCTGTAATTATTGGACTCATTCCTAGAAGAGAACTCACAGTCCCACATTCATTAATCACACAAATTATTTGAGAAATTCACAATCAAATTCCTAGGTTCTGTAGCTTCAGCAATTGCAATTGTATCAAATGCAACATAGTGAGCATGTTTTGCCTTCTCGCTCTCCAGTTCTTTCATCTTCACCTTTAGATCAATTCAAAAAATAATATATTGGTCTATTGAGATCTAAGTAAACTAGTTCATGCCTTTCAATGAATCTTTAAAGCAAAATGGATCAGCAATTCCACATTATACTAGTAAAATTTGTTGAAATATATTGCAAAACCTAGAAAAAGATATATAACATCATTTACAACAATCTGAATGTTAGCACGTGTGTCGCATCAAATATCTACCATCCTTAACAACAATTTAAATCAAACCAGAGACCACATCACCGGGGATTCCTAACATTGACAAATTATTGTTTAATATAGGAGTATTTAAATAATCAAAAAAATACAATGACAAAGTTTTGATACTAAGCTATTAGCAACTAAAAATCATTAGGCTCTAAAGCTATGAACAGAAAATAAGAAAAAATAAAACAGCAACCTAGAGAACTTAATGTAACAATAAAATTTGTATTTATTAAATAATAAACACAAAATAAATTACAAAGGTAATTCACGATGGATTGAACTTGAGAATTTGAGTAAATAACTTCTATGTGTCCTCTGATTCCTCTCTTAAGTTGACTTCTTAACCTTTTCAACTTTTTGAGCCAGATCTTCGGATGAAGCTTGTCCGAGCTCTGATTTGGGTGCTTTAGAACGATTATCCGGAGACGTCGAGCCTTTGTTCAGATCGAACGTTGACTTGAAGAGTTGTCGTGAAGTACAACACTCAATTTGGTAGAACGTTGACTTCACAGAGAACGCCGGATCGGAGAGGCTTAGCACCTTGGACTCTGATTGGAGGCTGTTGATTGAGAGAATGCCGGATCAGAGGGGTTTGGCACCTTGATCTCTGATCGGAGGCTGTTGGCTGGAAGAACGCCGGATCTGAGGGGCTTATAACCTTGATCTCGGATCGCAGACAGTTCTTGGCTGGAAGAACACTGGATCGGAGGGGCTTGATACCTTGATCTCTGATCAGAGGCGGTTGGCTGGAAGAATGCCGAATCGGAGGGGCTTAGAACCTTGATCTCGGATCGCAGGCCGTTCTTGGCTTGAAGATGCTTAAAGATCTCAAGGAAGCACTGCTCGTATTCTTGATCTCTTCAGAAGCGTCTGCGTCTTCAGATGTTTTTAGTGTAATTGGAATGAGGACTGAATGCCCTTACTTATAGGTGGAAGGAATAACCACTTGTGAGATATTTTCTCCTTGAAAAGATATGTTAGGCTTTTCTCCTTTAATTAAGCCTGTCGGGTTGGATTTAAGCCTATTTAATTTAATTAAGCCTGCCGAATTGGATTTAATTTGCTGGGCTTGTTGACTTAAGTCAGGCTCATTTGACTTGGACTTATTTGACTGGATCTGGCCTAATTATCAATAATTTACTCATTTATTTTAGGAATTAATTTATTTAAATTCCTTAATAAATAAATAATTAATTGGTAATTATTGCATTAATTTGCCACATATTTTTATTTAATAAGCAATAAAATTCAGGTGCCTACAAATGCCCCATCGATTTTATTCACAGACGCCTTTGTGTTGAAGTGAACAAATTGCGATACTCAATTATTGATCAACATGACTGAATTTTATTGCTTACCTCACCAACTTGATACAAATAGCCTGAATTATGACTGAACTTAGCAGAGTGCTAAGTTGCCTACGTACCTCTTCGCAGAGGATCAAGTCATAATGTAGTTCAAAGGAACGTGATTTGGTTTGGATGGGGGTGCCGTACACATTTTATACTCATGCGGACCAGAAGTAACATGTAGTTTAGCCTCGTGCGTCGAGGAGCGTTGAACTTGAATTTGCTGATAATTTATACTCGTGTCAATGAGTCTTCAATTTGATTTATAGATAGTTTATACTCTTCTCAAGGAGTCTTGAACTTGAGTTAGAAAGTTTAAGCTCGTATCAAGGAGCATAACATGTAGAGAGTTTCATCTCTTCTCAAGAAAATTTGATTCGAGTGGGATAGTTTAAGCTCGTATCAAGGAACATAACATATAGAGAGTTTTGTCTCTTCTCAAAGAGATTTGATTTGAGTTTGATAGTTTAGGCTCGTATCAAAGGAGCATAACATGCAGAGAGTTTTGTCTCTTCTCGAGGAGATTTGATTTGAGTTAGATAGTTTAAACTCGTATCAAGGAGCATAACATGGAGAGATTTTAGATAGTTTTAGCTCATATCAAGGAGCATAATGTGTAGATAGTTTTAGCTCGTATCAAGGAACGTAACATGGAGAGATTTCAGATAGTTTTAGCTCGTATCAAGGAGGATGATAAGTCATATTTTAGCACGATTATTTGGTGGTAATTCAAGTCTAATTAATTTAATTATATTTATTTATGTGCTAATATTGATTTATTTTGTATTTAAGAGATAATTGCTTTAATTATTTGAATTGATATGGAAACAGATTATTAAAGGAGCAAATAAGAAAATAAATCAGCAAGCATATTTTTAGAATCGGATCTCCTCAAATCTGTATAAGGCTCGATCAAAAAGAAAATAAAAGAGAAAAGAAAAAGATCCTGAAGATATTTTTGGAAGAGAGAAATAAGGAAATAGATCAAATAGAATTACTTTGGGATCAAGACACAGATATTTATGGGAGATATTTTATTTATTTTTGAAAAAGCAGAAAAGAAGGAGGATCGGTTCTCCCTACCCCAAGGCAGATTAACGTGAATCAAGATCATCATCAGACATCATCCTGGTTTTATTATTATATTATAATTTTGTTTTTGCTATGAACATACGGTGCTAATCCTCTTTTCTAGTTTAGGATTCGTGAACCTCCCGTTAAAATATTAATTTAATTATTAAGAGTTTTATTATTGAATCTTTTGTGTGAATTTATTCTATTACATACTTTGATGTTCTTTATAGCAGTTTGATAATTATTTTAGACTGGCCATCTAGTTTAATTGTTTAATTGCTTACTGCTATTTCATGATCTACAATCCGTAATTGTTGTAGGAATTAGATTAAGTAGCAAATAGAGATTATTCCTTCTAGGTGTAATAGGATCTAGGTTGTTTGATACCTAGCCGGCTTTCGTAGCCTAGTAATCCTATGTTAATAGTTTTAATGCTTTTATGAGTTCGAATCCATTGGGTCACTCATAAATAGTTCAATTTAGTGGTCGTACCCTAATTGATAAACGTAAGAACATTCGGGTTGATTGGTCGTACCGTCAATTTAGGGATTTGAGTTTGCACACTAGGCTAGATGTTTAATTCGTATAATTAATTAATTTAGTAAACGGGAGGGGATCGTCATCCTAAACTAGGTTTTAATCACTTGGTTAATTTAATAATTAATTTTCGATCTATTTTGCTATTTAAAATATTGAGTTAATTTATTATTCGCGTAATTTATGCTTTTTCACAATCAAAACCCCCTCTTTTTATTTTATTTGTTTGCAACACTTGAATTTAATTTAAATTTCATTATACTCTCTTGGGTTCGACCCGTACTCGTTGCTATACTAAGTATTAGTGTGAGTCGAAATTATATTTATTTTGATAGGTCAGCGACAGCTTATCAAATCTGGCGCCGTTTGCTTGGGGGAGTAAAATTAAATTTTGCTAAATTTTTGTGTTTCTGATATTTTTCTGCATTTTTACAGGTTCTGGAATTTTTTCGAATTTTTTTGGAATTTTTGAATTTTCCAGTTACACTGACACTGAATCCTTCAGTGTCAGAAGGCCCCTATTTTTGAAATTTTTTCTGTGAATGAATACTCGATTTTCAGGTAAAAAATAGCTTGAATATGTTCCAGAAATCGAGAGGACTGCCCGGAGGTTGAGAAAGGAATCCCGGAAGAAGAAGGAAACAAGTTCGTCCATTGGCGAAACCGCAGAAAACCATACCGAATCCGAACTTGCAGCTGATCCACTTCAACTTGGAGAGGATAATTCTGATATTTCTGATTTAGAGGAGGAAGATTTTATAGGATCTGAGTCGAAAGAGGAAAACATGACTGCAAATAATGAAAAAACTTTGAATGAATTGGCAAATCCGGACGTAGTTCATCTGCCATTATGTATTAACTTTCTGGCGATCACTGATAATACGGTATTTGAATTGAAATCGGGATTGATTCACTTACTTTCTGCTTTCCATGGTCTTTCAGGTGAAAATCCGCACAAGTTCTTGAAGGAGTTCTCGGTTGTATGCATGAGTATGAAACCAAACGGAGTGATGGAGAAAATGGTCAAGCTTAGGGCATTTTCCTTTACTGTGAAGGACATAGCGAAGGATTGGCTGTATTATCTCCCTTCTGGATCGATAAATACGTGGGCCGAGATGGAGAAACTTTTTCTCCAAACTTACTTTTCGGCCACTAGAGTTACGGTCCTGCGCAAGGAGATATCTGGAGCTCGTCAGATGTAAGGGGGAGAGCTTACATGAGTATTGGGAGAGGTTTAAATACCTCACATCAACATGCCCCCAACATTAGATAAGCGACCAACTGCTATTGCAATACTTCTATGAAGGGCTGTCGATCATGGATCAAAACATGCTTGATGCTGCTAGCGGTGGAGCTTTTATGATGAAAACACCTATGGCTGCTAGAGACTTGATTACTAGCATGGCTGCCAACACTCAGCAGTTTGGCACACGTGATCCATCGGTTAGAGATGTGAAGGAGGTCCATGATTCTAAGTTGGAGAAAACTTTAAACAAGTTGACAATTGCTGTGGAGAATCTTGCTAAAGGAAAAGGGGTAAATCCTCCTTCTTGTCAATATTGTTTAACTAACGATCACTCTACTCTTGATTGCAGGGTTACACCTAGTGAGGAGCAAGTAAACGCCATAGGGCGACCCTATGATCCCTTCTCTCAAACCTACAATCAGGGTTGGAGAGATCATTCCAATCTCAGGTATGGTAGTGGACAAGGAGGAAATTGGGGACAACAACAATTTCAAGAGCAGAGAGTGGTGAATAGGCAACAAAATTACCCTCAAGATGGTGGAAATCGCCAATAAGGTGGTTCAAGTTCCGGAGCTTCATTTGAGGAGATGATGAAAGAGTTGGCTGCTAGCAATCTCAAATTTCAAAAGATGACTCATTCATCCATCCAGGACTTGAAAATGACAACCCAATCGTCAATTTGGAACCTGAAAAATCAAGTAACCCAATTGGCTACAACTGTAGGCCAGATGCAGGCTCAAAACAGTGAAAAGTTGCCTTCACAAACGGATGTTAATCCTAAGAATGTGAGCACCATTACATTGCTAAGTGGAAAAAAGTTGGAGAAGGTTGTACCACCCAAAAAGCCTGACCAAGACGTGGAGAAAGATGATATAGAACCTGCTGGAATGGTGGAGGATCAGACCGATCAGATTGGGACGGAAAAATCTGATGTGCAGAAACGCAACACTGACACTGAACCCTTCAGTTTCAGAAGGTCCAAAAAAAATAGGTTAAAATTTCTAACACTATTCTTTTTAATATTAATCATTTGCCTTTCCCAAGTAGGTTCAGGAAGCCGGACACCACTGAAAAGGATATATAATTACTTGAGGTGTTTCGGAAGGTGGAGATCAATTTACCTCTCATTGAGGCGATTAAGCAGATTCCGATATACGTCAAGTTCTTGAAGGAATGTGCACCAACAAAAAGAAGTTGAAAGGAGATGAAAAAGTGGTGATGGGAGAAAACGTTTCAGCTGTCTTCCAGCAAACGTTACCTCAGAAGCGCAAGGATCCTAGCATGTTTGTGGTTTCTTTTAAGATCGGGAGTTTTAAGGTGGAGAGAGCCATGTTGGATCTTGGAGCTTCCATTAATGTGATACCTCGATCAGTGTTTAAAGTTGGGAGTGAGAGAGTTGAGAAAGATTGGAGTTGTCATCCAACTTGCTGATTGAAGCCACGTATACCCAGATGGAGTCATTGAGGATGTTCTTGTTCAAGTAGACAAACTCGTATTTCCTGCTGATTTTTATGTGATAGAAATGAATGAACACCCATCGAATTCCACTCCGATTTTATTGGGAAGACCGTTCCTCAACACTTCATGCACTAAGATAGATGTAGGTGAAGGTACTCTTACGATGGAATTTGATGGGCAGATCATTAAATTCAATATATATGATGCTATGAAATATCCTGATGATGCTAACCTACTTTCTGTTGTGAGTACTATTGAGCCTATTGTCCAGGAACTCTTCGAACTCACTAGTAGGGATGCATTAGACACAGTAATTAATCATGGAATCATGAAGAAGGACACAAACAGATGGGATAACGAGGAGCTGAATCACTATGTCAATGCTTTAGTCTTCTCAGAGACCAACCATCGTAGATGTAGCTTCTGTTAAATTGCCTGTGAAGTCTCCTAAAGACGTTAATTCAGTTTTTGCTTTGAGTGTTGTTGAGCTTTTGGTGCAGGATTGTTTTGAACTAACTCGCAGGAATAACTTAGAGTATGAGAAAAAATTGAGAAAAGAAAAGCTTGGTGAAGTGCCAAAGTTAGAGTTGAAAGTGTTCTCCGAACACTTGAAGTCCTCTTTTTTGGGCCAAACCATGAACTCAATGAATATCATAAGGGGTTTCGCACTGTTGAAGTTGATCGGATAAAGTTGAAAGAAATTCTTCATACTTGAAAATGCAACCATCTTACCTAAGTCGAGCCAACGACAATAAAAAAGGCGTTGATTGGGAGGCAACCCAATTTTCTTGTTTTATTTTTACTTTATTTTAATAAATTGTCTGATTGTTCAATCTTAAACCCTGCAGCCCGTTGTCACTGCCGCTAGTGGTCAGAGTTCGTCCCAGCAATAAAATCAGGTGTATTCTACCCATGTTCATATTCAATTTCTCTTTTGTACTTGCTTTTGCTAGGGGACAAGTAAGCGTTTAGGTGTGGGGGAAGATATGAATTTGCATGTTTGTGGTAGAGTTGTGATGTTGGATGGATATTATTGCTAAATTTCTTATCCCATGTCTTGTCTTGTTGTCATCTGAATTGTATGTTGATGTGGAGTTGGATAATTGAGGATTAAAATCTTTTGAGGGAATGAGGGTGATGCATGATTGAGGGGGTGACAATGATGTTGAGGAGCTATTGAAACTTGATACTCTTGATACTCTTTGCGAAATTTTTTTTGAGATTTTTTGTGATTGTAGTGTTTGATTTTTTTTCGAATTTCATGGCAATTATACCCAATTTTTGTGAGCTTTTGAGCCTTAACGAGCTATCAGCTATGAGCTCCATTGAATTTCTTTCTTGAGTGCATTGAATTTGAATTGCACATTCTAGAACTTGCTCTTTTGAATGCATTTCAAGATCATATGATTGGTTGTGTGTGGTAAAATGATAAGGGCACGTATGTTTAACCCTCTTGGCTTATATTGTCCCATCTGAATATGAAAACTTTAGAGAAGCCACGTTGAGCCTAAGCCTTTTCTTTGAAATATGAGCACATAAATGAACCTTAAATCCCTATTTTATTCTTTGACTCTTCCGTTTGAACCCTTCGTTACTTTGCAATGTGTGAATCTTGTAGTACGTTGATGTTGTTGAAGTTGAAGGGAGTTGTGAAAAAAATAGATGGTTGAGAGGAAAAAGAGAAAATGAAGAAAGAAACATGAAAGTAAGGAAGGAATGTTGGATGAAAAAATAGAATAAAGGAGAAAATTTCTTGAAAAAAAATAAGGAAAAAATGATGGCATAAACTGTTTGTAATGAGTTGCTGAAATTATCTAGGAAGCAGTAATTCTTCTAAGTGTGACACCTGCTGTTCCGAATCTTGAAAAGGAGCAGGTGTGGGTGTTGGATTGTATACTAAAAGTCTAGCTTTAGTATGAACAATGTCATAACAATATTCGAAATGAGAATCATTGATCAAATGATTGCATCTTATAATTTATTTTATATGCATGATGCAATAGTCCATTTACTTTATACTGTAGATAATATGTTGTGCGACAACACGCGGAAGATCATATTATCGGTTTCCTTATAAAGTATAAACAGATGCTCACAACTGAGATAGACGAGGACTCTCTATCGGTATGGTTGTAGTGTGGTTTGGTATTAGCTTGTCTTGGCTATAGAATCACATTAGTGCACTTGTGTGTATTGAGCAGGACCGCCTGAGATCGTTCGACTTATACTAACTTATAGAAGAACTTGATCTCTGTTATTATGGAAGTTCGTGCTCTTAATCCCTATACAATAACCTCGACACGTAGGGCAGTATGTATTTCTTTGATTCATCAATGGGTGAGATTTATAAGTATTAAATCAACAAACTCGGTGAGTTGGGAAGTAGTGCTGTATCTATGGTGTGCTGTTGATTGTAGAAGGAATCCATGTCCGTCATAGGTTGATGATGTCCCCTTGAGGAGCTCATAAGGTTTATCATGTAAATCTTGCAAGTGGATTAATTTCCGGCATGATAAAAAGGTTGAGTGGTACTACTCTCGGATGAGATATTAATTAATTAGAGTTGTCAGTAACTTAATTAATTAATGGACATTGAATATCTTAAACATGGGGAGACTATCGGGCTCATAATAAGAAGGAGCCCAGAACATAATTTGGGATTGGACGGGTAGTGCAATAATAATATTTTAGTGGACTATATTATTATTATTGGATTTAATTAAAAGCTTTGGGCTAAGCTTGGTTAATTAAATTCAATTGAGGCCCAGCCCAATTTCTCCTCCTGGTCCCTGCTGTAGCCCAACTATATAAGTCATCTCAGTTCCTGTTAACCCTAAGTCAGAGCCTCATTTGACTGAGAGGAGAGAACAGGAACAGATTGAGAGAATCCTGCGGATTGTTGCCCACACAATAGCAGGATTCGACTTGGGATATACAGCAGAAGATCTAGAGGTGGTTCTTCTGCAACGATTCAGACTCTACATCAACCCTGAAGTACGGTAAACAATTTTATTGCTTCCGCTGTATATGTTTGCCTGATATCCTAAACGCATCACGTTGATCCAAACGATCCAATTGTCCAACAATTGGTATCAGAGCGTTGGTTTCGTGGTGAAACGTGAATCGTAAGGTAAGGGTTAATGTGATTATATGATCTGATCTGTATTAATCGCATGTTTATTGATTAGTCAGTTTGTGATTATGTGATTGGAGTATAACCTGTTGTAATCGCATTTTAATATGTGATCTACTGTTGTGATATGCTGTTGTGTAATTTTTCATTAATTGTATACACTGTACACACTTATCACATACACCAAGAAGAATCAATCGGTCAACTGTAATCATCCCATCACACATACACACCACTGTTGGGTGTACATTCGAAACGTCGGCCCGACCCGGCGGTTCAAGGACTGACCGGCGCTATTATTGGAGGCGCTGGAGGCTGGCCGGCGGCGCGTCAAGGATAGAGGACGTCACGGCGGCGTCTGGGGCCGAGCCTCAGGATCGTCGGCGACCTGGGCGAGTCCACTGGGAGGAGATCCACGGCGAGTTTTCCTGGCAAGGCTGCAGTGGGTTCAGGCCGGCGAGCCTTCGTCTTCTCCGAGCGGGTCTGCTGTGCGGTTGTAGATCGCGGCGGATGAAGAACGGTGCCTGTCTCGACTGGCGCGTGTGAGGAGTGAGCGGCTGCGCGGCTGGATAGGAGCAAATCGGCGGCGTGTCGTTTATTGGGTGCAGGCATCGGCGGGGAGCTTGTCTGTTGATGCTCCCGGGTGTGTTCGAAGAGGCATCGGACGGAGCCGCTTCTGGGTTTGTCGCCGGATGACTCGTTCGAATGAAGAGGCGATCCCATCCTTCCCCTCTCATCTCTCTTTTCGATCGGTGGTGGATCCCGTCCCGGGGGAGATCTGGTCGTCAGGCGGCGGAAATCGGCAACCGGCGGTGGCCTTGGGTGGCTGGATCGGTGGCGGAAATCGGCGGACGACGAGCTTCCGGGCGGTCTGATGGCGCGACAGCATTGGGCTGTGGGCGCAGCCGTCGGATGAAGCAGCGGCGTTTCGGGCGTGCCGAGCATCGATCCGAGCTCGATTGGTGGCGGCTCTGGTGGAGCTGGAAGTGAGGGTGGCGACTCAGCGGGCGGCGGCGCTGTTGGCGGCGGATGCTGGCGCGGCCACCGGCGGCAGAGGCGACTGACAGCGCGAAAGTTGTGGCTGGAAGGATGTAGGGCAGCAGCTGATGTGGGCTTCTAGATTGGGCCTAGGTTGCAGGGCTTCATTTTCCTTAGGCTGCTGAGTTTTTTTTGTGGGCCTTGTCTTGTTATGGGCCCAATTTTAATTGTTTGTGCTATTTTGATTGGGCCTTGCAGGATAGGTTCCTTGTTTGCTGGGCCTATGTCTTTTAGATGTTATGGGTTGGCAGGTTTGATGGGCCTGTTATGTTTTCAAGTGGGCCCAATACAGTAATAAATATAAGGCTGCCCAATTTTTAATTTGGTTTTGGGCTATTGGGCCCAATTTTAATTAAATGGATAATGGGCTGCTGGGTTATATTTACTGCTGGATTTAAATTAATTGTGGGGTTAATGTTGGGCCAGGTTAAATATTGGGCTAGACCTTAATGCTGATATTGTCAAGATAAATGAGCTTAATTATTTTAATAATGGGCTGCTCATTTTATGCTAATTATCTTTGGGTCAGCTGGGTCTATTTAATTGATCCAACATTCTATGCAATTAATTAATGTTATATAACTGATTAATTGATTTAATTATCAATTATTGTTGTATATGTGAAAGGCATGTTCTATGTGATTTATTTATTTAAATTGCTGTTAATAGAAGCATGCTAAAATGTATATTTTATTTATGAAATATTATATGCATGTTTAAAACCCTCGGTGTTAAATAACTAAGTGGGAGAGGGGATTGGTAATTAATTCCCACGGCCTCCATTATTGGTTTGTTAGCGATGTGAATGAACTTGCGCGTTGGCATTAGAGCCTTCCTCCCTATCGGATGAGTTTATTCATGGATTGCTGGAACAGACTTCATTAAATAATTACGTTTGTAATGTGATGCATATGAACTTGCGCGTTGGCTTAGACCTTCCTCCCTATCGGATGAGTTTATATGCGGTTCACTGGTACAAACTTGTAATTGATGACTGTAAGAAGTTATCCGAGCGCGTGTGTACTTCTCTATCTGTAAGGCACACAAGCTTGGGCCGCGGACTTGGGGTCAAATAATGGTGTACACTTAGATGTAAATAATAAGTATCCTCCCCATCGGAGTCACTGCTTTTATTTGCATGGCTAAAGAGGAACCGACTATTAATTATTTTGTCATAAAGTTAGGTTGACAAATGAAATTAATGGGTAAAACCTTCTCTTGTAAATGTTCGGGTTTGTAAACGTCCACACTATCGTGGCTTGCAGACTCACGGTGCTTGAGATGTCGGTGAATTTTATTTTATATTGCTTTGAGGGAATCAATATAAAAGGATAAAATTCCAAGATTTGATCGGTAAATTTAATTGTGATTCTCTGAATTTCGAATGGTTTTATTTCACTAATTATTAACTAAAAGACATTATATTTACTCGTCCAAATTAAATGATTAGAAAAGAATCTTGGTTTTGAAAATTTACTGCTTAAGAAAATACAAGTGTGTTCTCACAAAGGACGTCTCATGATGTCGTTAATGTCTCTAGTGAAGAGATGAGAGGTTCATAGAAATATGATGGTCTCATGTAACTCTTCGGATACTCGAGTAATTTAAAAGGTAATAGGTCATGATAGAATTTGATGAATGTATTGGAAAAATATGGAATAAAAGTTGAAGGGGAAACCTAAGTCAATTTATTTTCCATAATTACCTAGATGTTTTGAGTAAGTTCCACCTGAATTACAAGAGGATGTATATGGTGGGAAACTTCTGACAAAACATGTGGCAAAGGAAAGCCATTTTCATCATAATATAAACAAGTTTAATATCTTATTTACTAATTGTTTAAACATGATTAGTGATGGCATCTACTGACACGAAGTGAGTAGATATTGGAATCACTAAATGTTTATCACTTAGTAAGGATAAGATTGTTAAAACATGGGTAAAACTACAAGAGTAGTGGCTATTGCAGTGGGAGTTGTTTATTTATCTCATGATAAGAATAAACGATTGATTATGAGAAATTGCCTTTACGTACGTTTCATAGAAAGAATTTGATTTCGGTTTCTATGCATTAACGGATGGACACTTCATTTCATTTAAATGACATGGTCATAGTAATGAGGAATGAGGCTTTAATCCGTTAAAGTACGTTGGTGGATAATAAGTATACTCTTAAATCATGTTCATCCCACAGATGCAATAAATAATAATTAAATAATGCATCTTCTAATATAAGTAAGAGAAAGGAACCTTCGGAAATGAACTAAACATACATTTGGCTTCTAAGACTAGTTCATTTTACTTGAGTATGATTCAAAAGTTGATAGACGATAGACCGCAAGGTTTATCTGAAGTGGAAACTATTGGACTTGCGAATCTTGCTTGGAAGTAAAAATGATTAACTGCCTTTTCAAGGCTGTGGGGTATAGAGCCAAAGATATATATGTTGGAATTAGTTCATTCTGATTCAAGCAAACCTAATATTATCCAGGCGAGAGGTGGTTATGAATATTCGAAGATTATTCTGGAAACCGATATATTTATTTGATGCACTGCATGTCTAAGTTCTTGGATTAATTCAAGAATTGTAAGGCTGGTACAGTGAAGCGTCATGAAAAATATATAATATCATTACGATTCAATCGTGATGATGAAAACCTCTTAGGATAGTTAGGAACTTATAATCAGAAGTTGAGATTAAAATCTCAAGTTGACTACACCGGGCATGCCCCAGCTGAAAGGTGTGGTGGGTAGAAGGTATTAGTCTCTTATGGTTATGATTAGATAGATGATGAATTATTTGGAATAATTAAATTCATTTTATGGATATGCCCTAGATACAGTAATTCGTGAAACGTTTGTCTGTATATGGGATATCCTAGAAAAATGGAGGGTGATTTATTTAGTCCAAAAGATCGAAGGATAATTGTTAACTCAATAACTAGATTTTTGGAAAAGGACTATGTAATAAATCACAAACCCATGTATAAGTTGTTCTAAAAGAAGTGAGAGGAAAACACTAAGTAAAAGTACCAAGTGTACAAGAGGATATACCACAAGGTAAACTGCAACGCGTGTCACGTCTGATACACAATTACATGTAGTGCCTTGTCGTAGTGGGAGGGTTGTTTAACAACCCATAAATATATGTTTTGGGAGAGTCGTGAGACTTGATCCCTAGTGAACATGGTATTATCCCACGGATACGACGTAGCACTACAAGATTAAAATGCGGAATCTTAGTAAGTTGCAATGTATGTTGAAATAGAATCTACGGATTCTAAATTAAGTCTGGAGCTTGAAGGATCACTAAATGGTGTAAAAACCATTGCAAGTGATCATAGGAAATAAAAGAGGATCATACAGAAAGGTGAAAACCTTGGAAGCAAAGCTTGTTGCGAATAGATGTACTCAGAAAGAAATGGTTCGATTATGAGCAAACATGTTCGCTGGTAGCTATGCTTATGTTGATCCGGATTCTTTTATTTATTGCTGCTCATATTAAATTATGAGGGACAGCAAATAGATGTCAAGACAGCTTTCCTGATTGGAAGTCTTGAGGAAAACATCTATGTGAAGCAACCAGAGTAATTCATTGCAAAGTACTAATAGCATTTTGATAGTAAGCTTAAAAGTGTCCAGCGATGGACTAAAGCAAGCTTTGAGATCGTGAAATATCTGTTTTGATTAGGTAATCCAGTGGCATGGATTTAAATCAATGAGCGGATGTGTCTTGTGTGTTGTAAAGAGTGACGAAAACGTGGTGGTGTTTCTTGTACTATAACGTAGATAGTATCTTGCTCATTGGAGACAATGAAAGAGTATTATCGGGCGTATGGGTACGGTTAATAAAGCGGTAGAAATGAAGGACTTAAGAAAGGCAAAAATGTCCTTTTGATCACGGTTATACGGATCACAAGAAAGGATATTATGCTTATCTCAAGTTTCATAATATGATATAGTCCATACTCATTTAGCATGAGAATAGACTTACGCGTCGGCATTAGAGCCTTCCTCCCCATCGGATGAGTTTATTCATGGAATGCTATGAACGAAGTTGGATAACTATTTTGCTGTATGCAGAACAGTGGGTATCAACGTAACCCGGATCAAGAATGATGAACTGTAGTAAGACATATATAAAGTGCCTGAGAAGGACTGGAAATTATATATGAACTTACTGGACAGATTCACTGCTTCTTGTGGATTACGTAGATTCGGATTTTTTAGTCAGATTGGACGGTAGTAAATTCTCCTCAAAGGTTATGTGTTTAATTTTAGGAAGTAGAGTCATAATGTGGAGGAGTATTATATAGAAATATATTTCAGACTCTGGACTCCATCATGGAAAGATGATAAATTGGAGCCTATGAGGCTGCCAAAGTATCTATATGACTCTAGAAACTTCATGATGGACTTTGAAGTGTTTCTAAGTTTGCCCAAGGTAATCACAATTTACATTGTTGATATTGGTGCAGTTGCAAACTTGAAGGAATCATGAGTCCATAAGGCAATTAAACACATGGAGCGCGAGTACCACCTCTTACGAGAAATCGTATGATGAGGGGAAGGTTGTTGTCGCCTAGATTGCATCGGATGATGACCTAGTAAATCCATTTATGAGGACCTTAAGGCGAGAGCTTTTAATGGTCGTGTAGTGGAAGTAGGAATCAGATGTATGGCAGAAGACATGACAGCATAGTCTTTTAGTATAAGTGGGAGATTGTTGGATTGTATACTAAAAGTCTAGCTTTAGTATGAACAATGTCATAACAATATTCGAAATGAGAATCATTGATCAAATGATTGCATCTTATAATTTATTTTATATGCATGATGCAATAGTCCATTTACTTTATACTGTAGATAATATGTTGTGCGACAACACGCGGAAGATCATATTATCGGTTTCCTTATAAAGTATAAACAGATGCTCACAACTGAGATAGACGAGGACTCTCTATCGGTATGGTTGTAGTGTGGTTTGGTATTAGCTTGTCTTGGCTATAGAATCACATTAGTGCACTTGTGTGTATTGAGCAGGACCGCCTGAGATCGTTCGACTTATACTGACTTATAGAAGAACTTGATCTCTGTTATTATGGAAGTTCGTGCTCTTAATCCCTATACAATAACCTCGACACGTAGGGCAGTATGTATTTCTTTGATTCATCAATGGGTGAGATTTATAAGTATTAAATCAACAAACTCGGTGAGTTGGGAAGTAGTGCTGTATCTATGGTGTGCTGTTGATTGTAGAAGGAATCCATGTCCGTCATAGGTTGATGATGTCCCCTTGAGGAGCTCATAAGGTTTATCATGTAAATCTTGCAAGTGGATTAATTTCCGGCATGATAAAAAGGTTGAGTGGTACTACTCTCGGATGAGATATTAATTAATTAGAGTTGTCAGTAACTTAATTAATTAATGGACATTGAATATCTTAAACATGGGGAGACTATCGGGCTCATAATAAGAAGGAGCCCAGAACATAATTTGGGATTGGACGGGTAGTGCAATAATAATATTTTAGTGGACTATATTATTATTATTGGATTTAATTAAAAGCTTTGGGCTAAGCTTGGTTAATTAAATTCAATTGAGGCCCAGCCCAATTTCTCCTCCTGGTCCCTGCTGTAGCCCAACTATATAAGTCATCTCAGTTCCTGTTAACCCTAAGTCAGAGCCTCATTTGACTGAGAGGAGAGAACAGGAACAGATTGAGAGAATCCTGCGGATTGTTGCCCACACAACAGCAGGATTCGACTTGGGATATACAGCAGAAGATCTAGAGGTGGTTCTTCTGCAACGATTCAGACTCTACATCAACCCTGAAGTACGGTAAACAATTTTATTGCTTCCGCTGTATATGTTTGCCTGATATCCTAAACGCATCACGTTGATCCAAACGATCCAATTGTCCAACAGTGGGGAGATTTAAAAGTGCAAGAAAAATTCTATTGTGGAAAGGAAAATGTAAGGATAGTGAACGTATGATTGATAGAAGATCAAATGTTGTAAAGTGGTGTCTTTAGCCATTCTTAACTCTCTTTTTACCTTACCCGGTCCTAAGACCCCATTACAATCCATTCAAAGACCCTTTGATTGTTGCATACAATCCATCTAGAATGGGTGGAGATTTAATTTGGGAGCAAGCCTATTGTAATGACAGTTCTTTTCAATTTTTGAGTGATCTTGACACCTAAATCATATATATGAGTGTTATTGAGTGAATCTTTGTGAGGCTATGAAATTTTAAAAAGATTTGATGCCATGAAAGTTGCAAACTTTGAGTGAAGAGTCATTTTTCATTTAGTTCCGAATGCTCATTGGTTACTTTTCTCTTTGAAGTGTTGAGACTTTCATTTGCCTTGGTAGATGATGTTCCTTGATTTTCTATTCTCTATGGTTTTGGTTTGTTTGAGGACAAGCAAAGTTTAGGTGTGGGGAGATTTGATAAGTCATATTTTAGCACGTTTATTTGGTGGTAATTCAAGTCTATTTAATTTAATTATATTTATTTATTGTGCTAATATTGATTTATTTTTTATTTAAGAGATAATTGCTTTAATTATTGAATTGATGTGGAACAAGTTATTAAAGGAGCAAATAAGGAAATAAATCAACTAGCATATTTTTAGGATCGGATCTCCCCAAATCTGTATAAGGCTCGATCAAAAAGAAAATAAAAGAGAAAAGAAAAAGATCCTGAAGATATTTTTGGAAGAGAGAAATAAGGAAAGAGATCATATAGGATTACTTTGGGTTCAAGACACAGATATTTATGGGAGATATTTTATTTATTTTTGAAAAAGCAGAAAAGAAAGAGGATCGGTTCTCCCTACTCCAAGGCAGATTAACGTGAATCAAGATCATCATCAGACATCATCCTGGTTTTATTATTATATTGTAATTTTATTTTTGCTATGAACATGGGGGGCTAATCCCATTTTCTAGTTTAGGATTCGTGAACCTCCTGTTAAAATATTAATTTAATTATTAAGAGTTTTATTATTGAATCTTTTGTGTGAATTTATTCTATTACATGCTTTGATGTTCTTTATAGCAGTTTGAAAATTATTTTAGACTGACCATCTAGTTTAATTGTTTAATTGCTTACTGCTATTTCATGATCTACAATCCGTAATTGTTGTAAGAATTGAATTAAGTAGCAAATAGAGATTATTCCTTCTAGGTGTAATAGGATCTAGGTTGTATGATACCTAGCTGGATTTCGTAGCCTAGTAATCCTATGTTAATAGTTTTAATGCGTTTATGAGTTCGAATCCATAGGGTCACTCATAAATAGTTCAATTTAATGGTCGTACTCTAGTTGATAAACGTAAGAATATTCGGGTTGATTGGTCGTACCGTCAATCTAGGGATTTGAGTTTACATACTAGGCTAGATGTTTAATTCGTATAATTAATTAATTTAGTAAACGGGAAGGGATCGTCATCCTAAACTAGGTTTTAATCACTTGGTTAATTTAATAATTAATTTGGATCTATTTTGCTATTTAAAATATTGAGTTAATTCATTATTCGCGTAATTTACACTTTTTCACAATCAAAACCCCCTCTTTTTATTTTATTTGTTTGCAACACTTGAATTTAATTTAAATTTCATTATACTCTCTTGGGTTCGACCCGTACTCATTGCTATATTAAGTATTAGTGTGAGTCGGAATTATATTTATTTTGATAGGCCAGCGACAGCTTATCAGAAGAATAACATGTGGACAGTTTTTGCTCGTGCCGAGGAGTGTAACTTTAGAGGTTTTAGATAGTTTAAACTCGTATCAAGGAGCATCATATGGATATTTTCTTAAATAGTTTAAACTCATATCAAGGAGCGTAATGTAGATAGTTTTAGCTCATATCAAGGAGCGTGATATGGACAGTTTTCGCTCGTGTCGGGGATCATTAACTTTGTTAATAGTTTATTTCCCCCAATCATGGGATACACTATTTTCTTTTGCTTTAACTTCATTTCTTTGGATCTTTATAGATACTGGTGCCTTTGACTATGATTCCTCCTCGAGAGGCTCGTCGAAAGGCATGTCTTCAAACTTATAATGTTCATTACTTGAAGGCCATTCGAGATCACTTGATGCCATGCTTAGCTCCATATCATGAGCTCTTGTAGCTAGTTCTTCAAAAGTCTTTGGTTGAATTCCTTGAAGAATGTATCGCATGCTCCATAGCATCCCTTGAATGCATGTGTTGATGGCAGAGACTTCAGACAGTTGATCTTTGCAGTTTGAGCTTAGATTTCTCCATCGATTAATATAATCAATTGCTGGCTCTTCTTTCCACTGGCAAGTGTTAGTCAATTCGATCATACTAACAGTCCTTTAAGTGATGTAGAAGCGATTGAAAAACTCTTTTTCCATTTGCCCCCAGCTGTCTATGGAGTTAGCTTCCAAGTCGATATACCAATCAAAGGCATTTCCTTTCAGTGAGCGGACAAATTGTTTGAGCATGTGATCATCAAAGGTTCCAGCATCATTGCATGTCTCGACAAAGTGCGCTATGTGTTGTCTAGGATTGCCTCTGCCATTGAATTGTTGAAACTTAGAAGGCTAGTAGTCAGTTGGAATTTTCAAGTTGTCAACTCTTTTTGTATATGGCTTTTTATAGGCAACAAAAGATTTGGAGCTCTTTTTATACTTGTCTTTCATCGTCTCTAGCATGATGCTCTTCAGTTGGTTCATAGGAAGCTTTCCGTCAACTGAAATTTGTATCTCTTTCTGAACTAGATTTATTTCAAATGGATGGTTCTTCATGGAGTCCTCCTCCTCGTCTTCATCCTCAACTCATTTCTCATTTGCATGACTTGTCTGTGCTATCTCCATCTTTTTCATCAGTTTGGATATCAACAGACCTTGTTCTTGGCTTTGTTTGGTGAGTGCAGCAACGGACTGAGATAAGCTTGCCAGTTGTTCTTCGACAGACGAAGCATTTATTGCCATGGCAGAGGCTATGAATGAGTCATACGATGAACTTTTCGTGGATCGAGGAGTTGGGCAGACATATTCATCTTCACCTTCTGTGTTGTTGTGCAATGGCTTATTGAGAGCAATTCCCACCACGTGGTTTGTCTCTGAGGAGGCTTCAAACATACTCCTTTTAACAACTTCAATATTTTCAGTCCACAACTTAGAAGACTTTGACGTAGAAGACCTTCTTATCACAATCCTGAGTGGAGTTGTTCTTTGAATCACTTCAATCTGCAACTTTGAAGGCTTTAAGGTAAAATATCTTCTTATTGCAATTCTGAGAGGAGTCATACTTTGTATCTTCGAAGTTTTGAAGAGAGGAGATGAGAGGTAGAAACTGTCCCACTGGGCGTGCCAAAATTTATAACAATGAAATTTGTATTTATTAAATAATATTTAATAAATACAAAATAAATTATAAAGGTAATCCAAGATTGATTGAACTTGAGAATTTGAGTAAACAACTTCTATGTGTCCTCTGATTCCTCTCTTAAGTTGTCTTCTTGACTTTTTCAATTTTTTGAGCCGGATCTTCGGATGAAGCTTGTCCGAGCTCTGATTTGGGGACTTTAGAACGTTTATCCGGAGGGGCTTAGATCCGAGAGCCGGAGGGACTTAGAACCTTGATCTCGGATCGCAGGCCGTTCTTGGTTGGAAGAACGCTGGATCGGAGGGGCTTGGCACCTTGATCTTTGATCGGAGGCGGTTGGCTGGAAGAATGCCGGATCGGAGGGGCTTAGAACCTTGATCTCGGATCGCAGGCCATTCTTGGCTTGAAGATGCTTGAAGATCTCAAGGGAGCATTCTTTGCTTGAAGATGGTTGAAGATCTCAAGGGAGCACTCTCGTATTCTTGATCTCTTCAGAAGCGTTTGCATCTTCAGATGTTTTTAGTGTGATTGGAATGAGGACTGAAGGCCCTTATTTATAGGTGGAATAACCATTTGTGAGATATTTTCTCCTTGAAAAGATATGTTGGGATTTTCTCCTTTAATTAAGCCTGCCGGGTTGGATTTGAGCCTATTTAATTTAATTAGGCCTGCCGAATTGGATTTGATTTGCTGGACTTGTTGACTTAAGTCAGGCTCATTTGACTTGGGCTTATTTGACTGGATCTGACCCAATTATCAATAATTTACTCATTTATTTTAGGAATTAATTTATTTAAATTCCTTAATAAATAAATAATTAATTGATAATTATTGCATTAATTTGTCACATATTTTTATTTAATAAGAAATAAAATTCAAATGCTACACTTACCAAGCATGAACTCCAAAATAAACTTGTTCCCCAATATGAACTTTCCTGCGTTCCCCTTAAAACTGAATGAAAAATAAAAAGAACAATAAAATAAATCAATTCAACTATTAACATAGCTATACAAGAATCACTCTGATTTTTACAAGTAAATCACAATATTAATAATTCTATGTATCAAAATGTTGGGTTAGCCCTAGGAAAAACCATGAGCTTTTGAGCAGGAAATGGGTGACGACCCAAGGTTTCGTAGTCTCCCTCAAAGGAGATTACAATTATCTAGGAATGATATAATATGTAGGGATGACAATTTTACCTGTCGGGTCGGATTACCCGACGGGTACCCGCATAGCGGGTATAAAAAAATCGGGTAAAATTGGGTAATGGGTCGGGTAGTACCTGAACCCGAAGTAAAACTGTGTGGGTAAGGGTAGGGTACGAGTTCCCTTATAATTTACCCGTACCCGACCCGAAAATTACCCGAATGTGTATATATATATAATAGTATTATATATTTAATTAAATGTCTAAATCTAATATTTCTTTTAGTATAATAATATTGTTGATGTAAAATTTATATGTATTTATTATAATATGTTTAATATTTTTAATTAAAATTTATATTCTTGTCCTGATATAAATATAAATAATTTTTAAGAATTATAATAAATCTTGTTCTATGTTATAATATAATGTGTTATTTATAATTATTTTTAAGAATTATAATTATTTTTAATATTAAAAAAAAATATTCGAATTAAGATATCTTGGTGGCAAAAAGGAGATGCAAGACTTTAAAGTTTTCATATTTAAACCAAGGACTTTGAAGCAATTGTTGGAATATGATATTTGTTTTATAATTTTATTTGATTAACTATGAATTTATGATTTTTTTTGTTAATGGACTTAAACGTTATTGTTGTTGACTTTGTTTTCTAATTTGCATATTTTATTTTAGGTTATTCATTTATGGGATAAATACCGATTTGGTCCCATAACTTTTCTCATGGTCTTTTTTAGTCCCAAAAAAAATAAGTTTGTCAAATTAGTCCCACCGGTGAAAAAATAGGGCCAAATACGTCCTATTTTTGCCGGAAAATAGTGACATCGCCGAAAAATGGCACGTGATTGTCACGTGATCGCCGGAATTTTCCAGCGATGTCACCATCTCCCGGCGAAAATAGGACGTATTTGGCCATAATTCTTCACCGGTGGGACTAATTTGACAAACTTATCTTTTTTGGGACAAAAAAGGACCATGAGAAAAGTTATGGGACCAAATCGGTATTTATCCCCTCATTTATGTATTATAATTATTTTTTGGTGGATTATAGTTTAAAAAAAAAAATTGTCGAGTCGGGTCGGGTAGGTTCGGGTGGATTTGGGTATCCGCGGATTATCAGCAAAATCTATTAAGATTGCGGGTATCCGTTTACTCGCGGATTACCCGTATATCCGATGAGTATACCCATACCCTACCCGAACTCTATTTTAGGGTAAAAGGGTAGGGTATAGGGTAGTATGTGGATTTGTCATACCCGTACCCTACCCATTGCCATCCCTAATAATATGGAGATTACCGACAAACTTTGGAAAAATCGTATTAATTTTTTTGCCCTAAACCAAATGAAAGATAGTGAGGAGAGAGACTGGTAATAGAGAATTAGATAGTTACCAAGAGAGAAAATTGCGACTTCAATTCGCTGAAAATTGTTGAGAATCGCACTTTCGTCGAATGTGCTGCCGAGAGTGCATCGTGCGTAAATGGCGTCCTCTCGTTACCTCGTATTTGGAAAAGGGCAAAATTTGCCTTAGAAATATGGACGGAGACTGGTTTCACAAGTTTTCACCAAGAATTCAGTGATGAATGGGAATTTTGATTGTGTACTGTTAAAGAGTTTCTTACAAATTTACGACATTATTGAAATGAAATTTAGATCTTATAAAAGATAAAAGATATTAAATACATTATTGAAATAATAAAAATATACATTAGATCCCTACTCTGTCCAATAAAGTAGTTTAATAGATTTGTTACCCGTGGATGAAAAATAAGCACCATCATCTTTTAAATACCAATAGCAGTGGCCATGGCCATTTACTTCACCAATAAAATTACCCCTCAAAAACTTTGAACCACAAAACACAGTACAGTAAAGGTATGGACTACGACGTTTGAATGGATTTAAAGAAGTTTTAAAAGTCCAAGTGTAAACGCCAATGGATTTCAATGTAAAATTAATATCAACTGAGGAGTGAAAACGTAACGGCTGGTTCCCCATTTTCATTTCTCTTCTAAAGCTTCGTCAGATGCCTCAATACTATCCTATGTACGTTTGCATGTAAAAAGAGGAGAGGAGGGATCTATATTTATATTTATATGAATTTGGAAGATGAAGAAAAGTCACACGAACCAACCACCAAACTTCCTATGTACATTTAAACGCCCATTCTTAATTACTATTGTCTCACCTTTAAACAACTCTATGAGTTGGCCGATGCTCTAATAAGTGTGATCACAAAATTTGTGCACTCACTATTAAACATGGAAATAGTTATTTGATAGTGTATGCGGTGAGGAAAATCTCAACATTTCCCTTTAGGGTTGATTGTTATGGTATAAATTAGTTTATCCTACGTGTCAATCACCAACGATTTGTAACAGATATGTAACACAAAATATAACAGGAGATCCGAACCGGATTTTAAGAAATACTAAAAAACATTGTTTGTTACCAACAGATTAGCAACGAAAATCCGTTGATAAATTTCCGTAGTTAGTAAATTTTTAGCAAAAATTCAATTGCGTTGGTAAATACTAATTTTGTTGGTAATTAGTTGCTAATAATTCTATTGGTAATTTATATAATAATTTTCTTGATAATTCATTGGTAAAATAGAGAATAAATTCATTGTCATTTTATTGTTAAAAGAATTTTTTTTTGTCAATTCATTAGTATTAATTACAACTATTGAATTCCAATAGTAAATTCTATTACTAAAAATAAAATTTTTTTGTAGTGACATTATTGAAAGAAAAATTCAGAACTTATAAAAAGATATATTCAAAAAATAAATATTTAAGATACTCCATTATTGAAGTAAAAATAAAAAGTATATCTCATTAATTTGTCGCTACTCGTTCCACCTAATTAGATTAACAAATTCTTACCCGTCCATGAAAAAATAAGCACCATCTTCTCTAATATACCAAAAACACTGCCCCATTTTTTTCACAACGTCGTAGAAAGATGGTTCAATAAAAGAAGCCTTCAAAACTTTTGAGCCCCATAATACTGTACAATAAAGGTATGGACCCTTAAATGGATTAAAACTAGATTTAAAAGTCCAAGTGAAAATGCCAAAGCTAATACCATGAGGCTTGCACTGAGCTGTAATCAAACAATTTGGGGCCAGATTATTAAAATGGTGTACCTCACTATTAAGGGCCCCCACCGCCCCTGCCCTGGGGATTGATGGAGGAGATAAATCGCAAGATGTGCCTCAAATTACTTATAGAGAGGACTCACTGTAAATTCGGGTAGCTTTTGAACCGTTAAATTCGGGTAGGGTGATCAGAATAACTGAAAGGAGGGCAAAGAGCTTGGTTGATAAATTGAAATGCTGCATAGCTTTCTAAATCAATACTCCCTCGTTCCAAGAATACTTGCACACTTTTTATTTTTTTGTCTATCTTAAGAGTGGAAACAACACACAATATTAATAACCTTACAATACTACAGTATTACACATTTTTTTCACACAATCTAGTCAAAGTCAATTAATTATACACTTTATTCTATTTAATTATTCAAAATACTCATTTTCTTTCTTATATCATTACAACAAAAAATTAATTTTTTTAAATTCTGTACCACCAAATAGGTGCATATATTATAGTATTGTTCTAAAACAATTTGTTAGTATTTATAGAGATCACAAGCATTAATTTTAGAATTTATTTTCAGAATATATATATATATATATATATATATATGCATAAATAAATAAAAAAGCGATGATTAGGAAGATGATGGAAGGTGTGTAGTTGAATGGAGATGAGGCGAGATTGTAACAATGAACTCACCTGAGCTCGTTGGAATCAAAACATATACTATATTAATTAGTAATAACTGAGTTTATGCCCTATATTAAAACATATACTATTATTATATTGCCTCCAGGCATAGCTCAAGTGATAGAGAGGAGGGTGGAAAGGCCTTCCAACTGAGCTTGATTGCTGCAGGGTGGGGGTTCGAGTTGACCCCTTGCAAGCACAAGTTTAACAGTGAACCCTCCCTATAAGCCACTTGAGGCATCCTGCGATTTACCTTCTCCACCAATCCTCAGGGCAGGGGCGGTGGGGTACATCATTTTATAATTAGAATGTTCGCTTTAAAGCTATATGGAAAATGCTTCACTACTTTTATATTCATGACAAACGTTTTTTTTTTTAAGAAAAAATAAACAGATGCACAATATATATTGACATCTTTGCATTTCAATATTAATAATAATTTAAAAAAATATCATAAATTTTTTATTTTTCTTTGAACCATAAGTTTATAGTAAAGGGGGTCTATATTTCACATTAAAATTTTTGTTTAAATTTTATATACTTCAAAGAAAATGCATTACTTAAATGCCTAAAAATAAGTTTTGTTAATAATATTTTTGAAAGATTAAATTTTATCTTTAAAATATTAATTATTTTCACTGGAAATTGATTTAATTTTTTTTTGTTTCCAATGAGAACCCTTTGCTCGTGCACTCTTCCACTACAGTGTATTTATTTATACTTTAAATAAAAAAGAAATGAATGTTTCATTTAATTACTAAAACTTAGTTTTAATCTTACATTTATCTTTCTAAATTATATACTTCATTCTTTTAAAAAAAAAAAAAAAAGTGAGTACGTATAACTTTGTTGCAAAAAGCAACGGTAGAAAACAAAAGAGAACAAAACTGATTCTATTAAATCAGTGAAGCTAGCAGATTGGTTTTATATATATGCTCAATGCCTAATGAAGTTGCTAAATGAGTGTGTAATTATCATGGAAACAATTGTTGGTTTATAGGTACACCAATCAATCACTATTACAATGAATATGGAAATAGAAATGAGAATTACTAACCTTTCTTACAGATTTGGATCTAGGATCTTGGATCTTGAACGTCTCGGGAAGATGGCAAAGTCGAGTCGAGCAGAACTCTTCCCACAAGAAGAAACACGTCCCGGTGGTGTTCCGGTTTTGGCGGATCTTCTCCAAAGATAAAATGACTTTTCGTTTCCGGCGAAGTAGCACCACTATCAAAGGAACTCCGGCGAACTAAGAAGAACTGGATCGTCTAGACTATGCACTATGCAAGTATATGCAGATGATTTGTGTTCTTTATGTATCTTAGTGTATCTTGAATGAATGCAGAATGACCCTATTTATAGGTTACAAAGACCACTCTCATATGGTGGGATTGTTATTTTAATTAGTGATCGTGATCACTACCATATTTGATCAATTACCATATTTGATCAAATTTACAATATTTGATCAATTCCACATGTGAGACTAATTTCACCCACTTTAATTATTATTTAATTTAGTGATTAATTTATTAAATTAATCCTTACTAACCAATTAAATTTCCCAACAATCTCCCACATGAGTGGAATTTGGCGCCTATAAAATACAGACACACAATCATATCCTCGTGAAACATTAATGTATCCGGATAGGTAGCTTGGGACTTTGAACCTTTCGTAGTCCAACACTATCGAGTATACCGGTGGCTTAGTAGACATGATGTCTTTGAACTACTCCTCCTTAGCGTATACTAAGACAACAATGCGAATGCATCAATGTCTCGTATTCTCCTTGTTCTCACGTTTTGGTCCGTTTCGGCCATGGACCACCCCCTTTGGATTCATAAGTGTTTTACTTTGAAACGATCACTCACTTCACACTTATATAGGTGATCTCCTATCTTGAGTACCCCGTTATACTCAACCAGCCATTACTTGACCTTTTAGGAATCATTAAAAGTCAAAGACTTAATCTCACCACAATACGGGTTCTATACTAGGTACCAAGTTTCACTTGAACCTCTATAGTTTCGTTGTCCCTTTGAACCAAGTTCCTGGGATCTTCAGTCACCATGATTGGGTTTCCACTGTTTTGGCTCATTACTTTGTGGATTTTAGCCTCATTCCTTCTAGCAATTTATTCACTTGATCTCGATTAATTATTTTTGTAAGCGGATCTGCTACGTTGTCTTTTGACTTCACGTAGTCAATTGACTTTACACCACTCAAGATCAATTGTCTCACCGTGTTGTGTCACCTACGGATATGTCTAGACTTTCCGTTGTACATATCATAAAGAGCTCTTCCAATTATGGATTGACAGTCACAATGTACCATCACCGTAGGGACCAATTTGTTCCAACATGAAATGTCCTCAAGGAAATTACGAAGCCATTCTCCTTTTTTCCCGGCTTTATCTAGAGCTATGAACTCAGATTCCATTGTGAAACGGGCTATACAGGTCTGTTTTGTAGACCTCTACGACACTACTCCGCCTTCGATAGTGAACACGTATCCACTCATAGAGAACGAGTTTTTTGTGTCAGATATCCATTCTGCATCACTATACCCTTCGAGTACTGCTGGATATTTTGTCTAGTGTAGCCCACATCAAGAGTGTATTTTAGGTATCTCAGTACTCTTCTCAATGCTTTCCAATGCTCATTGCTTGGGTTACTCGTGTATCTACTCAATTTATTAACTGAACACACTATGTCAAGACGCGTACAATTGGTTATGTACATTATGCTCCCTATAACTCTTGTATACTCAGATTGAGCTACTGATTCATCTTTATTCTTACTAAGGTGTACACTTGAATCCGTGGGTGTCTTAGCTGGTGTATCATCGAATGCATTGAATTTCTTCAACACTTTCTCAATGTAATGAGATTGTGATAATGCAATTCCATTAGATATTCTTTGAATTTTGATTCCAAGGATTACATCCGCTATACCATGTCCTTCATGCCAAAGTTTCAATTCAACATCCGTTTAGTGTCAAAGCTTATGTCATGACTGTTTACCATGATAAGCATATCATCTACGTAGAGGCAAACAATGACAAATCCCTTTGGCATAATTTTCACATACACACACTTGTCACACTCGTTGATTCGAAAATTATTTGACATCATTGTGTTGTCAAACTTTACATGCCATTGTTTTGGAGCTTGTTTAAGTCTATACAACGATCGCATGAGTTTGCACATATTTTTCTCATTACCAGGTACTATAAAGCCTTCTGGTTAATTCATGTATATTTCTTCCTCTAACTCACCATTTAGGAAGGCCGTTTTTGCATCCATTTGTTGTAACTCTAGATTGTGCAGTGCATCAATCACCATAAACACATGAATAAACGTGATTTGTGTTATTGGTGAGTAGGTAACAAATAATTCATACCCTTCTTTTTGTCTAAATCCTTTCGCCACCAACTGAGCTTTATATTTGTCTATTGACCCATCAGCTTTGTATTTTATTTTAAGGATCCATTTGCATCCTAAGGTCTTGCAACCCTTTGGTAAATCTACCAATTCCCATGTATAATTTTGCATAATGGAATCAATCTCGCTGTCTATAGATTCTTTCCAGAATGGTGCATCTGGACGAGATAGAGCTTCAGATACGGATTTGGGCTCATCTTCAACCGCGTAGGTGAAGAAGCCTTGACCAAAGTCCTTTTCTACTCTAGCTCTCTTACTACGTCTTGGTTCTACACTCTCTTGTGTAGATTGAACTACAATAGTATCTACAAGTGGTCTCTTAGAAAATGTCACTTGTTTATTTCCTTTGCTAGGAAATATGTCTTCAAAGAATATTGCATTCCTTGATTTTATCATAGTGCCTTCAGTCATGTCAGGTACTTCCGATTTATGAATCAAAAAAATTTATAAGCACTGCTGTTAAGTGCGTACCCTACAGATATACAATCAACCGTTTTAGGTCCGATTCTAACTTGTTTAGGTAGAGGCACTTCAACCTTTGCCAAATACCCCCACACTTTGAGGTATTTGTATGACGGTTTACGTCCCTTCCACATTTCATAAGGAGTATAATCCTTAGATTTGTGTGGAATCTTGTTCATAATGTGGTTAGCTGATAGGATAACTTCCCCCCATAAGTTCTGAGGCAATCCTGAACTGATTAACATTGCGTTCATTATTTCCTTCAGAGTTCTATTCTTGCGCTCAGCAATGCCATTTGATTGAGGTGAATAAGGAGCGGTTGTTTGATGTATGATGCCAGATTCGACACATATTTGTTCAAACGGTGCTATGTATTCGCCACCTCTATCACTCTGGATTGCTTTAATTCGAAAATTAAGTTGATTTTCAACTTCATTCTTGTAGCGTTTGAATGCTTCTAAAGCTTCATCTTTGCTTCTCAAAAGATACACATAACAGAATCTTGTGCAGTCATCAATAAAAGTAATGAAATACTTTTTCCCCCCTCTAGTTTGCAAAAGTTTTAAATCACACGTATCATTGTGGATCAACTCTAGAGGTTTAGTTCTCCTTTCCGTCGTTGGAAATGGTTGTTTTGTCATTTTTTCTTCTACACACACTAACAACACCAGCTTCTGTTCAACGTTCGCAACTCTAAGAACTTCAAAATCTGATCTTTACCACCCAAAATCTACCCCTATGAGTCCTAAACGTGCTGTCCAAATTACAGCTCGATCCAACAGCTGGTTTGTGATAAAGATTATTTCCCCTCGACTGCGCAGACAGAATCGCCCAAAAATCTGACTTCTGTGTTTTGCCTATTTCTGTCAATACAGAGCTACAAACACGATCTTCACCGTTTAGAATATAGTTCGACAAGTTTCGAACATGCTGACCAAAATTTAGCTCGATCTGATGGTTTAAACTCTAGTTATTGGCTCTGTAATATTACTGCGCAGGATTCTCTAAAAAAATGTGATTTTTTTTCTTCTATCTTCCCTCAATGACTTCTAGGGTAAGATAACACCAAGTATCGAGAATACTTGAATTTTTTTATTGGCTTCTTGCCCTTGTCGTCGGACATCTTCCTCTTTTTGGAGAGTCCCGCACGATGTTCAGTTAAGTTTACCTTTACCTCAATTGAGGATTGGTCAAACTTCCCATCCATATTCCTGTTGTCCTCTTCGATTCTCAATTTGACAATTAAGTCTTCTAGAGACATCTCCTTTCGCTTGTGTTTGAGATAGCATTTGAAGTCCTACCACATTGGAGGCAACTTCTTAATCACAGAGATAACAACGAATGCTTCTGGAAGTATCATCCCCTCAGAGAGGATTTCGTGTACTATCAGTTGGAACTGTTGCACTTGTTCAACTACAGATTTGGAGCCCACCATCATGAACTCCAAGTACTTGGCTATTGGATACTTTTTTGTACCGGCATCTTCCGTCTTGTACTTTTTCTCCAAAGAATCCCACAGTTCTTTGGATGTCTTCGTGTTTAGATACACGTTGTATAGTGCATCACTAAGTCCACTGAGAATATAGTTCTTACACAAGTAATCAGTGGAGGTCCAATGATCAAGAGCTATATGCTTTTGCGTATCAGTCTCATTCTCATTCACCACTGGTGCAGACTCCTTTAAGAAGTTTATCAGATTCAGCGTAGTGAGGTAGAATAGCATCTTTTGCTGTCATCTCTTGAAGTTTGCACCCCCCAAACTTCTCGGGGTTCTTCGCTGGAGCCAGAATCATGAATGGTCTCGACATCTCCATTGGAGGATACATCCTTTGAGAATCAGTCCCAATAGGAATCTCAGCATTAACTCTCCAGAATTATTAGCATTGGATGTTTCAACTTCGTCAATATCCATTGGATTAGTCATAGTGATTGTAGGGTATGGGGGTTAGATGTTTCTTCTTGCGATTGTTGGTTTATAGGTACACCAATCAATCACTATTACAATAAATATATAAATAAAAAGGAGAATTACTAATCTTTCTTACAGATCTGGATCTAAGATCTTGGATCTTGAACGTCTCGGGATGATGGCGAAGTCGAGTCGAGCAGAACTCTTCCCGCAAGAAGAAACACGCCCCGGTGGTGCTTCGTTCTTGGCGGATCTTCTCCAAAGGTAAAACGAATTCTCGTTTCCGGCGAAGCAGCACCGCTATCAAAGGAACTCCGGCGAACTAAGGAGAATGGAGAATTAGATCGTCTAGACTATACAATATGCAAGTGTATGCAGATGCTTTGTGTTCTTTATGTATCTTAGTGTATCTTGAATGAATGCAGAATGACCCTATTTATAGGTTTCAGAGACCACTCTCATATGGTATGATTGCTATTTTAATTAGTGATCGTGATCACTACCATATTTGATCAATTAACACATTTGATCAAATTTACCATATTTGATCAATTCCACGTAAGAGACTAATTTTACTCACTTTAATTATTATTTAATTGGTGATTAATTTATTAAATTAATACTTTCTAACCAATTAAATTCCCCAATACCAATCTGCCCAACAATGAAGGCAGCTGCCTAAATGAGTAAGCAATTATCATGCTCTCTTCATTTCCAATCCTTTATTTCATAATGGTGTTTCACTTGTTTCATAATTTATTTTTTATTAAAATATTACTACATATCCTAATTAATGGCCAATAAACCTTTTTACATATGAAGATAATTTAAGTATTGATCACAACACGTGGCAAATATTTCATACGTGGAATAGGAGATGCAAGACTATTGTGGAATAAGTGATTCCATTTGGGGATTTAAGCATGCACCTGTATGTATTAATTTTTATTCAATAGTGTACTCCCTCCGTCTCCTTCAAAAAGGTATTTTTTTCTATTTTGGGCGTCTTACCCAAAAGTTTCATTTCATTTTTTACACATATGAGACTCTCACACACACTAATACAATTAAAATATAAAGTGCACACTCCCACTAATACAACTACAATTAAATAATAATACTCCCTCCATCCCATTTCAGATGGCACACTTTCCATTTTGTGTTGTCTCACAAAAGTTTGCAGTTTCCTAAAAAAGCAAAAAGTTAAACACAATCACCCTTCCCCATACACTTTATTTACAAAAAAACCACACATACCAAACACACATAACATACTTTATCATTAATTTATTACAAAAAAATACCATAATACTCCTAAAAATTATCACTTTTTTAATCTTCGTGCCGGACTTCCAAGAGGGAGTACTTTTTAATCCACGTGCAAAAAGTAAAAGACTATCTTTTGGTGGGACGGATATCTTCTTATACTAGTATTCATTTTTCAAAAAAAAAAAATGGGGGATGGGCTTAACAATTGGTTCTAATGTTTAAAATGTTATCACCTCTTATCCCTATTACGAATCATTATCGTATTAAAAAGACAACTCTGAAACAAAAAAGGCAAAGATTTGAGAAACCGTCTCACATAAGTTCTTACGTGAGACGGATGAAAAGTGATAACTCCATAACGAAATGTGATACTGAATTAATGAAAAGTAAAAATGCAATTTAATGAATAATTTACTGTGTAAATGAAAAATGATAATATTTTATTGCAAAAGTGATAACATTTTATAGCGAAGGTGAAAACTATTTTAAAAAGTGTAAAAAAAAAAAAAGAAAAAGCCAAACAAACATGTTTGAACATAACATAGAAGAAGTGGAATCTTCCCCATATCACACTATTAACAGATTGTGGGTTTTGTTTTCTCCAAAATACAATTTATAATTCCCACACATTTATTCATAGTTTATGAATCAGCATAATAAATTTACAACCAGGGAGAATTGTAAATAGGCATGGCCACAGACTTAATCTGGAGATACGAATCCAGACAGGCCATTCCCAAATCCCTACCAAAACCACTCATTTTGTAACCACCATATGGAAGGTCCCTATCGAAAGCATAATAGCAATTCACCCAAATTACCCCTGCACGAATCGACCTCGATACTGTGTTCACTATGTTCACATCATTCGTCATTATCCCTGCTGCCAGTCCATACTTTGTCGAGTTTGCCCTCTTGATCGCTTCTTCCACACTCCTAAATTGTTATATATACATAAATGATTAGACTTTATTAAAGGAAATTTTCATAACTTTGATCCCACTATGGAGCAAAAATAGGGGTATATTTTGTATAAGTGATTTTTAAACCCTCATCTTAATTTGAAAACCCAATATGGCTAACAAACAGTTTTTAAGGTATTATTTCAAATTTTGAATGACTTTGCACTTCATTCTAGAAGAATCTCTACATTTTCAGTCACAGTTTAATCACTTTATTAGGACAATTGTCTAAAAAAAATTACTTATTTGGGACGAAAGAGTATTAATTAGAGAGTAACTTACTCGAACTTCATAATTGACATCACAGGTCCAAATATTTCTTCCTTTGCAATAGTCATGTCATCCTGACAAAACATGATCATATATAAGATTTTTTTTTATTAAACGTCTGTATATGTATAAAGTTATTATGCAAAACTTAGGAAGAAAAAAAAAATATATTGTGTAAAAAAATGCTTACAGCTACATCTGTGAAAATGGTGGGCTCAACGTAATACCCTTTTCTGTTACAAGGCTTACCACCTGTTAACAAAGTGGCACCTTCTTTCTTTCCTTGTTCAATCATTGAAAGAATTTTTACATACTGATTTTTATCAGCCTGTTCAAAGTATGAATGTCAGAATAGATAAGAAATCTGAAAACAATCTAAAAAGAAAATATATAGATGAAATTCAGATAAGATCATACTTGGGGTCCTTGATGAACATTTGGATCAAAAGGGTCCCCAACCACCCAATTCTTCACCTTCTCTATCAACTTAGACACAAACTTATCATATATCCCTTTTTGAACGAAAAGACGCGAACCGGCTACACAAATCTCCCCCTATATTGATTGAGAGCTTCGTTTAGCTTGACTCGTAGTCTCGTATACATAAACTAAAGAAATAATAGCCTTGTCTAAAAGTTTAAACTTGTAGAGAAGAGTGTCATTTAATATTTAATCAGTTCACTCTAAGAGGAATGCGGAAAGGAAGTGAGTAAGCTTGCCTTGTTAAAAAATGATCCCTGTAGGGCAAGATCAGAGACTTGATCAACATCCACATCATCGAACACGATGAAAGGTGATTTCCCTCCAAGTTCTAAGGTAACAGGCTTCAAGTTACTAGCTGCAGCTGCCTGCATCACTAGGCGGCCGACTTCTGTCGACCCTGTAAAACTAACCTGAAGGCGTAAAAGAAGAAGCCGCCATTTGAGATTTGAAACAACAAAATATTTTCTCCTGAATGATAGATTAAGAATGCATTTTTAAGACATTGATTGATCACCTTATCGATGTCCATGTGGGAGCTAATTGCAGCACCAGCAGAATGACCATATCCTGTTATAACATTAATCACTCCATCTGGTATGCCAGCCTGCATTACAAGAAAGTGGGATATAACTGAATCATAATATTTCTATATACAAACATACACACACTCATTACAGCTCACTCTGTAACAGATGGAGGCAGAGACACACTGTCTCTCTCCATACATCCTAAAACCTACAAAATGTCAAGACATCATGCTCTTATACATGGTAGATTTAAGCTTTCGTGCATTGGTTAATTCAGTAGTGTTATAGCATAGAATCCTGCATAGAGAAAGAAAGAACAGAAGTGTTAGCACTAACCAGCTTGGATAAATGAGCATAGTAAAGAGCAGAAAGAGGAGTCTGCTCAGCAGGCTTAACAACCATGGTACAACCAGCAGCCAAAGCCGGGGCGACTTTCATGGCAAACATTAAAGAGGGGAAGTTCCAGGGCATGATGTGTCCCACAACGCCTATGGGCTCGCGCAACGTATATGCATGCAACTCTCTCGACATCTTCAGAGTCGATCCATGGATTTTGTCAGCTGCACCTGCATAATAACGTACAGTATCTGCTGCATTAGGAACCTCCACTGTCTTGGCTATGACGTAAAGCTTTCCACCATCAATCGTATCCAGGGCAGCTAACTCTTCGACGTTTTGGTTGATTAAGTCTGCAAATTTTAGCATTATCCTTCTTCTTTCCTGGTGTAACCATCAATGTAAGTAAGTTCATCAGATTATCATTATATATATAACAATAGTGTATAGACAAATAGAGGTGGTCTATATAGAAATTTGGAAAACTAGATTTAGAGGTACTGTAATTTTTTCCATCAATTCCTTCAACTATAACACTCCTAGCTAGGATTTGTTTGTTATCAGGTTTGATAGCAAGATTTTACTCCGCATATAGAAAACTTGTTTATGATGACAGATTTGGTAGCCAATTATCAAAATCCACTCAATCCTATGCCACAATATTTACACTTCACTTGAACTCACATCCTACTATAATTTTCTCTTCCATATATACTTTTCATCTTCCCTTATTTTTTTGGTCATACAATTATTAATACACAACTATTCATACTACCACTAACTACTTTTATGAATCTTATGTTGTTACAGACCAACCAACAAATAATATTTTCCATATCAGTTCATAATTTGACTACAGTCCAACAGATGACAAGTATCTGGTTTAGATCCGATTAGATCAAACTTAAAACACTACCTACCCGCGGATATTGTTAGGACCCGAATCCTTGTTTGTCCGAAACCGTTATAGTCCAAAGCCCAAAATCAAGAGTTATGCTCTTCAAAGTATCATTCTCTATTGTGTACTTTTAGTCTTTTTGTAATCCTTCAATAGTGAATAACATTAATTTTCATACTATTTTCTTCATTTGTCTTGAATCCTTTAGCTTCTATATCCTTGTACAACTGTTCCCAAAACAACTTTTTAAGTGTCTGGTGATCTCTATTACCCCTTCCCTCTTTGTTGCAATTCCTTATTGTATACGTTCTGTACCTACTCCACAAATACCAAATTGCTTCTCTGTCCAATAAAACCTATTTAAGGAAATTCTCAGCCCCATGATATTCAATTTGTTGTTCATGATAAGATGTTTGTTGTTCATGGTGAGCCGAGCGTTTATATCTTATGCTCAATAGTTAAAGATTTGAAGTATTTCTCTGGGACGAATATTAAACTCTATAATCATTAGACATATTTTCTGGCACATCTGTACAATTGACTTGACTTTAGTAGGCTAAGTAATAACCACTAATTAGAATTTCAACGCTATTAGTATTAGTCCAAGAAAATTGAAGCGATAATAATTGCACCCACCCTTTATTGCCCATTTTTTTAATGCATGCATTTCATCACAGTTCTATTTTATAATGCATGCTAACAGATTTTGTCTTAATATGGAGTACTGGTGGTAATGAGGAGGGGCGAGAAAGGCGACCGCTCTGGCCCCCAAAAATATAGGGGCCAAAAAAAAAAAAAATATATATATATATATATATTATACTTGATAAAATTATATTTTAATAAAATACATATTTTATATTAGGTCATTAGTTTTTATAAAATTTGGTCCATCAATTTATTGGACTTAAAAAGGAGCCCTATATTTAGATATTAAAAAGCATGAACCCAATTGTGAAAAAGGAAAAAAAAAAGATCATTAACATCTATCACAAAGAAGATCATTAGATAAAAATTTTCTAAGAATTTGGAAGATTCGAAAGATATAATGCTTTAGCAAATAAATGATATAATGATTAAAACATTTTAGTGAAAGACTTAACATGAATAAAAATACTCCCTCTGTCCCTCCTTAAGAGTGTCATTTGCTTTATGACACGTAGATTAGGGAGTATTATTATTTAATGTGTAGTGGTATTTGTATTAGTAGGAGTGTGGGTCCCAACATTTAATTGTATTAGAGGGTGTGTGTGGGTCCCATGTATATAAAAAGGAAAGAGGACTCTTTGGATGAGACGACTAAAATGAAAAAATGACCCTCTTAACCTGGGACGGAGGGAGTACTATGAAACATATCACTAATATAGATAGTTTTATTAATTTACAAATTAGATTAAAAAGAACCTAAATAAAGATTTACAAGAATAAATTTCCAAAAAAAAATTACATTGGAGACAATTTCTTTTGAAAATAATTACTATAATAAAATGTCTTGTTAGAAATAAATTTTTAGTTTATTATGGAAGAAAAGAAAGTGTTAATGAAGAAAATAATGAAAACTTTTTAATTAATAAATATATAGAAAACAACAAGGGCCTATTATTTTTGTTCGCCCCGAGTCTCGAAAATGTCAGGACCGGCACTGATATGGAGTATAAATACTAATGCATTTGTTTGATCACACCTCTTCTTTATAATAGTCAAACTTGTTGCTTGAAAAAAAACATTAAAAAAATAAAATAAAAAATAGTAAAAACAAATTAGCTAAGTTGTCACGCACTTATTGGGCCCACTTGGAATCAAATCGATATTAGAAAGCACTGGAAAATGTTAAATGATTGACTGTGTATTGTCCAGGCATAATTGAAATTTGTCAATATTATTAATGAATCTCTTATTTTTTATAACGTCATCATGCATTAAGAAGTCCTTTAATTAGATATATGGAAAAAAAACATCGATCATCAATTTGTTATATTTAAAAATTCCTTAAAATATTACCTTAATTTTCTTTTCCGAGATCCTTCAAACATAAATTTACAAAAAATTTCGAGTAATTTCAATGGTATCTTCAAATCATATACAAATTATAGTTGCATTTTATTTATTTTTTTTACTATTAAATGCAATGCATGTGTTATTAAATGCAATGCATGTGTTTGTTTTAAAATGTTTTTGCTATGAATCAATATAATATATACCTTTAAATAACTTGTGAAAAATATATTTGAATATAATTATAATTAGAAAAAGTTGACCTATATCAGTAAATGATAGCAAGTTTCGATGATTTCTCGAAGTTGACATTTTGAAGGACCACTTGAAATAATAATAATAATAATAATAATAATAATAATAATAGATTTTTGAAAACTAAAAGTTAATTTCAACCTCTAACTTTACTATAAATATTGAGTATGACAAATTTTATCAACTTTTAAAAATATTGTAATATTTTTAAATAATAAACAAATTATGTGTGTTAGGTGAGGACCTTATAAATCTTTAAAATGCACTGTATTTATGAGTGCACGGTGAATCTAAATTTAAGTTATATTATAATTATATTTTTTAAAAGTTATAATTATTTAAAAATATAAAAATATCTCACATATTCGTTACCATCAAATAGAGGTCTCAGATCCGTCCATAATGCAGTAATCAAATTAGTATAGATTCATAGAACTTTCTCGACACAACAGGATGGAAAGAATTTTGGAAGTTTATGAAAAAATATCAAATAATCCTCGTCGAGCGACGGTAGCGTGTGTACTAATTCAGAAGAAGTAAGATTTGACGCAGTACTACTATAAATAAGGGCTACAGTTATATTATGGTTAACAATACGGCCACATCCACACCTTAACAAATTTTGTTAGTCAATACTCACTTGAATTATCATATAATAATTCGTATAATTACGTAATTTTATTTGCAAATCCCTTTATTAATGAATACTAAATGCATTTTTATAACTCTAGATACATATTAATCCCTTCATTTTTATTAAATTAAATATGTACTCATTTTTCACGATCGTTCCAATCGTTCCATGATAATTGTCTTCGTTTAATACAGTATTTGAATGTGAATTGACTAGAGTAAAAATTACCCTATTTAAATTTTTAATTTTGACAAAAGTAATTTAAAGTAAGGACAAAAAAACATAAAGAACTCTACAATAATCTACAATAATATTCACCTGTCTCAATATTTTCTACACACTTTTTTTTTTCTTTTCAGGTACTCGGCGTTACTTCCGTGGTTAGTTTTATTAAGTTTTACTCTTTTCCCATTTATATGTTCCATTACCCTTTTCATTCTAAAAAAATAAAAATTCAAAACAAATAATCTTTCAATACAACATATTAAAAAATGTCACTATCACCTAAGAGGAATAATTTACTTTATCATTTATTTATTATTTAAAAATAGAACTTTACCCTCTAAAATTAATAAAACTGATCAAAAAATAATTTTTCTATCTAAAGAATAAATGAAGAGCTTTTGGAACCGTGGGAGTATTAAAATACTACGAAAAAGCTTGTGTGTGCCCGGGCACACGGGAACACATTTCGTGTGACTTTATAATTTTGTGCTAAATTGTATACCCTTTAGTATAAAAATGTGTACCCTTTTATTTTACAAGGCAAAAACTTGTGTATGGCCGGGTACAGGGAAACACCCGCATACCTTTAAAATTTTGTATTAAATTGTATACCCTTTAGTATAAATATGTGTATCCTTTATTTTTTTAAGAAAAATAAAAAATATAATGAAAAGTGTATACCCTTTAGAACAAAATGATGTACCCTTCTTAATTAAAGTGTATACCCTTTAGAATAAAATAATGTACTCTTATCCATAATACTAAATTCTAAGGGCGCACGCAAGCCTCACTCAAAATACTATACTCCCACCGTCTGCTGGATAGGTGGATATTTTGTCATTTTGGGCATTCGCACCAAAGGTATACATTTCTATTTTTAAACACATGAGACCACACACATCACTAATATAATTAATATATGGGACTCACACATTAAATAATAATACTCAATAATCCACGTATAAAAAGTAAATGTCGATCTTTCACGGAGGGAGTAGAAGTTGGTGAAATATTAGAGCGTACAATGTTATCATTAAATAAATATTTGGGTATGATTTGGTTTGATTCGAATCTCCTACTATATTTTGCTCCTACCATGAATTGTTAAATCAATGACGTGTAGAAAAGAGATAAAATTTAATTTTTCCGTCTCATTTCAGATGACACACTTTTTATTTTGGGTTGTCCCTCAAAAGTTGCACATTTCTAAAAAAACAAAAAGTAAAAAAAATCACCCTCCCCTATTTACTAAAAAACCATCTCTACTTAATATACTTTATCATTTATTTATTACAAAAAAATACCATTATACCCCTAAAAGTTATCACTTTCTTAATCTCCGTGCCGGAAATGGTGGTGCAATTTTTTGTGGAACGGAGGAAGTATACCTTAAAAAGAAAACATACTCCCTCCGTTTCGCGTCAATGTTTAAATTTACTTTTTGCACGTAGATTAAGAGATATAATAGTTTAATGTGTAGTGAGGTGAGAGAAATAATATTTAATGTAAAGTGGGGTAGTTGTATTAGTGTTGTGTGTGGGCCTACATGGAATAAATAATTGTTTTGTGTGGCCTAACTTGACAAAAAAAACTGTAAACCTTAACTTGAGACAACCCAAAATGAAAAACGTAAACCTTAATGCGGAACAGAGGGAGTATATTTCAAGATAAGGGTTTGAATTCTCCTAAAGTACTCCCTCCGTCCCAGGCAAAGGTCACCATTTACTTTTTGGGCGTAGATTAAGGAACAATGAAACATAAGTATTATTATTTTATGTGTAGTGTGTAGTTATATTAATATGAAGTGGTGGGTTATATATCAGGCTTTTCTGCTAAAAAGGAAAATGAGGGGATTTGAATGGAACAGCTAATGTAAAAATTGACCTTTTCAATGTTGAGAGGGAGTATGATTATGTGCCCAAATGGCCTAACTTCGTAATTACTGGTAATTAATTAGGTGAACATAAGCATGTAACTCAAGTGGTGGCCTGATTTCAGAATTAATTAATTAGGTAAATATCAGCTTATAACTCATATGGCCTACGTAGGCTAAGTCTATAAATGAGTTATGAACTTATGAGGATTCATTTTCTTAATTCCACTTAACTTATACCAAGTGATTGATTTAATAACATAAATTACAGATGGTCTAATGGGTGTGACGTGTTACGTAATACTAGTTAATCTAGATGAAGAAAACAACTCACAGATCCAGGTAAACGGGGCCAAGGCCCATTGTCGAAAGCTTGACGAGCAGCTTTCACCGCCAAATCAACGTCTTCCTTATCCCCTTCTGCAATACTCGCTATCACTTCTTCGTCTCGTGGATCTATTGTGTCGAACGTTTTTCCTGTTTGCAGTCATTCTAATTGTTAATTTCATCCACCACCAGTAATTTCTCCGAGTTAATTGTAATCGGATAATTTTACAGTGCAAAATTTACAGCAACGAAAAGACAGACGGACAGCTGGAGAGAATCTTTTCACCCCTTCGGTGGAGAAACCAACCAGTAACACACTCTTCGAAAACACCGAATTCACACGTTTTGAAAGCAAAATTTCCACATACATCGATTAAATTGAACTGAAATTAAGGCGTTCGTTCGTTGATCAATGAGCTACAGAAATTTGTGTAGAACAATTTCGTTCGATATAAAAAATGTGAAGAGGTTTGGAAAACGACGAACTCTGTAGATGCAGATTAATGTGAGGTCACGCTCCACTATGGAAACGGAAAGATTGTTTCAAAAAGCGAAACAAAAAGCAATATATTCGAAGCATCCAATCAGCGATGAGGATTCATGAATCTATAACAGAGCGGGAAAAAAACACGCACAAAGAGTGCATATGTGTGTACATTATTCAGAACCTGATATGGCGTCGACGAATTCGCCATTGATGAAGAGCTTCGTGAACTTGATTTTGGGCATTTTGATGTGAGATTCTCCAATTCCGTTTTCTATCGTCATGATTCTGCTGTTTGCTCCACTCCTAATGATGTTGTTCTGTTATAGAGCTTAGTTTACAAGAGAAAAGAGGGTTAAATAGATGGGGAAACAGAGAGGGACAGAGTTTCCAGAATTTTGTTTTAACACTTAAATTAATTTTCTTATCTTTATTTTTATTCATATTTTATACGCTCTTTGTCATACATTTTGTCATTTGTCGTATTCGCTTAAAATTACTCATGCCGGCACAAGAGATACTAGTAATTATTTATTTTGGGTGTCCTATATATTCCATGGATAACATAATCATTTATTATTTTATATATAAAGCTGATAGTTACATTAGTACTAAATGGTTAGCATGTATGGGTCACTTTTATAAGAAATGGAAAATAAATACCTTTAAAATAACTATGAGAATAACATAATTGATACCTTAACAAATGAGACTCCATGAGAGATACAACAAAAGTAAGAGTATATATTTCTTTTTAATAGATAAGACTTACACAAAACAATTTCATGGGTCCACACATGACTACCCATTATACATATTAGTATATCTCTCAATTCAATCACATTAAAATATTATTTCCTCCATCCCACCCAAAGAGTCCATTTTTTCTATTTTAGGCGTCTCACTCAAAAAGTCTCATTTTCTTTTTTACTCAAAAAGTCTCATATTCTTTTTTACATACATGGGACCCACACTCACTCACTAATACAATTAAAATATGGGGCCCACATTCCCACTAATACAACTATCCAACACACATAAAATAATAATACTCCTTAATCCACGCGTAAAAGGCAAAAACAACCCTTTGGGCGGGACGAATGAAGTATACTCCTTAATTTCCATACAAACATATACAAACATTAATACAAGCCGCGAATTATTTGGGCACCGGTGCATCTTGCACCAACTTTTAAAAACTTATACACCTATAAATAAAAATATATCACTTTATTAGTGAATTTTATATTAATTTTTTAATGAAAAAATGAATATAAAAAAACTATATAATTATTAAAAATTATATACTCTGTTGAATAAAAATTTATACATTGCACGTGTGTACCGAAATGCACGAGATATCAACTCTTATTACAAATACTACAACTAAACATATGATAATATATAACATCCTTAATACACATGCAAAGATTAAATTATATACTTCCTCCTTCCCACAAAAATTTGCATGCCTAATCCGGCACGAAGATTAAGAAAAGTGATAACTTTTAGGAGTATTATGGTATTTTTTGGTAATAAATAAATGATAAAATATGTTGGGTGTGTTAGGTAAATGTTGTTTTTTTTGTAAATAAAGTGTATGGGGAAGGATGATTGTGTTTGACTTTTTTTTTTAAGAATGTACAAACTTTTGTGGAACAACCCAAAATGAAAAGTGTCTCATTTGAAATAGGACGGAGGGAGTATCTTAGTAACGAAGGACAGAGTATTTTGTGTATTGTATTGTATTGGTTTTAGAGTTAAAATCCATTTATGATCCTCACATAAAACTAGTTACTTGATAATATAATCGAAAAGGAGGGAATGATTTTACCGGAATACTTCTTATACAAGTTTTTACCATTGATTTAGTCCATTTATCTCTCACTCAACTTAAAAAAATAAAATAAATAAATTCGTATATATGTAGTCTACAGAGAGTTATTTTACATTTATCTCTCACTCAACTTAAAAAAATAAAATAAATAAATTCGTATATATGTAGTCTACAGAGAGTAATCGAAAATAACTCTTCATCTAGATCTTCATCTAGAAGCATGACTTTTAATGGGTTTATGGAGTATAATTTTATTTTATTTCGAAATAAATATTTTTTTTTAAAAAAAATTATTGTTTGTCAAAAACATAAAATCAAAATTTGACAAAACTTAATTTCCTCAAAGGAGTTTCTTTTAAAAGTTAAAACTAATTTTCCTTAAGCTATTTAAGTTACAAATGACATAAGGTCAAATATGTTAGTATAATTGATCTAATAGTACTAAAGAGTATGATGGAGGTGTAATTATAAAATTTAATTAAATATAATTAGATTTTAAGTTAATTAAATCTCATCTTTAAATTAATTCATCTGAAGCTTCTCACTAATCCTTTTGGAATGAATAGGAGAGGAATTATAAGGAGACTTGTAGAAAGAAGTGAGTATGAATGCACTATACTAACAACTAACATTACTGATCAAAAAAATCTCATCCTTAAATTTAAATTTAAAAAATTAAAAACAAAATTTATAATTACAATTATACTTTAAGTTTAACATACAAGCTCTAAGGTTTATGGATGCCCTCGATACACCCCAAAATTACCCTAAAAATTAATTATGAACTTCTTCTAGTTGAAAAAAAAAGGGTAAACTTTGAAGAAGAAAAGAAAAACTATTATAGAAAAATTGAATGAGCATTGATTCTCGAATAATATAAAGGTTAATTTCATCAAATGAACATAATTATATGTTTTTGAGTAAAAAGCAAATTCTATTTAGAGTGAGTCTCATGTGTGTCCGGGCACACGGATTTAGATCCGTGCTCTTTTGCAATTTTCGTGTCTCTTTACAATTTAAACTCCTAACAATATATAGGTTTAAATATAATTGGAGGGGGAGGGTTGTGTTTATATGAGGACATGGAGTATCCCTCCGTGTCCCCGATGTCGCAGGAACATTTGCATTCAATTTATTGGCAGAATTTCTTTCATATGTGAAAAATGTATTTCCATAGTTACTAGTCTGTATCACACTTAAGAATATATGTCCTCTCGTAGCAATTGTATTTCCATAGTTTCATCTAATGAAATGTAGACACGGAGTTTAAGAAAATTTGCTGATCAACTTTATTGACTTTTTAGGGGCATTGTGGTATTTTTAAGTAATAAATAAATTATAAAGTATGTTATGTGTATTAGGTGGGAGTGATAATTTAAAATTAAGATAACTTTTGAGGTTGTTGGTTGATGTGAAATTTTCATTTTTGGGGTATGACAGTAACTATAGGACGGATGAAAATGGAGAGTAAGACAGTTATTATGGGACGAGGGAGTAATATTTTATAAAAGATATTGTATTGAAAATTTATTCTTTTGAGCGTGAAAAATGTTTAGTTACAAATAAATGAGAAAATGTGATATTTGTAACGAGACAACGGAGCATATAACTAAGTCCAACAATTTAACAAAAACTTTTTCTTTTTTAAAAATAAGACATTATAGTTAATTACATTTTAATTTTTTTAATCCCTCTTATATTATCAGTTTGAATTTTCTATTTGTGTTGCATCTCTTGTTATGAATTACTCCCTCTTGTCCCATAATACTTTTCCCATTTTCCACATTTGCTTGTCCCACAAAACCTTTTACCCCAAAAAAGGAAACACTACTTTATCCAACAACCTCAAAAGTTACTTTAATTTCAAATTTGTCACTCCTTTTTCACACACATATCATTACTTTATACTTTTTAATTACCTAAAAATACTACAATAACCTTCAAAGTCAATAAAGTTGGTCAAAAAGTGTAACTTTTCTTAAACAACGTGGAACAATAAACATGAAAAGTTTTCCGGGACGGAGGAGTACTAGATAAACGAAGGTAATAGACAAACTTTATATAATAAAAGGAAAATATAAATCTTAAAAGTTAAAAAGATTGAGATTTTTTTTATGAGGGTAATATAAATTATAAGGCAAAAGCTTCTGCGCCCCGGAGAAACGGAGGGATACTCCATGTCCCATGTGAACACAATCCTCCCCCTCCAATCCTATTTAAATCTATGTATTGTTAGGGGTTTAAATTGTAAATGGACATGGAAATTACAAATCATATTTAAATTTATGTATTGCTAGGAGTTTAAATTGTAAATGGACATGGAAATTACAAAGGGGCACAAATCTAAATCCGTGTGCATGTACCCACTCAAAATATAATACTGATTATTATAGAATATTTGTTGCGCTTATCGGAGTGTCTCTAGAGTATAATTTTAGGTATGATAATGTCTTCATTAAAATAAAAGTAAATTTTATTAAACACTTCATACAAATTTTCATTAGAGAACAAGCAAAAAGTCATCACACTGATTTAAAAGCAATAAATTATAAGTAAAATAAACCTGATATTTTTGGGACCAAAGGCTAACTGATAATAATATAATAGAAGTACCCCACGCTATTATTAATTTTAATACTATTAGTAAAGAAAAAAATGACAAATCTGAAGTCAAAACCTCCAGATCTTTTAATAAAAATGACTTAATAAAATAACGACATATGATTAAAGAAACATAGATTTGAGTAACTTTCAATGGCTGTAATAAATACAATAAGTTGAAAAGATTATGCACATTTTATTTTTCAAACATGTGAAAACGAGAGCAGGGAGATATGATCAGGTGCGACGCAGAGACTTATGAAAAAGAAAACAGATTGTGTGTCAGCGTGGGCCGCCTAATTACGGTACAATGGTTCCCTGTGTGAATCACTCTGACGCCTTTTTTCTCTCCTAAATTTACTAATCTTCTCTTGACATAGAGAATTAAATAATGATTTAATGTAAATATAATACTAGTACTGAAAATGGCATCCAAATATTGTTTTTGCCTTAATCATATACTTTAATAAAGATAAATATCAAAATTAGTCACGTAAGTATGACATTTTTCAACTTTAATCATTTTTTTTTTGTAATTCTTAATTTTAGTCATTTTCAGTTGGTAAAAAAATGGGATCACCAACATAAATATTTATCAATAGAATTGGATTTCCTTTGCTAAAAATTTATCAACGAAAAATTATCAATAAATCTTGTTGTTAGTCTGTTGATAAACTAATTTAACAATTGAATTAAGGTGTTTATCAACTAAATATTCCGGTAATAAAAGATTTTTTTTTTCAATTAGTGTCAATCCAAAAATGTACAGGGTATTATTATTTATTGGAGAAACATGATAAAAGAAACAAGAGATTCTATGCAACCATTTCTACGAAAAGTTTTTGTAGAATCGTATTGTATACTCCATCCATATTTTAAATTTTAAATATACTTAATTTGGAGTTGTTCTATACGAGTATTTATCCTACATGGCATAATACTAGTAGAGTATTAAATGTAAGTATTTTTCTAAAAATAAAAATTAGTAACATTTAGTGTGTATTTAAGTCAAATTGAGTTACTAATACTTAGTAGGCTTAAAAATTACTATTAAAAATATGAAACTTTATACATTAATTGCATTTTTACGATTAATTATTATTATAATTATTTTTTACCGATAAATGTTAGTTGTTAGTGGTTATTAGAAGTTAGTTCCATACTTCAAGATTTTTCTCCAAGTCTCGTTATAACTCCATATTCCAATTTATTAGGGAATCAAACTTAGATTACCCACTTTATGATTAATTATTTCTAACCTCCTAAATAGAAAATAAGGGCTCTTATATAGAATATAAACTAATGAAAGGTGAATTTCAATATAGCATGAAACAAATGAGGAATTAATTATTAAAGAAATATTTATAATTTCACATTTATTTAATTAATTTAAAAGTTTTATTAGTTCATATATTAACTTTATGAATAGACTCACTAGAGGTAGTTATATACTAGCTCTCACTGTTAAAAGTTAACAAATTAGACTTGACAATTATGCAAATGAAATGATACTACTATATATGTGTAATTAATATAAGTAGACTAGCTAGGTTTGATGTATTGAATTGCATATTTATTAGTAATCATCTAGAAAATAGCCTTTACACTCGTAATAAATAAATCTTGCCCTTAGTTTTCTTTCTTAAATAGTGTTATCTACTTAAATATTTCCTCCATCTTTACTAGGGATTAATATGGAATTGAATTGTAATTTGTGTTTCAAGTTTTTATAATTTCAAAAAACTTTTCATGATGTTGACTTGAATTGCATCTTTTTTATTTTTTATTTTATAATTATTATCATTTTTTTGTCAATTTAATAACGTGCAAAAATTTGTGGACACCAATTACAAGATATGCGATTATCCGAATTGAATTCAAGGTGGATTGGGCTTGAAGTCGGATATAAAATGTTTATTTGCAAAATTAATTCTATAAATTTTAAAGATGAAGGCATCTTGATTCTTGTGAGACAGTATGCATATCAAATGTAGAGATCCATAAATGTATAATTTGATTTATCATTAAGGTATGATTTTTAATAGATAAAATATGGTTATAAGGTAGTTAATGTATGATGAGTGATTCGTTGGAGTATGTTTTTAAGGTGATTATTATATGTATCATTTATTAAAATATGTACATATCGATGTGTATGATTCGTTAAAGTATGATTTTACGTGTTTGGATTTTCTGTGCTATTTTGATGTGACATATCTTGTGACACTCTGTTGGATGAGTGACACATAGGAGAGTGAATGTAAAGTATACCCGTCAACCAGTAGATCCTAGGGGCAAGTACTTGGATTTTTCCACCCCATCACGTGTCATTCAATAAGGAAATATCACACTAAAGTGTCACAAAATATCACGTGCCTGATTTTACAATTATTAATACATGATTCACTAAACTATAATGTGATTCAATAAAGTATGAGTTAATTAAATTATACTATAACAACGTTCTTAAAAATTATACTTTAGTAAATTATATTTTAATCATTTAAAAATTATATTTTAATAAATCCCTTATTATTATACTTCAGTTGAATCCTGTGTGATTTATTTCAAAATTAGAGTTGGTTTTTTTGTCCCTGGTGCATAAGATATGAAAGGGTACAATATTTTTTAAAGAGTATACATTTTAATTAATAGAAATACAATATTTTAATCTAAAGAGTATACACTTTCACTAATTTTTTTTATTTTTTCAAAAGATAAAGGATACACATCCTTATAATAAAGGATATATTATTTAATATTAAAGAGTATCTGGGCACACGATGTCCCGAGAACACATAAATTTTAGTCTAAAAATTGTACTTACAGTTATCTAAAAGTAGACAAAGTCTACATGAGACGATATTAATTTTACTAAAGATAGAATACACGTTCGTCATGTTCCATCTCTTGGAGTATTAATTTCTAAATTTCAGAACCCGCCCCACCCCCCTTCCTTATTAGTTTTAGTTTGATAATAATGTATACTTTGTTAATTAATGAATTTATTACATTTTAGAATATATTAACTTTTTATGTGTGTTCCCTGTATATATTACTTTTATTATGCATTTTTAATAATAAATTATGTTAATTTTAATTCAAGTATTAATCTTAATTTACTAATATACATGTAATTATAATAAACCTATCTGCATTGTATCTGAATATTTTACCTTATTCTTTTCATCATAACTAGGATGGAAGATATTTTATTTAAAAAAAAAAACTCGGATGGAAGATTGATGGTTACAATAATTGCCTAATTATAATTAGGAGTATATATTTATAACAGGACTGGATGAGATGCCCAACATGCAACTTTCTGGTTTCTTGGCATCTTGCAATCATGAAGTGGTCGCATTCTAATAAATATGAGTTGAATTAATTATGTTTTGTTCACAACTATTCCTTAGATTCCATTAAAATAGATACAAATACTCTGTCTAGTTCAAATAGTCTAATTTGTTAATTAAGAAATATTATTATAAGGGTAGTTATATGTGTGGATATGTTAACCTCATATTTTAATTGTATTGATGAGTATGTTTAGGTTTCATGTGTTTAAAAAAAGAAATGAAACCCTATGAGACGGACTTCAAAAACGGAAAAAATGGACTCTTTAAAGCAGATGAAGGGAGTATATTTTAAAATTATAAATAAATATAAAATCAAAATGAATTATTTTGTATGAGATCATCTCTCATACAACATAAATTGTTCATGACATTTTTCACAGTTAAATTTCATCAAACACTTATTACTTTTTTTTAAAAAAATTATCACTTCTTATTCGTATTCCAGAATTCATTCCGTGAGATAGTAATAAGCAAGCATTCGCCGTTTTCTTCATATCCATGGCATCCTTAATCTTTCGATTAAAATTTTTAAGAATATTTTTTCATAATTTTATGAATATGAAGATGTTATATTCTTTCAAGTTTGACGCTTAAAAATAGATGCTCATGGAAAATTATTAATAATCTCACAACTTCTTAGATCCTAAAAAAATGTGATGGACCCCCTTAATTCTCCAAATATAGGAGAAAGTATATAAAGAAAATGACAACTTAAATGGTTTGAATAGACACAATTTCAGTAAAGTATGATTTGTGAAAAACTAACGAAGTTATAGATGTAGGAATTAATTTAATTAATTAATTTAATTAATTGGATTTAATTGATTGGTAAGGGTTAATTGTTAAATTAATCACCAATTAAATGAGTGTACTGAGTGAGTGTAATTTGACTCATCTACTGGAGAGGTTATGTGAGGCGTAATGGGAATTAATACGAAATTATTATCCCATGTGGGAGGAAAATCCTCAAAAATCAGATCAAATCGGAAGACGAATCCTTTCATAATTATTGATTGGAGTAGGTTCGTTGAATCTGGATGTAATAACCCTCCATAATTGCTGATTATAGAAAATCACGCAATCAGCAATTAATTCCTCATAATTCCTGATTTGAGAGAATTACGCCATCAGCAATTAATACGTCGTAAATTACGCAATTGCCATTATGGCTGAGTGGAAAGGTGCACCTATAAATAGGGTCATTCACCATGCATTCCAACACACCACAAACGAGCACCTCTACATACATTTGCATAGTGTATGTTTAGACGATCCAGTTCTCCATCATCTTTAGTTCGCCAGAGTTCCTGCAATAGCAGTGCTGCTGTTCCGGAAACGGAAGAATCGTTTTACCTTTAGGGGCACTGCACCAAGAATCGAAGCACTACCGCGGCATTTTATGTCTTGCGGGAAGAGATCCAATCTCGACTCGGTTCAAGATCCAGATCCAATTCCTGCGCCAGTTCCGTTTGAAGATCCAGATCTATCGAAAGATAAGATTTGAAGAGTTTACTCGTTTTTTCATTTCTTGTATTTAATTTTAAGTATTCATATTGTAAAAGGATTGTTTGGTGCAACCCCCTAATATTCCCCGACAATCGCAATACGTAAAATCATTTGTATCCCCTGCACCTACAATCATAATATGAATAGCGTGATAGATATTGACGGAGCATTAATCCCAAAAGTGGGTGAAACCTCCAATGTCAATAAGGATTCTGTTGGGACTGATTCCCAAAGAATAACTGTGAATCGTGTTGGGTTTGTATCCCAAATGATGTATCCTACAATGGGGATGTCGAGACCATTCATGGTTCTGGCATTGGGAAGAAGGCCGAAATAATTTACGGGAGTCGATACGTAGGTAACGAACATCTATCAAGATGTTGGATCCGAGATCATTGGATTTGATGATAAAGATAAATTATTGTGCAGAAATTCATTCTTAGTGGCATATATAATACACTTTGCAATGTTATTGTGATACTTAAATGTTTATTGAGTTGTTGAACTCTTTGAGAAATAAATAAAATAAAGCAAAAAATGACAATATGTTAGCCTAGAAGGCAAGTAAAGATGTGAATATCTTTAATTTAAATTAAACTTCTCATGACATGTTACTATCATGTGAGTTGATGTAAGATTGTGTGATGTTTGGATAAAATCCAAAATTCATGAAACACATAAAACCCTCAAGTGTGGGGGGTGTCACCCCGAGTATGGGGGTATCACTCCAAGTGTGGGGGTGCTACCCGAATATGGGGTGTGACACTCCAAATGTGGGGGTGTTTGAATTAAAGATGAAAAGTGGTGTCTAATACACAATAAATTGATCTTGAAGAAAAGAAAGTGGATCCACTCACACATGTGTGAAAATCAAGATCAATAAAATTGCTAGAAGGAATGTGATTAAAATTCACAAAGTAATGAGCCAAAATAGTGGTAACCCAACTATGATGACTGGAGATCCCAAGAACTTGGTTCAATGGGACAACGAAGCTGTAGAGGTTCAAGTTAAACTTGGTACATACCATATTCCTTAGTAGAGCAATTCTACCAAGTACGGAACCATATTGTGGTGAGGTTAAGTCTTTGACTTTTAATGATTCCTAAAAGGCCAAATAGAGGTTGATTGAGTATAACGGGGTACTCAAGATGGGAGATCACCTATCTAAGTGTGAAGTGAGTGGCCTCTTCAAAGTAAAACTCTTATGAATCCAAAGGGGGTCCATGGCCGAAACGGACCAAAACGTGAGAACAAGGATGATGAGAGGCATTGATGTGTTCACACTGTTGTCTCAGTATACGCTAAGGTGGAGTAGTTCAAAAACCTTGTGTCTACTAAGCCACCGGTATACTCGATAGTGTTGGACTACGGAAGGTTCAAAGTCTCAAGCTACCTATCCGGATACATTAGTGTCTCACGAGGACTGGATTGTGTGTCTGCATTTCATGTGGGTTCACCAAATTTCACTCATGTGGGGGATTGTAGGAATTAATTTAATTAATTAATTAATTAAATTAATTAGATTTAATTGGTTAGTAAGGGTTAATTGTTAAATTAATCACCAATTAAATGAGTGTAGTGTGTGAGTGTAATTTGACTCATCTACTGGAGAGGTTATGTGAGGCGTAATGAGAATTAATACGAAATTATTATCCCACGTGAGAGGGAAATCCTCAAAAATCGGATCAAACCGAAAGACGAATCATTTCAGAATTGCTTATTGGAGTACGTTCGTAGAATCTGGACGCAATAACCCTCCATAATTGCTGATTTGAGGAAATCACGCAATCAACAATTAATTCATCATAATTGCTGATTTGAGAGAATTACGCCATCAGCACTTAATACGTCGTAAATCACGTAATTGCCATTATGGCTGAGTGGAACGGTGCGCTTATAAATAGGGTCATTCACCATGTATTCCAACACACCACAAACGAGCACCTCTGCATACATTTGCATAGTGTATGTCTAGACGATTTAGTTCTCCATCATCTTTAGTTCGCCGGAGTTCCTGCCATAGCGGTGCTACTTCGTCGAAAACGGATGAACCATTTTACTTTTGAGGGCATTGTGCCAAGAATTGGAGCACTACCGGGGCATTTTACGTCTTGCGGGAAGAGATCCAATCTCGACTCGGTTCAAGATCCAAATCTAATTCCCGCGCTAGTTCCGTTTGAATATCCAGATCCAACGAAAGATAAGATTTAAAGAGTTTATGCGTTTTTTCATTTCTTGTATTTAATTTTAAGTATTCATATTGTAAAAGGATTGTTTGTTGCAATCCCCTAATATTCCCCAACAATAGAAACGAGAACAAAGTATACTCCCTCCGTCCCCCACCAAGGGTCTCTTTTTTCTATTTTGGTCGTCTCACCCAAAGGGTTCTCTTTCCTTTTTTATACATATGAGTCCCACACTCACCCACTAATACAATTAAAACATGGGATCCACACTCCCACTAATACAACTACCCACTACACATTAAATAATAATACTATTTAATCTACGTGTAAAAAAGCAAAATGCACCCTTGGTGCGGGACGGAGGGAATATATGGTCATGAAAATGAGCAACATGCAACAACTCTGTTTTGAAGTTTAAAAAATACACGGAAAATTTTGCTCATCTGTAGTAAGGGGAACACTTTTGTGAACTGTCTCTGGTGAGATATACTATTTTTAAGTTTTCATAAATAGTTATTATTTTTATAAAGATATTATTAATTTTTATTAAAAATAATACTCATTTTTTAAAAGTAATACATTTTTAATGAAAAGTAATAATGATATTGTGAACTCTTTTATAAACAATTTATTGCATAAAAAAGTGACAATATTTTTTAAGGAAAATGATAACATATTTAATAAAAAATTATAACTAAATAAGAAAATGTAAAATGTTCTCACTGTGAGACAGCCCCACCCAAAACAACCCCTAAAATTATAAATGCCATTTAAATCTATCCACTACTCATTCAAATGGAGTACTATTTTTCTTAATATAAGTTTAAAGAGAAAATATCAATTTTGGTCCCGTATCTCTTACCAAATCCAATTTTAGTCATATAACTTTTAGTATTTTCTGTTTTAGTCCTTTTAATTTCAATTTTGGTCCTGTAACTTTTAAAATTTCAATTTTAATCCTATAAATTTCATAATTAGTCATATATCTTTTTTAATTGTCAAAGTTAATCCTGTATCTTTTGAAATATAATATAATTTATAGTATGACTAATTTTGATAATTAAAAAATATATAGGACTAAATTTAAAATTTTTAGGACTAAAATTAAAATTTTAAAAGTTATAGGACCAAAATTAAAACTAAAAGGACCAAAATTGAAAATACTAAAAGTTACAAGACTAAAATTGGATTTGGTAAAAGATACAAGACCAAAATTGATATTTTCTTTTACTTTTAAACAATGAACTTAAACCTATGTTTGTGTTAAAAATATATGACAATTTTATCGGATGTCCCCGAGGGTATTGGTGGAGGAGGTAAATCGCAGGATGTGCATCAAGTGGCTTATAGAGAGGGCTCACTGTTAAACTTGTGCTTGCAATGGGCCAAATCCATGCCAAAGGCAGGATTCGAACCCCCACCCTGCAGCAACCAAGCTCAGTTGGAAGGCCTTTCCACCCTCCCCTCTACCACTTGAGCTATGCCCTGGGGCCTAAAAAAAAAAAAAAAAAAAAAAAAAAAAAAAAAAAAAAAAAAAAATATATATATATATATATATATATATATATATATATATATATATATATGACAATTTTGAAATTGAAATATTCAGTAGGTATATCAATTAAGTGTTATCTCTGAAGGTATGATGTTAAAGTTGAGACGTACCTGAACGAAACGTGAAAATTTGGGAAATTAAAGTTGAAATGCGGTGAATGAATATATAATAGCTCATCTTTCATAAATTTATATAAGATCGTTATATAGATCTGATTTATCTTCCATCAATGGCTAATTATAATGTGCACTCAGGTGTACCTTAAGATATGGTGCACTCACTTTCTAAAACGTATACAAATATAAACAAAAACATATACAATTATGAACAAAAATGTATACAATTTAATTGTTAGTTTTTTAATGAAAAATTGAGTGTAAAAAAATATACAATTATTAAAAAATATATGTGCACTATTGAATAAAAAGTTATACACATATGAATACTAATTTTTTTTAATGAAAAATTTAATGTGAAAAAAGTATATAATTATTAAGAAACACGTGTACAAAATAGAATAACATGTGTGCAAAATAGAATAAAAAGTTATATATATATGGGTGCACCCTTGCACCCGGGTACACCTAATATCAACTCTCCATCAATTACATAAAACCTACTTTTTTTTTTTCATTTTCTTTTTTTAATATGTATTTATTTTTATTATTATTACTTTTTTTCATCATAGTTCAATCAATGTGTCTGTTTTTTTTTTTTTTTAAAAATAATTCAGGTCCAGGCCCAGTATAAAAGAAAGCCCAACTACGTGTAAGGTTAGAGGGGCTAGCTGAGTGCCAAACCCATAAAAATTGCTTTTTAATTTTAATATAAATTATTTATAAAAATAATATTTATTACATCACATTTATTCTCACTAATCCGAGTAATATTTTTATTAAAATATTATTATTTTTTATTCGTTTCACGTAAGTAGTTAAAATTATACTTTAATGCATAATCAAGTATACTTTAGAAAACATATTTTAACAACCATTAAACATATTTTATCCATACAATAAACATACTTTAATGACAGATCGACCGTATCACACCCGTCTCACAAGAGACTTTGTGTTTCTAGTATAAGACGGTCAAATGCAAATATTTACCATGCAATAAGACTACTTGATAAGAAAAATTCGTAAGGTTAAAATTTCTGTTTATCATCACCAAAATCATCATGAGCCGCTAGAAGTTTAGAGAAGACAATAGGAAGAGGTAAACTTGGCTTTGTATTTACTAATTTTGCAGAAAAATCTTTTAGTACGTATTTCATTATAACATTGTAACTTCTAAATCACACTAATTTAAATAATTTATATATTTGATTTTTACGAAGATTTTGGAAACTTGGAAGATTTTCATTTTTTTTTTCATATTTTATATTAATATTATGATATTAGAAAATAAAAAAATATAACTAATCAGAAAGTATATATAATCAAAAGTAGAATCAGATTAAAACCAAAAAAAAAAAAAAAAAGGAAAAGAAAAGAGGTAAGACACTATTCTCCCAAATTAACAATCATCAATATAGATTTTTAATGGTGTATAACAAAGTAATTGGAAGAAGTTGTATTACATGATCTTCAGAATCTATTGGTCAAAACTTCAGACAAGAACAAAGTTCAATAACACACATTTTACCATTCCCTCCTAAATCACTACCTCTACATCACTCTAACATCAATATGTAGAGTTGTCAAACAGAATCACTATGTTAAAGCATAAATAAATATTCAACTCATATAGTATCGATACTAATCTCGGACAACGTGATCTCTTTTCATGCAAGACTATTAACTCATTAGTAATGGATTGACTAACAAAAACGATAGAATCATAGTATGAAACTTGAGTTGGACTTAAAAGTTAATTAGGTGGGAGGTGTTACCAGGTGGCGTGTTCATTTCCCAAATCATGTTGTTCATTTCTAATTCTCTCAATCGACTTTATAAATGAATTCTGGCATTCCCCCCTCACAGTAATCCGCTCGAGTGTTGTGATTTCACCGATTTTACTACAAATCTCTTCCAGATTAAAGCAGTCTGTCAAGGTTAGTTGTTGAAGTTTAGGAAAGTGGTGATAGGAGGTCACATTCCATTGAGAGAGACATACTCGCTGCAATTCCAACAACCTTAACTTCTGAAATTCACCTCCTGATGTATACCATCCTTCTCCCATAAGAACCTCAACCTTTTTCAATCTACCAGTGATTGACATCTTCTCCCAACTCAACTCCGTACCCCTAAGTGTCAACTTTCTAATGTTTGAGGGGAATCCAAATTCCTTTCGGGTGTGTTTGGATGGAAGGATTTGAGGAGAGATTTATAAATCCTTCCCTCAAATCCATTCCTCATGTTTGGATAACACTTTAAATCAATGGATTCCAATATTTTAAATCATGGATTTGATTTTGAATTTTTTTAGTTGTTTTTGAATGGATTTCAAATCCCCCACTAAAATCGTATCATTTGAAATCCTTTCGTTGTTGTGTAACTGATATATTAATATATAAAATAATACATAAATTAATAAATTAATTATATATATATATATATATATATATATATATATATATATATATATATATATATATATATATATATATATATATATTTTAAACTCTACCACCTAGCCTACTCCTACCCACCCCGGCCACCCACCCCCTTCCATCTCCCCTCCCCCAAAAATTTTTTTTTAATAAAATTTTATATTTTTAATATTTGAATAATAAAAATATTACCACCCAACCCACCCCACCCAAAAAATTTTATTTTTTAAATATTAAAATTTAAATATTTTTTTAAAAAAAATTTTTGGTGGTTGGGGAGGGGTGTTGAGTGGGGGTGGAATGGGGTGGGGTGGGGTGGGTGGATGGATAGGGTGGTAGGATTGGTTGATAATATTTTTATTATTTAAATATTAAAATTTAAAATTTTATATAATAAAAATTTTTTTGGGATGGGGGTGGTGTTGGGTGGGGGGAGTGAGTAGGGCTGGATGCTAATATTTTTTATTATTCAAATATTAAAAATTAAAAATTTTATAAATTTTTTTTTTGGGGGGGGTGGAGGTGGATAGGGGGATAGATTGGGTGGTAGAGTTCCCTCCAAAAAAAATTATTTTTAATAAAATTTTAGATTTTAATATTTAATATAATAAAATTTTATTATTTTTATTTATCATATATAAAATTCTATTTTAAAAATAATTTTTGAATTATGGATTTGAAATCCTTTCAAAAATCCATAATTTATACAAATAGTGGAATTCAAATGAATTAATTTAAAGTTCGTAGAATTTAAAATCCACTCATTTTCAAATCCCTTGAATTTGAAATGACTCAATCCAAACACAACCTTAGATTATATTTCTTATGAGTGTATAAACGTAAGTTGAGGGTGTCGAGCTGAGTGAGGAAGCGGAAATCAAAATGTGGATGTTCCATCTTCTTCGATGCAGCATATATGTGCAAGTGAGTTTACGAAGATGGGGCAAACATAAATTGCCACTGGGAAACAAAAATTTCGTAGTTGCAAATTGGACCATTTTCGGAAGTGGGTATTTTGGTGGACGAAATCTCCATACATTTTTAAAGGTATGTCGTAGCAAAAATGGATTAAACATTGCCAATTGTTGAGCAATAATCATGCAACTGATCAGTTGGTTAGATATTACGAGAGAAATGCTCAAAATGAATAATACAACGAACTAAAATTTTGCTACCTCATGGAAACGATGGAGAAAATTGTGCTAATGTTAGATTCTTCCACAAGGACCAAATCATCTACTTCTAAATTCATCAAGAACTCAAGATGTTTTGATGTCGAGAAAAGAATGGTGGTTTTGGGGAGACACGGTGTCCATAATCGAGTTATTGGTGTCAAAGAAGTTCAATAGAACCTGAAATTTAAAGAGTTTTCAAATAAATTAGGATTAGGCTAGGATTAGTGTGAACTATTTTATTTTAATAAAATTTTAAGACTTATAAGTAATTGATTTACATTGAACACCCTCAAGGATAAAATGAACCTTGAATAGGAATTGCATAATATTACGTGAACTACTGTAACATTAAAATAAGCAACGAATTACACGAGTAAAAATAAAAATAAAAATCAAGAAGCCCCAAATTGTATATGTTAGGTATCGGTCTTCGTCATCTCGTCGGTCTTCGTTGTTTCCGGAGAAGGTGGCCGAGGGATGAATTCCACAGTGCTCAGATTCCCGTTGAACTCACAAAATAATTCAAATCCACGTTCTATGTTAGGGTCACAAATGGGGGATAATATGAGATGTTGTGTAAGGCTATGGACCAAGACACACTTGGCTAAATACTTTGAGAAATGAAGACCAGCAATTGGGCCAACAGGCCCAACAAATCTCCACCTTGGCCCAATTCAACCACCCTTGTGTTTAACTAAATGAGAATTCATCATCGCACTTTTTTCCCGGACACCCAAAGTCAAATGCAAGATTCAGAAAAGTTGACACAAAGCCAAGGTATCACAAAAGATACATAAATCTAAGCCGGAGCAAAGATCACAGACACACAGTCACAAAAATGTTTAAATTATCCCAAGGACAAAATAAACAGAGCACACAAGCTCAAGTGTGAACACAACATTCACGGGAAAAGAACTGCATACAACATGCTTCAATCAAGAGAGTCAAAATTTAAAGTCCTCATGCAAGACCTAAATTTCAACAGATAAACATTTAGTACCCATATCAGCAGGATTAAACTCAGATGCAATATTTTCCAAGTTAACAATATATTTTCTACAATATCACGAATGAAATGATATCTAACATCTATATGCTTTGTTCTACCATGGAAAACAGGATTTTTACACAGCTGAATCGCAGACATACTATCAGAAAACACAGTGGCACACTTATCAAGAAAACGTATTTCTTTCACAAGGCCTTGCAGCCAATTAGCTTCCTTTAAAGCATCAGTAATAGCCACGTATTCAGATTCAGTTGTAGATAGAGCAACCACATGCTGTAACTGAGATTTCCAACTTATGCAAGAGCCACACAAAGCAAACACATAAGAAGTTGTAGACTTCCTATTATCTCTATCATTTGCATAATTGGAATCAACATAGCCAACAAGGCTCACACTATTTGCAGATTTGGAAAAGTGTAAACTTACCTTCATGGAGCCCCTGAGATATCTCAAGAGCCATTTCAAAGCCTCCCAATGAGGCACACCTGGATTTGCCATATACATACTCAAGCAACTAACAGAATATGCAATATCTGGTCTAGTGCTAACCATAAGATATATAACAGACCCAATAGCATTGGAATAAGAAACCTTTTCCATTTCAGCAATTTCAGGATCCGTCATTGGGGACTGATCCTTACTTAACACAAAGTGAGCAGCAAGAGGCACATTCACAGTTTTAGCAGACATCATAGAGAACTTACTCAAAATCTTTTCAACATATGAAATCTGATTAAGCATTCTTTCTATCTCTATCAATGTTCATGCCAAGAATCCTTTTAGCATCTCCAAGATCTTTCATATCAAAATTATCACATAGACTCTTTTGAACAAGCTCAACATACTCTAGATCAGGGCTAACAATTAGCACATCATCCACATATATCAGCAGAAAAAAAGAACAAAAGTATCAATTTTGAAGTAAAGACAATTATCATGCAAGCTTCTCTTAAACTTCAAAGATGTCATGCATTGATCAAACTTCTTATTCCATTGTCTAGGAGATTGTTTCAAGCCATACAAGTATTTCTTCAAAAGACACATATGATCAGGATTTTTGGGGTCCACAAAATCCTTAGGTTGTTTCATGAAAATCTTTTTGTCCAAATCACCATTAAGAAAAACTGTTTTGACATCCATTTACTTTAACTCCCAATCAAAATAAGCAACTAATGCAAACATTATACGAACAGTTGTGAATTTAACAATAGGAGCAAAGATTTCATTGTAATCAACCCCTTCCTTTTGAGTAAAACCTTTTGCTACTAATCTAACTTTAAATCTAACATTTTCAAGCTCATGTTTCACTTTGAAAAGCCACTTGCAATCAACAACAGAGCAATGAATAGGTTTTGGAACCAGAGTCCAAGTATGATTAACATGCAACGATTTCATTTTATCTTTCATAGCATTTAACCATTTCACAGAGTTGTCAGATTTTAAAGCCTCTTAATAGGTCTTAGGTTCATTTTCAACATTTTCAAACGCATTGAAAGCATGAGTATCAATGTGAAAATCATCATATCTAGTAGGTAGCCTAATATTCCTTCTAGGTCTATCCCTAGGTAACACATAGTCATCATCTTCAGGAATATCATGCACATTTTTATCATTGATAACATGTTCATTAGCAACAAGTTCTTGATCAACAACAGTGTCAGGCAAGTTTTCAGCATCACATGACAAAGGAGACAACTCCACCTCACTCGAAGAAGTGGTAGGATCATGCAAAGGCACAACATCAGGCAAATGAGCAGATAAGCGAAGAAATTCAGATTCATTGAAGATCACATCCCTACTAATCACAACTTTGAAACCTGATTCAGAAAAATCCCACAGCCTATAACCTTTAACACCCTCAGGATAACCAAGAAAAATACATTTTCTACTCCTAGGATTTAATTTGTCATGTTTCTGACGCACAAATGCAGCACAACCAAATACACGTAACACAGAATAATCAATACTTTTACTAAAAAATATATAGTCAGGGCATTTACCCTTTAAAGGCACAGAGGGGGATTTGTTTATTAAAAATGCTGCGGTAATAAGCGCTCACCCCAAAACTTTTTAGAAAGTCCAGAAGACACCAACATGCTCCTCACCCATTCTAACAAAGTCATATTCATCCTCTCAACAACCCCATTCTGTTGGGGAGTGTAATGAGCAGACTTATACCTCACAATTCCAGATTTAACACATAAGTCATTCATGGCATTATTGCAAAATTTAAGTCCATTATCAGTTCTAAGATACTTAATCTTTTTACCCATTTGATTTTCAATCAAAGTTTTCCAATTTTTTAACTTTTCAAAAACATCAGATTTGTTTTTAAGCAAAATCACCCACACTTTTCTTGAAAAATCATCAATAATGGACAGAAAATACACATTACCACCTTGAGTTGGCTCACTAGAAGGACCCACACATCAGCATGTAGGTACTCAAGTATATCACTACACGAAGAAGTCTTAGGGTACGGGAAAATAGGGAATTTCGCCTTCACATGTTTGTCTTGTACACAAGAATCACAGAAAAGAATGCATGTAAGCTTATCATTACCAAAAGAACCAGCTTTATGCAATAATTCAAGACCTTTACTACTCATGTGACCTAACCTACCATGCCAAATATTTGTTTTATCCTCTTTAACAACGTTAGCAGACATAACAACAGATTTAGCACATCAAACTGTTTGCCTATCTTTGTAGCACTCACGAGCAAGAATACTCGATCGTTGTAGTAGTATATCCCAAGAAAAATTATCAATCCACAAAGGAGTTATGTTCGGACTAGCAAAATACGTGAGCTCATGTTCATGTTGTTTTTGTAAAGATGATCGGGGGGTTTTGAGATGATTAACAACTAAAGCAAGGAACAAGTAAATAAGAATAACAAATAAGAGAAATGACAAGTGATTGTCGTTATATTCACCTATATTTTAGTGCCTTTTTGAGTGTATTTTGCGTATTGTTTTATCCGTATTTTTGTGTATTTTGGTGGTGTTATGTATTTTCATAGGAATGTGTGAGAATGATCTTAAACATACATATAACAGGTGAAAATGGAGTAAAAATGAAGAAGGAAGATCAAACAAAGAAGAAGAAACAAAGGTGCAAGAACACGGCCGGCCGTGCTGGCAACACGGTTCGTGTTGCAGCAAAACGGCCCGTGTGCCAGACACGGGCCTGTCCAGAATGGTCGTGCGGCGGCATCTATTTATCCAACACGACCACCATTTGGTCGTGTTGTGGAGCACGACCCGTGTTCAGAGCACGACCCGTGTACAAGACACGGGCCTGTAAGCGGAGGCCGTGCGGCGACGTCTAGGCATTCAACACGGCCACCATTTGGCCGTGCGACGCAGAACGACTCGTGTGCCGCATGCCCTGACACGACACGACCCGTGCTACGTGACACGACTCGTGTCGGCACCAGAACAGGATATTTTTTTACAATTCTTCTAGAAGGTATCCATGGGGTATAAATACCAATCCATTCAACATTTTAAAGTAGATCCGAAATCCACTCTTCTACACACACCTCACACACCATTTCTTCCATTTTCCACCATCATCTTCATCCATTCTTCATCCACCCATCTACACTTGATCCCCTCCATCAAATCCACCATCCAAGTGATCAAGGAAGCAAGGGAGAGTGAGATCACAAGAAGAAGAAGGAGATCTCCATTGAAGCACTTCAAAGGGGGAATCTAATTCTAATTTTTGTGTATTTCTTTATAGATTGATCATGTTTTGTAAGGATCTTAATGTCTATGTTAATTTTATTATGGATATGAGAGGCTAATCTCCTTTGTGAGATTAGCTCCATGATTGGTGTTGGATAATTTAGTTTTTATGCAAATTGATTTTAATCTTGAATGGGCTTTGTGTTATTTCTATCATTGATTGTTGATTGCTTGATGTATATGATGATTTGTGTGATTAATTGTCATGGGCATGTGATTAGATTGAGAAATCAATTATGTGTTTAGGATAGTTCATTGAATCATTTCATCATACACTTCATGTGCATTAATTTAGAATGAGATAGAGATATCCTTCTAGATTTAGAACCCTTTGATAGAACATTTGATTAGCCATAATATAGTGGGCATGACCAATTAAAGAAATTATCGAACCACAGGGAGGAACGTGCTAGAGTTTAAGCGATCTCAAGCTTATCGTGATTTTATAAGGACGACGGAAAGGAGCGGATAGGAGCAAATGAATGCAATTATGCTAAAGCAAGAAATAAAGATAAAATAAATGCAAAGATAAGATGGGTTCCAAATGATGCAAGGATGAGATTAACAACAATCATGGCATAGATAATTAAGTAATTATGCAATTAATTCTAATCTCTCATGGACAAGGTATAGAAGCGATCACTAATTCCACCTAAACTCTCTCTCGAGATGGATAGGATGTAGGCCCTCAACAAGGCTCCCAAACGCACATAGGATCGAGACAATAGCAAACACCTCCCACTAGGTACTAATTACTCTATGAGTTCCCTAATTAGGTACTAAATCATAAGCAATATTCCCTTTTAAGGTACTATGAATTCACTAATTGTTTTCAACAACCTTATCCTCCTCAACAACAAGCTTATGTGCCACCACCTCCACCTCCGGTTCAACATGGAGTTCAAAATGATCAAAGAGTGATACGGGACTTCTTCATGCTAAGGGCAATTCCACAAATGATGGGACCACCAATTCATGCTAACAATTTTGAGTTTAAAATGGGCTTGATTTCATTGGTGAGAGAGCAACAGTTTGGTGGAGCTCCGAATGAAGATCCTAACGCTCATCTAGCTCAGTTTGTGGAGATTGCCAACACAGTAAAGATGAACGGAGTGAGCGAGGATTGCATAAAGATGAGGCTATTCCCATTTTCTTTGAGGGATAGAGCAAGAACATGGCTCTCCACTCTTACTCCCGGTACGTGCAACACTTGGGATGAGCTAGCGCAAATGTTTTTGAACAAATACTTTCCACCTTCTAAGACGCTTCAAATGAAGAGCTTGATTACGCAATTCAAACAAATGCCTCAAGAGAGTTTTTATGAAGCGTGGGAAAGGTTCAAAGAAATGCTACGCAAGTGTCCACAACATGGCTTCCCGGAGAACCAACAAGTTGGATTTTTCTATCAAGGACTTGTGAACGGACAAAGAGTGCTTGTTGATGCCTCGGCAGGAGGATCCGTACTAGGTGTAACTCCGGAAAGGGCTATTCGAATTTTTGATGAGATTGCTACAAATGTTTATCAATGGCCATCGGAGAGAGTTAGTGGAAGCTATGGTTTTGAAAGCTATGATAAAGGACAACAGTTTAGTGTGAAGAGTGTAAGTGTTGAACCAAGTATGCTAAGCATGGAAAAGATAGTGGCGGAAGTTGTTAAACAAATGAGCTTGAATCAAAGTATGAACAATCAAGGAGCAAATATGGTTGAGGGGCTACAAGTCGAGCAAGGTGTGCTACCTCCGAATGCGGTGAATGGTGAACAATGGACCAACTCTATGCCACGCGTTGAGGATGTGTCTTATATGCAAGGAAGAAATTATCAAGGTAATTATCAAAACAATTACCAAGGTAATTTCAATCAAAATCAAGGAAGTTATCCACAAAGGCAAGGGGGATTCAATGCTCAAAGTAGTGGAAGTTCACATTCACAACATCAACCAAGGCAAGGAGGTTTCACTAGCCAAGGAAGTGGAAGTTCTTATCCACAACAACAAAGGAGGCAAGATAATTTTTCTTATGCAAACCCAAGTAATGCGATTGCTTATCCTCCGGGGTATCATCCGGGAGCTAAAGCGCCAAATAATGAAGGGAAGGCAACTACCGAAGAACTTCTTGAGAAATTGATTGCTTCCAACAAAAATCAAGAGGAAGTAATTGAAAGAAAATTCAAGGCTTTTGAGGAAGTAAATGAAAGACGATTAAAAGCCATTGAGGAAAACAGTGATAGAAAACTCAAAGCCTTGGAGTATTCATTTAGTCAAATGGCGAGCTCAATGAGTGCTAATGAGAAAGGAAAATTTCCTTCCACTACCATTGTGAACCCAAAGGAACAATGCAAGGCAATTACCTTGAGAAGTGGAACAAATTATGATGGACCGTCTATGCCATTAGAAGATGATAAGGTGGAAGAGAAGGAAATGGAGAAAACCTTGGTTGAAGAAGAAATCGATGTTGAAAGTGAAGTTGAAGATAAATTGAATGAGGAACCGGAATTGATTGATAACAAGGTTGTTGAAAAGAAATGGGAAAGAACCAAGGCGATGAAAAAGAAAGAGGAAGAAATTGAAGTGGAAAGGGATAGTTGGGGAATTCCAAAAACACAAGTACCTATTCCTTTTCCACATCGATTTTTGAAGAAAGGCTTGGATGAAAAATTTGCAAAGTTTTTGGAAATTTTCAAGAAAATCCACATTAATATACCCTTTGCGGATGCTTTGAAACAAATGCCTCACTATGCGAAGTTTTTGAAGGACATCATGTCAAGGAAGAGGAGTTTGATAGAGAATGAGACCGTCAACTTGACGGAGGAGTGTAGTGCAATAATCAAAGGAAGTTGCCGCCAAAGCTCAAAGATCCGGGGAGTTTTGTTATTACATGCGAAATGGGCAAGAGTGAGATTCATAAAGCTCTTTGTGATCTTGGGGCAAGTATTAACTTGATGCCTATGTCCATTTTCAAGAAACTTGGTATAGAGGAAGTGAAACCTACATCCGTTACATTGCAATTAGCGGATAGGTCTTTAACCTACCCTAGAGGAATAGTGGAGGATGTGTTAGTCAAGGTTGGAAAGTTTATATTCCCGGTTGATTTTGTAGTGCTTGATATGGACGAGGATGCAAATGTTCCATTGATATTGGGGCGTCCATTTTTAGCAACGGGAAGAGCTTTAATTGATGTACAAAAAGGGGAGTTGAAGTTGAGAGTAAATGAGGAAGAGGTGGTTTTCTCGTTGAAGAGTGCTATGAGATATCCAAATGAGAAAGAAGAATGTAGAAGGATCGACATGATTGATGAAGTTGTTGAAGAGAACCTACCATTCATCTTAGCTAAAGATCCTCTTGAAATGAGCATAAGCCATTCTCTTACTTTATCTTTAAACTCTAATCATTCTGTTCATTGTTTGGAAGATGAAGATATTAATGATTGTTTACATGAATTGAATGCTTGTAGGGAAATGCAAGAGGGTGAAGCAAAGTTGGCATACTATGGAAAGAGGGAATACCTTCCATTAGAGATGGAGATTGAAGAGTCAAAGGTTGATAAAGGAAAGGAAGAATTGAAGCCTCTACCCGATCACCTTAGGTATGCATATTTGGGGGACGAGAAGACATTTCCGGTAATTGTATCATCATCCCTTTCTCCTTTAGAACTTGATAAATTGTTGAGAGTACTTAGAGATCATAAGAGTGCTATAGGGTGGAGTTTGGATGATTTGAAGGGAATTAGTCCTACAATTTGCATGCATCACATAAGGTTGATTGATGAGAACAAATCATGTATACAACCTCAAAGACGTTTGAATCCTATTATGCAAGAAGTTGTTAGAAAAGAAATTTTAAAATGGTTGGATGCTAAAATTGTTTATGCCATTAGTGATAGTCCTCATGTAAGTCCTTTGCATGTTGTGGCTAAGAAAGGAGGGTTAACCATTGTTAAAACGGAATTTGATGAAGAACTTGCAACAAGGGTGAAAACGGGGTGGAGAGTTTGTTGTGATTATAGAAAACTTAATGACAATACTCATAAGGATCATTTCCCTTTGCCTTTTATTGATCAAATGCTTGATAGGTTGGCGGGATACAAGTATTATTGTTTTCTAGATGGATACTCGGGGTATAACCAAATCATGATAGTCCTCGAGGATCAAGAGAAAATAACTTTTACTTGTCCGTACGGCACATTCGCTTTCTATAAATTGCCTTTTGGGTTATGCAATGCGCCCGCCACCTTTCAACGTTGTATGATGGCTATTTTTGGAGGATTGATTGAAAATGTGATGGAAGTTTTTATGGATGATTTCTCCGTGTTTGGATCTTCATTTGATATATGCTTAACTAATTTGTCCATGGTCTTGCAGCGATGTCAAGATACGAACCTCGTCTTGAATTGGGAAAAATGTCACTTTATGGTTCAAGAGGGTATCGTACTTGGTCATCATATCTCCGAAAAAGGTTTGAGAGTTGATAGAGCGAAGGTTGTAGCCATTGAACATCTTCCCCCTCCTAAAAACGAAAAAGGGGTTAGATCGTTTCTTGGTCACGCCGGTTTCTATCGACGTTTTATAAAGAATTTTTCTAATATTGCCAAACCTTTGTGTAAATTGCTTGAGAAAGATACTCCATTTGAATTTAATGATGAATGTCTTGATGCTTTTAGGGTGTTAAAGGAAGCTTTGATTTCTTCACCAATCCTTGTCTCTCCCGATTGGAGCAAGCCCTTTGAACTCCATTGTGATGCAAGTGATAGTGCTTTGGGAGTAGTGCTTGGACAAGTGCGAGAAAAGAAATTTCGAGCTATCTATTATGCATCAAAGACGTTCAATGCAAATCAAAAGAATTACACCACAACGGAAAAGGAGTTTTTTTCCGTAGTCTATGCTTTTGAAAAATTTCGTCCATACTTAGTTTGCACGAAAACCATTGTCTATACGGATCATGCTGCCATTAGGTATTTGATGAGTAAAAAGGATGCCAAACCAAGACTAATTCGTTGGGTTCTTTTGTTGCAGGAGTTTGATGTTGAGATACGTGATAAGAAGGGAGTCGAAAATGTCATAGCCGACCACTTGTCACGATTGGAGAATGTTGATGAAAAAGGAACCATGGAGCTCATAAATGATATGTTCCCGGATGAAGAGATACTTCAAGTGGATTTTCATCGGATGTACACTTTGTGTGAGACCGGAAGACCGTGGTACGCGGATTTGGTAAATTACTTAGCGTGTGGTATCAAGCCGGACCATCTCACCGAGTCAAAAAGGAAAAAATTCTACCATGATGTTAAAGAATATTTTTGGGATGATCCTTTGTTGTTTAAGCATTGTCCGGATGGTATCATACGGAGGTGTATTCCGGAGGAAGAAAAACTAAGTGTCATGGAGATGTGCCATAGTTTACCATGTGGAGGACACTTTGGGTTTCAAAAGACGGGAGCTAAGATCTTACAGTCGGGATTGTTTTGGCCAACATTGTTCAAAGATTGCAAAGAATACGTCAAGGAGTGTGATAGATGCCAAAGAATTGGAAGTATTGGACAAAGAGATGAGATGCCTATGAAGAACATCTTTGAAGTTGAAGTGTTTGACGTTTGGGGGATGGACTTCATGGGCCCATTTCCGTCTTCCAATGGTTTTCTTTACATTTTGCTTGCGGTAGACTATGTGTCTAAATGGGTAGAAGCAATTCCTACAAGAACAAATGATGCTCTAGTTGTTAAAGCTTTCTTGAAGAAGAACATTTTTGCAAGGTTTGGAGTACCAAAAGCAATCATTAGCGATCAAGGGACTCATTTCATTAACAAGATCATTGAAAAGCTTTTGAGAAGCTATGGAGTTAAGCACAAGGTGTCAACACCTTATCATCCGCAAACAAATGGTTTGGCGGAGGTATCAAATAGGCAAGTAAAGCTTGTTCTTGAGAAGACAGTAAAGGGGAATAGGAAGGATTGGTATTCTAAGCTAGATGATGCGCTTTGGGCTTATCGAACGGCGTACAAGACCACTCTTGGTTTGTCTCCGTATAAACTTGTCTATGGGAAAGCATGTCATCTTCCGGTTGAAATAGAACACAAGGCTTTATGGGCATTGAGGAAGTTAAATCTTGAGGAGAAAGAATCGGGAAAGAAAAGATGCCTTCAATTGATTGAACTTGAGGAATTTCGTGAGGAAGCATATTCAAACTCACAAATTGTCAAGGAGAAGCTGAAACGATGGCATGATGAAAGAATCAAAGCAAAGGAGTTTATACCGGGGGATAGAGTACTTTTGTTCAATTCTAGATTGAAACTGTTTCCCGGAAAGCTTCGTTCAAAATGGACCGGTCCATACAAGGTGATTGAAGTTAGAGAGAATGGATCTTTAATGCTTGAGGGATCGGATGGAAATTCTTTTATTGTCAATGGTCATAGGGTTAAGCATTACCATTCTCCCTCTCAAAGGGAGTTGGTATATGTTGACACTTTCTCTTCTTGAGATCCGTATCCTTTTAGTAGTTTAGGTTTGTATATATTTCTTTTCTTGTTTTGTTTTCTTTTGGTATCGTAGGTGGATTGTGCTTATGAGGGGAAGATTTTTGTTAAAACATTCTAAGTGTGTGTCATTGATGTGAACGGTTTATCGTACCACTTTTTTGCAAACTTTCTTTGAAACTCTTGTTTCAATTCAAGTTTGGGGGGATAATATGATGTGATACGATACATTATATTCTATGTTGACATGCATTCGTGTGTTTTTGAGCCAAATTTGAAATTTTCTCATAAGTTCGGTTTAGTTTTGATTCGTTTTGGTGGTGTTGAAGTTGATAGTCCTTTTTGTTTTGATATTACCATGAACTAATGATGTTGATGAAGTGTGAGCATGAATAGGGAGTTTTGGAAGCATGGAAACAAGGAAAGACAAGAGTTGAAGATGAAAAGTGGAAGATTCAAGGGAGTAGTGACACGCCTCGTGTCGCCGACACGGCCCTGTTAGCTTTGGCCGTGCGGCGACATCAGTTAGTCCAACACGAGCAGGATTTGGTCGTGTTGCGTGACACGGGTCGTGTCCAAGCGCGAGACTCGAGTTGTGTCGGTGACACGACCCTGTACACTTTGGCCGTGCGGGAGCACCAGAACACGCAACACGGGCACCTTATGGCCGTGTTGCGTGACACGACTCGTGTCGGGTCTGAAGCAGCGTTTTAAAAGGCGGATTCTGAACACAGCTCGAAGGCATTCCACCGTGAATTTTCAGTCGAAACTCCACCCATCATCCTCTAAACACCAAAAGAGTGGTAAGATTGTGAGTGTAGAAGGTGAACTTCAAAGCATAAACAACAATCCCCTACATTTTGTTCAATAGAATTCAAGGTATGTCTTCTTGTGCCCTAATTCTCAATTCGAGGTATGAATGGCGAAATTCATGTATGGGTTTTGAATGATGGAATGTATAAAGCATGTCTAGGATAGTGAAACATAAAGTTGTATATTTAATTATTGGATTGATTGAATTTTGATTAAATTTAGGGTTCATGAAGGATGAATTTGGGGATAATTGTTTTAGGATGATTAATTTAGGGCATGTGATTGTTAAATTGATTAATAATGCTTCTATGATGATTGTATTGATGTGAATTAGTTTAGGTATTGAGGAATTGAGCATGAAAGCATAGTTAAGACTTGTTGAATTGAATTGTGAAATAGGTGCATGCCAAGTGTTTGATGAAATGCCTAAATAAAAATTCAAATTAGAATTCAAAGTTTTTACATGAAGCATTATTGAATTGAATTATGCCCATTGAAAAGTGAAATGTTATGAAAGAATGAGAGGATTAGGATGTTGAAAGTGAGTGATTGAATGAAATTTTTGAAATAACTTTGTGTTAAGTTGATTGGATCGAAATGTTAAGTCTTTGAAACAAAATGTTTATTGTTCTTGAATATGTGCTAGGATTAACACTTGGTTGAATAACTAGTTATAATTCTAATCAACATGAGACATTTTGTTTTGAGTTAACTTGAAACTAATTTGAATTATGTTGGACATTGTAGATGGCTGAAAGAAGAGTGAGGAAACGCAATGAGGACTTCATTTTCATTGAGTCAGATATGGAACTGTCCAACCTTGATGCCAAACTGCTAATGAAAGACCAACACCCTGAGAATTTTGGAGTAGAGTTCATGGAATGGGAGAAGTACGCATTGAGATGGGAGTACATAATCCCAAAGATTAGGGCAACTCGATTCCAAGATCAAGCAACCATGGAAGGCCTTGGAATAGAAGGTGATCTGAGGACTCTATTCCGACGAGTGGAAATGGAGGAGTTTTTCGATAAGAGACCTCCCACTTATCTCCACCTTACAGCCGAGTTCATGAGCACCTTGGAGGTTCACAGAGATAGGAACAAGTTTCCTATTGCTATCACATTTCAGTTAAACAATGAGATGTGGGAGAAGATACCTGTGAATGAGCTGAATAGATTTTTTGGGTGCCCAATCATGAGAGGCCATCAGAACTTCCTACCACAAGGGGGTTTCAATCAACAAACGTGGTGGAGAAAATTGGTTGAGGATGGGACTGAGCCTCCAGAGTACATTCCAAGTTCGTCTAAAGGGACAGCCATAAGGAACCCAGTCATGAGGTACCTTGAGAAGATAGTATCAAATACTATTCTGGGTCGGTTCGAGAGTGGATCTGTTGGGGAGAAGCAGTTATACATCATGTACAGTATATTCAAAGAGTTCACAGTGAACATTGCAGCTCATTTCGTTCAGCATGCAGAGAGAGTGGCGAAGAGAGAGAACACTAGAGGGATTATGATTGGAGGAATGGTGACAATGATTGCTCAAGGGTTAGGCATCAACCTTAGAGGGATGCAACACTCGATGATTAGTGAAGGGCTCACGTACAATCAACTCATAAGGATGGAGTTCCTATCATACATAGGAAATATGTATTGTTTGAAGCAAGATAAGGGAGCTCCATTCCCTCTACCTGCTCCTGAGCTCACCACACTGCAAGGACGAAGAAAGCACCAGAATTTAGCAATGGCAAGTCCTAACCACTCCGCAGTCGTGAGAGCTTTCTACCGAGAGAATAGAGATGGAGTGGAAGCAGTGCTCCAGCAGATGAGAGTGGATGAGAATCCTGAGCTAAGGAATCTGAGAGCTGAGCCGATGGACATGGATGTAGGGGAGGAAGAGCAACATCATCAGGTGGAATTTGAAGAGCATGCACCAGAGCCTCCAGCATTTGAGCACGAAGAAGAAGAACAAGAGGAAGGAGATGGACCAAGAGAGGGGAATGCAAGATGGAATCTTCTGGAGAACGAACTCATGGAGATCAGGCAGACGCAGCAGGCGCTTGGAGATGAGATGAGAGAGTTCCGAGAGGAGCAGCAGAGGCAGGGTGCAATGATAAGGGAGATCCATGAAGGGCAGCGTCGTAGGGAATACTATGAAGAAAATACACGATCACGCTCGAACAACATGGAAGAGATGATCACAAGGATGTTCAATTTCCAATTCCCTACCACACCTCGTGCTTATACTCCTTGGGGATCATGGCATAATCAACCCCCTCCGCCTCCGGATAACTAAGGGAGTACTTTTGGTGTTCGACACTTCATTAGTTCATCTTCTTTAGTGATTTAATTTGTGTTGGATTTGAGACTTCGTATTGTTTTGTTTTGGGATGTTTAATTTCGTACTTTTCTTTCAATTAAGGATTGAGATGATTTTTGTTGTGTATTGACTATGGATGGGGTGAGTTTTCTTTGTATCTTTTCTTTTATTGTATCTTGGTGTTTTTGCTTTTGTCGTTTTGTTGTTTCTTTGGTTTATTTGTGTTTGTGTGTTGTTTTTTTTATTTTTTTCGTGTTAGGGTTTGATTTGGTGGTTTGTTTGGGAGGTTGTGAGTCGTTTTGAATATGAGTGATGATGCATTATGGTGATAAGTGAGGTCGAATTATGATTAAGGAACTCTACGCTTTCGAATTGTGATATGTTTTATTTAACTAATTCAATTAAAAAGAATGAATAAGTTGTAATAAGTCCTTTTAAGTCAAGCATAAACCTGTGAGAATTTGAGCCTCGACCATGTATACATGGTACCTTTTCATGAGTGGATCGGTTGAGTTTTGATAAACTAAATACTTGCTCAAAGACTTTAGGAATGAATCCGATTAATGGAGATCGATGAAATGATTTAAGGCCATCCTTGTCATGTATAGCCATTGCCAAATATTTCCTTACCTTTAAAAATCATCCCTAGTCAACCACTTTGAGCCTATAAGCCTATTTATTGTGAAGATAGCACATTACAAGCTTTAATTACCCACATGAGCTTAAGATATATACCTTGAGTGTGAGTAATAAAGAAGATGGTGGCTAAAAAGGTGTGATGAGATAACAAAAGAGAAAGAGGAAATGGTAAATAAGTAAGGAAAATGATGAAAAGAGCATAAGAAAGAATGGACATGCAATTTCAAAACAAGAAAATGAGCAAGCAACAATAATATGCTCAAGTACTTAAGAGTCAAAGAAAAGAGGCATGAATCTAGAAGAAGCTCAAAAATCCAAGAAAGTGATGATTAGTGCTTATGATCAATAAAGAAAAGAAAGGAAGAAAAAGAATGTGAAGGGATGGAAGAAAGTAGCTACCTCTTCGATTACTTACACTCGTTTAGTCACTTTTACCTATATTCTTCCTACCATACCAAAAAGCCTATCATTACGTCCTTAATTAAAGACCTTTTTGATCATTGATTAAATTTTTGGTGGTTTGTGAATAGAGTCTACGAGAAAGTGTATGGTGAGTCGAGCCAATTGATTGATGAGTGTTGATTTACCTTATTTAAAGAGTGTCGAGTGAAATTGATAAACTTATGTGAGGCTTAGACTAAAAGGACTATATTGCTCTTTATTCTCTCTTGATTGAACTTGTTAATTTCTCTTATCATGAATCTAATGTTGAAGGTTAGCTTAGCATGATTTGAAATTCTTGTTGCTAATGATGTGTTCTTTCTTGTATTCGTTTAGTCTTTTTACTAGGTGAAAACTTCTCCCTCAGTCTATCATTTTCATTGTTCGGGGACGAACAATACTTCAAGTTTGGGGGTGTGATTGTCGTTATTTTCACCTAGATTTTAGTGCCTTTTTGAGTGTATTTTGCGTATTGTTTTATCCGTATTTTTGTGTATTTTGGTGGTGTTATGTATTTTCATAGGAATGTGTGAGAATGATCTTAAACATACATATAACAGGTGAAAATGGAGTAAAAATGAAGAAGGAAGATCAAACAAAGAAGAAGAAACAAAGGTGCAAGAACACGGCCGGCCGTGCTGGCAACACGGTTCGTGTTGCAGCAAAACGGCCCGTGTGCCAGACACGGGCCTGTCCAGAATGGTCGTGCGGCGGCATCTATTTATCCAACACGACCACCATTTGGTCGTGTTGTGGAGCACGACCCGTGTTCAGAGCACGACCCGTGTACAAGACACGGGCCTGTAAGCGGAGGCCGTGCGGCGACGTCTAGGCATTCAACACGGCCACCATTTGGCCGTGCGACGCAGAACGACTCGTGTGCCGCATGCCCTGACACGACACGACCCGTGCTACGTGACACGACTCGTGTCGGCACCAGAACAGGATATTTTTTTACAATTCTTCTAGAAGGTATCCATGGGGTATAAATACCAATCCATTCAACATTTTAAAGTAGATCCGAAATCCACTCTTCTACACACACCTCACACACCATTTCTTCCATTTTCCACCATCATCTTCATCCATTCTTCATCCACCCATCTACACTTGATCCCCTCCATAAAATCCACCATCCAAGTGATCAAGGAAGCAAGGGAGAGTGAGATCACAAGAAGAAGAAGGAGATCTCCATTGAAGCACTTCAAAGGGGGAATCTAATTCTAATTTTTGTGTATTTCTTTATAGATTGATCATGTTTTGTAAGGATCTTAATGTCTATGTTAATTTTATTATGGATATGAGAGGCTAATCTCCTTTGTGAGATTAGCTCCATGATTGGTGTTGGATAATTTAGTTTTTATGCAAATTGATTTTAATCTTGAATGGGCTTTGTGTTATTTCTATCATTGATTGTTGATTGCTTGATGTATATGATGATTTGTGTGATTAATTGTCATGGGCATGTGATTAGATTGAGAAATCAATTATGTGTTTAGGATAGTTCATTGAATCATTTCATCATACACTTCATGTGCATTAATTTAGAATGAGATAGAGATATCCTTCTAGATTTAGAACCCTTTGATAGAACATTTGATTAGCTTAATCGAGAGGTTGGTTGATTAAATGAGGAGACCCAAACAATTAGTGAATTCATAGTACCTTAAAAGGGAATATTGCTTATGATTTAGTACCTAATTAGGGAACTCATAGAGTAATTAGTACCTAGTGGGAGGTGTTTGCTATTGTCTCGATCCTATGTGCGTTTGGGAGCCTTGTTGAGGGCCTACATCCTATCCATCTCGAGAGAGAGTTTAGGTGGAATTAGTGATCGCTTCTATACCTTGTCCATGAGAGATTAGAATTAATTGCATAATTACTTAATTATCTATGCCATGATTGTTGTTAATCTCATCCATGCATCATTTGGAACCCATCTTATCTTTGCATTTATTTTATCTTTATTTCTTGCTTTAGCATAATTGCATTCATTTGCTCCTATCCGCTCCTTTCCGTCGTCCTTATAAAATCACGATAAGCTTGAGATCGCTTAAACTCTAGCACGTTCCTCCCTGTGGTTCGATAATTTCTTTAATTGGTCATGCCCACTATATTATGGCTAATCAACAAGTAAAGAAAATGGGTGCTAAAGTTCAAATGTGAAAAACATGGGATTAGAAACATCCAAGCATACTCAATTCATATTATCATGCAAAGGGAATCCAACTTAATTGATGTAAACTAAGGGTGATCACGATTGTATCCTAAGCTCCCTTTTGGGTTACAAAGGTTGTTGATCCATTTTAGACTCCCAAAAGCACTTAAGATCAAAGCCCAAATTAAAACCTTCCATCTAGGTACTAGTTAGATTAAACTTTCCCTTTTTGTGTACTAAGGCCAACGAATGGATTGGTTCCCCTCATTGAATTCAAATATTCTTTCGGTCAAACCCAAACTCAATGTCTATTCATGCCTTCGTAATACTATAGAGGGTCGTTTCCGTCTCACTCCAAGCAATACATACATGAACATCATGATAGCATTTAATTACCACAAATAATCCATTGATCAACAATCCATTAAACCAATAAACATTCATGAATAACAAACCATGCCATCACAACATCAAGACAATTAAACTCCATGAATAGAAATCAACATCAATTAAACCAAAAACCAATTTAATCCACATGATAATATAAATCTAATATGCTCTTCATGCTCCTAATCCCACTAGAGGGATTAGCCTATCATGATAAAAGTAACAAAACAAATAAATGATTCATTACAAATATCCATAGTCTAAATCCAAAAGAAAATCAAGAGAGATGTAAATCTTCCCCAACAATTTCTTGTAGGAGATCTTCAATACTCATGGATCTTCTTCTCTAGCTATTGATTTCTTGAGATCTCTCACACCCAATGGAAGGGATGAAGTTTTGATGGAGAATTAATGGAGATGATGAAGATGGATCAAGATGGATGAAGGTGGATGAAGATTATGGTGGAAAATAGAAGAAATGGTGTGTGATGTGTGTGTAGAGGATGGGAATTTCGGATCTTTTTTCAATTGTTGAATAAAGGGATATTTATACCCCTATGGAGGCTTCTAGAAGGATCTGAAAATTTTAGCAGGAATGTACACGGCACGAGTCGTGCTCTGCAACACGGCCACAAGGTGGCCGTGTTGTGTATTCTGATGCTGCCGCACGGCCTCTCCTTATAGGGCCGTGTTACCCAACACGGGTCGTGTGCTGCAACACGAGTCGTGTGTTGTAACACGGGCACAGGGTGATCGTGTTGGCTCTTCTGATGTCGGCACATGGCCACTTCTTACAGGGCCGTGTTCCGTACACGGCCCGTGTTGGTGCATGCTCCTGTTTTCCATATTTTGTTTCGGCTCGTTCTCCTTCGTTTCAACTCCGAATTTAGATCCGCTTTTTCCTATATCTTCCTTATCATGTCTAGCATCCAATAAAAAGTGAAAATCATAGGTTTAAGCTCATTCACACACATTTCAATAAAAATACAAAACACAACCAAATAACACATAAAATACGGATAAAATCATACGAAAACACAAATAAAAAGACACTAAAATGTAGGTGAAAATAGATCTAATCAACCCCCCAAACTTAAGGTGTTGCTCGTCCCCGAGCAACGAAAATGACAAATCAAAAGGAGAAATTTTCACCTAGAAAAAGACTAAACGAACATAAGCAATAACACATCATTAGCAATAATAACTACAAACTATGCTAAGTCATCCTACAATATTAAAATCATAACATGAAGAATTAACAAGTTCAATCAAAAGAGAATAAAGTGTAATATAGTCCCTTTTAAGTCCAAGCCTCACAATGATATCGATGTCTCTCAACACTCTTTTGAAATAGGATAAATCACACTCATTAATCGATTGGCTCGACTCGCTATAAGCTTGCTCGCGGACTATATTCACAAACCACCAAAGTTTCAATCAATGATCAAAAAGGTCTTTAATTAGGATGTAATGATAGGCTCTTTGGTATGGTAGGAAGTATATGGATAAGAGTGACTAATCATGTGTAAGTAATCAAAGAGATGACCAATTTCCTCAACTTCTTCACTTTCTTTTCTTCCTTGCTTATCTTTACAAATCTCAATCCCTATTCATTAACTTCCCTAGGATTGAGTTTCTTTTGTTGCATGCTTCCTTTCTTTGAATTTTGTTTACTTGAGCATTTTGATGTTGCTTTACTCTTTCTCTTGCTTTGAGGTTGCATGTCCATTTCTTACTTTTGCTCTTTTCATCCTTTTTCTTGCTTGTTTACCATTCCCTTTTCTTCTTTTGCTAATCAATCAATCCTTTCTAGCTACCATCTCCTCAATCACCCACACAAAGGTGTATATAAGCTTGAATGGATAATTAAGGCTTGTAATGTGCTAAATTCACAAAAAATAGGCTTAAAGGCTCAAAATGGTTAACTAAGGATGATGTTCATGGTAGGGAACATATATGACAATGATTATAATAACAAGGATGGCCTTAGATCATTTCACTAATCTCCCCTAATCAGGCTCTTTTCTATAGTCCTTGAGCAAGTTCTAGCTTATCAAACACAACCGATCCACTCATGAAGAAATACCATGTGTGCATGATTGAGGCTCAAATGCTCACAAGCTTGTGCTCGGACCTTAAGGAACTTATTACACCACATTCATCTCAAAATTGAACAAGTTAAGTAAAACATGTCCCAATTTGAAAGTGTAGAGATTCTTAATCATAATTTGTCATCACTTATCACCACAACATATCATTACTCACGTTCAAAAATAACTCACGACATCCATAAACAAACCACCAAACATCCCAAGACAAGAATGAAAATACACACAACATACAAATAAGGACTCAACAAACAAGACACAACAAAAACGCAAAACATGCAAAAACACAAAATACCATCATCCATAAGAAAATTAAGCACACATTCAAATCATCCCTAGACAATTAAGCTCACAAACATCCCACTCTTTATTGAAAAGAAAATCCTAAGTTACGAAAGTAAACCTCCCACAAACATAACATATGAAGTATCATGCTAGTCAAAACAATTCAAATCAAACTCAATTCATTTCAAGTAGTAAAATGATAAGGTGTAGAGTACTCCCTCGATAGACATTTGGTAAGGAAAGCGTTAGCTCCAAGCTCCATCATGCTTCCAATACCTCTCATTCATGCTCAAACACTCAACAAACACCATTAGTTCAACAATTTCATTATAAATATGGACTATCATGCACTTCAACACCACCAATCATACCAAAATCAAACCCAAACTTATGAGAAAATTTTTAAAATTGACCCAATTTTACAAGAATCATACTCAAGTGGTGAGTCACACCACACACTCTCCCCCCAAACTTAAATCGAAACAAGAGTTGAGACTTAAGTTTGCAAAAAGTAGTGAGACTTACCCTTGTAGTTTCCATTGATGATCTTCTTGTAGAGAACCATAAGCATCCAAACGCTCAAGCTATGTCCACCACACACTAGCACCCCCCAAACTTAACTCGAGACAAGAGTCGAGAATTAAGTTTGCAACAAGTGTTGGAACATATCAATTTGAATCCATGAAGCATTTCTCTTTTCTTCAATGTGCATTTTTCTCCATGAGCACAATCAACCTACAAGTCCCAAAATACAAAATAACAGCAAAACCAAGCATCAAAGATAAAAAGAATGGGTTGCCTCCCATTTAGCGCTAAGTTTAACGTCTTCAAGCCGGACGAATGTAAGCTCTTAACAGTCGGAGAAATCCAAGACCCCATCGGATCTCATCTTCACTTTAAACATTTCTTTAACAGCCTTTTTATCCACACTTCGTGCTCCTTTAACACTTGAACTCACTTCGTTTCCTCTTTTCCTCACATTCTTAAATCCCGGAGGCCCTTTATCAATCTTCAAATCAACATGTGGATCTCCCCCAAGCGTATTTCTTTTTGAAGAGACATTTCCTGCAATTTCAAGCATAAAGTTAATTAATTCTTCATCTTTTAAAATCGCACTTACCACTTCATCTCGAATATCCGGAGGCTTAATGGGTGGCTTCAAATGAAGATTTCTCCCTTTTAAATTCTTGCTTGATAACACCAATTCTCTTTCATGTGATCGGAGTGTGAGTTCCTTCTTATCCATGTCAAATATTGCTTTTGCGGTTGCCAAAAATGGCCTTCCAAAAATTAATGGAATCAAAGGATCCGCTTGCTTCTCAACTATCATAAAATCCACCGGAAATACAAAATCCTCTATTTGCACTATCATATCCTCCACAACTCCATGGGGCTTCATCATTGAACCATCCATTATTCCAATTTCTACATCCGCTTCATTTAGACTCCCAATGCCAAGTTTTTCAAAAATTCCCAAAGGCATCACGTTAATGCTTGAACCAAGATCACATATAGCATTAAAGTGTTCCCCATTTCTAATTTTACAAGTAAGAACGAATTTACCGGGGTCTTCCACCTTTAATGAAGCATAAACTTCAACAATGTCATGATCTTGTTTCAACATCATCTCTTCATCACACTTACTTTCCTCATCCAACAAAGACAAAAATTTACCAATTATCATCTCATCATCCAAAGACCAATCTTCATTGATGCCAATGTCCTCCTCCACGTTTGACACAATTTCATCACAAACTACTTCTTCAACCTTGGAACCAATGTTTGTTGTTTCCACCAACCCTTTCTCCACCTTACTTTCCATGTTGCACACGGTAACATACAAACATTGCTCCTTAGGATTTGTTATAGTGGTAGATGGGAATTTTCCTTGTTGGTGTTGAGATCCAACTGAAGAAGCAATTTGCCCCATTTGATGCTCAAAAGCTCTCATCCTATTGTCGGATTTCTTCTCATTTTCCTCCATTCTAGCCTCCATCTTTTTCATGAATGCTAGCAATGTCTCTTCCACCGATGCTTTACCCTCTCCATTTAATGGTTTGGTACTTGGATCTAATCCCGGAGAAAATAACACGGCGGCTTGAGGATTAGAGTAAGAAAGATTTTCATGCTTCCTCGGAGCTTGATAATTTCCACTTGATTGATTGAAATTGCTTCCCCGAGCTTGTCCTTGATATCCTCCTTGAAAGTTACCTTGGTTAGAAGGATAATTACTTTGGAAATTTCCTTGGTAATTTCTCCTATCTAAGTAGGCAACATCCTCTATACTTTGCATAACATGGCTCTCATCATTCACAATAGCACTTGTGCTTCCCCCTTGACTTACTCTTTGAGTGATCAAATTCAATTGCTTTGTTAAAGCTTGAATGCTCTCATTGAATTCTTTCATTCCTTCATTTTGAAACACAACACTCTTCACTTTGTTCACACTCTCCACTTGAGCTACCTTTCCAAATGCATAACCTCTCATTACTCGCTCGGAAGGCCATTGATAAGCATTCATCGCAATGTCTTCAAAAATATCCATGGCTTTCATAGCATCCACTCCAAATATAGACCCTCCGGATGAGGCATCTACATGCATCCGATGTTGTCCACTCAACCCTTGATAAAAGAAAGCCACTTGTTGATTCTCATGAAAATCATGTTGAGGACACTTTCGGAGCATCTCTTTGTAGCGTTCCCATGCTTCATAAAAATTTTCATCCGGAAGTTTCCTAAATTGAGTGATAAGGCTTTTCAATTGGAGAGTCTTTGAAGGAGGAAAGTACTTGTTTAGGAACCTTTGCTCAAGATCTTCCCATGTATTACAACTTCCCAAAGGAATTGCATCATACCATGCCTTAGCCTTGTCTCTTAAAGAAAAAGAGAACAACCTCATCCGAATAGCATCTTCCGATACTCCATTCATCTTAATGGTATTTGCAACCTCCAAGAAGCTAGCTAGATGCATGTTTGGATCCTCAAGAGGACCTCCCCCAAACAAATTTTCTTTGACCATGTTGATCAATCCGGTCTTGATTTCTAAGTTGTTGGCTTGAACCGGAGGAACCATATTGTGCACGGCTCTCGGTTGGAAGTAATCCCGAATTGCTCTAGGCCTTGGCAACTCTTGTTGTTGAAATATCCTTTGAGCTTCTTGATTGGCAAGCAATTGCATATACTCTTGATTTTGAGCAAAGAAATTCCTCATTATCTCCGCTTGATTCTCTTGCACTCCTTCTTGTACCCCCCTTAGATCTTGTAATGGATCATGGGGTAAATTATGATTGACATGATCTCCATGTTGATTTTCCATATTTGTTCCTTTTTTAGCTCTCCGTCTCTCTCGCTTCCTTTGTCGCGCGGTCTTTTCTATCTCCAAATTCAAAGGAATGATCGATTGATTTCCCTTTGATCTTGTGATCATAAAACACCTACGAAAATTCAAAGAGTGAGACCACAAACAACACTAGTAAACAAAGTAAAAATAAAATAAAAAGTATTCTTATAAAGAACAACTAAAACAATAACACAGTACTCGACTAGTCCGACAAACTCCCCGGCAGCGGCGCCATTTTCTTGTTTGCCTATCTTTGTAGCACTCACGAGCAAGAATACTCGATCGTTGTAGTAGTATATCCCAAGAAAATTATCAATCCACAAAGGAGTTATGTTCGGACTAGCAAAATACGTGAGCTCATGTTCATGTTGTTTTTGTAAAGATGATCGGGGGGTTTTGAGATGATTAACAACTAAAGCAAGGAGCAAGTAAATAAGAATAGCAAATAAGAGAAATGACAAGTAAAGAAAATGGGTGCTAAAGTTCAAATGTGAAAAACATGGGATTACAAACATCCAAGCATACTCAATTCATATTATCATGCAAAGGGAATCCAACTTAATTGATGTAAACTAAGGGTGATCACGATTGTATCCTAAGCTCCCTTTCGGGTTACAAAGGTTGTTGATCCATTTTAGACTCCCAAAAGTACTTAAGATCAAAGCCCAACATTAACCCCTTCCATCTAGGTACTAGTTAGATTAAACTCTCCCTTTTTGTGTACTAAGGCCAATGAATGGATTGGTTCCACTCATTGAATTCAAATATTCTTTCGGTCAAACCCAAACTCAATGTCTATTCATGCCTTCCTAATACTATAGAGGGTCGTTTCCGTCTCACTCCAAGCAATACATACATGAACATCATGATAGCATTTAATTACCACAAATAATCCATTGATCAACAATCCATTAAACCAATAAACATTCATGAATAACAAACCATGCCATCACAACATCAAGACAATTAAACTCCATGAATAGAAATCAACATCAATTAAACCAAAAACCAATTTAATCCACATGATAATATAAATCTAATATGCTCTTCATGCTCCTAATCCCACTAGAGGGATTAGCCTATCATGATAAAAGTAACAAAACAAATAAATGATTCATTACAAATATCCATAGTCTAAATCCAAAAGAAAATCAAGAGAGATGTAAATCTTCCCCAACAATTTCTTGTAGGAGATCTTCAATACTCATGGATCTTCTTCTCTAACTATTGATTTCTTGAGATCTCTCACACCCAATGGAAGGGATGAAGTTTTGATGGAGAATTAATGGAGATGATGAAGATGGATCAAGATGGATGAAGGTGGATGAAGATGATGGTGGAAAATGGAAGAAATAGTGTGTGATGTGTGTGTAAAGGATGGGAATTTCGGATCTTTTTCCAATTGTTGAATAAAGGGATATTTATACCCCTATGGAGGCTTCTAGAAGGATCTGAAAATTTCAGCAGGAATGTACACGGAACGAGTCGTGCTCTGCAACACGGCCACAAGGTGGCCGTGTTGTGTCTTCTGATGCTGGCGCACGACCTCTCCTTACAGGGCCGTGTTACGCAACACGGGTCGTGTGCTGCAACACGAGTCGTGTGTTGTAACACGGGCACAGGGTGATCGTGTTGGCTCTTCTGATGTCGGCACACGGCCACTTCTTACAGGGCCGTGTTCCGTACACGGCCCGTGTTGGTGCATGCCCCTGTTTTTCACATTTTGTTTCGGCTCGTTCTCCTTCGTTTTAACTCCGAATTTAGATCCGTTTTTTCCTATATCTTCATTATCATGTCTAGCATCCAATAAAAAGTGAAAATCATAAGTTTAAGCTCGTTCACACACATTTCAATAAAAATACAAAACACAACCAAATAACACTAAAATACGGATAAAATCATACGAAAACACAAATAAAAAGACACTAAAATGTAGGTGAAAATAGCTCTAATCACAAACATACAGGTTATTCCTTTTTCAGCATTAAAGACGGGAACAAAACCCTTCACAATAGATATGCAAACCTTTCCCCACCTACCCTCAAGACCCTCATCTTCAAGTGCAACACAAGAAATCAAGTTGTTACACAAATCAGACACATGTCGCACGTTTTTCAAAGTGAACACAGAATCATCTTCAAAACGCAAGCAAATGTCACCAACACCAAGCATATCACATCTTTTTTCATTAGTCATAGACACAGATCCATGAGAAATATTTTTATATGAAGAGAAAAGATGTTTAAAAGGTGTCAAATATGCAACCGAAATCCACAAGCCATTCACTATCACACAGAGATGAATGCACAGAATTCATACAACTTTCAGAAATAGCAAACACATCACCATAATTCACAGATTCAGAGGTAACATTAGCATGATCATTAGAATTATTTCTCTTAGGATGAGGACACTTGTTCGCAAAATGTCCCCTTTCATGGCAATAAAAGCATTTCTTCTTTTTCTCGTCACCATTCTGATTATTCTGGGGTTTTACATCAGAATTTTTGTCCTTGTTCTTATTCTTGTTCTTGTTCTTGTTACGATTGTTAGGTTTCCCCTTAACATACATAACCTCCCTAGAATTCTTAACACCCCCATTTTATTTTAAATCATGCTCTTTGCTTTTTAAGGCATTCACCACAACATCAAGAGTAACGTCATCACGACCATACTTTATAGTCGATTTGACATCACCATAAGAATCAGGTATAATATTTAAAAGCACAATAGTGGTACATTCATCAATATGCTTGTCACCAGTTAGCTTAATATCTTGAATCAACTTCGTGAACACATCCAAATTTTCTTCAACATCTTTGTTTAAATCAAGTTTAAAACGAAAGAATTTTCAAGAAGAAATATTTTACTAGGCAAAGACGTTTCAGTGTACAACTTGTCCAGCTTTTCCCACAAAGTTTTAGCAGACTCATGCTCACCAACTTTTATAAGCACAAGATCAGATAGATTCAAGATAATCGCAGACAAAGTAAGCTCATTCATCTCATCTTTTTTAACATCCATTTCATCCTCATCATATGAGTGATCTACAACTTTGAATACCCTTTGTTGGACGAGTATGAACTTCATTTTCTATTTCCAGATGCTGAAGTCTCGCTTACCGTCAAACGGTGCTTGTCCAGACGAAGAGGACGAAGCCATGGGTATTTAAAATTGAGTAGAACACACTTTGAACGGAAAAAAGAAATAGAATTACAGAGCAACAATCTGTCACACACCAGGTTGGCACTACTCTAATCACACACAAAGCGAGAAATGGAGCAGTATAACACACAAGGACAGATTTTCAGCAGCGAAAATGGAAAGACCAAGAGTTTCATAAAGAAACAAACGAGAACAATAATAAGAGGACCAGCCGCCTCAGGGCATCACACAAGAGCAAATAAGAGGACCAGCTGCCTCAGGGCATGACAGAAAAATAAACAAGAAAAGGCTTAAGCTATTTCACCAGAGCGGTGTCTCCGACGAGAACACCGTACCACCTCTACGAGCCACTAGCCTATTTTTAATGGGAGCGGGATCCCTCGTAGTCTTGTTCACATAGCAAATACGAATGGGCAGCCACTTACAGCAGCTCACAGTAAGGTCACTTGCACCCACTTGCACCTGTGACAAGAATCTGAACAAATTGGAGTGAAAAAGTCAGAAAAACTGAACTAAAAATCAGAAATTGAACTAATCTGAATTGAAAAACAAGATGAACTTCCCTGTTTCTTCTGGTCAACGGTGGCTCCGTACAGCGGCAGCTTCGTACAACGATGGCGGTAGGAGGACAGGTCTGACCAGAGCAGTCAATGGCCGATCAACAGCTGGTCAGTGACGATCAGCCTAGTGTAACCCCGATCAGAAGAGCTTCCTCCCTTCCGGCGGCGGACGGAGGTGGGTCAGTCACGACAGTGGCTAAACCCTAGCGGCGGCAGTGGCATCGCGATCCAATAGTTCGCAAACAGATCACGACATGAGCGGCTTCGATCGGCAACGAGGGCTTGTGAAACCCTACCTGGCGATGAGCGCCGGCGTTTGGACGCGGACAACAGCAGCGTACGGAGTCGCATTCAGATCGTGACTCCGGGAAGTGGTAGCGATCACCATTCGGTGCAAATCTGGTGGCTGTGATGCTTTTGCAGATCGCGAAGTAGCGGCGGAGGCGCGTTGGCGGAACCCTAGCGTCGCGTTCCCAGCGGCTGGAAGCGGCGGCGCGATTCAACAGTCGATCAATGGTAGGGGCATTCGATGCCCGGCGGATAGCTTAGCTACGAACCGCAGCTCTGATCCTTCAGATTGCGACCAGATCGTGATTCCGGCAGAGCAGATCCGGCGATAGCCGGACAGTGGCGTTGTCCCACCAGTGGCTGGCAGTCAGCAGCTTCGGGAGACGGATGATGGACGACCTGCAAAGACGAAACCTGTTCTGATACCACTATTAGGTATCGATCTTCGTCATCTCGTCGGTCTTCGTCATCGTCGGAGAAGGTGGTCGAGGGATGAACTCCATAGTGCTCAGATTCCCATTGAACTCACACAAGAATTCAAATTCACGTTCTACCCGTTAGGGTCACAAATGGGGGATAATATGGGATGAGGTGTAAGGCTATGGGCCAAGACACACTTGGCCCAATACTTTGAGAAATGAAGACCAGCAATTGGGCCAACAGGCCCAACGGGACCAACTGTATATGCACGCAATATTATGTGACTTCTAAAGACCTAAGAAATGGTTAATTAGTTGAGAGGTGTTACTTGGGGTGAATGATGAATTTAAGGCCTTCATTTCCCAACTCATGTTGTTTATTTCTTATTTTCTCAACCGACTCTACAAGTGAATCCGAGCATGTTCCCCTCACAGTAATCAGTTTGAGTGTTGTGATTTCACCGATTTCACTACAAATCTCTTATAGATTTGAGCAATCTGACAACAGTAGTTGTTGAAGTTTTGGAAAGTGGTCATAAGAGGTCACATTCCATTGAGAAAGATCTACTTGAAATAGATCCAACAACCTCAGCTCCTGGAATTCATCTTCTCTTGTATCCCATTTTTCTCCTACAAACCATGTATTGCGCAACTTGAGAGCCTCAATCTTTTCCAATCTTCCAATTATTGACACCATCTTCCAACTCAACCCTACGCCCTTAAGTGTCAACTTTTTAATGTTTGAGGGGAATCCAAATTCCTCTAGTGTAAATATATTGACACGACCCACCTTAAAAACCTGCATATAAATTTTTATTTTTTTCACATAATATGTTTATAACCAATACCATCACACCAGTTCAACATATGTAACTGGTTTCTGACACCACTTCAAACCAGACTAACTCGTGACAATACTTATTATATTACATAACAAAATATCAGCGGAAACAAAATAAACCCACGGCCTACCCCAACAGGTCGTCATCTATGTACATCCGCTCAAACCCTGAAGGAGCTCCACAGCTTGCACCACACACCACATACTCAAACATCATCAGGCTCACCTACAATGCATAAACTAGTGAGACAAAAATCTCAGTAAGTAGAAATCATGCATGTTAGTGCATGAAAACGCATTTAGTTCTCTATCGCCTATTTCCTAATCTTTCTAGTTGATCTCTTTTATTTTGAAAACTATTCACGTGGCGGGATCCCCACGACACACTTATGATATGCACCCCAAATGAGCTTAATAGACACACTTAGTGTCGGATTGATTCTGATCCCTGAATATAATACCAAGAATAATTTTTTCGAACCCTGGCAGAGTGTTGGGGACGATTTTTTTGAATCCCTAATAAAGTGTCAGGAATAATTTTTTCGAACCCTGACAGAGATGCATATATAGTGGCCACACACACCATTTGTATCTTATTAATTTTGAGGAAAACTCTTTTCATGTTTATGCATGGTATGCACCCAGAACAATTAAATGTGTATCATAAACCATTTACAATATCAATATCAACATTTAATCACAATAAAGTAACAACTTAATTTCAATTCACACAAATCCACTTCTGAAGTAACAACTTCACCTCAATCACATAGATCCATTTATAGAATAACCACTTCACCTTGGATCACACGGATCTCTTTTTGGAATAACAACTTAATTTTAGATCCCACAGATCCTTATAACCAATATCTTCTCAAGCCATACAAATATATTTTCAATAGTTTCCAATCACACAGATCTATATAGGACAATGATATTATTTCAAATCACATAGATCCACAACTTGTATAACAAATTAATCTCAAATAATTCATATCGTAATTAAACTAATTACAAATAATCCATAACATAATTATCACATATTAATCACAAATAATTCACAAACAACATGTTTATGCATTATAGTTGGACTTCTACTTACCTGAACTCCGACAATAGTAATATTATAGATCGCGTGAAGAACTATCACTAATCTCCTATCTCCCGTCCCGGCACTGGCATGAACTTCTTCATTTCCCTCTTTCTCTATCTCTTTTTTTCTCTCTTTTTTTTTTTTCGAGATGGTGAACTGTTGTTACTTACCCAAAAGGATTTACAAACAAGGGCATATATATTGTGATAAAACGTGGAGGTTACTCAACTTTCTTTCTTTCTTTTTTATAATTACTAATACTATACGTGTACTCATATTGACCACGTAAAATGAAATAACTTGTCAAGCTGCCAGGTAAGTGAATTGTTACTGCTAACAGACTTATCCAAATTATTATATATTATTATTATTATTATTATCCATTACGAATATACGTGCAATACTTAATAGTTAAGATATAATATATTTACAAATTAATACACATACATGTATACTTTCTCACCACTATTATTATTACGAGAACACGTGTGATACTTAATAATTAAGAAAAAATATATTTATACACATAAAATAATTATATTATATATGCAAATAATTGCACGTAAATATTTATGCACACATATATTCACATATTATCACCATTTTATCAAGGATGTCTCAATTAAAATGTAAAGATAAATAAAATATAAAATCAATTGTCACATAATCACCACATTATTATCACATAATTGCCACATAATTATCACATAATTATAAAACATAACACAAATTAAATTATATTGACACATGAGTAGTGAGAAGCTCGGGTGTCACATATATGCATAGAGAAATTAGATAAGGTGAGAGAGTGAAGCTGAGTGAGGAAGCGGAGATCAAAATGTGGATATTCCATCTTCTCCGATGGCAGCTTGTATCCGCATTTGAGTTTACGAAGATGGGGGGCAAACATTTCAACAACTCTTCATCCTCCGCGTTCCTAATAATAAGGCTAGAAAGATACTCTAGGCTGGAACTGCTTTCGCTGCAAATACTACAATCTTTACTATAACAGACGCTCTCTGCATCAACGTATCTCAATTTGTTCATTTTCAAAATTGATGGGGTAATATATACAGTCTCAGCTTTCATCAACTCTAGATATTCTAAATTAACAAGCTTTTCAATCCACATTGGCACTTCCTTAATAACCAAGAATCTCAAGTTAACTAGATACTCCACTCCAAACAAAAAAGGAAAATCCCAGATGGCTATGCATTGAAATGCATGACTCTCAATAGTCTCATGTCCCTAACATAATGTGATGAAAACTACATGCAAATGCTTGATCAACATTAGGAGGTAGTGTTCTTTGTGTTTCAGCTTCTAGATGGTGATGATATATGCATGAAATTGGTAAATCAGCAACAAACGAGCTGATGGCAACACAAAGCATCACAATTGGTGCCATGTGTGCAAGTGGGGACCAGGGCAGTTTATGGCTGTTGTAAATGTGGCATGCGTGCGTCGTCTAGAAGGTTCCATACATGGATGAGAAGCTCGTCATGCAGGCTGTGTGATGGAGTCAGTTACAACCGCAAAGTGGTAGAAATCTCCTTCAATTGCCGCACCATCTCCGCCTATTCGGACTTCATCCTCTCATGTTCCTCTGACATCCTTTCCAACGTCTCGACGATCTCCTCTTGCCCCTTCTCCAAGTCCTCAATCTTTTGTTCACTATGCATAATCATCATCGTGGGTGAGAGATCCGGCAGGTCGGACCAATTGTTAACACTCAGAATTCAAACGAAAGATTCGTTTGCCCAAATAGCCAAAGCGGCTCCCAAATTCAATATTTGATCAATGATAATCCAAGATAGTTCATCACAAGGTTTAAATAGCAAACAACCCTAAGCCCAAAGACACGGGACCAACTAAGTAATTAAAATAATTAAGCAGAACAGCAAAGTCATTGGACTAAAGGACTTGGGCTAATTCAGGCCCTGGCTCGTCCGCCCGGCCCTACCGATGCCGGCACTGATAAACCAGCAGTGGCCCCGGCAGCCCAGACGCGAATTCCTCCCCTTTCGCATATCGCTCCATATCACCTTCACTCTACCATCGAATCTTCTTTCGGCAGCCATTAATAGACTTCTATTAATTAGCTCAATTAAATATTCTTCTTCTACACTCTCTACACTCTTCTCATTTTCTTTTCTTATGAATCTTTCTGCCACCCAAAATCTCTTCAAAATCCCTACAGAGACTTCTTGGTCTTCTTCATATGTTCCATAAAATAGAAAGCACAGCTTCAAATGGTCTGGTAGATGCTTATATCTCAGTTCCAGAATGTGCATCACTGTATTCTCTTTACTATATTTAACATAAGAGGCTAATCTTCCTATGCACTTTCTTCTTCCTCCATGTTTGAAACAATGCCAGCAACAACAGTAACAGTGAGCGGTAATCCACGACATTGTGCAACAATTTTTTTTCTAATCGGTTGGAGTTGAGGGGGGCTAGTTCTCCTGCTGAAGATCTTCTTCTGTAACAACTCCCAACATTGCTCATCCGACAAAAACGGCAGCTGGTGAATTATGCTATCAGGTGGAGCCACGTCTTTGATCATACTAGTCACTAACGTCCTGCTTCCATTTCCATCATCTGGGAAAAATCTTCATAACTCATACAAAATATTTGAGTCCCACACTGATACGACTCATGGTGTGGAGGAGCCATAAGGGCCGAAATCCTTGTTGGTCTATCGCCGCAGGAAACGAATAGAATGATCATGATTAGAGATTTCCTTATATAATTATTACTTATTGGGCCTTAGGGTTTCATTGTTTACTCTCTATATATACCGTGATGTACCTATTGGAATTATCATTAAACAATATTGGAATTTGGTAGCCACTTTGGCTAATTTGGCAAACATTTATTATTTGATTATTTTCGAGTGCTAACAATATGGTGCGGTAAACGTGGAAACTCACCCGAAATGACGATCACCCACGAGCAATGAATTGATGAGATCGAAGGCAAGCAGGCTGCCATGGCTGAGGATTTGATGCAGGTAAAGGCCGATCAGGCCAACATCATGGCGCAGTTGCAAGAGATCACTAAATCGATCGCCAGCCTCAACGCTTCCATGGCGGGGCTCTCGATCACCCAAGCCCATGCTGCAGCCAGTACGACGCACGCTGAGAGCAGCACTACAAATGCAGCGAAGGAGGTAGTTGGACAATAGCTGACTAACGACACGTCATCCACGATTCACCAGGCGCCGATCGCGGTGCGCACAACGAGGAGGGTGGCTGAATAGCAGGCCGCCGATGATACGCAAGTCATGGATCCTCTAGCAGCGGTCGTGGCCATCGCTCTAGGGGTGGACCGATCTCTTTCACCACTAGTTCTTCCTTTCTTTGACGGATCTGACCCCATTGGTTGGTTGGCTAGGGCCAACCAACAATTCAAGATCTACCACACGCCGCCTGAAACCAAATTGGAGGTGGCCATAGTTGCGATGGAGGATTCCACCCTCTATTGGTTTATATGGTGGCGATCTAGGAATTCGGAGAAGACTTGGGAGGAGTTTTCAGAGGCAATTATGAACCGCTATGACTCCCGTTTCACTGGCAGTCTTTTTGAATGGCTATCAGCTCTTCGAAGACGGGGTCGGTGGAGGAGTTCGTGTCGATTTTTATGCAATTGGCGAGCCAAGCGCCTGGCCTAAGCGATCAATAGTACCTTGGATACTTCATGGCGGGGTTGACTGATGAGGTGCGCAATTTCTTGCGCCTCCATCAACCGACCAAGTTAACTTTGGACAAGGCATTAGAGTTGACAAGACTCATAGAAATCAGCCTTGGTGGACTGTGTGTGGAACGATCGACGAGACCACTGGGTGGTTCGCTGAGCCGCATGCCATCGCCTAGTCGAGCCTCACTTCTGGCAGCTTCGACGTTCACGCCTGGACCTCAGTACAGCAGCTCACCGAGCGGGTTCAGCAGCCCCCCAGCATTATCCTCAGCCTCATCGGTGCCGAGATCGGCGAGTCGCTGCCCGCCCGTGAGGGCTGCCTCATCGGGCCAGTCGATGGGTCCTTCCCAATTCACTAGAATGACCCCCCAGGAGATAAATGACCTCCGTACTAGAGGCCTTTGCTATCGCTGCAAGAAGACATGGGCTTCGGGGCATCAGTGCCCCATGCTTCAGCAGCTGAACGTGGTTATATCCGAGGAGGACGAGCCAGTCGACATGACATGCCTTGAAGTTAACGAAGAGATTGGGGGCAGGGGAGAAGGTGATCCGATCGAGACCACTGAAAGAGTGGAGAAAGACGATGTGGTCTTACCTATTTACTCTATGGCTGAGATTTCAAGTCCACGCACCATGCGTTTTTGTGGGAAACTGTGGGGACAACCAATATCCATACTCGTTGACAATGGAGCCAGCCACAATTTCATCTCTAACTCCATTGTTAACAGAGTTAAATTATTTCCTGACAGGTCCACTCATTTTGGTGTGCAATTGGGGGATGGTCGACGACAAAAGTCGGAGGGGCTTGCCGTGGTGTGTAGGCTTAGTCGGGAACTTTCCTATAGTGGCTGATTATCACGTATTCCCGTTTGTGAGCATAGATGTTATCTTGGGTGTTGCTTGGTTAGCCATATTAGGAGAGGTGATGACTAATTGGATAGAAATGACTATGCCATTTTAGTCGAAAGGAGGTAGGTGTTCGTGAGCTAGTGCAGATTCAGGATTGAGCTATGTGTATTAGTTTTGGAAGCTAGTCCTTCGAGGTTGTCGGATCAGTCGCAGAGTGTGTCATGGGAAGAAGAGTTGGAAGACCTGCTCCAGCAGTTTGAAGAAGTGTTTGGCGAACCGGAAGGGCTACCCCAACCAGGTCGATAGAGCACTGCATCGATCTATTGCCTGACGTCGGTCCAGTTTTTGTCAGGCCATATCGCTACAGTTATGCGCAAAAAGACGAGATAGAAAGATTGGTGGCTGGTATGTTGTTGGCACAGATTATACAGCCTAGCTCGAGTACGTTTTCTAGCCCTATACTCCTTATTAAGAAAAATGACGGAAGCTGGAGGTTTTGTGTCAATTACCGGGAGCTGAATAAAGCCACTGTATTGAATAAGTACCCCATTCCTGTCATCCAGGAGATGTTGGATGAGTTGGCCGGAGCCAAGATATTTTCGAAGGTTGACCTTTGATCGAGCAACCATCAAATTTGAGTAGCCCCGGAAGATATCCCGAAGATAGATTTTTGCACTCACAGCGAGCATTACGAGTTCTTGGTGATGCCGTTTGGATTAACTAATGCACCATTAATGTTTCAGTCAGCAATGAATGACTTATTTCGACCCTTTCTGAAGAAGTTCATCCTGGTTTTCTTCGACGATATCATGGTGTATAGTCATTCGTGGCAGTAGCACAAGGAGCACCTGTGAGAGGTTCTTCAAATTTTGAGGGACAACAAGTACAAGGCTAATCGCAAGAAGTGTTCCTTTGGCGATTTGAAAGTGGAGTACTTCGGGCATATTATCTCGATAGCTGGAGTAGAGATGGATCCAATTAAGATCCAAGCAGTGGTGGATTGGCCTCGACCTCGCTGTGTGCAGGAGGTGAGAGGGTTTTTATGTTTAACTGGTTATTACCGTCGATTTGTTGCAGGATATAGACTGATTGTGCAACCTCTGACGGCTCTATTCAAGAAATCAGCTCCTCCAGATTTTGCTTGGTCGGAAGCAGCGGAGGGAGCCTTCGAGGCGCTAAAGGCAGCATTAACGACGGCACTCGTGCTTGCCATGTCCGACTTCATGAAGAGATTTGTGGTGGAGTGTGATGCATCGGGGTCGGGTGTGGGAGCAGTGCTGATGTAGGAAGGTCGACCAATTGCTTATTTTAGTAAGTAGTTGGCAAACAGGACGATTTTTAAATCAGCATATGAAAGGGAATTGATGGGGCTAGTTCTGGCAGTTCAGCATTGGAGGCTATATTTGGTGTGGCGACAGTTCACTGCCCGCACGAATCACAGTAGCTTGAAGCATTTGCTATCACAGAAAATCGCGACCACTTCACAACAAATTTGGGTTGCTAAACTGCTCGGCTATGATTTTGTGATCGAATACAAGTCCGGCGTGACTAATTCAGCTACAGATGCACTGTTACATCGAGAGAAGGGAGGCAATTTGTTAGCACTCAGTGCGCCATATTGGGGTGAGTTGGTGTATGTGATGTCCGAACAGTCGCGGGACCAGTTCAATCAAAGTGTGGTGAGAGATTTACAAAGAGATTCTACCAGCCGTGTGGGGTTTTCCTTGGTGGATGGGAAGCTCTACTATAGAGGGTGGATTGTGTTGGCGGCTGATTCGGAGTGGATACCTAAGCTGCTCAGTGAGTTTCACCGCACGCCCACTGGCGGCCATGCTGCCGCCTTGCATACCTACCGAAGTTTGGCTGCCAATGTGTATTGGCGTGAGATGTTCGCCGCTGTTAAGAAGTTTGTCTCCCAATGCTTAGTTTGCCAGAGGGCCAAGTATGAGGCTATGTCTCCCGCGGGGCTGTTACAGCCGCTGCCCATTCCGGCTCAAGTCTGGGAGGACCTGTCCATGGATTTTATCACCTCATTGCCCAGTTCTCATGGCTTCACGACCATCATGGTGGTTGTGGATCAACTCTCAAAGTACGGGCACTTCATCGCTTTGAAGGGGAAATTGTCTGCTCGAGGGGTGGTTGAGGCTTTTACTCGTGAGGTGGTGCGCCTCCATGGGATCCCGACAATGATTGTCAGTGATCGTGATCCTGTATTCGTTAGTCAGTTCTGGAAGGAGCTCTTTCAACTGTCTGAAACTCAGTTGAAGTACAACACTGCCTACCATCCGGAGACGGATGGTCAAACAGAGGTACTGAATCGTGTTTTAGAGACCTATTTACATTGTTTTATAGACGAGCAACCGCATAAATGGGTGAATTGGCTTCCTTGGGCTGAATATTGGTACAACACATCCTACCAATCGGCCACCCAAACCACTCCGTTCAAGGCGGTGTATGGTCAACCACCACCATCTCTTCGGCGATATCTCCCTGGCGAGTGCAAGGTGCCGGCGGTGGCGGAGGTTCTTGAAAGCAGGGCCGTAATGCTAGCAAGGTTGAAGGAAAATTTGGGTATAGCGCGTGATCGCATGTTTCGCTCGGCCAATCATCACCGTCGTGACGTTAATTTTCAAGTGGGGATAAAGTTTTTCTTAAGGTTCGGGCTCACAGGCAGCTGCCCTTGGCAAGTGGAGGACATCATAAGCTATCCGCCAAGTTCTATGGGCCGTTCGAGATCACTGCCAGAGTGGGGCCAGCAGCTTATCGGCTCAAGCTTCCTTCCAGCAGTCGCATCCACCCGGTCTTTCATATCTCACTCCTCAAGCGAGTCATAGACGATCACCCAGTTGAGGCCATCTTACCGGAATCAATTGAGCTACCTACGGCAGCGGTGTTCGAGCCGAAGAGGGTGATGGCTCATCGAGTTGCGCAAGAAGGTGGGAAGGAGGTGGAACAACTCTTGGTGAAATGGAACGTGCTGCCTGAGAATGATGCAAGGTGGATGAATCGGGAGGAGTTCCGGTGTCAATTTCCTTGGTTCGACCTTGGGGACAAGGTTATTTTTGAGGGGGAGGAAATTGATATGATTGGTGATGTGGAGGAGCCACAAGGGCCGAAACCCTTGTTGGTCTATCGCCGCAGGAAACTAACCGAATGAACATGATTAGAGATTTCCTTATATAATTATTACTTATTGGGCCTTAGGATTTCATTATTTACTCTCTATATATACCGTGATGTACCTATTGGAATTATCATTGAACAATATTGGATTTTGGTAGCCACTTTGGCTAATTTGGCAACGTTTATCGTTTGATTATTTTCGAGTGCTAACACACACATCATCCATTGCTACAAGGTATCTTCTTCCCTTCAAAGTTTTGTAAATATGCTCTCCTAATGTCTATTCTTCCATATTCAAGATCTGATCTTCACTAAAGTCTTTATTTATATGAATCAAGATATTAGCTAGTATAGTTCGTTTCTCATATGCTTGAGAAATCACACACCATGAGAGTTTATCAAACTTATGTCTAACTAGGTGATGATTGTACAACTTCTTCGCTAAAGTGGTCTTAACAAGTCCTGGCATCCCAACGATTGAAACGACGAGCAGACTGTGTGTTACTCCATCCAGCTCATCCAAAATAGCCCTTGCTTGATCCTCAATACCAACCATTATACCATCAGAATCATTCTTTCTCTCAACCTCTACTTGTGTGGAGTGGTACTCTGTCAATTTTAAGCCTCCAAATTTGTATGTCTCTATAATGACTTGGAGCTCCTTGCTTATATCCTGAATGTTGTGGTTGAGACAAGTGAGCCTTGTGATGACATACCAGAGTGGAACATCCTTAACTAAAAATGCAGTGATAAGATATTGAGCTTGGTCTGCAATACCTCCAATAAGCATCACATGCTCTTTCAGCTCTTCCATTGATCTCATGTCCTTGATTGAAGAATGCAAAGAGTGTAGCCCCTGATGAAGAAGGACGGCTTGATCCTTCACATCAGAAATTGGGTCATCTTTTCTTTCCAAAAGATCCTGTAAATCATTGAGCAGAGAATCAAGAAAGAGGAAGGAATTGATGAAACCAGTTTTGGGAGTGGTACAAGGTGGTCTGCGATTATATCAGATGACAGAAGAAAAGCTTTCAAGAGGCCAATACTTTGTAAAAAAGCAGAAAGCCCCATAACCAATTCTACATCACTTGTCGTTAACAAGGAATGTACAAGACATCCAGCTTGATTCGCCATCGATTCAAATTCTGCCATGAGATTATGGAATTCATCACTCCTCTGCATCCATGAGAAGTCGCCAAGAATGGTGTGAACACATCTCAGCTCCTGTTCAAAATTCTCAACCCATTTAACCTTCGAATCTTTTTCGAGGTTGTATAGTAATTGAAGAAGGAAACTGAGAAAGGCTTCGATGAGTTGGCACTTCTTATCATGGTTTAGATTCCGCTCCTTCAGCCTGGGCACAACAAACAACTCCTTAAGCTGTTGCTCGTAAGAAGCCACTTTGATGGGTTGGTAGCGCCTCTGCTTATAATTAGGCAGTTTTGGAAAGTCGCATGTTGTCGACATATCGGATAAATAGTTTATAACATCTGAAGCTTGCAGATCGTTGAGGACATATTTCCTCCTCCTACTTTCGGAAAATGTGAACATGATTTATTTAGATCAAGAAAAGGGTTGAGTTATGAATGAAAGAGGAGATATTGATCAAAGGTTGATTATAGAAGAATAAAGACGGGAGATGCCAATTGCCAACGGACATTGAGTAGTGGATTTCTTTCTCTGCTTTTCTGAAAGACATTCACATAATTGAGGTGTGGGTCATTTAACTTTTGACCCAAAGTTCATAATTTTCTTCTTTTATTTATTTATTTTTAAGCAAACACACCATCTCATCTCAATTCTCAAGTCATTTGGGGTTTTGAAAATTACCTAAATGTTTTAGTTAATAAACCATAATCTGCTTACAGTTATCTATTTAACACTTCCAATGTGCCATTGTACTTGATAACTTTATAAAAGGAAATTCATTTGATTCATTAACTTCTCAATTGAGTATATTTTTTCTCTATACACTCCCTCCGAATCTTGGATGTTCTGTTACATTTTGGTGTTACATCTCCTATTACACGCGTTAGATGAGTGACACGTATGCGTAGAGGAAAATCTCAATCTTTCCCCTTAGGATTGATTGTTAGGGTATAGAATAATCTATCATACGTGTCAATCATCAAACGGTTTGTAACAGGAGATATAACACCAAAATGTAACAGGAGATCCGAACCGCTCCCTCCGTCCCACTCAAAGGGTCTCTTTTTTCCATTTTGGTCTTCCCACCAAAAGAATTCCCTTTCCTTTTTAACACACACGGGACCCACTCATCCTCTCTAATACAATTAAAACATGGGGATCATACTCCCACTAATACAACTACCCACTATATATTAAATAATAACACTCCTTAATCCACATGCCAAAAAGCAAAAAACTACCCTTGCTGTGGGACGGAGGGAGTATATATTTTGTCCTGATTTGTAGTATTTTGCTTCTATCTTGTAATTATCTTAATGCATCACAAATGTATCAATTTTGTCATTTTGGTTTGTATAATATAAAAGCATTCATTTTTCCTTTTTAATAAAAAGGTACACACATGATTCACCATTCGCCACTAATACAACTATTCATTTTATATAAAATAATAATACTTCTTAATTTACGTGTAAAAAGCAAACGAATACATTTATGATGGACGGAGGGAGTAATACTCCCCAGTAGCAGGTATGTAATTTTAGAAAAACTAACTTTTTACTAATTTTATTGATTTTTAAGGGATATTATGGTATTTTTAGATAATAAAGAAAGCTAAATTAGGTACTCGTTCCGTCCTGGGCAAATGTGATGTTTACTTTTGCACGTGAATTAAGGAATATTATTATTTAATGTATGTTTGATAATTATATTAGATTGATGTGATGGATCCTTTTTGCTGAAAGGAGAAAATAGAAATCTTTGAATAGACGCTAAAATATATTGTAAAATTGAAGGAG